>JALAZF010000179.1:4975000-5575000 GCA_022829125.1 Lathyrus tuberosus
TGGACCTACAAGATTAACACGTCAACACCTAAGTCAGTTACCGAGTCCAAGATGAGTGAAGTGAAAAATGTAGATTAAAAAGTGTCTTGATTATATATGTTGGATAATTTTGATCGGGATTTGAATGGTTGGGATGGATACTTGGATTTCGCCCGCAGTGGGCCTTTGGCCATAATCCAGAATAATTGCCCAAAGGCTTGCTGGGTGTTTTATAGGCCGAGAAGTCTTTCAAAGTTACTATTGACATCTGATTATCAAATTTGTCCATGAGCATAAATGGGAAGGCCATGGAGAAATTACAGAAGTAATGGGAACAATCGCATTAAATGTCTTTCCCATAATTAAGACGTTTTTATAATTTTTCAGGAACATGGCTTTACGCTTACATGTTAGGGTGTGGGCATTTGAGTGCACTTTAGGGATGACAACGGGGCGGGGTGGGGGCGGGTTTAAATATACCCGCACCCGCTTTCATGTAACACACCCGTGCCCGCCCCCAAACCCAACCGGGGGTAAAAATTTACTACCCAAACCCGCCCCCAGTGGAGAACGGGTGCACCCGCACCCGCCCGACGCCCACCCGTAATTTTTTTTTTAATTGCAATAAAAATTAATAATTTCATTAAAAAATTGATTATTTTAATAAATTAATTAATTATTTAATTAAAATTTTAATTCGTAAATGAATATTAATTTGATTAATATGATTATTTTAATTGCAACAAAGGTATTAATAATTTAATTAAAAATATAATTAATAAATGAATATTAAAATAAGTAAAATAAAAGAATTAAAATAAAATGCATTATCCGGGGGCGGGGCGAGGGCGGATGCGGGCGGGTCTTAGTATCTTCCCGCCCCGCACCCGTACCCGTAGTTAAGAACCGGGTTTCACCCGCACTCGCACCCAATTAAATCGGGGTTTCCCCGTTAATTTCGGGGTGGGCCCGGGCGGGTGCGGGCAGGTTGATAAGTTCAAATTGTAGCTAGTTTTGTATATAAGTTTTGTTGCACTTATCGATACTTTTTGTTACAAATGTTCGAATAAACCCCGCTTTGTTTGTAAATACGTTTACTTTACGTTATAATGTATATATTGCGTTATTGTGTAAATATCATTGAGTTTAATTGATTTTCTCTCATTTTTACAGGTATTTCAGCAATGGGATTTTTCCATTGTTGAATAGATAATTGAATAAGCTTTCCAGCATTTCAAACCGGGCGAAAAACGGAGTTACGGTTCAAAAGTTATGGCCAAAACAATGCTGTTTTGTTGCTGTCTACTGTCAGCTGCGCCTTAGCAGCACCGAGAGGTCAAAGCAGTGCCAGGCACTCCAGAACAATGCTGGAACTTAAAAATTAAGCCGCCTTTCACCGCAGGGCGCCCCAGAATACCGCCGAGCGAAATTGGACGGGCAGAAACACCATTAAAGGGTCAAAAACACAATTTTTAGAGGATGGTTTGGGTATTTTTTGCTCCCACTCCATCATATTTCATTCTTCATAGGATTAGCTTAGAAAACAACAATGGAGCTTGCAATTGGATGATCCGGAATCGAATCTCTCGTCGATTGGTGTTGACAAACCAAGAAATGTTTGGTTCCTCTTTTTCTCTTCTCTTTGTAATCTCTTTTTGTTGGGTGTTTGTATATTTACTATGAACATATGTATCTTTGTTGATCATAATATTGTATAAAATCTGCTTTACAAATCATTATCGATGTCTTCCTTGATCTTTTTGCATTTATGTTTGGATTTGTGTTGTGTTAGAGATAAACATCATGAATCTTGATTAGGGATGGATATCTATTGTCTAGATGCTAGAGATAGATTTAGAGAATAATCTTTTTGGTGTCGAAACTTAATGCCTTCCGTGTTTCGAGGCGTCGTGCGCGAGAGTGATGGCGAGAGTAATACGGTTGCTCTCTCAGCTCAGTGTGCCAGAGATGGACACTGTTGTGAGCGATACTGGATGATTTTGACGAGTATTGTAGTAGAGTGAAAATGATCGATAAATTTATGTTTGTGACGAGTGGATTATATGTATGCTTGATAAGTTTCTTTTCTCCGAAGAATGTATACTTTTTATGTTCTTATTTAATTTCCCGCATTTACCTTTAAACCAATTTAATCCAAACTCATAAACGCGAGAGATTGTCGAACAACATTCTTTCCCGCCGTTGCCGGGGATTGGTTTTGATATTGAATCGCATTGCGATGTTTCTTTGTTTTTGAGTTTTGCACATAATGTCCATATTGTGTATAATCTTGTTTTAAATTTTGTTACTATACTTGTGCATAAGCATACTTCGATACTTGTACATTTTACCCATGATGTATATACTTGTTTTGTTTTGTTTTAATGTTTGTTTAAGTGTTTGGTTAGGACACTTGCTTTTGGTTTGCACGGTGAGGCATCACCATGGCATGGAGGAAGGAAGTTACTAGCTAAGCATTGTAAAGGCGTCGAGCTTACGACGTAAAACAAGCATGGTGCATTCTTTTCTTTTGTTGTTGATTAGCTTAGGTAGTGTGGTGAACATTCATTAAACAAGTTGTACTCGGATTTTTTGTAAATTCTCAAATCTTCACTTTACAACTTGTTTAATGAATTTTCTACCGGTTTTTCAGTTTGTTAATATTAATAGTTTTTGTGTTTGTCAATGAACTTGACTTGAGTAGCTTGAGGAACTTTTGGTGATGTTCCAAGTTTGATCGTTTCAACTTGCAAATGCGTGGTAATGATATTGTTAAGTTTTGTACACGTCCAAGGTATGTGTTTATCGCTTTCTAGACTTTAGCATATTCACGATACTTAGGCATTTTACAAACTTCCATGCCATTCATTCTTTTGTATACGTGTTCATATGTGAATCACTTTAGTTCCCACCCTTTTTATGAGGAAGCCTTCTATTGTTCATATATGCATGGAGTACCAATATTCTTGTTTTAACTGGATTTTATTATGCTTAATCTTTTGTTTGTGTTGATTATATGAAAGCATGAAAATGATCAAGGCATTTTGTTTCATTTTGAGCACAACTACCTAGCCAAATAGTCAATTCACCTTGTGAGTGTGTGATCATTTGTAACCCCTTTGAGCCTTTGGTCATTATCCATGTTGTTTGAGTTTGATGCTTGTCTATGAGTGTCAAATTTACTTTTTGTATGGATTTTGATTGATTATTTTTCTTGAACCCCCAACTTTGTGTTGTTGTATGGATTTTTACCCTGCCTTAGAAAGTAGGGAGTATTCACATGATGACGTGGTTGAATTCAAGTTGGGGAGAGAATGTTTGTTTACTCATTGGTTGTTTTCTATGAGGATGAAAAAGAAAAGAAAAAAGAAAAAAATATGAAAAAGAAAAAAAAAAAAGAAAAAGAAAGAAACAGAAAATCCTTGAAAAGGGAAACAAAAAGAGTTCAAATAATTGTGCTAAATAAGTATTGTGTTTTGTGTAACACTTGGGATGAAAGAAGAAGTTGATTGGAATTTGGTGTTTGAACTTTTGTGAGTTGATCACTCCCTTAGGTTTAGGCAAGTTTTTGTTTCAATTACCTTTAGAAATTGCCTCTTGTTTGTTTACCCGACCACACTACAACCTTGAAAAGTCCTTGTAATTCTTGCCCTTGTATGTTCAATATGATTTTTAGATGGTTGCATAATTTAGTCTATTGTTTGCATGATTGTTGTGTGAGTGATAAGTACCTCATTTTGTGTTTTTCATCTACCGATGATTATTTTTGCTAGGTGTGATTTACGTTTGAACTTGTGTTGTTTTAGGATGTTTGGCATGATTTTTGTATTTTGCATTTGTTTCGTGACTATGTTGTCGTCGTAGTTTAGTGGTAAGTATTTACTTTGTGTGTACCGTTTTTCATTTGAACCATACATTTGTCCGATTTTCAAAAACTGTTGATTCGTGATTCTTTGGTTTTCACTCTGTTTCTTTGCGTTGTTTAATTTTTGCTTGAGGACAAACAATTATGTAAGTTGGGGAGAGTTTGATAAGTGCAAATTATAGCTATTTTTGTATATAAGTTTTGTTGCACTTATCGATACTTTTTGTTACAAATGTTCGAATAAACCCCGCTTTGTTTGTAAATACGTTTACTTTACGTTATAATGTATATATTGCGTTATTGTGTAAATATCATTGAGTTTAATTGATTTTCTCTCATTTTTGTAGGTATTCCAGCAATGGGATTTTGCCATTTTTGAACAGATCATTGAATAAGCTTTCCAGCGCTTCAAACCGGGCAAAAAACGGAGTTACGGTTCAAAAGTTATGGCCAAAACAGTGTTGTTTTGTTGCCGTCTACTGTCAGCTGCGCATTAGCAGCACCGGGCGGTGAAAACAGCGCCGAGCGCTCTAGAACAATGCTGGAACTTACAAAATAAGCCGCCTTTCGCCGCCGGGCGCCCCAGAATACCGCCGGGCAAAACTGGATGGGCAGAAACACCATTAAAGGGTCAAAAACACAATTTTTAGAGGATGATTTGGGTATATTTTTCTCCCACTCCATCATACTTCATTTCTTCATAGGATTAGCTTAGAAAACAATAATGGAGCTTGCAATTGGATGATCCGGAATCGAATCTCTCGTCGATTGGTGTTGACAAACCAAGAAATGTTTGGTTCCTCTTCTTCTCTTCTCTTTGTAATCTTTTTTTGTTGGGTGTTTGTATATTTACTATGAACATATGTATCTTTGTTGATCATAATATTGTATAAAATCTGCTTTACAAATCATTATCGATGTCTTCCTTGATCTTTTTGCATTTATGTTTGGATTTGTGTTGTGTTAGATATAAACATCATGAATCTTGATTAGGGATGGATATCTATTGTCTAGATGCTAGAGATAGATTTAGAGAATAATCTTTTTGGTGTCGGAACTTAATGCCTTCCGTGTTTCGAGGCGTCGTGTGCGAGAGTGACGATGAGAGTAATACGGTTGCTCTCTCAGCTCAGTGTGCCAGAGATGGACACTATTGTGAGCGATACTGGATGATTTTGACGAGTATTGTAGTAGAGTGAAAATGATCGATAAATTTATGTTTGTGACGAGTGGATTATATGTATGCTTGATAAGTTTCTTTTCTCCGAAGAATGTATACTTTTTATGTTATTATTTACTTTCCCGCATTTACCTTTAAACTAATTTAATCCAAACTCATAAACGCGAGAGATTGTCGAACGACATTCTTTCCCTCGAACCGATCTCTGTGGACACGACATAAATCCGGAGGGAATTCTTCTGAAAATAAATATTTTTGCTTACCGCTTTACCGCTCCAACACGGGTCCGGATTTATTTGCCATCCTTAGTGCACTTGAGTTCACTTGCATTCCACAAGGCGAAATACAGAGTTTGATTTTTAGATTTCTTTTTTCCTTTTGATATGGCCCATTAATCACTCTTATCTATATAAAGGTTTCTTGAACTTTTGGGAGAATTTTTCTCTATTCTTGAGAGTCAGTTTTCCGTTTTGTGAAGGCGATTTCCTTTCTTCATAGGAGGATTTGTTTGAGCGTTCTTCTTCTTCTTCTTCTTCAGTGTAAAGCTTTCCCATTATGCGTTTAATTTCCATCTTCTTCACCGAATTCCATTCTCTCCAGCTACCTTGAGTTTATTTCTTTGTACCATATCCTTATTTTTGTCATGACTTGTACAAATGATCACCATGTAAATCTATCTAATGATTTTGGAAATAGTGATTCCCCCCTTTAGTTAGAACATAAACATCTTCTAGCTCAGATTCCCATCATTCAACTAATAGTCATTCCATCCTAGTAAGTATCAGCTTTGAGTCGGAGAGGTTTTCTAGTGGTTCTCTTAATGGAGAAACTTCCATTATTGAGTCTTCCTTCGACACTTTTCTTTCTGATGACAATGTCGGAAGTAGTCATGCAGTTAGTTCCACACTTACTCCATCTGCATCTATAAAGGATTAAGGTTTCTCCACTTTGACTTCAGTAGAGATGGAACCTGCTGCTTTGAATAGGGATGAGGCTCAAAATTTTGTCAAGACCAATTATACTATTTATGGTCTGGATCCAAGTGATACCAAGATTAAGGACCATCTGGCACGTGGGACCTAGCTCACTTGTGTCGTTTGGCTCAGACGATATGATATCTTCCAGGACGATGAGATACCTCTTAGGAGTATTAACCTTATGGAGAGGTTTAATGCAAGCAAGAATAGATAGGTGGATTCTAAAATATTGGAACCCATTCAGCTTTAGATAATCCTGCAGTCGTGATGGAGGCTAATATTGAAGTATGTAGTCCATATGACGGGTTGGTTCTCCGTGTGGAATATGGAAGAAGAATATGTAGCAACTTTAGGGAGTATTCTATTCCTTTATATAAATGCATGTATACCTGAATAAATTTGTGGTTGCTTTCTGTGAGTTTGAAGTGGAGATTGTAACACCCTAAAATTTGCCCTCTTATTTATACCTAATAAGTGGCTTATGCTTCACATCTCATATGCATTTAGGTCATGAACATCATACATGCATCATTGGTTTTCTCAAGGCATGGTATCAAGTGTATCACCATTATTGATTATGCAAAGCAAAAAGAATGAGATATACTTAATCACTCAAGCCATAAAGGCCCCTCAAGACTCAAGACCTCTCATGTGGCCCACCATTTCATCAAGAGATGGAGATTGGCAAGAGAGTTGAAGAGGATCACCTCCTCTAATCCCTTGATCCTCTAAGGTTATATGCATTTGAACATCAGACAATTCCACTGAGCAAGCATCTTGGAACTTTGACATCATATAATCACTTACAACATCTTGGTCTAAGAGGATCTCCATCATCTTCAGAGGAATTAGGAATCTGATCATCAGTCAACATCTCCTATCATCCAGTGCCAAAATTAGGGTTTTGCATAAAATCAATTTATTTCTGTTGGGGCAAGACTTGATCCCATGGCTTTCTATGTGTTCTCAAGTATCTAAGATTTGATTATGGACCATCAATGTCATTCACAAGGGTTTCAATTGGATAATTGATTGAAAATCAGAAGAATTGGATATAAAGTTAACTGATCAAGGAAAAAGTCAACTCCTGACTTTTTTGAGGTCAAATTCTGGTTCATCATGTCAAACACAGTCTATGGGTGAGATTTGATCAAGAAATATCCAAAGAATCATGAAAAATCAAAGGTTATGAAAACTCTCAATTTTTGGAAATTAGGGTTCTTAAGAACTTTCCATTTTGGGAAAGTTCATCTTAGTTTTCAGCCATCTTCAAGCCTAGATTTGAGCATGATATAAGTCTCATTTGGAATTTTTTTTTTAAAATGAAAGTTGTAGTATGATCTTTCACCTTTCCAACCATATAAAGAATACCTCATTTGGATTTATAGGTCAAGAGTTATGATCACTTGAAGTTGGGATCATTAAGTTATCCAAATGAAAAAAACTTAGAATTTTTATAAGTTTCAAAGTTTAGTTTGGTGGTCATGACTTCAATGCCATTTTTCTTCATGTTTGAGACCTCAATTTCACTTTTCTCCAACATAGAAAATGCAGTATCAAGTGTCCCCTTCAAAGTGGTTACAAGAACCATGGGGTTTGGATCACAATTCAAGGAGTTCTAACCTTCCAAAATCACCAAAAATCACCCTTTTTGAAGATCATACAAAACTTATGTCATGGCAGCTTTGGTATATTTGATTTCAACTCCATTTTTCACATTATTTGAGACCTCCATTCTAATTATTTCCAACACCAATATCCTTCTATGTCATATCCTCTTTTTAAATACACTAAGACCATCCATTTTGGTGTCATATACATGGAGATATTGTTCTTCAAAGTCACCATCATGATGTATTTCTCAAGTGTTCATGACATCTCCAAATGTAAACCAAAATCATGTTGTTTTTGCTGCCACCATGTCATGCGTATCCCACCTTGCCTTTGCTTCATCTTTACCACATTTCACCATGCAAAACCTTACACCATGTCATGCACCATACAAACTTACCTCTTATACCATGAAAGGAAAATGAACAAACTTAGGGAACAAGTATTGCCTCTGACTTATACCAATACATCCATACATCATCATCATCATCATTATCATGATACATCACCCCATGCCAACATAAGAACAAGCTCACCCGTGGGTACAATGTGACCTTCATTTTTTTCATTTTTTTCTTAACCTCACTCTAACCATTAACCAACCTTGATCACTTTCTAACCACACCTAAACCATGCATATAAAAGATCTAAACTCTAACAGAATTGGTTAGAGTCCATTGTTCACAAAAAACAGATCCAAAAACTTGAAGAAAACTCCATTTATACCAATTCTTGAAGGCCGCGAATCTGAGCCATTATTGGAGATTTCTTCATTCTTCCTTTACCATCTTCATCTCCATAGCACAATCTCTCTTCTGTATGCATTATCATTGAGCTGGATTCACCATAACAGTGCAACAACTTCAACATCATCTTGGAATTTTGGCAACATTCAAGGAGATTAGAGCATTTATTTTGCTCTAGGAGTGTCGATTAGAAGATTTGCGTGAAGTATTAGGGTTTCTTGCACGTGAATAAAACTTCATCTAGGTTGTGATTCTTGAAACTTTAGCATCACGTTAGAACTCACATAGGTCTTGGAATCACGTGGTTAACATGCATCTGAAGTCCTCTATAAAGAGACAATATGTTTGGATAGAGATTGGCTTAAAATGTGATGTTTCAAAGTTTCAAGTTCTAAGTTATCCCCTTTGGATCTTCTTGTATGTTGTTTTAATGGAGATTTTAAGACTAGATTCTTGCTCTACGTTTTGTGTACATCAATTTTGACTTTTATTTCATGCGAAACAGTTAAGATTTGAGGGTGTAAGAGGTTGGTAAAGAATGCTAGTTTCACCTTTCCTTTCGCATGAAGGTTCTGGCTATGGAGGAAGGGTTTCATGATTTGTGCAAGGTGAAAGGAAGAAGACGACCACGTGTCATCTTCTTAGAGGTCATGGCTATTTTTTGTCTTATTCTCATTAAAAAGAAGCTTGACCTATTGATACATGTCCTATATGTCACGTTTATTTCTTTTTAATGCTGAAAAATAATATGTAATAGAATTTGATAAATAATCCTGGCCGCATGATCATGATCTGATGCGTGAGAGGGCACCAACACATTAATGAGGCATGCCCTACTCACGTGACATCATCTTCTTCTCTTTCCGTGTTTTTTTTGCTGAATAATCTTGGAAGAAGTGGGATGTTTTTTTGGCGCGTTGGGCCTATCAGGTTGCTATTCGCACCCCTTTTTTATGAGCCCATGTGGGATTGAACGTGATTTTTGCTATGTACTCACCCCCACCATTCTTTCTTGTGTTTTCAATTTCTTTTTTTTCACACGATGAAAAATGAATATTAAAAATATATTTGTTTGCCTAAAAATTCTGAAATAATTTATGGTGATTCTTAGATGTTTTATTTAATTTTTGATGAATTTTATTTTCATTTTTGATCATATTTGATATTTTTACTCAATTTATGATTGGTGGATGTTCTTATGGACCTACCTTGTGATTCAAGCCTCTAAAAATGGCATTCCATTAATAGTTGTGATCCAATTTTTTGTGTGTGCTTTGAAACTTCATTATAGGATCTTTACATGTTAAATTTATGCTTTAATCATGATTTTTAAGTCACTTTTCAAATAATTTTTGTGACTTGTGTTTGTATGATCATTAAGTGAAATATGCCTAATGTTTGTAAGTCTTTGAGCACCCTTAGTGCATAATTTGGATACAATTTTTTTGTACATGATCACTCACTGAACTTAAAATGATATGGTTAATTTCTCATAATTTTACAAAGCCTCTAACCATTTTCCATAGATATTTCAATATGTGCTTGTTGTATGGATACATGCTAGAACTAGGTTAAGTTTGATACTTGTGTATGAGCTCTTTAAGACCAATTTTGAGGGCATGTTATTTTTTATCCTTGGATATGACTTTTTGATCATGACTCACATGATTCTTTTTGAACCCTAAATTGTTTACCCGATCATGCTCGATGCTTGCTTGGATGTTTTAGTTTGGTGATGCATTTGTGCAATCCTCTTTGAGGATATTTTTGTTCATCATTTCAAATATGGTTTAACATGAGTTAGAGCCTACCCTCATTGATTTATAGCTCCTAATTGGTATTATGATTTCACAAGTTTTAACATGAATGAGAGGTTAACTTTGTTGTTTCCACTTGGACTTTGGATGTGGCATATTTGTCTAATGCTTTTGATATTCAAATAAGTAATTCAACATATCATTTTCCACTGCCTCATGTGCGGGAACACTTGATCTACTTGACTTTGTATTTACTTTTACATACTTGAACTTGTTTTACTTCTAGTGGAAGACAAAGTGAATTTTTGACCACTCTTGTAACATCATTTGTATGTCATTTTTGTTCATTGTTTTTGGTATTCAAATATGAGATATTATAGGTCTCTTGATTCTAGTGTGGATGCTTGGATGTTACTTTGCCATGTTCTTTCTTTTCTCTTTGCTTGGTTGATAAGTTGCATGCCTTAAAAGATGCTTAAGTGTGGTTTTGACCCATACTTCCCTTAGCTTTGGAGATTGAGTTTAACATGAAATGTTGTGACAATTTGAGGTGGATCCTACACATTAGATACATGGCTCCACTTTTTACCTATGATTTGTGAGTTCATCTCACACTTGTTTGCTTGTTGTATAACCTTGAATGATCAAAGCATGCTTAAGATGACATCTTTGAATGCAACTTTAAAACCACTTGAACATGATTGATGTACATTCCATGATTACTTATTCATAATTCAATCTTGCTTTCTACATGTTTACACCTTATATGTGGCTTGAGTATATGACTTGACTTCCCTTTTGTGTGACTTTTACAAGTCTTTTTGACATAGTTTGTAAATAGCAAATGTTGTGTGTTATTGTAGAACACAACTTGTAACCTTTTGACATTGTTTAGGACATTAACGTAGATAGGATATAGTAGGTTTAGCTACTGCCCCTTGTATTTCATATACCCCTAGGGTTCACTCTTCATTGCTTATGGTTTAACTTTGCTCCTAGGGTAGAACTAGAGCACTTCCTTGTGCATTAGGACATAGTTTTGTACTTTGCTTTCAACTACTTGATAGTTGAGCTTGGATTGGAGACGGTAAGTTGCTTGTGATACTTTACATGCTTATTCACACTTACATGATTCATTTTTCATATCATTTCTTCTTTACTTCTCTTTGTGATTGATTAGAATAATGTTTACTTGCGTTTATTCACATGATCCCTTAGGATTCCTAGCTCCACTTAATTTCCGATTAAGTTGGAGATAGGAGAGACATTGGGCTAGCAATCCACACATGATAATAATAGGTTAGCTCCCTCCTAAACTCAACCATAGGACCACAATGTATGATAACATTAGGACGTAGTTTCCCTTAGTTGTTTTCTTTTCAAACTTTGAGTCCTTTCTCTTCTCATCTCTAAACAAAACCAAAAACATTTTATAAATACAACGAGTATTGTACGCCATGAGCCTTAAGTACATGGGAAATAGAGGGTGAGGGGTTTCTCTTCACTTTCCTAGAGTGTTTAGCATGCGTCCCGTCTTGGGTCGATTTGCGACGCACTTGATCCTATGTCATAGACATTAGTGCAATACGAGTTTCAAACAACAAATCTAAACTCTTTCCTATAAAAAAAGCATAAATAAACATTCGTCTTCCTCCAGGATTCTCTTCTCATCTCCCTCACTCCAATCGTAAAGGACACGCTATTTCCGTTCTACCGCAAATAGGTAAACGCGTAAGACTCCACGCAACGAGCGAAAACACCTAAACTACTAGAACGCGAAGGTTGACATCTTCCACTTAAAAAAACACAAACAAACAAAGACCCTGTAGGTAAAACTATGTCTGCTCTGACTTCCTCTCTCCTGTTCGATTGAGGATACGTAGGCACGAGACGACGGTGTCTTGGCGAGCAACCTTTCCCCACATATCCGTAGTCATCTGAACTACGTTGAATTTGATTTTCCCACTCCCGAGGGGATACGTAGGCCTAGGACGGCGATGTCCTACCGAGTCACCTTTTTTTTTCTTTCCTCGTTTCTCCGTTTCTCATCCTTTCCCATTTCTGTTTAGCAGTTGAGCTTCAGATACCCACACCCTTTGATCGATACAACAAGCGTGGATCCCATCGAGTACGATGGACGCGAGAGGGTGCTAATACCTTTCTCTCACGTAACCAACTCCCGAATCCAGGATATGGTTGCGATGACCATGTCTTTCCCTTTGTTGAGGTTTTCTTCGATCATTTCCTTTCCCTGTGTCAGGATAAATAACGTTTGGTGGCAACTCTTCTGTCTTTACCGCCGGTTGATTTTCACAGATGCGACAGCTGGCGACTCTACTAGGGATGAAAGGGTAGGTGAGATTGAGAAACCTGCTATGAAGAAGAAATGACACAGTCCGATGTCCAAAATCACGAGGTAAGACGTAAGTGTAAGGTTAGATTAACTACACAAACGAGTATCGAAAGATGATACTTACATGTATCGAAAGAAAGCTACAAACACGAATGAGTGTTCTAAAGAGACGATACTTACCGATATCGAAAGACGATACTTACAGGTATCAAAAGATGATACTTTCCGGTATCACAAGAAAAGACATAGACATGAATGAGTGTTTTGAAAAGATGATATTTAACGGTATCGAAAGATGATACTTTCTGGTATCACAAGGAAAGATAAAGACACGGATGAGTATTCTGCAAAGACGATACCTACCGGTATCGAAAGATGATACTTTCTGGTATCACAAGGAGATTGAAACAACGACACTTACCGGTATCGAAAGATGATATCAAAAGAATATTTGCGGGCGTCAAAGAACTGTTGGGTTGACGATATTGACTGGTATCAAAAGATCAAACAAGGATTGAATTAACAACACTTACCAGTATCAGAAGATGATACTTACCGATATCCAAGGAAGATTGAAAGGATGATACAGACAGGTATCAGAAAGTCTAATAAAATTGAGATGATGACACTTACCAGTATCGAAAGATGATACTTTCAGGTATCAAAGAAAGATACAGACATGTATTGGAATGTCGAAGAAAATTGAGGTGACGAAACTTACCGGTATCGAGACAAAATTGAAATGACGATACTTACTGGTATCGAAAGATGATACTTTCCGGTATCAAAAGAAAACATATGGGTGTCAAGGAAGTATTGATTTGACGACACTGACCGGTATCGAAGGATGATACTTTCCAGTATCAAAGAAAAATACTGAGGGTATAATGGGCCCCTAGTCAGACGGCTCTGCTAGGGAACAAAGATCAGAAGGGGGAAGATTGATAGATCTACTACCCTAAGGATTGATTGAGGTGTATTCTTGGGGCTACAATTACATTATTTTCTGCTGGGGAAAAGAGAAGTTTGAACAGACAACTCTGTAGGGGATTATCAGTGAGACGAACGAGTTTATTGGCAACTTCACCGGGGATAAAGGTAAGACTGAACCTCCTGAGTTAAACCGCTTTCTGTTGGGGAGAACGTCTATCAACGAGAATATCCGAACCTGGCTTATGCTTTGAATGCATATGTTTAAATTTTTCCATGGCGTAATGCTCCATATAAAATGGAAATGCTATGCGTTTTGAGGATACAATGATTACTATATGCAAAATGCAAAGAGAATCCTTGGCAGGGGATGATGATTAACAACTCTGTTGAGGAAGTGATAATTAATCTGATCTTCTAAATTTTTGTGGAGCAAGATCAACAACTCGGCTGCGGAGTAATGTTGATACATATGGACTCTGAATTGTGAGGAATGATGACCTGGCTGGGAAAACATCACTAGAACCAGTCCTGCTTGATGAAAGCCTATAACCATAGGACTTTGCTGGGAAATGACAACCTTCTGACCTGGTTGCTGGGGAGAACTGAGTTCAAACATGTCTTTGCTGAGGAAAGAAATGCTTGTTGACTTGATGAGAAGATTATACATCTGTACTCTGTGGGGAGAGAAACTCTACTAGATACAGGCAATCAAACGAGCCTTTAGCTGGGGATGCCAACCTGCTTGAAGAGAAAAACAGACCATCCTTACCCTGTCTGGGGCTTGTACTCTTACTGGAGGAAAGACAAATCCAATTCTGACTGGGGAAGCCAAATCTCTGAACTTCTGCTGGGGAGGATAACGAGAAGATATAACTTCTACTGAGGATGATACCATCTTGATTATTTCTACTGGGGAGACATTCATTCACATATCTGAACCATACCTCCAGTGCTGTGAGAAGATAGTGGTCTTTGACTTGCACTCTGACCATTGAGTATGGATACCTGTGCCTGCGAACACAAACAGATACACACATGTGCCCCGGGGTATTATATGGTATGAATTTACCACCCAAGGACACTCAAAATTCAAAGCAATTTTAAATATTTTCACGCATGTTTTTGTAGAGCTTTATTGTTTCCAAATGCAATGTTTATAAAAAATTCGGACGTCTTTTGCAAACAAAACAGTAAAATAAAAACAAGAGAGAAAGCTATTTGAGTGGAAATGAATTTATTGATTGAATGGGCCTGTAAATAGGCATTTACATCAAGAAGCAATTCCTAGAAAGAGGTAATTGCATAAAAAGGAAAGAAACTACACTAGTGACAATGTAAAAACAGATTTCCATTGAGTTTCAATTCCGCTATGACTTGTATGTCTTCAACACGCTCCGAATACTCTGCTTTCCGAGAAAGGTGATTGGACTGATTCCTATCCTTCGAGATTCCCAGATGTTGAAAAGAGATGAGGTACAGACTACTCAGATCGCAGCCTTTCGCTTTAATCCCTAACTTTTACTTGGATCGCCCTCGCGAGTTTTCAATTCACCGGGATACCCATTTTTGCCTAAGTTGCCTTTTCAGGTTTTCAACTTAGCGGGTTTACTCATTTTTCTTTTTATATCCCTAATTTTTTCCCGAACCTTTTCCCTTTTTTATGGTTCACCGAGATGCCCTTTTTTGCCTGGACTTATTCTTTTTGCTGTCCAGCGGGTCTCTTTTATGCGAAGTATTTTTTAACTGCGTCTGAGTTCACAGGGGACGTAAAGTCTTCACCGTCTAGCATCAAGGCTCCGCCAGAGAAAGTCTTCTTAACAACGTATGGGCCTTCATAATTCGGGTTCCATTTGCCCATGTGATCTGTCTGTGGAGGAAGAATCCATTTCAACACCAAATTGCCAGTCTGGAAACAACGAGGACGCACTTTCTGATCAAATGCCTTCTTCAGCCTCCTCTGATATATCTGACTGTGGCATACATCTGCCATTTTGTTTCTTCAATGAGGCGCAGCTCTTTGAATCTTGTCCGGATCCATTCAGCTTCGTCTAGCTTCACGTCCATCATAACCCTCAGAGAAGGAATCTCAACTTCAACTGGCAGGACTACTTCCATACCATACACAAGTGAGAACGGAGTTACACCGGTTGATGTATGCACTGAAGTACGATACCCATGTAAAGCGAAATTCTACATCTCATGCCAATCTTTATACGTCACAACCATCTTTTGCACAATATTCTTAATGTTCTTGTTGATTGCCTCAACAACACCGTTCATCTTTGGACAGTACAGAGAAGAATTGTGATGTTCAATCTTGAAGCTCTGGCATAACTCTTGCATCATCTTGTTATTGAGGTTAGAACCATTATCAGTGATGATTCTTTCAGGAACCCCATAACGACAAATGATCTCCTTCTTGATAAACTGGGCAACCACTTGTTTGGTGACGTTTGCAAAGGAAGTTGCCTCCACCCACTTGGTGAAATAATCAATGGCAACTAGGATGAAACGGTGCCCATTAGAAACAATGGGCTCGATCTTTCCGATTATATCAATGCCCCACATAGCAAAGGGCCACGGAGAAGTCATAGCATTCAAAGGATTCGGAGGCACATGCACTTTGTCGGCATAAATCTGGCATTTATGGCACTTTCGAGCATATTTGAAGTAATCTGATTCCATGGTCATCCAGTAATAACCTGCTCTCAACAAATTCTTTGCCATAGCATGTCCGTTGGCATCAGCACCAAAGGAACCTTCATGCACTTCTTGCATTAACAAGTCTGCTTCGTGTCTATCCACGCATCTGAGCAAGACCATGTCGAAATTCCGCTTATACAATACGTCATCCTCGTTCAAGAAGAAACTACTAGCCAATCTTCTCAGAGTCTTCTTATCATTGTTGGATACCCCAGTCGGGTACTCTTGACTTTTTAGAAAGCACTTGATGTCATGATACCAAGGTTTACTATCTACAATTGTCTCACATGCAAACATATTAGCGGGCCTATCAAGGCGCGTCACATCAATTTTGGGCACATGATTCCACCAATTCACTTTAATCATGGAGGATAACATAGCCAGAGCATCTGCCATCTTATTTTCGTCATGAGGTATATGTTGAAGCTTCATTGTATTGAAGAAAGTCAACAGTCTTCTCGTATAGTCTCTATACGGAATCAAATTGGGCTGATGAGTATTCCAATCTCTATTGACCTGATTGATCACCAAAACGGAATCCCCAAATATGTCAAGAGTTTTAATCCTTAGATTAATAGCCTCTTCGATACCCATAATGCAAGCTTCATACTCAACTTCATTGTTGGTGCATTAGAAATTCAGTCTGGCGGTGAAAGGTATATGAGAACCCTTCAGAGTGACAATAACTGCCCCAACTCCATTACCATTTACATTAACGGCCCCTTCGAACATCAAACACCACTTAGAATCAGGATCTGGCCCTTCGTCAACTAACGGTTCTTTACAGTCCTTCATTTTCAAATACATGATGTCTTCATCAGGAAATTCAAATTTCATCAGCTGATAATCATCGAGTGGCTGTTGAGCAAGATAGTCGGACAAGACATTACCCTTGCTGGCTTTCTGTGAAGTATATTGAATGTCATATTCTGTCAGGACCATTTGCCAACGAGCAACCCTTCCGGAGAGAGCTGGCTTCTCAAAGTTGTACTTAACTGGATCCATCTTGAATATTAACAGAGTTATGTGAGTCAGCATGTATTGTCTCAAACGCTTAGCAACCTATGCAAGTGCACAACATCTTCTCAAGCATTGAGAATCATGACTCGCAATCATTGAATTTCTTGCTCAGGTAGTAGATGACGTGCTCTTTCCTACCTGTCTTGTCGTGTTGACCGAGTACACAACCCATTGAGTTTTCAAGTACTGTCAAATACATTATCAGTGGTTTCCCTGGAACTAGAGGCACAAGGATCGGAGGTTGTTGAAGGTACTCTTTAATTTTTTCAAATTCCCTTTGGCAATCATCATTCCACCTGATAGCCTGATCTTTTCTTAGTAGCTTGAAAATTGGTTCACAAGTGGCCGTAAGATGAGAGATGAATCTAGCAATGTAGTTCAACCTCCCTAGGAAACCACACACCTGCTTTTCTGTTCTAGGCTCAGGCATCTCTTGAATTTCTTTTACTTTGGTTGGATCAACCTCGATCCCTCTTTCACTGACGATGAAACCCAACAATTTGCCAGACCGCACCCGAAGGTGCACTTATTCAGATTCAGCCTCAACTTGAATTTTCTCAACCGTTCAAACAGTTTCTGCAAGTTCACTAAATGCTCCTCTTCGGTCTGTGACTTTGTGATCATATCATCAACGTAGACTTCAATCTCCTTATGAATCATATCATGAAAGAGAGTCACCATTGGGCGTTGATAGGTTGCTCATGCGTTCTTTAAACCGAAGGGCATCATTTTGTAACAAAATGTCCCCCATGGGTTAATGAATGTTGTTTTCTCCATGTCCTTTGGTTCCATCTTAATCCGATTGTAGCCAGAGAAGCCATCCATGAAAGAAAATACTGAGAACTAAGCTGTATTGTCAACCAAAACATTAATGTGAGGTAATGAGAAATCATCTTTCGGACTCGCTCTATTTAGATCACGGTAATCAACACACATCTGGACTTTGCCATCCTTCTTAGGTACCGGCACAATATTTGCAACCCATGGTGGATAATTGGTAACAACTAAGAAACCTGCATCCATTTGCTTTTGTACTTCTTCCTTGATCTTAATTGCCATTTCTGGTTTCGTCCTTCTAAGCTTCTGCTTGACGGGAGGACAACCCTCTTTGAGAGGCAATCTATGTATAACCATATCGGTGTCAAGCCCTGACATGTCTTGATACGACCAAGCGAAGATGTCAACATATTCACGCAGCATTTCAATCAACCCCTTCTTTACATTCTCATTAAGGGCAGCCCCGATATTGACTTCTTTCTTAGCGTCCTCGGTTCCCAGATTAATAACTTCCAGTGCCTCTTCATGTGGCTGGATGGCCCTTTTCTCCTGTTTCAACATCCTGGCTAATTCCTCAGGAAGTTCACAATCTTCCTCACCATCCTCTTCGGCTTGGTAAATCGGATTGTCAAAGTCATAATAAGCCATAGCAGAACCGTTATCAATGGAATTTGATGAAATGCATCTACATGAATGATTATTCATGCTTTATGAGTGCAAAAAACAACATTGCCATTTATTACTAAAACGTAAAAAAAAAAGAAAGACAGGGAGCATAATATTTGAATGCAAAAAGAACATCCTTTATTAATGATAAAATTGAATGTATAACAACGTAAGCCCTACAAATAATCTCTACGCCTTGGGCGGGGTGCAGGATTTAACATGAAAATAAAGGAAATTACTCTCCGCGAAGAGTGACTTGGACGAAGCCTTCAGAAGACCAGTTGTGAAGTTCTTGACCCGGGACAGCTGGGCGTATCCAGTTGCTGATGTCGCAGTCACTATCTCTGTCTTCATCGCTCAATGCAAAAATCTGACCAGGATTGATGACTCCAGCACTAGAGAAAGTAATGGGTCCTTGGCAGCCTTGAACCTTTGGTCCTCGGTAACCAATTCTGAACCTGTTTTCTTTGATAGGCGCTTCAATCACTCGGCCCTAACCTCCTATGTTGCCAGTTTGTACGACAACTTGGGCTTGCTTGTATGATGCAATAGAAACTTTCGACTTCTTCTCTGATAATGGAGAGACTTCTTGCACATTCACAGTTTCAAATTCTTGACACAACATCTCGTGGATTTCGCCATCCATCTCAACATACTTGAAGGAAGATAAGTGACTTACATAGATGTCCTCTTCACCACAGACGGTGACTACTTGTCCATCTACCACAAACTTAACCTTCTGGGGGAGGGTCGATGATACAACTCCAGCGCCATGAATCCACAGACACCCTAGAAAACAGCTGTATGCAGGTTGAATATCCATCACGTAGAAAGTAGTGTTGAAGATTTGGGGCCCTACCTTGATAGGTAATTCCACTTGCCAAAAAACCAATCTTTTCGATCTGTCGAATGCTCAAACTACCAAGTCGCTTGGTCTGAGCACCACTCCTTCAATGTCCAGCTTAATAAGTGCCTTTTTAGGAAGCACATTAAGCGAGGATTCGGTATTTACTAGCATGTGAGAGAGAATTACCCCTTTATATACCATAGAAATATGGAGTTCTTTTTTGTGGTTTCGGCCCTCCGAAGCCAAATCAAAGTCAGTGAAACCCAGCCCACAGCTAGCATAAACATTGGATATTACCCCTTCTAGTTGGTTGATTGAGATTTCCTGAGGCACATACGTCGCATTTAGGACTTTCAACAAGGAATTACGGTGTGCTTCAGAACATAACAACAAATACAAAAAGGATATCTTTGATGGAGTCTGGTGAAGGTGATCTACAATCTTGTAGTCACTCCTCTTGATGATCTGCATAAATTCCTCAACATCATTTTCAAAGGACGTATCGGGATCTGCCTTCTACACATGCTCTTCATTCATCACCTGCTTGCCTTTGGCCTTTGCCAAGGCATCTGCATTATCATTTCGAAGAGTTTGCGGCGCAAACAGCCTACCGTTTCTAGTGAAACCACCAACTCCTACATTATCAACTTTCTGATCTATTACATCCGCAGTATCAACTTCTTGCTTTTGACCGTTGTAGTATACCTCAACACCGTAGTGTCACGGAATTGCCTTTTCACTTTCAAACGGAATTGGTCCAGGCACCGTGATGGTTACCGGAGCTTGCCTTGTAGGCACTGGAATCTGTACCAGTGTAAAAGGGATGGAATAGTTGAAACATCATTATCAGCACTGGAAACCTGACTAAATTATAAACACCCGTCGTTCATCAAATTCTGAATACAACTTCTCAACTTATCACAACCATTCTCATGAATCAAATAATCTAAACAATCTACGTCACAACTAAGGAATACGTCTCCCTTCAACAGAGATCTTTCACGACCAGCAATGACGTCTTAACAGCCCCAACATCAGATACCAAACTTAAACTGCCGTCTTCTTCAACAACGTTAATAATTGCCCCACCGTGGGTAGGCATCAGATTCTGAATAAAATTTAGAGTGGCAGGAGGAGCAAAATTAATAGCTTTGGGGTCTATCAAGTCCCGAACCTTATGATGAAAGGCTCTACATCTTTCAATAGTGTGTCCAGGGCCACCAGAATAAAAGTCACAACGTGCGTTTGCATCATACCCCATTGGGAGCTTTGTCAGAGAAGGACCCATTGTACGGAGCTCTATTAAATTCAATTTCAGTAATTGTGGAAGCAACATAGCATAAGACATTGGTAAGGGATCAAAATGTCGGTCAACTGTTCTCTGCCTTTGTTGGTAGGCCTATCTTGGGGCTTGTTGTTGTTGATTTTGTTGTTGTGTAGAAACGCGAATGGTTACAGCAACAATCTGATGGTATGGGGCTTGATATCCTCGATTTCTGCTCTTCTAAGAAGACACAACATTAGTCTCCCTTTCTCGTTTTTTACTTGCACCAGCAAAAGGCTTTCGCACACCAGAAGACGACCCCACACTGTCTTGAATCTTACCCATCTAAAGCAAATTCTCAATCCTCCCCCTAGAAACCAGAATATCAGAAAAACCAAATGAAGGACACCCTACTAGGCATTCCAGGAATGGACCTTGCAGCGTTCCCATGAACATGTTAGCCATTTCTCTTTCAAGCAATGATGGTTGTACCCGTGCAGCCAACTCACGCCTCCGCTGGGCGTATTCTTTGAAGCTTTCTTTACTTTTGTGTTTGGCTCTGCAGCTGAGTATGATTAGGTGCCATATCGATGTTGTATTGATACTGTTTTAGAAATGCCTCTGCTAACTCTTTCCAGTTTCTGACGTGGACCCTTTCAAGCTTCATGTACCACTATAGAGATGCCCCAGACAAGCTGTCTTGGAAAAAGTTACATCCAAAGCTTTTCATCATTGGAGTAAGCAGAACTCTTCCTGAAGTAAGCTTGCAAGTAAGTTTTTGGGCAAGAATTGCCGTTGTATTTGTCGAAAGACGGAGCCTTGAATTTAGGAGGGATTCTTACCCCTTGTACCAGCCCCATGTCTGCTACGTCAATGCCCCTAGTATTCTGACATTCTACAACCTTGATCCTTTCAGCAACCAATTGGTACCTTCGGTTTCCTTCACCATTGTTACTGCCCAGATCTGCGTTTATTAGAGAAAAATGATCATAGTAATTATCCTCCAGATGAGGAACATGAATAGGAATGGGGATAGGACCCCCAACAGCTTGACCAACAGGAATACCACCATTAACTCTAGCAACAGGAATACCAACATTAACTCCACCAGCATTAACTCCACCGACGGGAATACCATCTCCAACCGGAGGGTCAACTTGATTGTCAGCATTTGGAATTTCAACTTCGGGCCTCTGCACCATTTCCCTTAGCTCTTGTTGGCCCTGAGCCACTCCTTGCACCAGGTCCATAAACTGGTTCATCCGGGCCCTCATTTCAGCCATTTTTGCCTGTAGTTGTTCCATAACTCGTTGTTGATTTTGACACGTTGAATAGTGGTGGATATGAGAATCAACAATCCTGCCTGTTGTTGCAGTGAGAATCGAATATCAAGCTATTAATTAACTTGAATCACAAAACTTTGAAATTCACCACCGAGCTTTGATTTATCCAAAGGAAAGGGTAAAGATTGAAGAAAACCCTAAGTGCGCTATGTAAATACACAACTAAGAGATCTAAGGTTCGGGAGTTGGTTATACCTAGGGAAGGTGTTAGCATCCTAGATATCTGTAGTACTCTACAGGAACCTCTTGTTTTGTATTTGTGTTATGTTATGTTTGCTTGCTAAGGGAACTGTGCTAAGGGTAAAGGTAAAGACCTAAGGGCAAAGACCTAGGGGTATGTACACTATGTATTCTCGCCAAGACGTCGCATCTCATGCCTACGTATCCTAATAAGGATGGAATCTGAGCGTTCGTAGTTCACCTCAACGAGTGGTGAGGAACCATTGACTATGGTCAAAGTTCCAAGGGGGAAATGAGTATTCATGATCATGATACTCACATAGAGTTAAAGAACTCTCTAAGTCTAAGTTGAAAGACTAATCTAAGAGATTGACTTTGAACAAAGTCAAAAGGGAAGTGAATACTCATGATGAGGATCACATAGAGTCTAAGAACTCTATCCTAATTTCTAAGTTGTAGGGTAGATGGCTCTAATAAGGCCAAAGGGAAAAGGAACATCATTATGACGATGCTCACATAGAGTTGAAGAACTCTAGGTGAATCCTAAGTTGTAAGGTAAGTGACTCTAATAAGGCCAAGAGGGGAAGTAAGCATCTATTATGATAGTGCTTACAAGAGGTGGGAAACCTAGCTAGGTCAAGGGGGAAGTGGATCTAATAAGGCCAAGGGATTGATGGCTCTAATGAGGCCAAGAGGTAAGGGATGGATATAATGAGGCCAAGGGTAGAGGATGGCTCTAATGAGGCCAAGAGGTAATGAGCTATCTATGACATTAAAGTCAATAGAGAGACTTTCCTTTGGAAGGAGGGGAACAACGAGGGTTAAAGAGGAGAGCTAACAAGCTAGCCTCACTTAAAGGGGTAACTTAATAAAGTTAACAATGATATCCACATTCAATGATGGCAAAATACATGAATATAACACATGAATAAGGATGTTGAATGTGATGATATTCAAGACAAGTATCTTAAAAAGTATACAAGTATTATGTTAACACACAAAGATCATTTAAAAATGAACAAGGCAAACGCCTAAGGGGAACATGAAGTAAGCCTAGACATTTTGATTAAATAGGTGATCACCTAATATGGGGAAGTGTCTTTGACCTAAACTTTGTGTCAAGGGGAAGTATCACTTATGTTATCTTAAAGTTCACTTTTATGAAAGGGAGATCTAAACACAAATGTACATGGTATAACCTAAGTGAATGGTTTGTATCTACATTGATGTCATATATACATGAGGGGGAGTCATAATTTGAAGGTAAAGACCTATCTAAGACTTCAATGGGGATGACAAAAGTTCATACATTCTAAAGTAACAAATACACTTACAAGTGTACCTAAAACCAAAATTCACAACTATGCACAAGACTAAGACATGGGAAGTGATCTTAATATGTTAAGACAAATGTATACAAGTCCAAAAAGGTAAGGGAGACCAAAGGTTAAAACCCTAAAAGTCAAGACTATTCTAAGTTACCTTAAAAGAAAACCTACATTTCACATATGAATAAAATCCCTAAAAATAAATATTTTTGGAGATTTTTAAATGTAACAATAAAATACACAACAAAAGAAAAACAATGCAAAAAGAATGGATTAAAAAACCCTAAAATTGAAGAAGTTATGAAATTGTGAAGTTTGTGAAAAAATAGAGAAAACTAGGTATTAAAAATAAAGGGGGTGGTCCTGGTGGGGTTTGAACCCATGCCCTTTGGTTTTGGTTAAAAGACTTAATTAGCTGAGCTGGTTGTAAGGCTTGTAAAACAAACACCTTCAAAAAAATAAAAGGGGAACAAAATGGATCCCTCACAAAAATAACACGCGCGCTCTAGGTTGCAAAAGGGTTGATTGGCAGAATCGAACCCAGGACAAGGCAATGGTAAGGGAAAGGCAAGGCAAGGGTAGCACCACTGGGGTGGCCAATACATGCAGTTATAAACTTGCAACTAATTAAATATATAGGAAACATGTTCCTAGTGACCAGAAGGGCGCCATGGTTGGGCTTGGCAAGGTTGTGACCTAGAACTAGATCAGTTGCAAAAGCAACTCCAACTTTTTCTATACTCCATGAAAATGAAAGTTGTAAAGATCAAAAACGTGTATTTTTTTCACAAGGAATCCAATGGAACAAATGATTTTTGCTAAAAATGCTTCTAACTTAAAACACGTTAGGGGTTCCTAAACAATGCTCCTATTTGCATTTCCTATGGTACAACTCAATACAAACATGCTAAATCACAATTAATGAATCAAACATGTCATATGTATCATACCTAAACTAAACATGCTCAATGTACATAAAAAACAGTCATGCTTCTCAAAATCAGATTTGGAAACACATACCTCTTGGAGCTCAAACTTGCAGTTCTTTGAATAGATGTTCCAGCAAGGGATTAATGGTTTGAATATCTCCTAAGTAACCTTTTGATCCTTCCTGGATGCTTTGAAACCAAAGAAAATGACTGAGCTCAAGTATGCCTCCTTCTTGCAAAAATGACCAAAACAACCAAAAGTGATCTTGGAGCAAATGAAGTTACAGTTGGTGCCACCAGTTTGTAACAATTGAGGGATGATTTATGGAAGGTTTTTGAAGTGTTGAAA
The DNA here is from genome assembly GCA_022829125.1 of Lathyrus tuberosus. Lineage (NCBI taxonomy): Eukaryota > Viridiplantae > Streptophyta > Magnoliopsida > Fabales > Fabaceae > Lathyrus > Lathyrus tuberosus. Next base: position 4,999,808 of record JALAZF010000179.1, read on the forward strand.
TGTTTGGAAGTGGAAGGAACATGAACTGGTCTTGAAAGATGCAGAAAGTCAACCTTTCTTAGGTTTGGGAGTTGACTTTCTGGTTTGAGAGGTTTTTGATGGTGGTGAGAATTTGAACAACTCTAACACATATTTTGTGATGTGTTAGAGTGATTAGTTCAGTGGTTTGGTGTTTTGAAATGGTTTTGGCAAGATTTGTGCAAAGTGTGGTTTCTTGGCACAAAGGGTGGATGAATGCAAGAACTGGTTTCTCTAGCCTTGCTTGAGTGTTTAGATCAGGTTTTTTTGAAGTGTGTTATGTGGCTCTATTTATAGGCAATAGTTGGGAGAGATTAGATTGCAGCAAAGTAATTGTCTTGGTTTTGGTTTAGTTGCATTTTGGTTGAAATGCAAGTGGACTTTGGCAAGAGTTTGACGTTCCAATGCATAGGGTTGACCTCCTCAAAAGTTGTTAGCAATTTAGAACTTTCCTCTGTGCAAAAGTAAGAGTTCTGATGCAGAAAGAGCAAGTTGGTAGCTCAAGATCAACTTTATACATAAAGCCATGCTTTTCTAAAATAGAAGTCATGCCTTTATGCCATAAATGGCAAGATCAAGTGGATAAAGCTCAAACTTGTTGTATATTGCTCCCAAATTCGTGCAATCTTCTGAGCAAATAAAGATATGTAAGTAAACACATCTGAATAGAAAATATTTGCAGCATGGAAGTGGTTTTGCTTCAAGTGCATCAAGTGAAAAACCTGAAAAACCAAGTTTCAAACCTCTAACTTTGTGGCTTCGAAACTCACAGCTCAAACATCTGATTAGGGTGTTATAGTACTTTTTGGAAATCCCCAAGTATGCTCTACAAAGTTCATGTTCACTCCAAGTTCTGAATCCAAAGGGATCATATTGAAAAATGGGCTTGAAGTTGGCTGCAAACTATGGCAAAAAGAGTGAAATTTCACCAAGTCATAACTTGATTTGAACTTCCAAGCCTCATAACTTAAAAACCAAGCCTTTTTTGGAGAAGGACCCTCTAATACATTTTAAATTTCATGATGAGATCTTTTTGGACCACAAAAATTAGATGTGTGGTTTGAAAGTTATTACTCTTCAAAGTTCACACAAGGACTAAATTCTTCCACACTTAGAGAAATTTCAAGAACCAAACTTTGCCCTTTTTGCAAGAAACCTCTCAAATCTTGATTTCTCATGCTATAATTCAAAAATCAAACATGTCTTGATGGAATATGACTTGAATACTTCCTCTTGGACCAAAAATATCAAAAGTCAAAGGTTTGACTTTTCAGACAAAACCCTAATTTCTTCATGAATTCAACTGTGTGATCCTTTGTGACTTCTTAAACACCATAGATGGGCTCCAAGGATGTATATGAACACATGGAATCATTTCCCAAGACTTGGGATCATGCCTTGACCAAAAGTCAAAGGCATGGTTGACTTTTCTTGACAAAACCCTAATTTAGGGCCAGATGAACTTGGGGCTCATTGCACTTGTGATGGGAGCCAAACACACTTGATTTCTTGATGAATAAGACCTCTTGAATGTATGTAAGCTCAATTGGTTAATGAACCAATCAAAGCACTGACTGATCACACCAACATTCCTTTGTAATTCTTCAAGTTAAAACCCTAATTCCACAACTCTTGATCTTATGGTTTCTCTTTGATTTCTCTTGATCCAATCACATGAGATCATGGAATATGATTGGAAAACCTCATGGTTAGCCCTCAAGGCCAAAGATTGAGCTTTTGGAGCCTCAGTTGACTTTTCTTGACCAGATGACTTTAGCACCTTTCTCAACCACCTAGTGAACACTTGGGATGGATGTATTGAGCAAAGAAGTACCTTAGGATAACTTGAAACATATGAGAGCTTGGCTTATTGATCTTGCCTTCCTTATTGTACAAACCCTAGCTTTTCAAATAGAAGAACAAACTAGCAAAATATGATGGTTAGTTGACAATTCATAGATGATTGAACCCTAATGCAAGTGCAAGATGTTATGACATCTAAGAGGTAAAATTTGGGGTATAACACCTGTCAACCTGTCGCTCCCGGGATTTTCATCCAAGTACAAACGCGAAAGTGGCACCGAAACAGAGTCGCCAGCAATGTGTATTTATCCCAAGAGAGGGAAAGGAAACACCGCGTAAACCTGAGAGAAAGGAAAAGCATGGTCTTACGACCAATAGAACTGGGTTCGGGAGTCGGTTACGCGCGGGGAAGGTATTAGCACCCCCACGCGTCCATCGTACCCGATGGGATCCACGCTTGCTTGTCTCGATCAAAGGGTGTAAAGAAAGGATACCGGAAAAGGAACTGAAAGAAAGAAAGGAGAAAGAAAAAAAGGAACGGGAAACAAATGTAGGGAAAATAAAAGAAGTGCTCGCATGGGCCCTACCCCACTGCCTACGTATCTCATCGGGAGCATGAGAATCAGAGCGACGTAGTTCCCCTCACTAGGGATGGATTGTTTGCATTTTTTAAGGAACGGCTAACGTTCTAGCTCAGGTGTTACAGGCTCGCTGGTCCGAGTGCGTTACCATCTTGCAAGAGAACGAGTAGAAGCGCGTTCGCACGCTAAGAGTGAATGAGGTGAGAAAAGAATTCCCGAAGGAAAGACGTTATTGTTTGTTTTTGTCTTTTAAGAGTCTTTTCATTTGTTTGCATATGACAGTGTATCTGAATCTTAGTCATTGGAATGTGTACATTCTCACATTCCAAGATGGAATGGGTAAGAAAGCACACTAAGAGTGAAGAAGACCTCCACACTTAGCTCCAATTGTCAAGGTTCAAACACACTAGCATACTTGTGTTTATTAAGTGTTTTTGTTAATTATGAAGTGAAGAAGTGTTTTTTATTATTTGCACCTTCAACAAGTATTGCATTTAAGTCCCTCATACAAGATCAAATATGTAACACATTGACCTAAGATGGGCCATATGCTACACATTTTAAGATTATAAGAGAAGACCCCTTATAATCTTTTCTTTATATGAAAGGCCTAAATGCAATAAGTGCCTACCTTTATTAGATACTTTGAATTTTCTTTGAGATTAGAAAAGAGACTCAAGGGAGGATAAAGGTAAAACCTATATGGACTAAGACTCAATCCTAATTGATTAGTTAAGGGAGTGATCCTAAGGTTTGTGAGGTTTCAACCCTAATTCTAAAGAAAGAATGAATTAAACAATTCACTTCTAAGTTAGAAGATGAATTGTAATTCAAAAAGGGAAAGTGGTGAGTTATTAAAAGAAAGCACATAAGTGCTTAACAAAACACAAAATGGAATTGTAAAAGAGAAAGGATAGAAGTTGAATGTGGATTCCTTATCCACACTCAATTGAAACTTACCAAAGCCCCTACATGGTTAGTAAACATGTATAAGAAGTATAAGAAGTAAAAGAACATGTAATGCATCATAAAACTCAAAAGAATTGAATGAGAAACCAAATCCTAGAGCCACAACCAGAATGGGCATCATATGGATAACAAGTGAATATCATCATGCAAGTGCAAGTGAATAAGCAATAATCATCATCCATTAGCATTTAAACATATTACAAGAAGAAGGGATAGATGAAAGATGGAAAGAAATGAAGAGGACATGCATAAATGGAACATGTAAATCAACAACCAGAATTGAAACTAAATGGAAAATGGTTTATAAACATCTGAAAAGTATTTATGAATCAACTTCAAGACATTCAAGAAGTAATATAAGAAGAATTGAAATGAAAGTTCAAAAAGAAAGTGCAAACAATACATGTTAATGATGCACAAAGTTCAAATTGAAATGAACATGTAAAGATGACCTATAATGTGTATCAAAGACCTATAATATCATATGAATGGCTCATAACATATGCAAATGCTCATACAAATGTGCACAAAAGAATTCATGTAAACATGCACTAAAGTTGTAATGACATGCCATGGATTATACTTCCAATGTAATGCATGAAACAAAGACCAAATGGATTCATGAAAATTATGCCAACATATTATTGGAATGCCTAGGTCAGAAATGCATCATACATCAAGATAGCATGTAAAAATTCAGAGCAAAATGACTTCAAACAAAGCAATTAGGTCAAATTGAAACATCATGCAAAGTGGTGCAAATATAGGCATCAAAACATGTAATAAAGTGACCTAAAAAATCAAATAAAATCACTTAACATACCTCAAGATGATAATGACTCAATGCAAAAAGAAGAGCATCAAAACAATTTTTAATGATCAAGAAAAAAATTAAACAAATTCATGTATCATGCTTAGAATGCATCTAAATGGAAATTCAAAGAAAATTATGGACCAGGGGTAAAAAGGTCATAAAATCAGAAAATAAAATCATCAAAAATTTCCTAAATTTTTTAGTGATACTCATGAATTTTTGTAGAATTTTTCAATCTGTTTTGGTATTTTTAAAAATTGGAAATGAAACATGTATAAAAAATAAGAAAAATGAAAATGAAATGCAAAGGGAAGGGGGTATGAACATAGCAATAATGCAGTGCAAATTCATTGGGCTTCCAAACAGAGGGGTGTAAATATCAATCTGGTTAAGTCCAATTATGCGCAAAACATGATAATTAACATGCACAATCAGTCAACAAGAGTCAAAGCAATAGACACCATAGGATCAAGTCCAAGTCAACCCCTGGTCAAAGTAACCTAATCTCACGCATGTGCATGAATGTTCACCATAGCTACCATGTACCATGCCACACAATGTTTAAAAATGAAATCAGAAGAATCACGTGACATGCACATGAATTTTTATGTGTTGGCAGCATGGTAGCCATTAGATCACACTCATCCAACGGATCACATTCAAACTGGTCATAAAACCCTAATATGAAGCCATCGGCCGGAGAGGGACCTCCGGTCACCTTCTCCGGTCACTTACCACCGTCTGCAACTCACATTTCTCCAGAAAATCACAATACATACATCAATTGAAAGCTAAACTCATGTACATTATGAATATGCTAATGAAAATCACCAAACACATACGCACAGCAAGAACAGAGTCAATCAAATTAAGCCCTAGGTTTGAAACTATGCCTCTAAGAAGCCTATCAACTAGCCGGAGTAAGCAGAGCTTCTATCAAGCTTAAATTAACAAAAAACAAGCTAAAATTAATGAAAATCAACTGAAGCAGAGTTGAATGATGAAACCTGAAAATGTGGAGCAATTGGAGATGTTGAGAAAAACCAGAGGAAAACTTGATATGCTGAGCTTCTAGATCTTCAAACTTAGCAAAATAAATGCTATGGACTCATAAATAGATGAAGGATGTTGAAGCTTACAATGATGCTGAACTTGCAGAAATGGAGTTGTTCTTGTTGCTCTTGATTCAACCACACCAAGCAATGATTAATGGAAGCACAATGGAGTTGAAATCGTGGAGAAGAAGATGAGCAAAATCAGAGAGAGTGAGAGGAGAATTCTGAAGTGAATGTGAGAAAGTGAGTCTTGACAAAAAATCAATTTTGAGAGTGAAGTTTTGATTTATAGTGTGCTCTAACCATGGTTAAACCGAGTGAGTTAACTGAGTTGAAATGGTTTAGGTGAGTCATCCCTAACTAACTGAGTCAAGTTAGTTAGGGAGAGCAATGATATGGTGATGGCAACTTATGGTAAGCTATGGTGAAGGTGAAAGTGAAATGAATGGCATGGTTGTGTATTAGAAACTTTCTCAGCAAGTTTTCTCTTTCCATTTTCATGCAAGGCACGTGCTATAGCAGTGTATGTGATGTTCATGGTGTGCTCAAATAAGGGAAAGAATTGTTTGATGGATGTCTGAACCAAGTTATGCAGCAAAGCCATCAATGTATCAGTGAAACATAGGGAGGTTTGGTAATGTTTTTCTCTCTACTCAATGAATAGTTTGGTGAGTTTTTGGGTTCATTGGAAAGAGGGAGTATAATGCAACAAGTTTGGTTTGAGATTGGAGTTGATATGATACTTCAAACATGCTCCAAAATGACTATAAACTTAAGCACACAAGACTGGATGATGGGCGCATCAGGTGGTCGGTTGGCAAGGCTGGCATGGCACAAAATTTCAGCATAACCACCCTAACTTGAGGCCACTATCTCTCCATCATACCTTGATCAGATGAAATTTTGTCCAACATGAAACTTGAAGAAGACATTACAAGGAACATTTTTGATGTTGACAAGTTTTGAGAATGAAGCCTCTAACCATGCGAAAAATAGGTGTACATTTGGCCCACCAACTGTTTGTTAAAATGACTGCGCGCGTGCCCTGAAAATCTTGGTCATGACCTAGTTTTGAACCTACTTTGCTCAGACTTTGATCAATCATATCTCACTCAATTTTTATCCAATGGAGATGTTCCACACATGGATTTGAAGCTTAAAACAAGATCTTTTGTTGTGGCCGAGTGGAATTTTCATTTGGTGCTTCAATTTTAAATGGCCTTGGTTCAAACTCTGATGCAAAATGGCCAAAACTTGCTATTTTTAGCAACCCTTCCTCTTCCAAAAATGGCAACTTTCCACATCTTGATTTTTTTCATGATTCCTTTGGAGTTTCTTGACCAAATTTTGTACATTGGACATATGTAACATGAATTTCATGATTTTGGGCTCAAAAAGTCAAGAGTTGACTTTTTCCTCTGATTATTTGACTTTGCCCCAATTTCTCTGATTCTTGATCTTTCTTCCAATTGAACCACTTCTAAAACCAATTGAGATGCAATTTTCCACATACATACACTTAGGGACATATGGAATACCATGACATCAAGTTTTGTTCAAAAAAAACAGAGATACCCTGATTTAATTGGAAACCCTAATCTTGACCCCCTCTGGTTAGGAGGAAATTGCACATCTTCCAAATCCAAATTCCTCAGAGTATGTTGTGTATCCTCTTAAAGGATGATGAGAAATGCCACTTGAGAATGATTTTGAATCAATGAGCTATCTCTTTTGAGGATTTTCCTTCAATTTTTGGACTTCTTGCATAGTGTAGGATGTAATGCTTCAATCTCCTATTGAATCTCACCTTCTTGAGGTTGTGGAAGATCAATTGGGATATTATGAGATATGAGAGACCTCTTGGCTTGCCTAGAGACAACTTGATTAACCTTTTGTGCTTTGAATGATCTCTTGATTGTCCACCTCCCACCTGACCACATGCCCTGATGGTAAGAAGGATGCCATGCTTCATTTTTCTATGTTAAATGCAATGTAATGTTAATGAGGTGGATATGATATGATAAATGATAATGCCATGCTATGATGACAAAGGGGAGAGCAAATTTTGGGGTATTACAGCTGCCCCTATTCAAGCGCTGTAGACCTGAATGCCTGAAAGCAATTGCTTTCGGCCTTTCAAGGTATATAGTGATTGAATACCAAATATAACCAAAAATTTGCTCTGGATGGTGAAGAAGAAAAGGGATATAAACCCAACGAGACTGCTGGATTGAATCTTCGACGAAACGTCGAAGAGATCTGTCTTTTGAACGATGCCAGACGACTACTGGCTTGCCACGCTGCTGGTGGACTTTAATAATGTCTTTTATGCAACTCCAGACGACTACTGGCCTGCCACACTACTGGTGGACTTTAATAATGTCTTTTATGCAATTCCAGACGACTACTGGCCTGCCACACTACTGGTGGACTTTGATAACGTCTTTTGAACGACGCCAGACGACTACTGGCTTGCCACACTACTGGTGGACTTTGCAGCTTCATGCCACCCGAAGATGGACTTCTGCCAATCCACTGTTGGACTTTTAGCTGCTTTGCCACCCGAAGATGGACTTTTGCCAATCCACTGTTGGACTTTTGCCACCCGAAGACGGACTTTTGCCAATCCACTGTTGGACTTTTGCCACCCGAAGACGGACTTTTGCCAATCCACTGTTGGACTTTTAGCTGCTTTGCCACCCGAAGATGGACTTTTGCCAATCCACTGTTGGACTTTAAGATATGAGGGAATGATGACTCTGCCAGGAATTATTCCATCTGTTTGGGGCTGGATTCTGGTCACAGCAACTCCGCTGGGGATGAGAATTTTCAAATGACGTCCTGCTGGGGAAATGAGCCATTAAAACTCTGCTTGGGGATTTATTCAACCCAAGATCCTTTATAGGGATTATCAACCTTATAACTCGGCTGGGGAGTATTGCTGACAAGATTCGATGCTGACCTCTGTGGGGGATCATTACCAGAGACACAATCTTGTTGGGGATCATGGCTACTCTGCCAGGGATATGCAAATCCTGGTTAGAACATTCCACTGCAACTTGCTAGAAAGAGTCCTTAGAGATCTGTTGGGGAAACCCAAAGCAAATCCACAGTAGTCTGCTGAAGAATATGACTGTCGAGCTTAGGATAAATACTACAATGCCCCATGTTAGGCGAGCTTTCCTTTAGACAATTCCGTTGGGGATAACGAGTTTATAACAAACTCTGCTGGAGAAAACTGCTTTAAAGCGTCTCGTGTTGGGGAATGCCTTTTGAGAGGATTTTACAGAAGACCAACTGTCCTCAAACTCTACTGGGGATGATCAACACTTCATGCTGGGGAACCAAACAATTTGTCCCCGAAGAGGATGTCATAAGAGGATTTTACAGAAGATTTAGCTTCTTCAAACTCCTGCGACTTCACTGGGGATAATGACCATCAAACTCTACTGGGGGGTGATCAACACTTCATGCTGGGGAAACAACATGCCCCATGCTTAAGAAAACCAACAATTTGTCCCCGAAGAGGATGTCATAAGAGAATTTTACAGAAGATTTAGCCTCTTCAAACTCCTAGTGATTTCAACGGGGATAATGACCATCCGTTTCGGTGTCGACGAGACCACTCTTTTGGGGAACCTGTGACCGTTATCGACACAGAAAAGCTTGTAGTTGTTGGAAGTACTGAATGAGAGAATCGACTTAATAAGATACAACTGTACCCAGTTGAACTTAATTCACTGAGATCGACCCGATGAACGCCGATCTCCTTACCCATAATTGCCCCAGTCTTTTGCGTGGGGTGATTTATTGCTAGTCTTGTGCTTAAAATCATCTGCACCTGCTACCTGCAACAAAAGAATATGTCCACATGCCCCGAATATTGCGTGGCTAGAATCCACCATCCGGGAGTATTCAACATTCGAAGTAATTTCAAATGTTTTTTTTCTGCGCATGTTATTGCAAGGCTGCCATGTTTTCAAATGCAATGTTTTATCAAAAATTAGGACGTTTTTGCAAACCAAGCAATAAAACAAAAATAGAAAGCTTTTTATTGAAATTCAATTTATTGACTGAGAGCCCAGAATAGGCAATTACATCTGGAAGCAATCCCTGGAAAGAGGTGATCGCTGAAAATTGAGAAAAGAAACTATCCTAATGGCAATGTGAAAACGGAATTCCACTGAGTTTCCATTCTGTTATGACCAGTATGTCTTCAAAACTCCCCGACCTTGCCTTCTGAGGAATGATCGGACCGATTCCTATCCTTCAGAACGTCAGTTGTTCAAACGGTAATGGGGGATAGATAACTCAAACCGTAGTCATTCGCTTAAATCCCTCTTTTGTGTGGACCGCCCTTTCAGGTTTTCGATCCACCAGGATACCCTTTTTTGCCTAAGTTGCCCTTTCGGGTTTTCAACTTACCGGGTGTACAAAATTTTTTTTCAATTATATCCCTAATTTTTGCCCGAACCTTATTCTGTTTTTGGTTCGCCGGGATGCCCTTTTTTGCCTGGATTTTTTTATTCTTATTATCCAGCGGGTCTATTCATGCGAAGTATTTTTTGACTACGTCCGAGTTGACAGGGGATGAAAAGTCTTCGCCATCCATGGTTGTAAGCAATAAAGCTCCGCCCGAAAAGACCTTTTTAACCACGAACGGACCTTCATAATTAGGAGTCCATTTGCCCCTGTGATCTGTATTGGGAGGAAGGATCCTTTTGAGTACCACATCTCCGACTTTATAAACCCGAGGACGCACCTTCTGGTCAAATGCCTGCTTCATTCTGCGCTGATATAGTTGCCCATGGCATACAGCCGCCAATCGCTTTTCCTCAATAAGGCTCAGCTGATCAAATCTGGCTCGTACCCATTCAGCTTCATCTAGCTTAACATCCATCATAACTCTGAGGGACGGAATCTCTACTTCAACTGGTAGCACTGCCTCCATACCATATACAAGTGAGAATGGGGTTGCCCCAGTGGACGTGCGTACCGACGTTCGATACCCGTGCAAAGCAAATGGTAACATCTCATGCCAATCTTTGTACGTGACAACCATCTTCTGTACAATCTTCTTGATATTTTTGTTGGCCGCTTCGACCGCGCCATTCATCTTTGGGCGGTACGGAGAAGAATTGTGATGTTCGATTTTGAAGTCCCGGCATAACTCAGCCATCATCTTATTATTCAAATTAGAACCATTATCAGTAATGATTCTTTCGGGAACTCCATATCGGCAAATGATATCCCGTTTTAAGAAACGAGCGACCACTTGCTTTGTAACATTGGCATAGGATGCGGCTTCAACCCATTTGGTGAAGTAATCAATTGCCACCAAGATGAAACGATGACCATTGGAAGCTGTAGGCTCAATCTTTCCGATCATATCAATGCCCCACATGGCAAACGGCCAAGGCGACGACATGATACTCAACGAATTTGGAGGTACATGCACTTTATCTGCGTAGATCTGGCATTTATGGCATTTGCGGGCGTATTTGCAACAATCTGACTCCATAGTCAACCAATAATATCCCGACCTTAACAACTTTTTAGCCATTGCATGCCCTCCGGCATGGGTACCGAAAGAGCCTTCGTGCACTTCAATCATCAACAAGTCTGCTTCATGTCTATCCACACATCTAAGCAGGACCGTGTCAAAATTTCTTTTATACAGCACGCCATCTTTGTTCAGGAAGAAACTACCAGCTAACCTTCTCAACGTCTTCCTGTCTTTGGACGATGCCCCGGACGGGTACTCTTGATTTTTCAAGAAACACTTAATGTCATGAAACCATGGCTTGTCATCAGACGTTGCATCGACCGCAAACACAAATGCTGGTCTGTCAAGGCGGGATACCTCAATCTTAGGTACATGGTTCCATCCTTGCACTTTGATCATGGAAGACAAAGTGGCCAAGGCATCAGCGAACCTATTCTCATCTCGAGGAATGTGGTACAGTTTCACTGTTGTGAAAAATGTCAGCAATCTCCTCGTATAATCTCTATATGGCACTAGATTTGCTTGGTGCGTGTACCAACTCCCTTTCACTTGATTGATTACCAAGGCTGAATCACCAAATATATCAAGGGTCTTAATCCGTAGATTAATCGCCTCCTCGATCCCCATTATACAAGCTTCGTACTCTGCTTCATTGTTGGTGCATCCGAAAGTTATTCGTGCAGTGAAAGGCATATGAACACCTTCCGGCGTGATAAGAACTGCTCCAACTCCGCACCCATTCATATTGACAGCCCCATCAAACATCAGACTCCATTTGGATTCAGGGTCTGGCCCCTCCTCCGGAAGTGGTTCCTCGCAGTCTTTAGCTTTGAGAAACATGATGTCCTCATCAGGGAAGTCAAACTTCATGGGTTGGTAATCATCCATCGGCTGTTGCGCAAGATAATCGGACAAGATACTTCCTTTGATGGCCTTTTGTGAAGTGTACTGAATGTCATACTCTGTCAAGACCATTTGCCACCGTGCAACTCTGCCTGTCAATGCTGGTTTCTCGAAAATGTACTTGATAGGATCCATTTTTGAAATCAACAAGGTTGTGTGCCTAACCATATATTGCCTCAATCGCTTAGCGGCCCATGCAAGTGCACAACATGTCTTTTCAAGCATTGAGTATCGGGACTCACAATCATTGAACTTTTTGCTCAGGTAGTAAATAGCATGCTCCTTCCTACCTGTCTCGTCATGTTGACCGAGAACACAACCCATGGAACCTTCAAGCACTGTCAGATACATTATCAGCGGTCTCCCTTCAACTGGAGGCATTAGAATCGGAGGTTCCTGCAAGTATTCTTTTATCTTATCGAATGCCAATTGGCAATCGTCATTCCACCTGACCGTTTGATCTTTCCTTAACAATTTAAATATTGGCTCACACGTGGCTGTTGGGTGAGATATGAACCTTGCAATGTAGTTCAATCTACCCAAGAAACCACGAACCTCTTTTTCCGTTCTCGGTTCAGGCATTTCTTGTATTGCTTTCACCTTGGCAGGATCAACCTCGATTCCTCTTTCGCTCACAATGAAACCCAGTAACTTTCCAGAACGCACCCCAAACGTGCACTTGTTTGGATTTAATCTCAGACGGAACTTTCTCAACCTTTCAAACAGCTTTTTCAGGTTAACCAGATGTTCCTCTTCTGTTCTCGACTTGGCAATCATATCATCTACATAACATTCGATCTCCTTATGAATCAAGTCATGAAACAATGTCACCATCGCCCGTTGGTACGTTGCCCCTGCGTTTTTCAACCCAAAAGGCATTACTTTATAACAATATGTACCCCACGGAGTAATGAACGTGGTCTTCTCCATGTCTTCAGGTGCCATCTTGATCTGGTTGTACCCGGAGAAGCCGTCCATAAATGAGAACACTGAAAACTGAGCTGTATTATCGACCAGCACATCAATATGAGGTAGTGGAAAATCATCTTTTGGGCTAGCTTTATTAAGATCTCGATAATCCACACATATTCTCACTTTTCCATCTTTCTTCGGTACTGGCACGATGTTGGCTACCCATGGAGGATACTTTGTCACAGCAAGAAAACCAGCGTCCCACTGCTTCTGGACTTCCTCCTTAATCTTTAAGGCCATGTCGGGGTGAGTCCGACGAAGTTTCTGCTTGACTGGCGGACATTCTTCTCTCAATGGTAGCCTGTGCACGACAATATCCGTATCCAACCCCGGCATGTCTTGATACGACCAGGCGAAGATGTCAACATACTCACGCAACATTTCCGTCAAAGTTTGCTTCACATCTGCTTGCAAGCTGGCACCAATCCTGATCTCTTTCTTGGCGTCCTTGGTACCAATATTGATGATTTCTACAGTCTCCTGATGAGGCTGGATGACCCTTTCCTCTTGTTTCAACAATCTGGCCAGTTCTTCAGAAAGTTCACAATCTTTCTCATCCCCTTCTTCGGCTTGATAAATCGGATTGTCAAAGTCATACATGGCCATATCAAAATCGTTATCAGTGGTATCCGGAGGATCAAGTCTGCATGAACGGGTTCATGCCTTATTTTAGAATTTATTTTTAAGCAAAACAAAAGAAAATGAAACATTGCCATTTTATATTTTTTGTGCAAAAATAAAAACTGAAAGACAGAGAACAAAATTTGATTGCAAAACGTCCTTTATTAATGATTAAACATTGCAAATGCAACCATGGTGGCCCTACAAATGAATCTATACGCCTTGGGCAGAGCGCAAGATTTTGACATGCATTATGGTTAGAAAAAACAAAGAAAAATTACTCTGTCTGAAGAGTAACCCGGATGACTTCTTCAACGAACCAGTTCTGCACTTGTTGTCCCGGAACATGAGGGCGTACCCAGTTGTCCAGGTCACAATCACTGTCAACACTATCCTCTGTGGCTGCACAAGACTGGTCCGTGCAGATAATTCCCCCACTATTAAAAGTAATGGGTCCCCTGCTCCCCGCATCTGAAGTTGTAGAGGGATGATAACCAATACCAAATTTGTCTTCCTTCATTGGGGTCTCTATCAACCTGCCCCAACCTTGGGCGTTGCCTGCCCTGACGACTTCGACAGCTTGTTTGTAAGATGAAATGGAGGTACCAGCCCCAACTGGTACAGAAGAAGACTCAGGTGCATCGTCAATGTTGACTGCTTCAAATGATTGGCACAGCATCTCATGAATTTCCCCATCCATTTCAATGTACTTGAACGTGGACAGGTGACTCACAAAGATGTCTTCTTCCCCACACACTGTCACAACCTGCCCTTCAAACTCATACTTCAGCTTTTGATGTAGAGTAGAAGTAACAGCCCCGGCTCCGTGAATCCAAGGGCGTCCCAATAGGCAGCCATATGCAGGTTGTATGTCCATTACATGGAACGTGGATTTGAATACTTGTGGTCCAATTTGTACGGGCAATTCCACCTCACCAAACACAGATCGTCTAGTTCCATCGAATGCTCTGACCACTAACTCACTAGGCCTTAAGATCAAACCATCAACTTCCAGCTTCATTAATGCCTTCTTGGGCAAGACATTGAGTGATGAACCAGTGTCTACCAGTACATGAGATAACACTGCGCCCTTACACTCCATCGTGATATGCAAAGCCTTATTATGGTTTCTTCCTTCAACCGTCAAATCTCTACTTGTAAAGCCCAAGCCATGGCTAACATTAACATTGGAGATTACGCCCTCGAGCTGATTAACAGTAATTTCTTGTGGCACGTACGCACTCTTCAACACTTTCAACAACGCCTGCCGGTGCGCATCAGAGCACATCAATAGTGACAAGATTGAAATCTTTGAAGGGGTCTGATTCAGTTGGTCCACAATCTTATAATCGCTTTTCTTGATTATTTTCATAAATTCTTCCATTTCCTTATCAAAAGTAATCTTTGTCTCTGCTTCAGGTGTAGGCGCACTTTCAACCACCTGTTTACCCTTAGCCTTTGCTGCAGCTTCTGCCTCTTTATCACTTCTCAAGGTTTGGGGAGCGAACAACCTTCCACTCCTTGTAAAGCCCCCTACACCCCCTACATTATCAATATTTGGGCTGATTGATGATTCAACTTCCTGCTTTTTACCTTCGTAATATACATCTGCCCCATAGTGCCATGGGATAGCTTTCGTAGATGTGAACGGAATTGGTCCTGGCACCGTGATAGTGACAGGACTGGGCCTTTCTGGCGCAACACTCGCCACGGGAACTGCATTGACCGGCATTTGAATCTCAGCGGGAGTGTAATAGATGGTCACGGTTGATATCTCATCAGTGTCTTTCACAACTCTGTCGAACTGTAGACATCCTTCATCGATCAGATTCTGTAAACCCATCTTCAACTTATCACAGCCGTTCTCCTGATTCATACACTCAGAGCAATCTTGATTACAGCCCGGGAACACCTGTCCCTTCAATAAACGATCTTTTACAACCAACAAAGAAGTTTTCACTTGATAAACGTCTAACACCAAATTCAATCTCCTCCCATCTTCAATAGCGTACACATTTGCTGCACTATGATCAGGCATGGGATGCTGAGTAATATTAGGAGCGGGAGAGAAATTGATGGCTTTAGCATCAATCAAATCTTGTACTTTATGATGGAAAGCCCAACATTTTTCAATGGAGTGCCCCTGAGCACCTGAGTGGAACTCACAACGAGCATTAGCATCGAAGTTAGGTGGCAGGTTTCCAGCAACCGGAGCTTTCATAGTACGGAGTTCTACCAACTTTAACTCGAGTAGCCGGGGCAACAGCGCGACATAGGTCATAGGGATAGGATCCATCTTACGATCCCTCTGTCTAGACCTTTGCTGGAAAAAAGGTTGTTGCTGTTGAACTTGTTGTTGGGATTGTTGTTTCTGAACAGACGGTGTGGGGATTGTTACAGCATCTACCTGATAATAAGCTCGAGAACGCCCTCTGCCTCGTCCTCTAAACACAGCATTCGTATCACCTTCTCTTCTTTTCTGGTTACTAGCAAACGGTTTCTTCGTCCCCGAAGAGCCAGCCCCACTCACATCCTGGATCTTTCCAAGCTTTAACAGACTTTCTATCCTTTCTCCCGCAATCACAATATCAGCAAATCCAGTCGACGGACAAGCAGCTAATCTGTCAAGATAGGCCCCTTGCAAGGTGCCCATGAACATATCTGCCATCTCTCTGTCTGACAAGGGAGGTTGGACCTGGGCAGCCATTTCCCTCCACCTCTGTGCATATTCTTTGAAACTCTCCTTGGCATTCTGGGACAATCCCTGCAATTGGGTGCGGTTGGGTGCCATGTCAATATTATATTGGTATTGCTTCAGGAACGCTTCTGCCAGATCTTTCCAATTCTTCACAGCAGCTCTATTCAACTTCATGTACCAGGTCAAGGACGCCCCAGCCAGACTGTCCTGAAAATAGTGCATCCATAGCTTCTCGTCATCCGTATGGGCTGAAATCTTCCCAAAGTAAGCTTGAAGATGCGTTTGGGGACACGCATTGCCGTGATACTTATCAAAAGTGGGAGGTTTGAATTTAGGGGGAATTCTGACTCCTGGGACCAGCCCCAAGCTGGTAACATCAATACCCATAGAGTTCTTGCATTCTATGGCCCTGATCTTTTCTGCTAACTCATCATACCTTCGATCACCTTGATTACCCACATCAGCATCCAGCAGAGTAAATTGGTCTTCCAGAGTATCTTCAAGAGTAACACCAGCATGCCTACCATTTCCATTACCCCGATTGTTACCACCAGGAGGAGGGTTGCCACCGGGAGGAGGAATGCCATGTCCCTGTGAATTGTCATGCTGATCACCTTCGGGCCCATTATCTGGACGCTCTACCAGAAGCCTCAATCTCTCCTAATTTTGCGCCATGCCAGTCATGAGGGTCATGAACTGGTCCATACGCGCCCTCATTTCAGCCAAATCACTTTGCACTTGGTCCATGATTCTTACTTGATTCCTTCGCGTCGAATATCGGTGAATATGACTCTCCGCTATACTGCCTGAAACCAAATAAAGGTTAGAGTCCCTGCAACGAGTACCTGAAAAGCAAGTAACAAAAAATGCAAAATGATATGCAATGCCATGCAATGCCATATTTGTCATTTCCGAGGTGCTTTATACCCTGATTCCAATCCAACCACAGAAATCTGAAGACCAGAAATTGTGATATAAAGAGACGTGTCGTGGTCATGTGCTTGTGTGCAGCTATCTGATAAGGAATAATTTTGAATAAAACTGCTCATACTCATTCAACAAAGTATTCAAGTACATTTAAGAAAGGCTCATCCGCAAATGCAATACAAGGAAAAATGGATCCATCAACAAACCTGATGGTAACCATTAATAACAAAATATAAGGAAAAGAACATTAGTCTGACAATTCCACACCCTTCAGCTTATCACTTGAGTATTTGATCTCCTCAAAAAGTATACGGGTACGCTGGTGATTCGGCTTTTCAATCATTTCTTTGATCAAGACATCCCTTTTCTCAAGAGCTTCAGTTAAAGAACCCATATGCAGCATCAAAGCCTCGTCATCACACACTCCTTTGTGTCTCTTTATGCCGGCTTGCGTCTTGAGTATCTCCCTTTCTATCATGACTTCTTCAAGCTCTTTCTTGGTATTCCTCAGCTCACCTCTAGCTTCTTCTAGCTGTTCTTGACTCTTACCGAGGCTTTCTTGATACTTTCTTCTCTGCTCATGCGCCTTTTCAAGCTCTTCGTCCTTAATCTGCAACTGTTCCTGTAATTCAGCATTCTCTATCCTAACTTCGTCCCAAGCGTGCTGAAACTTTGTTAACTTTTCTTTGGTCTGTGCTAATGCCTGTTTGGTTTGCTTGTGGGCTTGAGTAGCATCATCAGCACCTTTACTAATCTTCCGGAAATGTTGGGCTCTTCCAGCAAAGTCTTTTTCTTTTGCAGTTAGGATTTGTTCAGCATCTTGGGCTTTCCGCTCCAGCTCTTTGTTGGCATGTAGAGCATTCTGAAGACGGCTACTCAACTCGGAATTCTCTCCTTGGAACTTTTTCACCAAGGCTTGCAACTTGTCAACTTCTTCCACAGTAGCAGTGCTTCTTGCTTTCTCATTCTCCGGATACAAAAGGGGTGCCTTACCAAAAGGCAAGAGAAAATCTTCAACTCTTTTCTTCACCCACTCTTCATATGCTGGATAAACCCGGTTGTTAGGCTTGCCTAGAGTAACTTTCCCCTTTTTCAGTATGCTACCCCAGCTTTCAGAAGCTTTCTGTGCTGCTTCCCAACCATCTGATGTATGAAAATAGAGGGACTCCTCCACATCTCTCTTAATAGGCGGACCTGTCAGGGCATACCCAAATTGTCGAATGGCCAAAGAAGGATTGTAGTTAATCCCACCCATTCTTCCTATCAGTGGAACGTTAGGGAACTTACCACAGCTGTGGATAATATTCTTGCCAATCAGCCCATGATCTACCCATACGATGTCCTTGGCCACCAATCCCATTAAACGCTGTTTCCACTCTAGAGAATCTTTGGAATCCACAAAAGCCCCTGATTGTGGTAAACGGCCCGCAAACCACTTATAGAACAAGGGTGCACAACAACGAATTATCCCTCCTCTTTTCTTTTCGTTTCGGTTGTACAATGAGTAGTGAAGATCTCCCAGTAGCGTTGGCACCGGGTTCTTCATCATGAATATTCGTATAGCGTCCGTATCAATGAAATCCGGCTCGTTGGGAAACAACACTATGCCGTATATACAAAGGGCTAGCAAAGCATTAAAAACAAACCAATTCTTGCCTTTAGCTGCTTCCTGGGCCTTCTTAATCAGATATTCCAGCTTGTAACCACGAATCTTTCCTTTGTTGGAGACATTGTCACTTAACTCTGATTTGCTCAAATAAAGATCACCAGCCAACTTCCCAAAGTCAAGATCCCCCACCGATCCAAAGAAAGGGGGCTCCTCCTTGATAGCAATCCCCAACATGTTGGAATACTCCTCCAAGGTAGGAACCAACACATAGTCTGGAAATACAAAACATCTCAGAGGCGGATCATAGAACTGCATCAACGTATGGAGACCTCTGGCTTCATAATCACTGACATTACGGACCATAGATAAAATCCACCCATATTTCTCTTCAAAAGCTTCTCGTGCTGCAGGGCTCGCCATTCCCTTCAGCACAACAATAGGGCCCAAAGTAGGCGTAAGGAACTTATAGCTGATGATGTTCTTCCTCTCTTTAGTGTTCATCTTTGCAGGGACCTGATGACTGGAATCAAGGGTAATATATGCACCTGGAAATGAATAAACATGTATGTTAGGATATGATAATGCAATGCAAAGGGCAATGTGATCAGGTAATCAGGTGTCTGTGCTGAACTGTGAACGGTGTCAGTGTAGCTCTGAGACTAATATAGAACCATAGATAAGAACCATCTGAATACAATAGGATGAAACTTCCTTTTTGTGCAATGATGATAGAAAACGGGTATGTAGGAGGTCATGGTTACCTGCAAACCTGTAAACAACCCGCCCTTCTCACATGTGGGTACTAGGATGTTCAGTATCCCGGGCTCTCAGGTCGAGAAATGATGATACGTTCACCATTTCTGGTTTGGCATCATCATCAATCGAGGAGGCCTCAACTGATTCTCCAAAACAAAAAGGTCCTCAGCTTCTGGCACTGAGGTCGAGAAGCAATAGTACATTCATCCCTCAGGGTACAGTACTATCGCCAATCGAGGAGTGCCTCCGCTGATTCTCTTTCAAAAAGGGATGTCCTATAGCAAGTTCCCAGCATTGGGTCCTCGGATCGAGAATGTGCAATGGGTTTGCCACGGAATGTGGTCTGCCACTGTCACATCTCGGGAGGAGTGCCGCAACTGAGTCCTCGGGAATGGTCACCAGAGTCGACAGTTCCTCAAGAGAATAACCACTGGCCTGCATAACATGCAGTAGCAGAAAGCTCCTGATAGAACCTCGTCTGGTTGTGGGTCTCATGAACAACAATACGTGGTCACCACCACGCAAGCGTCATGACTATCCACTCTAATACCTATGTATGTACTCAAGCCTTGGTAGTGAGCTTATCTCTCAGAACACCCATCCCGCCAAACAGACAAAACAGTGCAACACAATATAATATATGATATGTAATGCTAAAATGCGGTAAATACAGTAAAATAAATAAACAACAACATATAGCACAACAGTAAACACCCAATGAAAGAAAAGCAGACAAGCGCTAGGATTGACTCGCTAAGGAAACCAGAGATTCTGGGCTTTATCCCCAGCAGAGTCGCCAGCTGTCGCTCCCGGGATTTTCATCCAAGTACAAACGCGAAAGTGGCACCGAAACAGAGTCGCCAGCAATGTGTATTTATCCCAAGAGAGGGAAAGGAAACACCGCGTAAACCTGAGAGAAAGGAAAAGCATGGTCTTACGACCAATAGAACTGGGTTCGGGAGTCGGTTACGCGCGGGGAAGGTATTAGCACCCCCACGCGTCCATCGTACCCGATGGGATCCACGCTTGCTTGTCTCGATCAAAGGGTGTAAAGAAAGGATACCGGAAAAGGAACTGAAAGAAAGAAAGGAGAAAGAAAAAAAGGAACGGGAAACAAATGTAGGGAAAATAAAAGAAGTGCTCGCATGGGCCCTACCCCACTGCCTACGTATCTCATCGGGAGCATGAGAATCAGAGCGACGTAGTTCCCCTCACTAGGGATGCATTGTTTGCATTTTTTAAGGAACGGCTAACGTTCTAGCTCAGGTGTTGCAGGCTCGCTGGTCCGAGTGCGTTACCATCTTGCAAGAGAACGAGTAGAAGCGCGTTCGTACGCTAAGAGTGAATGAGGTGAGAAAAGAATTCCCGAAGGAAAGACGTTATTGTTTGTTTTTGTCTTTTAAGAGTCTTTTCATTTGTTTGCATATGACAGTGTATCTGAATCTTAGTCATTGGAATGTGTACATTCTCACATTCCAAGATGGAATGGGTAAGAAAGCACACTAAGAGTGAAGAAGACCTCCACACTTAGCTCCAATTGTCAAGGTTCAAACACACTAGCATACTTGTGTTTATTAAGTGTTTTTGTTAATTATGAAGTGAAGAAGTGTTTTTTATTATTTGCACCTTCAACAAGTATTGCATTTAAGTCCCTCATACAAGATCAAATATGTAACACATTGACCTAAGATGGGCCATATGCTACACATTTTAAGATTATAAGAGAAGACCCCTTATAATCTTTTCTTTATATGAAAGGCCTAAATGCAATAAGTGCCTACCTTTATTAGATACTTTGAATTTTCTTTGAGATTAGAAAAGAGACTCAAGGGAGGATAAAGGTAAAACCTATATGGACTAAGACTCAATCCTAATTGATTAGTTAAGGGAGTGATCCTAAGGTTTGTGAGGTTTCAACCCTAATTCTAAAGAAAGAATGAATTAAACAATTCACTTCTAAGTTAGAAGATGAATTGTAATTCAAAAAGGGAAAGTGGTGAGTTATTAAAAGAAAGCACATAAGTGCTTAACAAAACACAAAATGGAATTGTAAAAGAGAAAGGATAGAAGTTGAATGTGGATTCCTTATCCACACTCAATTGAAACTTACCAAAGCCCCTACATGGTTAGTAAACATGTATAAGAAGTATAAGAAGTAAAAGAACATGTAATGCATCATAAAACTCAAAAGAATTGAATGAGAAACCAAATCCTAGAGCCACAACCAGAATGGGCATCATATGGACAACAAGTGAATATCATCATGCAAGTGCAAGTGAATAAGCAATAATCATCATCCATTAGCATTTAAACATGTTACAAGAAGAAGGGATAGATGAAAGATGGAAAGAAATGAAGAGGACATGCATAAATGGAACATGTAAATCAACAACCAGAATTGAAACTAAATGGAAAATGGTTTATAAACATCTGAAAAGTATTTATGAATCAACTTCAAGACATTCAAGAAGTAATATAAGAAGAATTGAAATGAAAGTTCAAAAAGAAAGTGCAAACAATACATGTTAATGATGCACAAAGTTCAAATTGAAATGAACATGTAAAGATGACCTATAATGTGTATCAAAGACCTATAATATCATATGAATGGCTCATAACATATGCAAATGCTCATACAAATGTGCACAAAAGAATTCATGTAAACATGCACTAAAGTTGTAATGACATGCCATGGATTATACTTCCAATGTAATGCATCAAACAAAGACCAAATGGATTCATGAAAATTATGCCAGCATATTATTGGAATGCCTAGGTCAGAAATGCATCATACATCAAGATAGCATGTAAAAATTCAGAGCAAAATGACTTCAAACAAAGCAATTAGGTCAAATTGAAACATCATGCAAAGTGGTGCAAATATAGGCATCAAAACATGTAATAAAGTGACCTAAAAAATCAAATAAAATCACTTAACATACCTCAAGATGATAATGACTCAATGCAAAAAGAAGAGCATCAAAACAATTTTTAATGATCAAGAACAAAATTAAACAAATTCATGTATCATGCTTAGAATGCATCTAAATGGAAATTCAAAGAAAATTATGGACCAGGGGTAAAAAGGTCATAAAATCAGAAAATAAAATCATCAAAAATTTCCTAAATGTTTTAGTGATACTCATGAATTTTTGTAGAATTTTTCAATCTGTTTTGGTATTTTTAAAAATTGGAAATGAAACATGTATAAAAAATAAGAAAAATGAAAATGAAATGCAAAGGGAAGGGGGTATGAACATAGCAATAATGCAGTGCAAATTCATTGGGCTTCCAAACAGAGGGGTGTAAATATCAATCTGGTTAAGTCCAATTATGCGCAAAACATGATAATTAACATGCACAATCAGTCAACAAGAGTCAAAGCAATAGACACCATAGGATCAAGTCCAAGTCAACCCCTGGTCAAAGTAACCTAATCTCACGCATGTGCATGAATGTTCACCATAGCTACCATGTACCATGCCACACAATGTTTAAAAATGAAATCAGAAGAATCACGTGACATGCACATGAATTTTTATGTGTTGGCAGCATGGTAGCCATTAGATCACACTCATCCAACGGATCACATTCAAACTGGTCATAAAACCCTAATATGAAGCCATCGGCCGGAGAGGGACCTCCGGTCACCTTCTCCGGTCACTTACCACCGTCTGCAACTCACATTTCTCCAGAAAATCACAATACATACATCAATTGAAAGCTAAACTCATGTACATTATGAATATGCTAATGAAAATCACCAAACACATACGCACAGCAAGAACAGAGTCAATCAAATTAAGCCCTAGGTTTGAAACTATGCCTCTAAGAAGCCTATCAACTAGCCGGAGTAAGCAGAGCTTCTATCAAGCTTAAATTAACAAAAAACAAGCTAAAATTAATGAAAATCAACTGAAGCAGAGTTGAATGATGAAACCTGAAAATGTGGAGCAATTGGAGATGTTGAGAAAAACCAGAGGAAAGCTTGATATGCTGAGCTTCTAGATCTTCAAACTTAGCAAAATAAATGCTATGGACTCATAAATAGATGAAGGATGTTGAAGCTTACAATGATGCTGAACTTGCAGAAATGGAGTTGTTCTTGTTGCTCTTGATTCAACCACACCAAGCAATGATTAATGGAAGCACAATGGAGTTGAAATCGTGGAGAAGAAGATGAGCAAAATCAGAGAGAGTGAGAGGAGAATTCTGAAGTGAATGTGAGAAAGTGAGTCTTGACAAAAAATCAATTTTGAGAGTGAAGTTTTGATTTATAGTGTGCTCTAACCATGGTTAAACCGAGTGAGTTAACTGAGTTGAAATGGTTTAGGTGAGTCATCCCTAACTAACTGAGTCAAGTTAGTTAGGGAGAGCAATGATATGGTGATGGCAACTTATGGTAAGCTATGGTGAAGGTGAAAGTGAAATGAATGGCATGGTTGTGTATTAGAAACTTTCTCAGCAAGTTTTCTCTTTCCATTTTCATGCAAGGCACGTGCTATAGCAGTGTATGTGATGTTCATGGTGTGCTCAAATAAGGGAAAGAATTGTTTGATGGATGTCTGAACCAAGTTATGCAGCAAAGCCATCAATGTATCAGTGAAACATAGGGAGGTTTGGTAATGTTTTTCTCTCTACTCAATGAATAGTTTGGTGAGTTTTTGGGTTCATTGGAAAGAGGGAGTATAATGCAACAAGTTTGGTTTGAGATTGGAGTTGATATGATACTTCAAACATGCTCCAAAATGACTATAAACTTAAGCACACAAGACTGGATGATGGGCGCATCAGGTGGTCGGTTGGCAAGGCTGGCATGGCACAAAATTTCAGCATAACCACCCTAACTTGAGGCCACTATCTCTCCATCATACCTTGATCAGATGAAATTTTGTCCAACATGAAACTTGAAGAAGACATTACAAGGAACATTTTTGATGTTGACAAGTTTTGAGAATGAAGCCTCTAAACATGCGAAAAATAGGTGTACATTTGGCCCACCAACTGTTTGTTAAAATGACTGCGCGCGTGCCCTGAAAATCTTGGTCATGACCTAGTTTTGAACCTACTTTGCTCAGACTTTGATCAATCATATCTCACTCAATTTTTATCCAATGGAGATGTTCCACACATGGATTTGAAGCTTAAAACAAGATCTTTTGTTGTGGCCGAGTGGAATTTTCATTTGGTGCTTCAATTTTAAATGGCCTTGGTTCAAACTCTGATGCAAAATGGCCAAAACTTGCTATTTTTAGCAACCCTTCCTCTTCCAAAAATGGCAACTTTCCACATCTTGATTTTTTTCATGATTCCTTTGGAGTTTCTTGACCAAATTTTGTACATTGGACATATGTAACATGAATTTCATGATTTTGGGCTCAAAAAGTCAAGAGTTGACTTTTTCCTCTGATTATTTGACTTTGCCCCAATTTCTCTGATTCTTGATCTTTCTTCCAATTGAACCACTTCTAAAACCAATTGAGATGCAATTTTCCACATACATACACTTAGGGACATATGGAATACCATGACATCAAGTTTTGTTCAAAAAAAACAGAGATACCCTGATTTAATTGGAAACCCTAATCTTGACCCCCTCTGGTTAGGAGGAAATTGCACATCTTCCAAATCCAAATTCCTCAGAGTATGTTGTGTATCCTCTTAAAGGATGATGAGAAATGCCACTTGAGAATGATTTTGAATCAATGAGCTATCTCTTTTGAGGATTTTCCTTCAATTTTTGGACTTCTTGCATAGTGTAGGATGTAATGCTTCAATCTCCTATTGAATCTCACCTTCTTGAGGTTGTGGAAGATCAATTGGGATAGTATGAGATATGAGAGACCTCTTGGCTTGCCTAGAGCCAACTTGATTAACCTTTTGTGCTTTGAATGATCTCTTGATTGTCCACCTCCCACCTGACCACATGCCCTGATGGTAAGAAGGATGCCATGCTTCATTTTTCTATGTTAAATGCAATGTAATGTTAATGAGGTGGATATGATATGATAAATGATAATGCCATGCTATGATGACAAAGGGGAGAGCAAATTTTGGGGTATTACACAACCAAATAAGGTTATGAAATCCAGAAATAAGCACCTGTTATGCAAAAATGAAATGTATGAATGCATGCATATGCCATGTTTAATCATTTCCAAGATAATATCTACTTTGATTCCAGTATTAATCGGGCGAGGGATCAGATACGTTGCAAGGAAAATATCACAGGAACAGATAGATATTGTAGACAAAATACAGCTGAACGACATTATTGAGAATATCACTGAAACAATATAGCTGAAACAACCATATCTTCATATAACATTTCTGAAAGTCATACAAATATATCTGATACAACTGAGGGTGAGTCCATCAACAAGCCTGATGGTAATCATGATAGACAACATACAGAAATACATAAACAGATCAATCCAAACCCCTAGCCCATACAGACTGGTCTTGACTTCTTCGAGGAGGGATTCAGTGTCTGGATGAGTTGGTTATTCTAACAACCCTTTGATCAGCTTATTCCTTTTCCCAATGTCTTGATTCAGTTTGACAATATGTTCTACACTATCGTTGTCTCCAAAGACATCTCTGAGCTTTGACTTCTTGATCCCAGCCTGAATCTTGAGCTCTACAATCTCCTTCTGAGCTTCCTTCAGTTTGCCGGAGAAGTGCTTCTTGCCTTTCTTCGCCTTTTAGAGTTCTTCCTTTAGTTCCTCATTTTCAGCCATGATTTCAACCCACCTATTCTAAGAACTAGCAAGCTTGACGTTTGCCTCGGACAAAAGTTGCTTAGTTTGCTTGTGAGCCCGGGTGGAGGATTCGGCAGCCAACTTAGATTTCTGGTAGAACCGAGCTCTGTCCGCAAAGTCTATCTCTTTCTCTGTTAGCGGCTTCGTTGCGTCCTTAGCCTTACATTCCAAGTCCACGTTGTTATGCAAAACATCTTGAAGACGGCTACTCAAGTCTGAGTTTTCTACACGAAGCTCATTCACAAGAGCTTGCAAATTGTTGAACTCTTTAATGGCAACAATGGTAGGTTGTTCTAGCATTAATGGGTACAAAGGTGGCTCCCTTGAGAAAGGTAAGAGCACCTCTTCTACTTTCCTCTGGATCCACTCTGTATAAGGATGGTAAGCTCTACAGTCACTCTTTCCCAGAACAGTCTTCCCCTTCTTGTGAATGTGCGCCCAAGCGTTCACAACTTCCCTCAGCATATCTTGGTCTTCAACCCCATTAAAGAACAAAGATTCCTCAACGTCTCGATTTTAAGGAGGACTACTCGAAGCATATCCAAATTGTCTGACGGCCAGAATAGGGTTGTAATTGATTCCACCCTTCCTACCTAATAGAGGCACATTTGGAAAATTTCTGCAGCTATAGATAATCTCTGTACCCAACAATTGATGATTAAACCAGACGATGTTGTCGGCAGTCAGCCCCATTGTCCACTTGGACCATTTCAGAGAAGTCTTTGTGTCAACAAAGACACCAGTCTGAGGCAGATGATTCAAAAACCAATCAGACAAGAGTGGCATGCAAAAATTGACATGCCCCCCTCTTCTCCTCATTTTTGAAGTGCACCGAATAATAGAAATCATCAAGCAGAGTAGGAATTAGATTTTTCATAATAAAGATTCTCATGGCTTGCATGTCCACGAAGTCATGTAGATTGGGAAACAAAACAATCCAGTAGATGCATAGGGCCAAAATAGCATTGAAAACAGTCCAACTCTTGGCATTGGCATATTCTCGAGTGGCTAACAAGAAATTCCAGCTGGAAACCTTTAATTCCACCCTTATCGGTAGCATTGTCCTACAGAACTGACTGACCCACATGCAAAGCAGCTGAGACTTCCTCTAAGCTTGGACACTCCTCAGAAAAGAACGGTACCCTTGGCTTGATAGAGATTCCCAGGATGAGAGAAAACTCTTCCAGTGTTGGCATCAGAACATAATCCGGAAAGACGAAGCACCACAAAGGGGGCTCATAAAACTGCAATAGTGTATGAAAAGCGTGATGCTCGTACTTCGTGATGCTACGGACCATACTTAATAACCTCCCATACTATTTTCTGAAGTAGCTAAAAACACCAGGATCGGCCATGGCAACCACCTTGTGAAGCAAGTCTAAAGTCAGCTTTGGAAATTTGTAAGCCACATTATTCTTCCTTTGGGTATCCATCCCTATAGAACCCACTGACCGGAATCAAAAGTACGACATAAACCTGGAAATGAAAAAACATGTATGTTAGGTATGAAATAATGCAATGCAAAGGCATGATATCAGAGTGCCATATATAACTGGACGTGTCTGTGCCGAACTGTATGAATAATGTCTGTGTAGAACTGTGAATAACAACTGACTTAATATAACAGGATGAATTGTCCACTTCTGTAAGAATACCATAAAACCGGGTAGGTTGGAAGTCAAAGTTACCTGCAAACCTGTAAACACCCAACCTCTCTCATATGAGTCACTCTAACACTTTTACAATACTCTAGTCACTCAGACATTGTGTTAAGCACACGACCGACCAAGTGAGCTTCCGCAATTCCTAATTTTTCACAACTTTGAAGCTTTAAGTTCCTTTATAAATTATCTTTGAATTCAGCATTTCACTAGAACCTTAAATATTCTTCCTAATGAGGCTTGAGATAACTTCAATATAAGCATCATCATCAAAGACTGTTGGAAATATATCATTAGATATTAATATGATCAAGCAATAGGATTCCGTTGAGCATTAGAGTTGTTCCGTGCGAGAACTAGAAATGATGTTGATTGATATAAGAGGTGGTGCTGATCTTCGATATGATGGAACAGGGTGGACCTACAAGATTAACACGTCAACGCCTAAGTCAGTTACTGAGTCCAAGATGAGTGAAGTGAAGAATATAGATTAAAAAGTGTCTTGATTATATATGTTAGATAATTTTGATCGGGATTTGAATGGTTGGGATGGATACTTGGATTTCGCCCGCAGTGGGCCTTTGGCCATAATCCAGAATAGTTGCCCAAAGGCTTGCTGGATGTTTTATAGACCGAGAAGTCTTTCAAAGTTACTATTGACATCTAATTATCAAATTCGTCCATGAGCATAAATGGGGAGGCCATGGAGAAATTACAGAAGTAATGGGAACAACCGCATTAAATGTCTTTCCCATAATTAATACATTTTTCTAATTTTTTAGGAACATGACTTTACGCTTACATGTTAGGGTGTGCGCATTTGAGTGCACTTGAGTTCACTTGCATTCCACAAGGCAAAATACAGACTTTGATTTTTAGATTTCTTTTTTCCTTTTGATCTGGCCCATTAATTACTCTTATCTATATAAAGGTTTCTTGAACTTTTAGGAGAATTTTTGTCTATTCTTGAGAGTTAGTTTTCCCTTTTGTGAAGGCGATTTCCTTTCTTCATAGGAGGATTTGTTTGAGCGTTCTTCTTCTTCTTCTTCAGTGCAAAGCTTTCCCATTATGCGTTTAATTTCCATCTTCTTCACCGAATTCCATTCTCTCTAGGTACCCTGAGTTTATTTCTTTGTACCCTATCCTTATTTTTTTCATGACTTGTACAAATGACACCATGTAAATCTATCTAGTGATTCTGGAAATAATGATTCCCCGCTTTAGTTAGAACATAAACATCTTCTAGCTCAGATTCCCATCATTCAACTAATAGTCATTCCATCTTAGTAATTATTAGCTTTGAGTCGGAGAGGTTTTCTAGTGGTTCTCTTAATGGAGAAACTTCCATTAATGAGTCTTCCTTCAACACTTTTCTTTCTGATGACAATGTCGAAAGTAGTCATGCAATTAGTTCCACACTTACTCCATCTGCATCTATAAAGGATTAAGCTTTCTCCACTTTGACTTCAGTAGAGATGGAAACTGCTGCTTTGAATAGGGAAGAGGCTCAAAATTTTGTCAAGACCAATTATACTATTTATGGTATGGATCCAAGTGATACCAAGATTAAGGACCATCTGGCACGTGGGACCTAACTCACTTGTGTCGTTTGGCTCAGACCATATGATATCTTCCAAGATGACGAGATAGCTCTTAGGAGTATTAACCTTATGGAGAGGTTTAATGCAAGCAAGTATAGATAGGTGGATTCTAAAATATTGGAACCCATTATGCTTTAAATAATCCTGCAGTCGTGATGGAGGCAAATATTGAAGTATGTAGTCCCTATGACGGGTTGGTTCTCCTTGTGGAATATAGAAAAAGAATATGTAGCAGCTTTAGGGAGTGTTCTATTCCCTTATATAAATGCATGTATACCTGAATAAATTTGCGGTTGCTTTCTGTGAGTTTGAAGTGGAGATTGTAACACCCTAAAATTTGCCCTCTTATTTATACCCAATAAGTGGCTTATGCTTCACATCTCATATGCATTTAGGTCATGTACCTTATACATGCATCATTAGTTTTCTCAAGGCATGTTATCAAGGGTATCACCATTAATGATTGTGCAAAGCCAAAAGAATGAGATATACTTAATCACTCAAGCCATAAAGGCCCTTCAAGACTCAAGACCTCTCATGTGGCCCACCATTTAATCAAGAGATGGAGATTTGCAAAAGAATTGAAGAGGATCACCTCCTCCCATCCCTTGATCCTCTAACTAGGGTTATATGCATTTGAACATCTGACAATTCCACTGAGCAAGCATCTTGGAACTTTGACATCATTTCATCACTTACAACATCTTGGTTTAAGAGGATCTCGATCATCTCCAGAGGAATTAGGATTCTGATCATCAGTCTACATCTCCTATCATCCAGTGCCAAAATTAGGGTTTTGCATAAAATCAGTTTATTTCTGATTTTTGGGGCAAGACTTGATCCCATGGCTTTCTATGTGTTCTTAAGTATCTAAGATTTGATTATGGACCATCAATGTCATTCACAAGGGTTTCAATTGGATAGTTGATTGAAAATCAGGAGAATTGGATATAAAGTCAACTGATCAAGGAAAAAGTCAACTCCTGACTTTTTGAGGTCAAATTCTTGTTCATAATGTCAAACACGGTCCATGGGTGAGATTTGATCTAGAAATATCCAAAGAATCATGAAAAATCAAAGGTTGTGAAAACTTGCCATTTTTGGAAATTAGGGTTCTTAAGAACTTTCCATTTTGGGAAAGTTTGTCTTATTTTCAACCATCTTCAAGCGCAGATTTGAGCATGATACAAGTCTCATCTGGATTTTTTTTCACAAGAAAGTTGTAGTATGATCTTTCACCTTTCCAACCATATAAAGAATACCTCATTTGGATTTATAGATCAAGAGTTATGATCATTTGAAGTTGGGATCATTAAGTTGTCCAAATGAAAAAAACTTAGAATTTTTCTAAGTTTCAAAATTCAGTTTGGTGGTCATGACTTCAATGCCATTTTTCTTCATGTTTGAGACCTCAATTTCACTTTTCTCCAACATAGAAAATGCAGTATCAAGTGTCCCCTTCAAAATGGTTATAAGAATCATGGGGTTTGGATCACAATTCAAGGAGTTCTAACCATCCAAAATCACCAAAAATCACCCTTTTTGAAGATCATACAAAACTCATGTCATGTCAGGTTTGGTATATTTGATTTCAACTCCATTTTTCACATTATTTGAGACCTCCATTCCAATTATTTCCAACACCAATCTCCTTTTATGTCATATCCTCTTTTTAAAGACACCAAGACCATCCATTTTGGTGCCATGTACATGGAGATATTGTTTTTCAAAGTCACCATCATGATGTGTTCTCAAGTGTTCATGACATCTCCAAATGTAAACCAAAATCATGTTGTTTTTGTTGCCATCATGTCATACGTATCCCACCTTACCTTTGCTTCATCTTTACCACATTTCACCATGCAAAACCTTACACCATGCCATGCACCATACAAACTTACCTCTTATACCATGAAAGGAAAATGAACAAACTTAGGTGTAGCGAGCGATTTTGGACGCGGTTCTTAAGCGCTGGTCGCTCTCTGCGGTTTGAGCTTAAAACTACAGGTCGATTCATTTTTTATCCTATTGTGAGCTGAATAAGGAAGGGAAATAGATGTCTCCAATTAACCCTGCTTTGCATACTGAGTTTAAACAGCGGTCTGTTAGGTTACGGATGCTATCAATGTGGGGGGCCTTTGTACTGGTTATTTGTATTTTCGCCAATACGGTTTTCTTTCTTTTTTACCTGGGCAGAAGGTTTCTGGCGGGGAACAAGGATTAGGATGTTAGGACTGATGCTTTTGAATTACTGCTTTTGATTGATGGAGATATGGGATTTGGGTTTTTTGTTGATTGCGCTCACTAAGATCTTTTCTTTCGATCTTATGCCTATGTATTCCCGTTTACCGAAACAGGGAAATCAGAGCGTTCGTAGTTCCTCCTATTCTATGGGAGGAAATTGGTTTTTGGTGTCTTGTTCAAAGCCCAAGACATGAAGCGAAAGGTGATTTGTATCTTGTTCAAAGCCCAAGATGTGAAGCTGAAAGACCTCGACTTCAGAGAGAACTTGTCATCTCTAAAGAGGGGAGAAGGAGAATTACTTTAACTGGGATACGCGGATCCGAGCAATGCCATAATTTCTGAAGAAAGGGTTTTAACCTGAAGGAGAAGACTTTAACTCAGTGTAGAGCAATGCCATCTTTCCTTAGGAGTTTCTCATGCTAAAAGAGGGACAGTGGCATGGATGTAGATGATCTAGAGGCTTGCCACTTACAGCGATTAGATGAAGGGGAAGGAGTTGTTGATGTTTGAGTACTGTGAACGAGGCACAGCTTTGATGCTAAAAGGTTGATTAGATCAACCAGTGGTTTTCTTATACAAAGCCTAAGAGGAGGCTAATTTCCGCTAGGAAAATCATTATACAAAGCCTAAGAGGAGGCTATTTTGTGTCTCGTACAAAGCCCGAGAAAGAGGCTAAAAGGGTTCGACCCAGTGGGGCATATCGTTATACAAAGCCTAAGAGGAGGCTAGCAAAGAGTTGACTCAGTTGGGGAATCTTTTATACTCAGTAAGAGAGTGTTTTTGTATCTCGTATAAAGCCCGAGAGAGAGGCGAAAAGGTTATTTTGACTCCACTGGGGAGAATTTTGGTATCTCGTACGAAGCCCGAGATGGAGGCTATTGTTACTGTTTCAGTTGAGTGACAGATCCAATATACTGATTTTAAAAGAGAAAATTAGTTCTTATATGAGCATCACTGTACTCAGGGGTTTGATTTGAGGATCAGGGATATCTCCTTCTCTTTGAGGAAACAGGAAATCCAAAGGGTATTGAGACTGTCCGAGTCTGCGGGTTTCCTTCCTATTTAACGAAGGGTGCTTGAGAATGTCTTTGAGACTCAAGGAAGTTAGACTGTCCAAGTCTAGAGTTTTATCTTTTGTACTACGCTTTGAGAAACAGTAGTAGACTCTATGAAAGGACTGTTCTACGAGGATGACTATGTTCTGTTCCTATACCTCTAGGAGGTCGTCGGGACAATTTGTACGAAGCCCAAGAGGAGGCTGGAAACTTTTGAGAAGCCGACGGGTCCTTGTATGAAGCCCAAGAGGAGGCTATCATTCCCGGAGGAAGAGATCATTATACGAAGCCTAAGAGGAGGCTGTGAATACTTCTAAGAAGCCGTAGGGTCCTTGAATAATGCCCAAGAGGAGGCCGATGCTTTTAGGAAGCCTGTGGGTCTATCATCTCCTTTCCATTAGGAGAGATAACTCTTTTAAAGATAAAAACCACTGGTAAACGTGCGAGGTTTACTATCCAGCGACTTTTAGCTTTTAAAGAGGGTCCCTTAGTTAAGGTCCAAGATTATGACCGTAGTGGGTACCCAAATCCTGAGACATTCAAGGCAAGCTATCCACAAGGAATAGATCAAGTCAGGAAAGTTCGAGAATTGGGAAGAAACTCAAAGATGCTATTCACGGAGAATACATTCATCTTGGGGAGTAGAGCTTCTTGACGATTCCTAAGGAGGACAGCCGAAGAGAAGACTGTATCTGGTGATCCTATTGGGGATCTAGGCGTCTATTTCTACGAGTAAGTGAAACGGCGTCACCTAGTTCTAGACGTAGTTGCCGGGGAAACTCGAAATATCTATACTATTATTACACAGTTGATATGAGTTTATGAAAAGAGACTTACAGTGAAACAACCCCACAATACAGTTTATATATATATGAAAGCAGTAAATGAAAGCGATAACCACTTACTCGGTTGTAGAGCTTCCATGCTGTTGGGTTAGTTGTTCAACGAAGAAAAGATTGAAAACAACAGTATATTCAAAAGTGCTTTGAAAAAGAAAGATTTGGGGCTTACAGCTCAAGGAGAGGCCCAGGGTTTTATCAGTGAGCGCACTGTTTGAATTTGAACAGAGGGACTTATACAAGTGACTGGGGCCCAAAATGGTTTTCTGTACAAAGGGATGGGTCTTACACTCTCTCAAGAGGCCCAAAAAGGTTTAAAGAAAAGAGTGGGGCTTATAACACAAGGGTAGGCCCAAATGATTTTTCGTTTAAAAATGGCGATCGTGTCGAGGTTTTCTTTTAACGCAGAGGGACTTATACAATAAGTGAGGCCCAAAATGTTTTGGTTAAAAGGGGGATTGGGTCTTACACTCAGAGGCCCAAAGTGTTTTGAATGGGTCTTATAGCTCAAGGAGAGGCCCAGATGATTTTTTTAAACGGGCGACGATCGCGCCGTTTACTTGTACAGCGGGACTTATACAATGAGTGAGGCCCAAAAAGTTTTTGTACAAGGGGGGATGGGTCTTACACTCTCTCAAGAGGCCCAAAGAGTTTTGAAAATGATTTATGAGGGTTGAATTAATCCAAAACCCTAATTTGTTTTCAAAATGTATTTAATTGAATAAAAATTCAATTAAAATGATCAAAAATTGTTTAACACATGGAAAACAAATTGTGATCTTGGATTAATGCTTCAAAAATTAAGTATTGACCTACAAAATAATTAGAAAGCATTAAAAGTTGCAAAATCAATGTAGAAAAAATATTTAAAATGCCAAAAACAATTAAAATATTAATTCTTTGCAAAAATATCAATTATATGAAATAAATAATATTTTTGGGATTTTTTGATAAAATAAAATATTTTAACATTTTTGTGAATTATTAAAAAAAGAATCAACTCAATATCATTAAAACTCAGAGAGAAATTAATTTTTGAATCAATTAAACAAAAATCACAAAATTCAAATATTTGAATTATGAAAATGGCGCCAAGAACAAGCTGAAGAACACGCGCGTGTTCTTGGTTTCTCAGATTTGCATTTTCTATCCAATCTCCATGAATACGTAATCATATCATGCAATCCACATATCATTATGCTCGCCTCAACCTCACGATCATGTCTATGTACTTTAATTTCATTTAAATTAAACATACAACAAGAAATCACGAAGAGACCTCAAGAACCCTAATTTCTGCATGAAGGCTAGGATTTTTGATACACGATTCAAACAATGCAATTAATTGAGGGAAAACATTCCATGCATGATTATGAACATATGGCCAAATTATTGTGCGAGGAAATATGCATAGATTGAGAGATGACCAAGTATGTGCTCACCTCCAAGCCGTGACAGCAAGTGCAATGTGATTTTTGATTTGGAGGTGTTACAGGTGAGTGGTGATGATCTGAACAGCTTCCCTACACCCTATGGATTGTGTTTGGATGGTTGGACTTGATTGAAATTGGCTGGATCATTTTGTGGCACCTCAGCTGCACTTTGGTTAAAACCTTGAGCAACCAGCTGATGATTTCATGAAATTGATGTTTCAGAAGTTATGTGAGTGTTTGATCAGCTCATATGTGATGTATGTGAGGTGTGTGAGTGATTGGTTTGTGCAGAATTGCTCTCAAACTCAAAACCCGATAGCTACCTTGCTAAGAAAGGCATTTTTGCCAAGAGAAAGAGATTTTGAGGAAAGCATCTGTTAGATGGCTTTGGTGTACTTAAACTGACCACAATTGAGCTTTATTTATAGTAGAGCAAGTTTTTTTTGCAAGGAATAGTGCATGGCAGCTGGTAAGTAGGTTTGGCCAATGTTGGCAAATGAAAATCCAAGTCTCCTCTAGCCATTGACTAGAGGTTAGGGCACAGAGCTTTGGTTCCCTTGGTCTTGGATAAGTCTTGACTGATTTCAGATGAGAATGGCTCAGTCCATGCCACCTTGATGGTTCCATTGAATGCCTCATTCCAAATTTGAAGTCTTGTCCCTATTTTGGCCACTCTAGGTTCAACATACTATTCCTTGTTCCTTGGACCTTGGAGACTTGGCTCAGTGATTGTCCCCTTTGGATTTAATCCTCTGAGGTGTCTAAGTGGATTGGAGCAATTGAAATTGGCTGATTTTGGAAAATTGAGCCAAATTGCAAATTCTGCCTTGCTTTGACAGATTTCAGCAAGGCAACTTGCCAATGTTGTATCTCATGGTGTAGGTTGAATTTGGCAATGTTCTTGGCCATTTTGGAAAGCTCTTACATGATACAACAACTGTTTGAACAAGTTTGGTTTTGATCTCTTTTGATTCCAAGTGAAAAATCCCCCTACATTTGGCAAAAAGTGAGGCAGAATCTGACTTAGTGAAAATTTCACTAAGTGTTGGAAAAAGTGACATTTTCACTTTTTAGCCACTTTGATCACTCCATAACTCAAAATCCTTAATGAATTGGAATGACTTGTAGTTGAAGTTTTTTTAGGTGATAATGAGGTCTACAAATCCATCTTTGGATGAGAAAAAATGGCCTTGTGGTTTAGGAGTTATGGTCCTTCAAAGTTGGTACCTTTGCCATTTTATTTTTAACTTAGAAAAAATTCTAAGTTTTATGGTTACCCCTTTTACAAGTTATCTCACTTTTCTTGATTTTTCTTGATGAATGATGATTCAAATCATACATTAAAATCATTTTAGGGTTAAAAATCCATTTTGGTGAAAAATCTCAAAAAGTCAAAGTTGACTTTTGTGCACAGTTGACTTTTTATCAGATGAATTCCAAACTGTGCAATTCTTCAGGAAATCATGTCCTTGACCTAAATCAAACTTGATGGACATGTTCCATGGGTGTCATAGGGTATATTCAATCATGTATTAGGGTTTGGGAGCATGTCCTGGTCAAAAGTCAAAGTTACAGTTGACTTTTCCCTTAAAACCCTAATTGTGGTGCAGATGAAATTGAGACTTGTTGCTCAAGCTTCTTGGATCAATCCATTGTTCCAAATGGATCAATATGGTATATTAGAGACCCTCAAATCATCTCTTGAGGTCTTGGCTCATGGTTTGTCCCAAAAGTCAACTTAGGGGTGAATTAGGTCAAGAAACCCTAATTCTTGATTTTTGATGAATGCATCCCCTGAGGCAAAATTGACTTGATGCATGGGTTCATGAGGTTCCATGAAGCATATTAGGTCATGTTTTGGATCATTTCCTTGTGCCCAGATGAAAATTTCCATCTGGAGGCCCTGGTCGACCAAAACCCTAATTTGGTGACACTGTCGATGTTGAGACTTGATCCACCTAGAAGGGAGCAACCTTGTGCTTAATCCTTGAAGTAGGAGTCCTTTTGATCCTTTGTGGATGTTTGGGAGATTAGACAAGTTGAAGATCATGTCATTTCTTGATTGATCCTTTGTCTAAGCACTCAGAGAGGGCTTAAAACCCTAATTTTGATTGCATTGAATGCTCACCCATCTTTGGGGAGACTGATGAAGCATGAAGGTACATCCATATTGTGATGATGATTTTAACAATGATGGGAAATCTAAGTGGTCAAAATTTGGGGTATTACAGATGCCCCTATTTAATCTCCTTGGACCCGAAGGTGTGAATGAC
Source organism: Lathyrus tuberosus (assembly GCA_022829125.1). Lineage (NCBI taxonomy): Eukaryota > Viridiplantae > Streptophyta > Magnoliopsida > Fabales > Fabaceae > Lathyrus > Lathyrus tuberosus. The sequence continues at coordinate 5,036,907 of JALAZF010000179.1, forward strand.
GAAGGGATTCGGGCATTCGGGGTGCAAGAGGATTAAATATCGGAATACCCGAAATTTTGATGGTGGTTATGAATGGTAGCTTACGCATTCATCTTCTTTAGCTAAGCAATGATGCTTAGAAAAGGTAAACTTCCCCTCGATCCTGGTTTCCTACCAAGAACTGGTCTCAGTCTCTTTTGAAATAAACTTCCCCTCGATCCTGATTTCCTACCAAGGAACTGGTCTCAGTCTCTGAAATGAACTTCCCCTCGATCCTGGTTTCCTACCAAGGAACTGGTCTTAGTTTCTGATTTAAACTTCCCCTCGATCCTGGTTTCCTACCAAGAACTGGTCTTAGTTTCTTTTGTCAATAAACTTTATTGACAAGGGACGCTATGTGTAGCGGTTTTCCTTCAAACTTCTCGCCGAATTTTCCTGGGGAGATCCCATTTGAGGGAAAAAGGTCTGATGTCAGACTTGCTGGGGAACCCAACGTATGAGTTGTAGAGGTACACAAACTTCTCTGTTTTGGAGACGCCATTTGTCGATTCTACTAGGGAAAGCGAGTCTCTTGAGAGACTGTTTTCGTTTGGGATCTTTCATCATACTTTTCTCGGGATCTTCCAGGAGGAACGCCATATGATGGGGTCCAATTTTGAGGTGCCGATGACCTTTTCATCAGCGGTTTTTCGGAGCAAAACTGGCGTGCTGCCGAATATCTGATCACGAGGCTTTCTCTGTGGATTTTCCTTAATCCGGGAAAGCAAGGATACCATCTTCAATGGCGAAGAGTGATGTTTATTGAAAGTTTTCTCTGGCTTTTCAGAGGTTCAAGTTATCAAAGTGGTCGAGTGCCGACTCTGATCTAAAGATACACTGGTGGCGAGATTGTTCAGGCACAACGTTTCCTGACGAGGAAAGAACTGACAACTCAATTGAGAGGACTTCTACCACTAGGGGACAAGACTGACTAGAGTGATAGTGATGCAGTATGAAATGTGAATGCAAAATAAAAAATGCATGATGTATGTATGTATATGCTGACAAAACAGACGCGACATACAGACTAATGGATGAACACAATTGGATACTCGGCCATCGCGGGGCGAAGAAGTACCGTTGATAGCAATTCCACCTTGCTTAGGAGAGATAGTCCCGTTGGGAGCTACGTTGATCGGGCTTAGGAGATGAGAACTCGGCCGAGGCGTGTCAGACGAAACAAGGTCTCTGACACAGTTGATCCCTTCATTCAGGCATACTGGCTTAGAAGGAGTACTTTGATTCTGCACTTTGAAGTCCGCTTACTTCGGGAGAAGCGATCGATGTTCTTCTGATGTTCAACAGTCAAAAGAAATTGCCATCTTTATTTAAAAGCAGAAAAAGTTTAACAAGTAAATTCATTTTTGTTTTATTTCAAGAATCGCTGATTAAGTTTAAACAACGTCGTTCTGTAAAGCTAAAACAAGTAAAGAATTACAAACAAAAGCACAAGGGCTCAAATTTTATTGATAAGATGGAGATCAGCCAAACGCGTGATTCCAAAGAGTCTATACAAAGTTAGAAAATGGTAATTTACAGGGAAAAGGGCTACGTTGAAACATAACGACCACTATCCTTCTACCAACTTTGAATTCGGGACACCCTGAGCTTCTGTCAAAGATGACCTTGACTGGAGTTTTCCTCCGATGGATGCTGTAACTGCTGCTGAGGGACTTGCCTCTGTTGAACATAGTTACTTGCCATTATCCCTAATTTTTGCCTGGATTATACTATGAGATTTCCAATCCATCGGGATGTTTTTTTCATGTCTCTAACTTTTTCCTGGACCGCCCTTTCGGGTTTTCAATCCACCGAGACGTTTTTTTTTTAGTTTAGGCGAAGTATTTCTTGACTACATCAACATTCGTGGGGTAGGCAAATTCCTCTCCGTCCATGGTTGCAAGTCTCAAGGCACCGCCTGAGAAAGCTTTCGTAACCACATAGGGGCCATCATAATTTGGGGTCCATTTGCCCCGAGAATCAGTGAAAAATGATTGTATCTTCTTGAGCACAAGGTCTCCTTTCCTGAAGACACGAGGTCGGACCTTTTTGTCGAACGCCCTCTTCATTCTCTATTGATACAACTGACCGCGGCATAGTGCCGTGATTCGCTTCTCTTCGATCAGGTTCAGTTCATCGTGTCAACTTTGACACCATTCAGCTTCGGTGAGCTTCGCTTCCATCAATACCCGGATTGATGGGATCTCTACTTCTATGGGGAGAACTGCCTCCATGCCATATACTAGAGAGAAAGGGGTTGCCCCTGTTGAAGTGCGGACAGATGTTCGATAACCGTGAAGAGCAAAGGGTAGCATTTCGTGCCAATCTTTATAGGTTACAACCATCTTTTGAACGATCTTCTTGATGTTCTTGTTAGCCACTTCTACCGCTCCGTTCATCTTGGGTCGGTAGGGAGATGAGTTATGGTGTTCGATCTTGAACTCTGCGCATAACTCTTTCATCATCTTATTGTTCAAGTTAGATCCATTATCAGTAATGATCTCGCTTGGAACACCATAACAGCAGATGATATTGTTTTTGATAAATCGGACCACCACTTGTCGGGTTACATTGGCGAATGACGCTGCTTCGACCCACTTGGTGAAATAGTCAATGGCTACCAGGATGAACCGATGTCCGTTTGAAGCCTTGGGCTCAATCATACCAATCATATCGATTCCCCATATGGAAAATGGCCACGGGGAAGAAAGAACTTTGAGATGTGATGGCGGTACATGAATTTTGTCGGAGTATATCTGACACTTGTGACACCTCCTCATGTACTTGTAGCAGTCGGATTCCATTGTCAACCAATAGTACCCGGCTCTGAGAATCTTTCTCGCCATTGTGTGTCCGTTGGTATGAGTGCCAAAGGATCCTTCATGAATTTCTTTTATCAACATGTCTGCTTCTGGTCTGTCGACGCATCGGAGCAAGACCATGTCAAAATTCCTTTTATAAAGAGTGTCACCGCTCAGGAAGAAGCTTCCAACTAGCCTTCTGAGGGTTTTCCTGTCTTTTAGGAGTGCCCCAGGTGGGTACTCTTGTTTCTGAAGGAAGCATTTGATATCGTGATACCAAGGTCTGTCGTCTATGACTGCTTCAATCGTAAAGATGTAAGCGGGCCGTTCAAGGCGCATTATGTCGATCTTAGGTATGTCATTCCATCGACCTACACTAATCATGGAAGAGATAATGGCTAAAGCGTCAGCCATGTGATTCTCATCACGATGTATGTGATGAAAGTCAACTCTGTTGAAGAAGGGTAACAACCTCCTTGCATAGTCTTTGTAAGGAATCAACCCTGATTGGTATGTGTTCCAATCTCCTTTTATCTGGTTAATAACCAGGGCTGAATCGCCGTATACATCCAAGTTTTTGATCCTTAAATCAATCGCTTCTTCGAGACCCATAATACAAGCTTCGTATTCGGCCTCGTTGTTCGTACATTTGAACGTAAGTCTGGCAGTGAAAGGAATGTGGGAACCCTGAGGGGTAACAATGATTGCCCCAATTCCGTTTCCATAATGATTGACTGCTCCGTCAAAGATAAGTCCCCACTGGGAACCTGGTTCTGGCCCTTCACTGGGTAGCGGTTCATCGCAATCTTTCATTTTTAGATACATGACATCTTCGTCTGGGAAGTCAAACCCGATTGATTCTTGATTGTCAATCGGTTGATAAGCCAAATGATCGGCTAAAATACTTCCTTTAACGGCTTTCTGAGCATGGTACTCTATGTCATATTCTGATAGTAACATCTGCCAACGGGAAATCCTTCCCGTGAGAGCAGGTTTTTCGAAAACGTACTTGATTGGATCCATTTCGGAGACCAACCAAGTAGTATGACGAATCATGTACTGGCAAAGACGTTTGGCTGCCCAAGCCAAAGCGCAACAAGTTTTCTCAAGCATTGTGTACCGAGTTTCACAGTCGGTGAATTTCTTGCTTAGATAGTAAATGGCAGACTCTTTCCTTTTGGTTTCATCTTGTTGGCCAAGTACACATCCCATTGAGTCCTCTAGGACTGTGAGGTAAATGATCAGTGGTCTTCCTTCCACTGGAGGTGATAGAATCGGAGGGTTCAACAGATATTCCTTAATACTGTCGAAGGCAGTTTGACAATCTTCTGTCCAAACACAATCCTGGTTCTTTTTGAGTAACTTGAAAATCGGCGCACAAGTGGCGGTCATAAGGAATATGAATCTGGAGATGTAGTTCAAACGTCCCAGGAATCCTCTGACTTGTTTTTCAGTTTTCGGAGAAGGCATTTCTTAAATGGCCTTGACCTTGTTAGGATCAACTTCAATTCCTTTCTGGCTGACGATGAACCCTAGTAGTTTCCCTGAATGGACACCGAAGGTGCACTTGTTGGGATTCAAGCGGAGCTTGAATTTTCTTAGACGTTCGAACAATTTTGACAGATGTTCAACGTGCTCATCCCCTGTTCTTGATTTTGCAATCAAATCATCGACATATACCTCGATTTCTTTGTGTATCATGTCATGAAACAGAGTAGTCATGACCCTTTGATAGGTTGCCCCGACATTCTTCAAACCGAACGACATTACCTTGTAACAAAAGGTACCCCATGGGGTAATGAACGAAGTTTTCTCCCTATCTTTCGGCGCCATTTTGATCTGGTTATAGCCCGAGAATCCATCCATGAAGGAGAATACTTTGAACTTTGCTGTGCTGTCGACCAGCATGTCAATGTGTGGTAAAGGAAAGTCGTCCTTTGGACTAGCCTTGTTCAAGTCTCGGTAGTCGACACACATTCTGACCTTTCCGTCCTTTTTGGGAACGGGTACGATGTTGGCTAACCATTGAGGATATTCAGATGTGGCGAGGAAACCTGCGTCAATCTGTTTCTGTACATCCTCTTTGATTTTGATGGCCATGTCCGGGTGAGTCCGTCTCAACCTTTGCTTTACTGGCGGACATTCCGATCTTAACGGTAAGTAATGTTCCACGATGCTGGTATCCAACCCTGGCATATCCTGATAGGACCAAGCGAACACATCGGGGAATTCTTTGAGAAGCTTTATCAAACCCTCTCTGGCAGTTGGACTGAGCAATGCTCCGATCCTGATTTCTTTTCTCTCTTTTTCTGAACCCAAGTTTACCGTTTCCAACGGCTCTTTGTGAGGTTCGATGGACCTTTCCTCTTGTCTGAGTAGTCGGGAGATCTCTTCTAGAATTTGGTCGTCATTTTCTTCTTCAGCCTCGAATACCGGGAACTCAAAGTTGGAAGAAGGCATCGGATCGTATGTTTCAACGGGGTATAAAACAAACAATCTGCATGACGTGATGATTCGTGTTTAGAAGAGATAGAGAAAATGTAAGTGTGTGCAGTGTTTTTATTTTACTGCTTGTTTTTATTATTGAATGTTTTTTAGGATTACCATTTTCTGAAAAAGCAAAAAGAGAAAACAACAATTAATGCGAAAATTACAGAACGACATTATTTTATTAATGAACAAGTCGACTCTCGAAACTACAGCCCTATAAAACAAAACTCCGTCGCTTTGGGCAAAGCGAAGAGGGAAATTTACAGAAAACGAGCCCTATCAAAATATCCGTTTCACCTGGGCAGGGTGAAAGGTTAAAGATGGCAATTACTTTGACTGGCGAACGACCTTCGGAACCTCGACGGTAACCCATTGGCGGCGAACTCCTCGGTGAATCACAAAGTCTGGCACCTTCCTTGATTTGTCTTCAGAAATGACGCTGATTTCTGGTGGAGCAGGATCATTGGAATCTGTCTCCCAGGCAGAATTGTCGTAGGAGGATTCCTCTGTTGTATTTTGCATAGCATTGGTGCTCTCAGGTACATCTCCCCATCCAGTTGACTGGATATCTTCGAGCCTGATACGAGAGCTTTCGGGGGCGGTGTACTTGACCATATAGTCGTATTTTCCACTAGGTTGTCCCAGGGTGTCCCACACTTCTGTGGAACTGGAGAAGTCATCCCTCTCGATGACGTTGACCTCGGGAAAAGCATAGTTGATGAATTCTAGTCCTGCAAACGTTGCGAATTCATCGTCATGTTGAGTAATTTCCGAATGACCTGAGTGTTGATCCCATGACATGGTGGGGACACAGGTATTCTGTTCAATGATGGTCAGCTGAGTTTCATTGTTCGGCTGACTTTCTTGCCCCAAGTTTCCTGGGTAAGGCTGCCACATTGGCAGGCCATCCATCGGGCCATAGTAATTGTGGTCAAAGTTGTCTTTCATCAGAGTGTCTTCCTCTAATGAATTTGGCGGAGCACGACATCCTTCCGGATCACAATCTCCGTAGATCATTTCGACATCTGACCTTGGTATAAATCTCGGACTTTCTGTAGGAAAGTAAAAAGGCATAGGCACCTCTTCCTGAGACATATAACCGTCCTTGTTAAGATAGGACTTCCATTCTTCATCTGCGTCAGAGGGATCTTCCTCATTGATAGCATGAACTGTCTGAGACGCTGGGTGAAGAAAACCTCCACTGTGGAAGAAGTTTTAAAGGGGATGAAGACCTTCATCGTCGGCAGCTGCCTGGGTACAGGTTGCAGAAAAACCAAGACCCTTCTTTGTTTTATTGTCAATAGGAATGACAAGCCGTCCCCATCCTGTAGTATCGGTACTCTCGACCGCTTTGATAGCATCTTTGTATGAAGAAATCAAAGTTCCTTCTTTGAACTGATTGTCCTTGCTCACCGACAGTGCTTGGAACTGCGTTCCAATAACCTCCTCGGGTTCCACACAAGTAGATGATGATAGGTTACTCACAAGCAAGGCTTGTTCCCCACAAACTGTGACAAGTTGATCGTTCTTGACAAACTTTAGCTTTTAGTGGAGGGTTGAAGTAACCGCTCCAGCCTGATGTATCCAAGGTCTTCCTAATAAACAACTGTATGTTGCCCGGATGTCCATGACCTGGAAAGTGATTTGGAAAGTGTGAGGACCAATAGTTATGGGAAGATCAACTTCGCCGATAACTGTTTTTCTGGATCCGTCGAATGCTTTGACGACGACCTCGCTGACTCTCATCGGAGGGCCCTTGAATGATAATTGCATCAAAGTGGACTTCGGCATAACATTCAGGGCTGACCCTGTGTCTACCAGTACGCTGGCTAAAGCATCGCCCTGGAAATTAACTGTGATATTGAGCGCCATGTTATGACGGCGACCCTCTTCAGGTAATTCTTCATCACTAAATCCCAAATTGTTGCAGGAAGTGATGTTAGAGACAATACTATCGAACTGTTTGATTGTTACATCCTGTTCCACAAAGGCTTGCTCCAAGACTTTCTGTAGAGCCTCTCTGTGTGCTTCTGAACTGAGTAACAGTGATAATACTGAGATCTTTGAAGGAGTCTATAGCAGTTGATCGACAATGTTATATTCACTTCTTTGGATGAGCTTTAGCATCTCATCTTTGTCTTTTGAAAAGTCTGGATTACTAGATTGACCGACTGGCAGATCAGGAATTTCTGTCTGAAGTTCCTTTTCTCTGTTGGATTCTCCAACCCCTCGGTTGAAGATTCGACCGCTCCGTGTTACACGACCGATGTCTGCAATATTCACGATGGAGGGTAATGGAATTTCCTTTCCATTCTCGATTATTGTTGCACCGTATTTGTAAGGGATCGCCTTAGTTGATTCATACGGTAGTGGCCCCGGTAGATAGATGACTATGGGAACCTTCTGATTTTTCTGACCATCATAAGTAACCTCGATCCGTTCCTGGTTGGGAACTCTAGATTCGTCAAGTAGAGGGATGATGGCAAAAACATCCTTGGTCCTGTGGTGACCAGAGATCGTGACGACATCCTCAACTTGCTCGGCGAGGTAGTTCGGCGACCAAATGATGGCTCCCGAACCTGGATATGGATGAATTTCTCCATGATCGACTTGACCCTGAAGAGCTGCTCTCACAAGGTAACACCCTTGGTTACTTTCCGAATAGACGCTACAACTGTCATAGTTGTGTGGTGGCACCTGGCCACGCCCACTTTGAATGCAATGTAACCTCACTAGGTTACCTTCCATTGATCGGACATCCTGACTTTGACGACGAGTAGGATTCCTGTGATTGATACTAATCTGCTGAGTATCTTCATCCATGTAGATTGGCATCCACCAGTGATTTAACAAGTGCTGAAGTGCCTCCTGGACAAGGGTACAACCTCGATCGTTTTCACAACCTGCTTTACAGTTTTGATAATCGTGTGATATTAAGAATCCGAGTCGGACCTGCTCAGCATGTAACTCTACCAGGTTGGTATTCATCACGCGAATGTCAAAGATCTGAACCATGTTGATTTGATAGGAGTTCCTATCATGGTAGTCTTGGATCCATCCAAGATCCATCTGACGCTGGAGGGCCTCTTGTATGAAAGAGCATCCCTGTTTATTTACCGAGCAAATCAGACAGGAACTGTAATCGTGCCGTGGCAGATTATGATATTGGCTTTGCCTTGAGTGCATCGCCACCAAGTTGACATTCATCGCACGAATGTCATGGTTTTGAATGACGTTGGAATTCGTGTAAACCATGTTAACTCCACGAACTCGGTGCTCTTGGATCCATCCAAGATCCATTTATTCTTGTAGAGCTGCTTGCACTACAGAACATCCTTGGTTGTCTTTAGAGCAGATATCACACTGGTGATAATTATGAGGTGGCACATGGTCATATCCACTCTGTCTACAATGCATCTTGACCAGGTTGGTCTTCAATAAGAGTACATCGTGAATTTGATAGACATTGCTAGTCTCTTTCTCAATCAGATTGACTGCAGCTTTCTCATGTTGAGGCAGCGGGTTTGTGAGAACATTGGGATTCGTATCTTTGAAAGATAAGAGCCCGCTCCTAACAAGCTTTTGCACGTCGGATTTGAAATTGAGACAAGTCTCAATGTTATGCCCTGAACCTCCTTGATGCTAAGGGCATGTTTGATCCACCTTAAACCAGAAAGGCGGATTTTCCGGAACTGAAAGGGGAGACTTAGTCTGGATGTGCCCCTTGGCTAGCAGTAACGGAAACAGCTCTGCGTACGTTACGGGTATAGGATAAAATCATGGTGGCCGTGTTGTACGGTTGTTGTTATATGAAGGACGAGCCTGCTGAAGAGGCTGTTGTGTCCTTTGTTGGTCAGGTTGGCCCTGCGCTACCTGAGGTTGATACATAGGAACAGGCGCGGGGCCGATAGCAGGAGTTACAGCTGCTACTGGCTGATAACGCCGCCTTTGCTTTCCGAGAGAGATATTCCCAATATCTTGCTCTTTTTTCTTAGGGAGAGTACTACCGTATTTTTTAGTACCACTCGTTGATCCAGTGTCTTTTACCAAACGCCCTTCTCGGATGGCTTCCTCAAGACGTACACCCATGCCGACCATTTCGGTGAAATCACTGGGTGCACTGGCAACCATTCAGTCATAGTAAAATGAGCTTAAGGTTTTTAAGAAGATCTTTGTCATCTCTTTTTCCTCAAGAGGTGGACATATTTGAGCAGCAATTTCACGCCACCTTTGAGCATAATCCTTAAAGGTTTCCTTGTCCTTTTGCGACATTGATCTGAGTTGATCTCTGTCGGGTGCCATGTCCAAATTGTATTTGTATTGTTGGACGAAGGCAGTACCAAGATCTCTGAATGTACTGATCGTAGTACGGTTTAAACCCATGTACCACTTGAGTGCGGCACCGGTTAAACTATCCTGAAAGTAATGAATCAGCAGGTCCTGATTCTCCGTCTGAGCTGACATCCGCCGAGCGTACATCACCAGATGGCTCTGAGGGCAAGAGTTACCCTTGTATTTTTCAAAGTCGGGCACTTGGAACTTGTGCGGGACTTTCACATTTGGGACCAAACAGAGGTCTGCGACGTCCTTTCCAAATAGACCCTGACCGCGAATGGCTTGCAGCTCTTTCTGCATTTCCAAGAATTGCTCCTGGAATTCCTCCATTCTGTCGAACATAGTTTCCTTCTTACCAGAAGGTGTTGGTGGAATCTGTCCTTCCGGGACAGTGTGCACCACAGGGGGTGGTACCGTGACTACGGCAGTAAGTCTTGGCGCCTCCCGAAGTTTGTAACCTTCAGGAGTCTTGAGTATGCCCCTGGCATCTTCGCTTTCCCGAAGTCTGTAACCTTCAGGCCCAATGGCTTCTGTTGCGATTCCCTGATCTTCAGTGATCGGCGGAACATATCCTTCCGGGATATAGTTAACAGGCATGCCCCAAGGACGATCTTTCGGCATCTGATACCTAGGATCATACTTTTCTATGATGGGCGTTGAGGTGATCTCTGAGATCACAGTTCTTTGTAGCTGAGCTTCTGCCATGGCTTGCATGTCGTTACGAAGCTTTCTCATATCCTCTCCCAGAGCGTCGATCTCTTCTTTCAACTCTCTGTTTTCTTCCTCAAGATCATCCATCCTTTTTTGACGATTGGCCCGAGTATTATACGAATGAGACAGTTTGACTCTAGAATCGAGACACAAACATGAGATTCGTAGGTAAGGAGAATACGCGATGTGAGAATGATGAATGCAACGATTATATTAATTGTTTTTAGGTTTAATCAAAATAAACTTCAACAATTAGATTGCAAATATCAAACAGTGGGGAAACCCCTTTTTATTGAATTCCAAAGGATTACAGAAATGGAAATACAGTAGATTACAAAGTGCAGAAACAGAAACCTAAACTAATGGGTCCCGAGTCCTCTCTGAGGAGAAACCGGGTGCTGATTCTGGTATCTTCCTTTTCTTTGACCGGGGCTCTTGGGCCGTTGTCGGGTTGTCATTCCTTTTCCAAGTGAAAGGAGTGAGCAAATTCCTTTGGTCATCTTGATTCTCCATAGCATGCTGCTGCAAAATTTCAATCAGAGCATCTTTCTCTTTTAGTAATTGCTGTATTTGGATACACTCTACGTCGAGGGTGCGGTACTTGTTCTTCCAAGACCTTCTTTCCTTTTGAACTTTGTTGAGAGCAACCTGAAGCCTTTCAGTTTCCGTCATGAAGTACATGACAGTTCCCCTCGGTGGAAGAATTCCGTAACGAGGATAAGGCATCTTTAGCTTGAGAGCTCTAGTTTGTACCCAATGGAGATAAGGCTCCACCGAGACACAGTCCGGTTTTCCCAGAGACTCTCGTCCTTTCTTATGAACATGTTTCCATGCTTGCACTATTTCCATCTTTAGTGCTCTGTCGTTTTCTCCTTCTTTGAAGAAAAGACCTTCCAGATGAACACCCAGTGGGATATATCTCATCGGGTATCCAAATTGACGAAGAACCAATGTCGGATGATAGTTGATTCCTCCTTTAGTTCCTATGAGGGGTACGCTGGGGAAGTTTCCACAACGGTCAATGATCCTGATTCCCTCATAAATCCTATTACACCAATCTATATCAGAGTTGGTAAGAGACATGATCTTCTGCGACCAACGTAAGACACTCTTGCAATCCCAAAAAGCAGCAGACTTGGGCAAGTGAGAGATAAACCATTTGTAGAGCAAAGGTACACAACATGTGATCTCCCCTCCGCTGTACAAATTTCCCAAGTGTACAGAATGATATGCATCTGCGAGCAAAGTCGGCATAGGGTTTCCAATGAGAAAAACCTTAATAGCGTTGATATCGACGAAGTTATTGATGTTGGGAAACAAAAATAACCCGTAGGTGAGCAAGACAAAGATGCTTTCAAAAGCAGTCCCGTTCCCTATACTAGCGAAGTACAGAGCTTTCTTTGTCAAGAACTGGGCTGGCAAACCTTGGATGCCACCCTTAGTGGTCATGTGAGTCCTGACCTCAGACTCGTCCAAATGAATTGCTATTGCAATAGTGTGATTCTTTGGAATTTCTTCCAGTCTAGAAAATGGAGCTCGATCAGTGATATGTAAATCAGTCAGATGAGAATACTCCTCCAGCATTGGTGCAAGCTGGTAATGATAAACCGGATCGTAGAACTGAATGAGCGCGTCCATAATCCCCTTAATCACATGGACTCTTAACAGTGGTAGCAAACCACCGTGCCTGGCTCTGAAAGCTTCTGGGTTAACGATCATCCTCGCTAACTTTCTCAAATCCCCTAGTTTTGGAACCTTGAAGGTATACTGGCGAGTTCTCCTTCTACCGAAGTCCATTAATGCAATCTTTTTCTCTGATATTTGCAATCACAGTCTTAGTTTAATTTGAAAAATAGAGAGACTAGAAGAGAATTTTTTTTTTTGGTTTAATGTTTTTTAGATGAATGCATGAATGCAACACACAAAAACATAGAAAAAACATGGGGTCAGAGGATCGTTGTCATGAAGTCAAGGCTCTACCCATCCCCAAAGGTTTATACTAGGGTGATTTTTGTACCTGTACTCATTATCATCAGCTCCTCCCAGGAAAGCAAAACAACAAGCGGATCGCCAGCGAGTTGTGTGCAATCTTAGAGTAAGTGCTATTCACCAAAAATAGATCACCAGCCTCAAATGAGGGTAGTATCGCGTAACAGCTATTTCCGATAGCTTCCGTACTACGAAAGGGTTTGGCTTTTCTAGGTGTATACTCATTCTCACCACATGCGGCATCACACGCATTCCCATTAGCAGAAAAATAAACACGTATAGCAATTAGGAAAAGCAGTATATATATTTGTCCTAATCATCCTAGACTTATAAAGCTACGATTCTTAAGTTCCTGACAGAAATGGGTTCCCCGGCGGAAGCCCCAATCTGTGGTTCCCTGCCTAAGAGATGGACCAGCATAGGTCAATCTTTCTCCTCAGCAGAGTTCCCATTTTCCGTGGAAAACGGGGATGATGCCCTAAGGCAAAAAGATCTTGGCAAAGACTCTCCAGCAGAGTTGCCATTTTACAAGGAAAACAGAAAGAAAGAAAAACAGAGGCCCCAAGGTGGGCGCCACTTTTCTGTAGCGAGCGATTTTGGACGCTGTTCTTAAGCGCTGGTCGCTCTCTGCGGTTTGAGCTTAAAACTACAGGTCGATTCATTTTTTATCCTATTGTGAGCTGAATAAGGAAGGGAAATAGATGTCTCCAATTAACCCTGCTTTGCATACTGAGTTTAAACAGCGGTCTGTTAGGTTACGGATGCTATCAATGTGGGGGGCCTTTGTACTGGTTATTTGTATTTTCGCCAATACGGTTTTCTTTCTTTTTTACCTGGGCAGAAGGTTTCTGGCGGGGAACAAGGATTAGGATGTTAGGACTGATGCTTTTGAATTACTGCTTTTGATTGATGGAGATATGTGATTTGGGTTTTTTGTTGATTGCGCTCGCTAAGATCTTTTCTTTCGATCTTATGCCTACGTATTCCCGTTTACCGAAACAGGGAAATCAGAGCGTTCGTAGTTCCTCCTATTCAATGGGAGGAAATTGGTTTTTCGTGTCTTGTTCAAAGCCCAAGACGTGAAGCGAAAGGTGATTTGTATCTTGTTCAAAGCCCAAGATGTGAAGCTGAAAGACCTCGACTTCAGAGAGAACTTGTCATCTCTAAAGAGGGGAGAAGGAGAATTACTTTAACTGGGATACGCGAATCCGAGCAATGCCATAATTTCAGAAGAAAGGGTTTTAACCTGAAGGAGAAGACTTTAACTCAGTGTAGAGCAATGCCATCTTTCCTAAGGAGTTTCTCATGCTAAAAGAGGGACAGTGGCATGGATGTAGATGATCCAGAGGCTTGCCGCTTACAGCGATTAGATGAAGGGGAAGGAGTTGTTGATGTTTGAGTACTGTGAACGAGGCACAACTTTGATGCTAAAAGGTTGATTAGATCAACCAGTGGTTTTCTTATACAAAGCCTAAGAGGAGGCTAATTTCCGCTAGGAAAATCATTATACAAAGCCTAAGAGGAGGCTATTTTGTGTCTCGTACAAAGCCCGAGAAAGAGGCTAAAAGGGTTCGACCCAGTGGGGCATATCGTTATACAAAGCCTAAGAGGAGGCTAGCAAAGAGTTGACTCAGTTGGGGAATCTTTTATACTCAGTAAGAGAGTGTTTTTGTATCTCGTATAAAGCCCGAGAGAGAGGCGAAAAGGTTATTTTGACTCCACTGGGGAGAATTTTGGTATCTCGTACGAAGCCCGAGATGGAGGCTATTGTTACTGTTTCAGTTGAGTGACAGATCCAATATACTGATTTTAAAAGAGAAAATCAGTTCTTATATGAGCATCACTGTACTCAGGGGTTTGATTTGAGGATCAGGGATATCTCCTTCTCTTTGAGGAAACAGGAAATCCAAAGGGTATTGAGACTGTCCGAGTCTGCGGGTTTCCTTCCTATTTAACGAAGGATGCTTGAGAATGTCTTTGAGACTCAAGGAAGTTAGACTGTCCAAGTCTAGAGTTTTATCTTTTGTACTACGCTTTGAGAAACAGTAGTAGACTCTATGAAAGGACTGTTCTATGAGGATGACTATGTTCTGTTCCTATACCTCTAGGAGGTCGTCGGGACAATTTGTACGAAGCCCAAGAGGAGGCTGGAAACTTTTGAGAAGCCGACGGGTACTTGTATGAAGCCCAAGAGGAGGCTATCATTCCCGGAGGAAGAGATCATTATACGAAGCCTAAGAGGAGGCTGTGAATACTTCTAAGAAGCCGTAGGGTCCTTGAATAATGCCCAAGAGGAGGCCGGTGCTTTTAGGAAGCCTGTGGGTCTATCATTTCCTTTCCATTAGGAGAGATAACTCGTTTAAAGATAAAAACCACTGGTAAACGTGCGAGGTTTACTATCCAGCGACTTTTAGCTTTTAAAGAGGGTCCCTTAGTTAAGGTCCAAGATTATGACCGTAGTGGGTACCCAAATCCTGAGACATTCAAGGCAAGCTATCCACAAGGAATAGATCAAGTCAGGAAAGTTCGAGAATTGGGAAGAAACTCAAAGATGCTATTCACGGAGAATACATTCATCTTGGGGAGTAGAGCTTCTTGACGATTCCTAAGGAGGACAGCCGAAGAGAAGACTGTATCTGGTGATCCTATTGGGGATCTAGGCGTCTATTTCTACGAGTAAGTGAAACGGCGTCACCTAGTTCTAGACGTAGTTGCCGGGGAAACTCGAAATATCTATACTATTATTACACAGTTGATATGAGTTTATGAAAAGAGACTTACAGTGAAACAACCCCACAATACAGTTTATATATATATGAAAGCAGTAAATGAAAGCGATAACCACTTACTCGGTTGTAGAGCTTCCATGCTGTTGGGTTAGTTGTTCAACAAAGAAAAGATTGAAAACAACAGTATATTCAAAAGTGCTTTGAAAAAGAAAGATTTGGGGCTTACAGCTCAAGGAGAGGCCCAGGGTTTTATCAGTGAGCGCACTGTTTGAATGTGTACAGAGGGACTTATACAAGTGACTGGGGCCCAAAATGGTTTTCTGTACAAAGGGATGGGTCTTACACTCTCTCAAGAGGCCCAAAAAGGTTTAAAGAAAAGAGTGGGGCTTATAACACAAGGGTAGGCCCAAATGATTTTTCGTTTAAAAATGGCGATCGTGCCGAGGTTTTCTTTTAACGCAGAGGGACTTATACAATAAGTGAGGCCCAAAATGTTTTGGTTAAAAGCGGGATTGGGTCTTACACTCAGAGGCCCAAAGTGTTTTGAATGGGTCTTATAGCTCAAGGAGAGGCCCAGATGATTTTTTTAAACGGGCGACGATCGCGCCGTTTACTTGTACAGCGGGACTTATACAATGAGTGAGGCCCAAAAAGTTTTTGTACAAGGGGGGATGGGTCTTACACTCTCTCAAGAGGCCCAAAGAGTTTTGAAAATGATTTATGAGGGTTGAATTAATCCAAAACCCTAATTTGTTTTCAAAATGTATTTAATTGAATAAAAATTCAATTAAAATGATCAAAAATTGTTTAACACATGGAAAACAAATTGTGATCTTGGATTAATGCTTCAAAAATTAAGTATTGACCTACAAAATAATTAGAAAGCATTAAAAGTTGCAAAATCAATGTAGAAAAAATATTTAAAATGCCAAAAACAATTAAAATATTAATTCTTTGCAAAAATATCAATTATATGAAATAAATAATATTTTTGGGATTTTTTGATAAAATAAAATATTTTAACATTTTTGTGAATTATTAAAAAAAGAATCAACTCAATATCATTAAAACTCAGAGAGAAATTAATTTTTGAATCAATTAAACAAAAATCACAAAATTCAAATATTTGAATTATGAAAATGGCGCCAAGAACAAGCTGAAGAACACGCGCGTGTTCTTGGTTTCTCAGATTTGCATTTTCTATCCAATCTCCATGAATACGTAATCATATCATGCAATCCACATATCATTATGCTCGCCTCAACCTCACGATCATGTCTATGTACTTTAATTTCATTTAAATTAAACATACAACAAGAAATCACGAAGAGACCTCAAGAACCCTAATTTCTGCATGAAGGCTAGGATTTTTGATACACGATTCAAACAATGCAATTAATTGAGGGAAAACATTCCATGCATGATTATGAACATATGGCCAAATTATTGTGCGAGGAAATATGCATAGATTGAGAGATGACCAAGTATGTGCTCACCTCCAAGCCGTGACAGCAAGTGCAATGTGATTTTTGATTTGGAGGTGTTACAGGTGAGTGGTGATGATCTGAACAGCTTCCCTACACCCTATGGATTGTGTTTGGAAGGTTGGACTTGATTGAAATTGGCTGGATCATTTTGTGGCACCTCAGCTGCACTTTGGTTAAAACCTTGAGCAACCAGCTGATGATTTCATGAAATTGATGTTTCAGAAGTTATGTGAGTGTTTGATCAGCTTATATGTGATGTATGTCAGGTGTGTGAGTGATTGGTTTGTGTAGAATTGCTCTCAAACTCAAAACCCAATAGCTACCTTGCTAAGAAAGGCATTTTTGCCAAGAGAAAGAGATTTTGAGGAAAACATCTGTTAGATGGCTTTGGTGTACTTAAACTGACCACAATTGAGCTCTATTTATAGTAGAGCAAGTTTTTTTTGCAAGGAATAGTGCATGGCAGCTGGTAAGTAGGTTTGGCCAATGTTGGCAAATGAAAATCCAAGTCTCCTCTAGCCATTGACTAGAGGTTAGGGTACAGAGCTTTGGTTCCCTTGGTCTTGGATAAGTCTTGACTGATTTCAGATGAGAATGGCTCAGTCCATGCCACCTTGATGGTTCCATTGAATGCCTCATTCCAAATTTGAAGTCTTGTCCCTATTTTGGCCACTCTAGGTTCAACATGCTATTCCTTGTTCCTTGGACCTTGGAGGCTTGGCTCAGTGATTGTCCCCTTTGGATTCAATCCTCTGAGGTGTCCAAGTGGATTGGAGCAATTGAAATTGGCTGATTTTGGCAAATCGAGCCAAATTGCAAATTCTGCCTTGCTTTGACAGATTTCAGCAAGGCAACTTGCCAATGTTGTATCTCATGGTGTAGGTTGAATTTGGCAATGTTCTTGGCCATTTTGGAAAGCTCTTACATGATACAACAACTGTTTGAACAAGTTTGGTTTTGATCTCTTTTGATTCCAAGTGAAAAATCCCCCTCCATTTGGCAAAAAGTGAGGCAGAATCTGACTTAGTGAAAATTTCACTAAGTGTTGGAAAAAGTGACATTTTCACTTTTTAGCCACTTTGATCACTCCATAACTCAAAATCCTTAATGAATTGGAATGACTTGTAGTTGAAGTTTTTGTAGGTGATAATGAGGGCTACAAATCCATCTTTGGATGAGAAAAAATGGCATTGTGGTTTAGGAGTTATGGTCCTTCAAAGTTGGTACCTTTGCCATTTTATTTTTAACTTAGAAAAATTTCTAAGTTTTATGGTTACCCCTTTTACAAGTTATCTCACTTTTCTTGATTTTTCTTGATGAATGATGATTCAAATCATACATTAACATCATTTTAGGGTTAAAAATCCATTTTGGTGAAAAATCTCAAAAAGTCAAAGTTGACTTTTGTGCACAGTTGACTTTTTATCAGATGAATTCCAAACTGTGCAATTCTTCAGGAAATCATGTCCTTGACCTAAATCAAACTTGATGGACATGTTCCATGGGTGTCATAGGGTATATTCAATCATGTATTAGGGTTTGGGAGCATGTCCTGGTCAAAAGTCAAAGTTACAGTTGATTTTTCCCTTAAAACCCTAATTGTGGTGCAGATGAAATTGAGACTTGTTGCTCAAGCTTCTTGGATCAATCCATTGTTCCAAATGGATCAATATGGTATATTAGAGACCCTCAAATAATCTCTTGAGGTATTGGCTCATGGTTTGTCCCAAAAGTCAACTTAGGGGTGAATTAGGTCAAGAAACCCTAATTCCTGATTTTTGATGAATACATCCCCTGAGGCAAAATTGACTTGATGCATGGGTTCATGAGGTTCCATGAAGCATATTAGGTCATGTTTTGGATCATTGCCTTGTGCCCAGATGAAAATTTCCATCTGGAGGCCCTGGTCGACCAAAACCCTAATTTGGTGACACTGTCGATCTTGAGACTTGATCCACCTAGAAGGGAGCAACCTTGTGCTTAATCCTTGAAGTAGGAGTCCTTTTGATCCTTTGTGGATGTTTGGGAGATTAGACAAGTTGAAGATCATGTCATTTCTTGATTGATCCTTTGTCTAAGCACTCAGAGAGGGTTTAAAACCCTAATTTTGATTGCATTGAATGCTCACCCATCTTTGGGGAGACTGATGAAGCATGAAGGTACATCCATATTGTGATGATGATTTTCACAATGATGGGAAATCTAAGTGGTCAAAATTTGGGGTATTACATTAGGGAACAAGTATTGCCTCTGACTTGTACCAATACATCCATACATCATCATCATCATTATCATGATACATCACCCCATGCCAACATAAGAACAAGCTCACCCGTGGGTACAATGTGACCTTTATTTTTTTCATCTTTTTCTTAACCTCACTCTAACCATTAACCAAACTTGATCACTTTCTAACCACATCTAAACCATGCATATAAAAGATCTAAAATTTATCAGAATTGGTTAGAGTCCATTATTCACAAAAAAATAGATCCAAAAACTTGAAGAAAACTCCATTGATACCAATTCTTGAAGGCTGCGAATCTGAGCCATTATTGGAGTTTTCTTCATTCTTCCTTCACCATCTTCATCTCCATAGTACAATCTCTTCTGTATGCATTATCATTGAGCTGGATTAACCATAACAGTGCAACAACTTCATCATCATCTTAGAATTTTGGCAAGATTCAAGGAGATTAGAGCATTTATTTTGCTCTAGGAGTGTCGATTAGAAGACTTGCGTGAAGTATTAGAGTTTCTTGCACGTTAGTAAAGCTTCATCCAGGTGAGTGATTCTTGAAACTTTAGCATCATGCTAGAACTCACATAGGTCTTGGAATCATGTGGTTAACGTGCATCTAAAGTCCTCTATAAAGAGGCAATGTGTTTGGATAGAGATCTTCTTAAAATTTGATGTTTCAAAGTTTCAAGTTCTAAGTTATCCCCTTTGGAACTTCTTGTATGTTGTTTTAATGGAGATTTTAAGACTAGATTCTTGCTCTACGTTTTGTGTACATCAATTTTGGCTTTTATTTCATGCGAAACGGTTAAGATTTGAGGGTGTAAGAGGTTGGTAAAGAATGCTAGTTTCACCTTTCCTTTCACGTGAAGTTTCTGGTTATGGAGGAAGGCTTTCACGATTTGTGCATTTTGAAAGGAAGAAGACCACCACGTGTTGTCTTCTTAGAGGTCATGGCTAATTTTTGTCTTATTCTCATTAAAAAGAAGCCTGACCTATTGATACATGTCCTATATGTCACATTTATTTCTTTTTAATGCTGAAAAATAATATGTAATAGCATGTGATAAATAATCCTGGCTGCATGATCATGATCTGATGCGTGAGAGGGCGCCAACACATTAATGAGGCATGCTCCTCTCACGTGACATCATCTTATTCTCTTTCCTTGTTTTTTTTTGCTGAATACTCTTGGAAGAAGTGGGAATTTTTTTGGCACGTTGGGCCTAGCAGGTTTTATGCGCACCCCCTTTTTTATGAGCCCATGTGGGATTGAACATGATTTTTGCTATGTACTTACCCCCACCATTCTTTCTTGTGTTTTCAATTTCTTTTTTTTTTCACACGATGAAAAATTATATTAAAAATATATTTGTTTCCTAAAAATTCTGAAATAATTCACGGTGATTTTTGGATGTTTTATTTAATTTTTGATGTATTTTATTTTCATTTTTGATCATATTTGATATTTTTCCTCAATTTCTGATTGGTGGATGTTCTTATGGACCTACCTTGTGATTCAAGCCTCTAAAAATGACATTCCATTAATAGTTGTGATCGAATTTTTTGTGTGTGCTTTGAAACTTCATTATAGGATCCTTAAATGTTAAATTTATGCTTTAATAATGATTTTTAAGTCACTTGCCAAATACTTTTTGTGACTTGTGTTTGTATGATCATTAAGTGAAATATGCCTAATGTTTACAATTTTTTGAGCATCCTTAGTGGATAATTTGGATCCAATTTTTTGTACATGATCACTCACTGACCTTAATAGGATATGGTTAATTTCTCATAATTTTACAAAGCCTCTAACCATTTTCCATAGATATTTCAATGTGTGCTTGTTGTATGGATACATGCTAGAACTAGGTTAAGTTTGATACTTGTGTGAGAGCTCTTTAAGACCAATTTTGAGGGCATGTTTGAGCCTATATACAATGACATTATAGGTTCCATTTTGATCCTTGGATATGACTTTTTGATCATGACTCACATGATTCTTTTTGAACCCTAAATTGTTTACCCGATCATGCTCGATGCTTGCTTGGATGTTTTAGTTTGGTGATGCATTTGTGCAATCCTCTTTGAGGATATTTTTATGCATCATTTCACATATGGTTTAACATGAGTTAGATCCTGCCCTCATTGATTTATAGGTCACTTCATATGCTCCTAATTGGTATTATACTTTCAAAAGTTTAAACATGAATGAAAGGTTAACTTTGTTGTTTCCACTTGGACTTTGGATGTGCCATATTTGTCCAATGCTTTTGATATTCAAATGAGCCATTCCAGATATCATTTTACACTGCCTCATATGCGGGAGCACTTGATCTACTTGACTTTGGATTTACTTTTACATACTTGAACTTGATTTACTTATAGTGGAAGACAAAGTGAGTTTTTGAACACTCTTGTAACATCATTTGTATGTCATTTTTGTTCATTGTTTTTGGTATTCAAATATGAGATATTATAGGTCTATTGCTTCTGGTGTGGATGCTTGTATGTTACTTTACCATGTTCTTTCTTTTCTCTTTGCTTGGTTGATAAGTTGCATGCCTTAAAAGATGCTCAAGTGTGGTTTTGACGCATACTTCCATTAGCTTTGGAGATTGAGTTTAACATGAATTATTGTGACAATTTTAGGTTAATCCTACACATTAGTGACATGGCTCCACTTCTGACCTATGACTTGTGAGTTCATCTCACACTTGTTTGCTTGTTGTATAACCTTGAATGATCAAAGCATGCTTAAGATGACATCTTTGAATGCAACTTTAAAACCACTTGAACATGATTGATGTACATTCCATGATTACTTCTTCATAATTCAAGCTTGATTTCTACATGTTTAAACCTTATATGTGGCTTGAGTATATGACTTGACTTCTCTTTTGTGTGACTTTTACAAGTCTTTTTGACATAGTTTGTAAATAGCAAATGTTGTGTGTTGTTGTAGAACATAACTTGTAACCTTTTGACATTGTTTAGGACATTAACGTAGATAGGATATAGTGGGTTTAGCTACTGCCCCTTGTATGTCATATACCACTAGGGTTCACTCTTCATTGCTTATGGTTTAACTTTGCTCCTAGGGTAGAACTAGAGCACTTCCTTGTGCATTAGGACATAGTTTTGTACTTTGCTTTCAACTACTAGATATTTCAGCTTGGCTTGGAGATGGTAAGTTGCTTGTGATACTTTACATGATTATTCACACTTACATGATTCATTTTTCTTATCATTTCTTCTTTACTTCTCTTTGTGATTGATTAGAATAATGTTTACTTGTGTTTATTCACATGATCCCTTAGGATTCCTAGCTCCACTTAATTTCCGATTAAGTTGGAGGTAGGAGAGATGTTAGGCTAACAATCCATGCATGATAACAATAGGTTAGCTCCCTCTTAAACTCAACCATAAGACCACAATGTATGACAACATTAGGACGTAGTTTCCCTTAGTTGTTTTCTTTTCAATCTTTGAGTCCTTTCTCTTCTCATCTCTAAATAAAACCAAAAACATTTAATAAATATAATGAGTATTGTACGCCATGAGCCTTAAGTACATGGGAAATGGAGGGTAAGGGGTTTATCTTCACTTTCCTAGAGTGTTTATCATGCGTCCCATCTTCGTTCGATTTGCGACGCACTCGTTTCTATGTCATAGACTTTAGTGCAATACGAGTTTCAAACAACAAATCAAAAAAATTTCTTATAAAAAACATAAACAAACATTCGTCTTCCTCCGGGATTCTATTCTCATCTCTCTCACTCCAATCTTAAAGGATACATTATTTCTGTTATACCGCAAACAGGTAAACACACAAGACTCCACGCAACGAGCAGCAACACCTAAATTGCTAGAACGCGAACGTTGGCGTCTTCCACTAAAAAAAACACAAACAAACAAAGACCCTGTAGGTTGAAATACTACTGCTCTAACTTCCTCTCTCCTGTTGGATTGAGGATACATAGGCACGAGACGGTGATGTCTTGGCGAGCAACCTTTCCCCACAAACCCGTAGTCCTCCGAACTATGTTGACTCTAATTTTCCCACTCCCGAGGGAATACGTAGGCCTAGGATGACGATGTCCTACCAAGTCACCTTTTATTTTCTTTCCCCGTTTCTCCATTTCTCATCCTTTCCCATTTCTGTTTAGTAGTTGAGCTTCAGATACCCACACCCTTTGATCGATACAACAAGCGTAGATCCCATCGAGTACGATGGATGCGAGGGGGTGCTAATACCTTCCTCCCGCGTAACCGACTCCCGAACACAGGCTATGGTTGCGATGACCATGTCCATCCCTTTGTTGAGGTTTTCTTAGATCGTTTCCTTTCCCTACGTCGGGATAAATAACATTCGGTGGAGACTCTTCTGTCTTTACCACCGGTTGATTTTCGTAGATGCGACAGAGGTGTTAAGTTTTTGAAGGTTTCCCCTCGTAGTTTAACCATGACACATGGGATTTTATAAGGACATCGCAATTCGAGGACAATTATCGGTCTTGGATGCCCTCTTGGTGAATTTTCTTCCATATTTTTGTTGGAAGCCTTCTTACTGCATCAGGAAGTTCCCCAGTTTAGCCCTTGTGCTGAGAGCTAGGATGATTTCTGAGATTGCTTCATATTTGTAAAGCTTTTTACTTAGAGGACCACTGAACATTCTATCAGGTTCCAACCGAGCTTCCTCTTTATACTAATTATCAAGGCTTTCTCTCTCATTAGTCCACAAATAGGTTTTGAAAGTATTGAGATTGGGTCCATTTCAAACATGATCCTCATGAATATGTCTTCCATATGGATTCTCTTACTCCTAATGATATTTGGATAATAAAATATCTTGATGCTTTTTATGAGTGTCTTGGTTATGAAGAGGGGTTCGGTCTTTCTGAAATAAAGCCTTCCCTGCAGAGGAAGAAGTCCATCGATAACCGTGTTATTATGGGCGCGGCCAGTAGTCTAGAGAGGAAGGAAATTTTTTGGTGAGGATATGGTCATTCCCTTGTAGTTTTTTTTAAGATGGTGTGTTTGGTATTTGCAGATAAAATGAACTCTTTAAAGAAGGTATTTGACATTACTAAAGAGCAAAAGGTTAAAGGTGCCATTGTCATTTCTTCAGCTCGACCCCTCAGTCCTCCTCTAATTGGTCCTAATGTATCTATTACTACTGTTCCCACTGTCTCCTCTGCTCGAGACCAACCTTCTGTCAGGGTTGCTACTGCAATTTTTGAAGACTGGGCATGTTCTCATCTTACAAATAACAAAAGGGATTGGGAGAATGATCACAAACCTCCTTCAAATGGAGATTTAGCCAAGCATACTTGAATGTTTGAGGGTGTCTCATCAGGTTTATTTACTCCTTTGCTCAAATTTACGACCATCCCGCTATTACGGATTCCCCGCACTTATTAGGAGGCGCTTGCTACGATCTTTAAAAACGATCTTCAAAACCTTCCTGAAGTAGGGTGGATGAAGCTTCTTGGAGGCTATTTTATACACTTACCTGACCACTTCTCTATTTTCCATGACTGTTCCTGGCTGGGGTGATGCTTTACCTATCGGTAATCCTTCAAAGGAAAGGGACACCTGTTAGGGTAAATGCGAGGCGTCCTAACAAGAGAGGTCCAAACTTTAACATAAAATGTCAACTCTTCGGGAAAAATGTTACTTGAGCAGGGTCTCTTAAGGAAGAGGAGAAAGTTCATGGATCTCATTCCTTTGTTTCTACCATGATTTCTTAGCTTGAATCTTCTCTGGAAGTGGAGAAGAAGTCTCGAAAGGAGGCCATCATTACTGTCGCATGAAATCCTGCATTAACGAGTTTGTGAAGGCTTTATTTTTGTGTTTAATGCAAATAGGGTGTCATGCCCTTACGTTTTCTTGTTTCTTGTATGAACAAAAATATCTATTTATTTACCTTTCTTCGTTTTACGCTTCCTTTATGCTTGTCTTAATTTATTTAATACTCTTTATGGTCTTCCTGCTTTTCTATCTAGGTCATTCTTGGATCGTTCTCTTAGCTTCAAACGAGCTTGTGGTTTCTAAATTGTTTGTGATTAAATTTGATTATTCCATTAAGTGATGCTTATTCCGTTTGTATTGTCCTCTCAGGGTTCCTTCTTGAGTGGGAACTGGCGAGATCTTTGAGGATACCTGCCACTCGTACCTTTGGTGAGACTTGGTGTAACCATTAAACTTCTCGAGGTGGACGTCTCCAGGCCTCAGCGTGTACACTCTTGGAATGGAGAATTCCTAACAGGTGGATGCACTAGCCGCGCTTTAAGCGCTTTCTATCTAGCGGGATCCTGTTTCACAAATATAATCTATGTCATATTGTCGAGGTGTATAATATTATTTGTATGTACAACATTTTTTTAGGAAAAAGATTCATTTATTTGAATTTTTAGGAAAAGGATTTTACGACGCATAGGTCGCAACAGTTGCATGAAAACCACCCTCCTTCTCAAATTGCGATAATTTCCAATGCGGTTTTGGACAACCGCCATTTTATTTATAAAAAATTATTTAAAGTCACGACAATTGGTACCCCAATTTCCCTAAACCCTAGGCTACGACACTTGCTTCACTTGCCGCCCCTATTAAAATTCGCGATGGGTACTTAACCCACTGTCCCCACTAAATTCTAAAGTGCAAAAAAAAAGTGAAAAACACAAAGGCTACAACGGTTGCTTCACTCGCCGCCCCCTATTAAAATTTGCGACATGTACTTCACCCTCTGCCCCCTAAATCCTAAAGTGCGAAAAAACAATGAAAACTCAAAGGGCTAGGTTATTTCACTTTTCTGCTCTTCTTATTTCTCTTCTTTAATGGTTATCTCTTCACCTAACCATCAAATGCGCAAGCGCACATCCTCTTAACGAGTCAAATCATTCTGCTACCTAGAATGAATAATTAATCTGTACCCCAACTCACACCAATGGAACGAGTCAAGTTCACCTCCTTACTCGTTCTGCTACCTTGATCCTTATTATCATAAGATTAAAATTTGATATGTTTTCAGTTTATTGTATTATATGACATTATGATTAAGGAACTCACACTTTTTTTAGCATTATGATGCTTATTTGATATTAGATGTTTGTTATTGGAATTTTATTCTACTAAAAAGTTATATAAAATAATATAAAAAGTTAAACAAATACCGCCAAAATAAAAATAATAATTTAAAGAAAAAATATCAAAATAATACCAAAAAAAAAAACAATTTAAAGAAAAAAGCTATTACTAAAAATAAAAATAAAAAAGTTACTATTAAAAATAAATAAAAAATTAAAGAAAAAAATTACTACAAATAAAAAATTTGAGATGTTAATTAATAATAGTTTAAATTGTTTCTAAAAGTGTAAAATTAAATAATTAGTATCGCTTTAAATTGTTGCTAAATAAATAATATTAAAAGATTTGTAAAACAAATTGCGACGGTTTAAGCATTCACAATTTCAAACTTATGACAGTTTAAAACCGTCGCAATTAACATCGGAAACGAGACTCCAAATAAAATTTATGATAATTTAAATCTGGCACAAATAACTATTTAAGGTAGTTCACTAACCGTTGCAAATAATAACTGCAGTTGGAATGACGGTTTTCACAACCATCGCAGTACAGCCTAGCGACACACGCTTTTGTGGCAAAACAAAAACCTCCACGACATATCTATTGAGGCGGTTCAAACCACCGTAACTTTCAAAAATAACTTCTGTAACTTGCCTTTTTTATTGTAGTGTGTGCACACATGGATTGGCATGTGTTTCTTGGACAATTGGCACTAGGAGGTCCGCGCATAACTGTCTAGCGATCAGTTTTACCTTAGATGGTATATGAGCTAACAAACTTCATTTCCTTACTTACTTCATCTCTCTAGAATGAGTTTTTGGTCTTGGCTCCTATAGGTTTATGTATTTGGAATTTCACTCGGAATCACAGGCCATATTTTGTCGAATTACCTGTCATACCCCAAATTTTAACCACTAAGATTTCCCATCATTGTGAAAATCATCATCACAATATGGGGGAACCATCTTTCCTTATTAGTCTCCCCAAAGATGGGTGAGCATCCACTGCAATCAAATCTAGGGTTTCTAGACCTCTCAGAGCTTTAAACAAATGATCAATCAAGGAATGACATGATCTTCAACTTGTCTAACCTCACAAGTAACTACAAAGGATCAAAAGGACTCCCACTCCAAGGATTAAGCACATGGCTGCTCCCTTCTAGGTGGATCAAGCCCCAAGATCGCCAGTATCACCAAATTAGGGTTTTGGTCGATCAGGGCCTCCAAAGGGAAATTTTCCTCTGGGCATGAGCCAAAGATCCAAAACACAACCTAATATACTCCATGGAACCTCATGGACCCAACCATCAAGTCAATTTTGCCTCAGGGGATGCATACATAAAAAATCAGGAATTAGGGTTTCTTGACCTAATTCACCCCTAAGTTGGCTTTTAGGGCAAATCATGAGCCAAGACCTCAAAATAGAATTTGAGGGTCTCTAATGAACTATATTAATCCATTTGGAACAATGGATTAATCCAAGAAGTTTGAGCAACAAGTCTCAATTTCATCTGCACCACAATTAGGGTTTTAAGGAAAAAGTCAACTGTAACTTTGACTTTTGACCAGGACATGCTCCCAAACCCTAGGACATGCCTCAATATACCACATGACACCCATGGAACATGTCCATAAAGTTTTATTTAGGTCAAGGACATGATTTCCTGAAGAATTGCACAGTTTAGAATTCATCTGATAAAAAGTCAACTGTGCACAAAAGTCAACTTTGACTTTTTGAGATTTTTCACCAAAATAGATTTTTAACCCTAAAATGATGTTAATGTATGATTTGAATCATCATTAATCAAGAAAAATCAAGAAAAGTTGGATAACTTGTAAAAGGGGTAACCATAAAAACTTAGAAAATTTTCTAAGTTAAAAATAAAGTGGCTAGGGTACCAACTTTGGAGGGTCATAACTCCTAAACCACAAGGCCATTTTTTTCCATCCAAAGCTTGATTTGTAGATCTCATTGCCCTCTACAAGAACTTCAACTAGACCTAACTCTAATTCATTGTGGATTTTGAGCTATGAGTGAGCCAAAATGGCTGAAAATATGAAAGTACACCATTTTCCAACACTTAGAAAAATTCTGTCCAAGACAGATTTTGTTGAAACATCAAAACTTGTGAGATCTTTTCACATAGATGCAAGCTGAATCAAGTCCAAAGTTAAACATCAATGTTGTTGCATATGTTGCCAAGAATTTAAAGAGCTTAACAGCATGAATTGATTCAACTTGAGCCAAGAGAAATCCATGCCCAAAGTCATGCTGCTGCAAGCTGTTTTGGAAAAATCAATTTGCATGTTTGCTTGCCACACACGATTTTGGACCAAAAACTGAGGATCAGTATGCCACATGTATTCAGACCAATCACATTGCATCTGATCCAACTGATAAATCTGAGTCAAAAAGCCAAGGAATCTTCCAACTTGAAATTCATCCACTTTGGCACATTTTGCCTTGAATTCAAAGTGCATTAATGTGGAATAGTGCATTGTCAAGGTAGCTACCCTACTCAGTCAAATTCTATGATTAAACAACAATAAAAACATCTGAGGAATGTGATTTTGGTCAAGGCATAGCCCTGCTCTTGGGAATGGCTAGCTTGCCTTGCTTGAGAAGAAATCCTCCAAGCCAATCCATGCAAATGTGATCTGATCCAGCAGCCATTCACTATTCCTCCAAAACAAAAGTGGATCACCTATAAATAGAGGTCCCAATGGATCATTCAACTCACACCAAAGCCAGTTACAACACTGCTTTCTCTCATTCTTCCTTAAACCTCAAGTTTTTTGGTTTTTGAGTAACCACTATCGGGTTTTGAGTTGTAGCCTTAGGCAATCAATTCCAATTGCTCAAACACATCACATATGATGTATTTGAGGTGTCCAAACACTTAAACACTGACTGTAACACCTCAGGCTCAAAATCACCCTTCAACCAAGCCATTATGCCTCAATTATGCAGGTGGAGGTCTCCAGCTTGATCCAAAGAGTTTCAAAGTGTTCCAAAGCTTGTAACACACTCCATAACATCCATTGAAGCTGTAGGGATCATTAATTCATGATTGGAACAAAGTTTGTGCAGAGTTCCATTTCAGCTTGCATCAAGGTAAGCCTCAAAACTCAAACTCCATGATCCATGCATATTTCCTCGCATGATATTTTTGCCAATTGCTTGCCATCATATGCTGATTGTTTTCCCTCAGAAAATTTGATCATTGCACTCATAATCATGCCTACTTGATTGCTTTTGCAAAATTAGGGTTCATACGGCCACAATGATATAATTTGTTATACACTGAAAATGAATAAAATTGGGTATTGCCATCTTCTTCTTTGTGAAAAAACGCATGAGTTTGGTGTTTGAATGATGTCCAATGGTTGAGAGATGAGTGAGATATGGTGCTTCATGCACGAGCTCGAGGAAGAAGATGGCCATGGTGCCATTCTTCAGGTTTTCCAACTAAGTTTGATATATATTTTTCACTTGCCATGTTATTAATGAATTGGCATTGCGCCCCAGCGGTTCATCAGCTGGTTTTGTGTGTATTGGCAAGCGAGAGGTCTGGGGTTCGAATCCCCCTCGCCCCAGACTTCTTTTTATCACTTGTTTATTTTGTTATTTTTCATATTATTATTTTCAATGATTTGAAAAATTAATAACTCCTTCAATTTTTATCATTTTTGATTGGTTCTTTTTGCAATAATTCACAAAAATGTTGAAATATTTTATTCCACCAAAAAATTAGATTTATATTATTTATTTAATATAATTAGTATTTTTGTGAATAAATTCATTTTTAATTATTTTTAAACATTCTAAAAGTGAATATTTACTTTGAAAATCATAACCTAATGAGTTTAAATATTCCTTGTGATTATCCCTCATTTTTTCCAAACCTTAAACAAAATCATAAATGGATTATTCAAATTTATTTTGCATTTTGTTTGATTTTCTTTAAATATTTACTTTTAAAGATTAAAATTAGGGTTTTTGATTAATTCAACTTTCAAAATTGATTTTCAAAACTTTTGGGCCTCTATTAGAGTGTAAGACCCAACATCCTTGTACAGGAAACATTTTGGGCCTCAGTGCATTGTATAAGTCCCGATACCGTAAAAAACAAACGGCGCGATCGTCGTCTTTTGAAAAATAACCCTTGGGCCTCTCCTTGAGCTATAAGACCCATTCAAAACTTTTGGGCCTCTATTAGAGTGTAAGACCCAACATCCTTGTACAGAAAACATTTTGGGTCTCATTCGTTGTATAAGTCCCTCTGTACATTTTCAAATAAACGGCACGATCGTCGCCTTTTCAAAATAACCCTGGGCCTACCCTCGAGTAGTAAGACCCAACTCTTTTTCTTTAAACTCTTTTGGGCCTCTATTAGAGTGTAAGACCCAACCCCTTTGTACAGAAAACCTTTTTGGGCCTCAGTCACTTGTATAAGTCCCTCTGTACAAATTCAAACAGTGCGTTCACTAATAAAACCTTGGGCCTCTCCTTGAGCTGTAAGCCCCAAATCTTTCTTTTTCAAAGCACTTTCTCCTTTGATTTTTAATATACTGTTGTTTTCAATCTTTCTTTGTTGAACAACTAACCAAACAACATGGAAGCTCTACAACCGAGTAAGTGGTTATTGCTTTCATTTACCGCTTTCATATACATATAACTGTATGGTGGGGCTGTTTCACTGTAAGTCTTCTTTCATAAACTCATATCCACTGTGTAATAATAGTATAGATATTTAGAGTTTCCCCGGCAACTACGTCTAGCATTAAGCCCGTTGATCACTCTTAGAAATAGTCTAAACTAGATCCCCATAGGATTACCAGACATAGTATTCCCTCCTCTTGGGGTTAAACAATATGGAGATATGAAAGGCAGCATTTTTTGTGAACCCTTTCATAGACTGTCACTCATAGAAGTTGTCAAAGAAACTCTATTCCCCAGAGATGATCTTTTCTCCGTGAATGGCATCTCTTGAGTTTCTTCCAAATTCTCGAACTTTCCTGACTTGATCTATTCCTTGTGAATAACTTGCCTTGAATTTCTCAGGGTTTGGGGACCCGCAGGCTTCTTAAAAGCACTTGTCAAGAAACTCTATTCCCCAGAGATGATCTTTTCTCCGTGAATGGCATCTCTTGAGTTTCTTCCAAATTCTCAGACTTTCCTGACTTGATCTATTCCTTGTGAATAGCTTGCCTTGAATTTCTCGGGGTTTGGGGACCCATCGACTTCTTAAAAGCAACCCAACCTTCTCTTGGGCTTAGTACAAGGACCCGCCGACTTCTTAGAAGTATTCACAGCCTCCTCTTAGGCTTCGTATAATGATCTCTTTCTCCGGGAATGATAGCCTCCTCTTGGGCTTCGTACAAGGACCCGCCGGCTTCTTAAAAGCTTCCAGCCTCCTCTTGGGCTTCGTATAAATTATCCCGACGACCTCCTAGAGGTATAGGAATAGAACTTAATCATCTGCATAGAGCAGTCTTTCCAAGAGTCTACTACTGTTTCTCAAAACATAGTACAAAAGATGAAACTCCAGACTTGGACAATCTAATTTCCTTGAGTCTCAAAGACATTCTCAAGCGCCCTTCAAAAATAGGAAGAAAACTTGTAGACTCGGACAGTCGCAATACCCTTCAGATTTCCCGCTTCCTTAAAGAACAGACATAACCCGGATCCTTGAATCAAATCCTTGAGTACAGTGTTGCTCATATAAGAACTGCTTTTCTCTTTAAAATCAGTATACTGGACCTATCACTTAACTGAAACAACAATTAGCCTCTCTCTCGGGCCTTGTACAAGACACTTAAGAGACTCCCTTGTTGAGTCAATCACCCCTTTAGCCTCCATCTCGGGCTTTATACGAGATACCAAAAGATTCCATCGTCGAGTCAAAACCTTTTAGCCTCTCTCTCGGGCTTCGTATGAGACACACAAAATACCCTATTGTTGGGCCAACAGCCTCCTCTTAGGCTTCGTATAAGAAAACCACTGGTTAATCTAATTAACCTTTTAGCATCAAAGCTGTGCCTCGTTCACAGTACACAAACATCAACAACTCCTTCCCCTTCATCTAATCGCTGTAAGCGGCAAGCCTCTGGATCATCTACATCCATACCAATGTCCCTCTTTTAGCATGAGAAATTCCTAAGGAAAGATGGCATTACTCAACACTGAGTTAAAGTCTTCTCCTTCAGGTTAAAACCCCTATAAAGGAAATTATGGCATTTCTAGGATTAACACATCCCGGTTAAAGTAATTCTCCTTTATAAATAGTTGTGACAGACAAACCCCTCTTTAGAGATGACAAATTCTCTCTAAAGTCGATCCTTCAGCTTCACATCTTGGGCTTTGAACAAGATACAAATAGACTCTTCAGCTTCACATCTTGGGCTTTGATCAAGATACAAATCACCTTTCGTTTCACGTCTTGGGCTTTGAACAAGACACCAAAAACACCCATTTCCTCCCATAGAATAGGAGGAACTACGAACGCTCTGATTTCCCTGTTTCGGTAAACGGGAATACGTAGGCATAAGATTGAAAGAAAAATCTTAGCGAGCACAATCAACAAAAAACCTAAATCCCATACTCTTACATCAAAAAGCATCAGTCATAACATCCTAATCCTTGTTCCCCGCCAGAAACATTCTGTCAAGATAAAAAGAAAGAAATCAGTATTGGCAAAAATACAAATAACCAGTACAAAGGCCCCCCACATTGATAGCATTTGTAACTTAACAGACTGCTGTTTAAACTCAGTATGCAAGCAGGGTTAATTGGAGACATCTATTTCCCTTCCTTCATCAGCTCACAATATGATAAAAAATGAATTGACCTGTAGTTAAAGCTCAACCGCAGAGAGCGACCAGCGCTTAAGAACTGCGTCCAAAATCGCTCGCTACAGAAAAATGGCGCCCACCGTGGGGCCTGTCTCTGTTTTTTTTCTCTTCACTTGTGTGAAAACCACAGATTGGGCCTTCCGTCGGGGAACCCATTTTCTGTCAGGAACATAGGATTCATAGCTTTAAAGGTCTAGGATGTTTAGGACAAATATATATATATACTGCTTTTCCTAATTGCTATACATGTTTATTTTTCTGCTAATGGGAATGCGGGTGATGCCGTATGTGGAAAGATTGAGTATACACTTAAGATAAGTGATGGCGATGAGGTCGACCATCAACCTCATTGGAGGCTGACTAATGTAACCATTCTCTCACCTAGACAATGGGTCAGTTGTGATGCCTGAGAAGCTGAGGAGCCAAACCCTTTCGTAGTGCCGAAGCTATCGAAAATAGTTGTCACACGATACTACCCTCATTTGAGGCTGGTGATCTATTCTCGGTGAATGACACTTACTCTAAGATTGCTCTACAACTCGTTGGCGATCCGCTTGTTGTTTTGCTTTCCTGGGAGGAGCTGATGATAATGAGTACAGGTACAAAAATTACCTTAGTATAAACCTTTGGGGGATGGGTAGAGCTTTGACTTCATGACAACGACCCTTTGACCCCATGTTTTTTCTATGTTTTTGTGTGCTGCATTCATGCATTCATTTAAAAAACATTAAAACATTCAAAAAAAATTTCTCTTCTAGTCTCTCTGTTTTTCAAATTAAACTAAGACTGTGATTGCAAATATCAAAGAAAAAGATTGTGCTAATGGATTTCGGTAGAAGGAGAACTCATAAGTACACCTTCAGGATTCCAAAACTAGAGGATTTGAGAGGTTTGGCGAGAATGATCACAAACCAAGAGGCCTTCAGAGCCAAGTATGGAGGTTTGCTATCTCTGCTAAGAGTCCATGTGATTGAGGGAATCATGGACGCACTCGTTCAATTCTATGATCCGGTTTATCACTGTTTTACATTCCCGGATAACCAGCTAGCACCAACGCTGGAGGAGTATTCTCATCTGATTGATCTACACATCACAGATCAAGCTCCATTTTCTGGACTGGAAGAAATTCCAAAGAATCAGACCATTGCAAGAGCCATTCATTTGGACGAGTCTGAGGTCAGGACTCACATGACCACTAAGGGTGGCATCCAAGGTTTGCCAGCCCAGTTCTTGACAAAGAAAGCCTTGTATTTTGCCAGTATAGGAAACATGACTGCTTTTGAAAGCATCTTTGTTTTACTCACCTACGGGTTATTTTTGTTTCCCAACATCAATAACTTCGTCGATATCAACTCCATTAAGGTTTTTCTCATTGGAAACCCTGTGCCGACTTTGCTTGCAGATGAGTATCATTCGGTACACTTGGGAAATTTGTACAGCAGAGGGGAGATCACATGCTGTGTACCTTTGCTTTACAAATGGTTCATCTCCCACTTGCCCAAGTCTGCTGCTTTTTGGGATTGCAAGAGTGCCTTACGTTGGTCGCAGAAGATCATGTCCCTCACAAACTCTGACATAGATTGGTGTAATAGGATCTTTGATGGAATCAGAATCATTGATCATTGTGGAAACTTCCCCAACGTACCCCTTATAGGAACTAAGGGAGGAATCAACTACCATCCAGTTCTCGTTCATCGTCAATTTGGATACCCGATGAGACACGTCCCACGGGGTGTTCATCTGGAAGGTCTTTTCTTCAAGGAAGGAGAAAGCGACAGAGCACTAAAGATGGAAATAGTGCAGGCCTGGAAGCACATTCATAAGAAAGGACAAGAGTCTCTAGGAAAACCGGACTGTGTCTCGGTGGATCCTTACCTCCACTGGGTACAAACTAGAGCTCTCAAGCTAAAAATGCCTTATCCTCGTTACTGAATTCTTCCGCCAAAGGAATCTGTCATGTACTTCATGACTGAAACTGAAAAGCTTCAGGTTACTCTCAATAGAGTTCAACGGGAGAGGAGGTATTGGAAGAACAAGTACCGCACCCTCGACGTAGAGTGCATCAAAATACAGCAATTACTGAAAGAGAAGGATGCTCTAATTGAAATTTTGGAGCAACATGCTGTAGAGAATCAAGATGACCAAAGGAATTTGCTCGCTCCTTTCACCTGGCAAAGGAATGACAACCCGACAACGGCTCAAGAGCCCCGGTCAAAGAAAAGGAAGATACCAGAATCAACACCCGGTTTCTCTTCAGAGAGGACTCGGGACCCATTAGCTTAGGTTTCTGTTTCTGCACCTTGTAATCTATTGTATTTCCTTTTTGTAATCCTTTGAATTCAATAAAAAGGGGTTTCCCCACCGTTTGATATTTGCAATCTAATTGTCGAAGTTTATTTTGATTAAACCAAAAAACAATTAATATAATCAGTGCATTCATCATTCTCACATCGCGTATTCTTCTTACCTACGAATCTCACGTTTGTGTCTCGATTCTAGAGTCAAACTGTCTCATTCGTATAATACTCGGGCCAATCGTCAGAAAAAGATGGATGATCTTGAGGAAGAAAACAGAGAGTTGAAAGAAGAGATCGACGCTCTAAGAGAGGATATGAGAAAGCTTCGTAACAACATGCAAGCCATGGCAGAAGCTCAGCTACAAAGAATTGTGATCTCAGAGATCACCTCAACACCCATCATGGAGAAGTATGATCCTAGGTATCAAATGCTGAAAGATCGTCCTTGGGGCATGCCTGTTAACTATATCCCGGAAGGATATGTTCCGCCGATCACTGAGGATCAGGGAATCACAACAGAAGCCGCTGGGCCTGAAGGTTACAAACTTCGGGAAAGCGAAGATGCCAGGGGCATACTGAAGACTCCTGAAGGTTACAAACTTTGGGAAACGCCAAGATTCGCTGCCGTAGTCACGGTACCACCCCCTGTGGTGCACACTGTCCCGGAAGTACAGATTCCACCAATACCTACTGGTAGAAAGGAAACTATGTTCGATAGAATGGATGAATTCCAGGAGCAGTTCCTGGAAATACAGAAGGAACTGCAAGCCATTCGCGGTCAGGATCTATTTGGAAAGGACGCCGCAGACCTTTGTCTGGTCCCCAATGTGAAAGTCCCGCACAAGTTCCAAGTGCCCGACTTTGAAAAGTACAAGGGTAACTCTTGCCCTTAGAGTCATCTGGTGATGTATGCTCGGCGAATGTCAGCTCAGACGGAGAATCAGGACCTGCTGATTCACTACTTTCAGGATAGTTTAACCGATACCACATTAAAATGGTACATGGGTTTAAACCGTGCTACGATTACACATTCAGAGATCTTGGTACTGCCTTCGTCCAACAATACAAATACAATTTGGACATGGCACCCGACATAGATCAACTCAGATCGATGTCGTAAAAGGACAAGGAAACCTTTAGGGAGTATGCTCAAAGGTGGCGTGAAATTGCCGCTCAAATTTGTCCGCCTCTTGAGGAAAAAGAGATGACAAAGATCTTCTTAAAGACCTTAAGCTCATTTTACTATGACCGAATGGTTGCCAGTGCACCCAGTGATTTCACCGAGATGGTGGGCATGGGCGTACGTCTTGAGGAAGCCATCCGAGAAGGACGTTTGGTAAAAGACACTGGATCGACAAGCGGTACTAAAAAATACGGTAGTGCTCTCCCTAAGAAAAAAGAGCAAGATATTGGGAATATCTCTCTCAGAAAGCAAAGGCGACATTATCAGCCAGTAGCAGCTGTAATTCCTGCTATCAGCCCTGCGCCTATTCCTACGTACCAACCTCAGGTCGCGCAGAGCCAACTTGATCAGCAAAGGACACAATAGCCTCTTTAGCAGGCTCGTCCTCCATACAACCATAACCGTACAACACGGCCATCAGGGTTTGATCCTATACCCATGTTGTATGCAGAATTGTTTCCATTACTGCTAGCCAAGGGGTACATTCAGACTAAGTCTTCTCTTGCAGTACCGGAAAATCCACCTTTTTGGTTTAAGGTGATCAAACTTGCCCTTATCATCAAGGAGGTTCAGGGCATAACATTGAGACTTGTCTCAATTTCAAGTCCGACGTGCAAAAGCTTGTTAGGAGTGGGGTCTTATCTTTCAAGGATACAAATCCTAATGTTCTTACGAACCCGCTGCCTCAGCATGAGAAGGCTGCAGTCAATTTGATAGAAGGAGAGACTAACAATGTTTATCAAATTCACGATGTACTCTTGTTAAAGACCAATCTGGTCAAGATGCATTGTAGACAGAGTGGATATGGCCATGTGCCACCTCATAATTATCATCAATGTGATGTTTTCTCTAAAAACAACCAAGGATGTTCTGTAGTGCAAGCAGCTCTACAGGAACAGATGGATCTCGGATGGATCCAAGAGCACCCAGTTCGTGGAGTTAACATGGTTTACACGAATTCTAACGTCATTCAGAACCACGACATCCGTGCAATGAATGTCAACTTGGTGGCAATGCACTCAAGGCAAAACCAGTATCATAATCTGCCACGGCACGATTACAGTTCCTGTCTGACGTGCTCGGTAAACAAACATGGATACTCTTTCATACAGGAGTCCCTCCAGCGTCAGATGGATCTTGGATGGGTCCAAGACTACCATGATAGGAATTCCTATCAGATCAACATGGTTCAGATCTTTGATATTCGCGTGATGAATACCAATCTGGTAGAGTTACATGCTGAGCAGGTCCGACTCGGATTCTTAATATCACATGACTATCAAAGCTATAAAGTGGGTTGCGAAAATGATCGAGGTTGTACCCTCGTCCAGGAGGCACTTCAGCACTTGTTAAATCATTGGTGGATGCCAATCTACATGGATGAAGATACTCAGTAGATTAGTATCAATAACAGGAATCCTACTCGGCGTCAAAGTCAGGATGTCCGATCTGTGGAAGCTAATCTAGTGAGGTTAAATTGTATTCAAAGTGGGCGTGTCCAGGTGCCACCACACAATTATGAACGTTGTAGCGTCTGTTCGAAAAGTAACCAAGGGTGTTACCTTGTGCGGGCAGCTCTCCAGGGGCAGGTGGACCGTGGAGAAATTCGCCCATATCCGGGTTCTGGACCCGTCAACTGGACACCGAACTACCTTGCCAATCAAGTTGAGGATGTTGTCACAATCTCTGGTCATCACAGGACCAAGGATGTTTTTGGCATTATCCCTCTACTTGACGAATCTAAAGTTCCCTACCGGGAACAGATCGAGATTACTTATGATGGTCAGAAAAATCAGAAGGTTCCCATAGTCATCTATCTGCCGGGACCACTACCGTATGAATCAACTAAGGCAATCCCTTACAAATACGGTGCAACGACAGTTGAAAATGGAAAGGAAATTCCATTACCCTCCGTTGTGAACATCGCAGACATCAGTCGTGTAACACGGAGTGGCAGAATCTTCAACCGAGGTGTTGGGGAACCTAACAAGGAAAAGGAACTTCAGACAGAAGCTCCCGATCCATCATTCGGTTAATCCAGTAATCCCGACCTTTCAAAAAATAACGATGAGATGCTGAAGCTCATCCAAAGGAGTGAATATAACATTGTTGATCAGCTGTTACAAACTCCTTCAAAGATCTCGGTATTATCACTGTTACTCAGTTCAGAATCCCACAAAGAGGCTCTACAGAAAGTCTTGGAGCAAGCCTTTGTGGAACCGGATGTAACAATTAGACAGTTCGATAGCATTGTCTCTAACATCACTTCCTGCAATAATTTGGGGTTTAGTGATGAGGAATTACCCGAAGAGGGTCGCCGTCATAACATGGCGCTCAATATCACAGTTAACTGCCAGGACGATACTTTAGCCAGCGTACTAGTAGACACAGGGTCAGCCCTGAATGTTATGCCGAAGTCCACTTTGATGCAATTATCATTCAAAGGCCCTCCGATGAGAATCAGTGAGGTCGTCGTCAAAGCATTTGACGGATCCAAAAAAAGGGTTATCGGCAAAGTTGATCTTCCCATAACTATTGGTCCTCACACTTTCCAAGTCACTTTCCAGGTCATGGACATCCGGGCAACATACAGTTGTTTATTAGGAAGACCTTGGATACATCAGGCTGGAGCGGTTACGTCAACCCTCCACCAAAAGCTAAAGTTCGTCAAGAACGATCAACTTGTCATGGTTTGTGGGGAACAAGCCTTGCTTGTAAGCAACTTGTCATTGTCTACTAGTATAGAACCCGAGGAGGTTATTAGAACTCAATTCCAAGCACTGTCGGTGAGCAAGGACAATCAATCCCAAGGAGGAACCTCGATTTCCTCATACAATGATGCTATCAAAGCGGTCGAGAGTACCGATACAAAAGGATGGGGACAGCTTGTCATTTCTACTGGCAATACAACAAAGAAGGGTCTTGGTTTTTCTGCAACCTGTACCCAGACAACTTCCAACGATGAAAGTCTTCATCCCCTTCAAAATTTCTTCCACAGTGGAGGTTTCCTTCACCCAGTGTCTCAGACATTTCATGTTGTCAATGAGGAAGATCCCTCTGACACAGAGGAAGAGTGGAAGTCCTATCTTAACAAGGACAATTATATGTCTCAGGAAGAAGCGCCTACGCCATTTTGCTATCCCGCACAGAGTCCGAGATTTATACCACGGTCAGATGTCAAAATGATATATGGAGATTGTGATCCAGAAGGATGCCGTGCTCCGCCCAATTAATTAGAGGAAGACACTCCGATGAAAGACAACTTTGACCACAACTACTATGGCCCAATGGATGGTCTGCCAATGTGACAACCTTACCCAGGAAACTTGGGGCAAGAGAGTCAACCGAGCAATAAAAATCAGCTGAGTCTCATTGAACAGAATACCTGTGTCCCCACCATGTCATGGGATCAACACTCAGGTCATTCAGAAACTACTCAACATGACGATGAATTTGCAACGTTTGCAGGACTTAAATTCATCAACTATGCTTTTCCCGAGGTCAACGTCATCGAGAGGGATAACTCCTCCAGTTCCAAAGAAGTTTGGGACACTCTGGGAGAACCAAGTGGAAAATACGACTATATGGTCAAGTACACCGCCCCCAAAAGGTCTCGTATCAGGCTCGAAGACATCCAGCCAACTGGATGGGGAGATACAGCTGAGAGCACAAATGTTATGCAAAATACAGCTGAGGAATCCTCCTACGACAATTCTGCCTGGGAGACAGATTCCAATGATCCTGATCCACCAGAAATCAGCGTCATTTCTGAAGACAAATCAAGAAAGGTACCAAACTTTGTGATTCACAGAGGAGTTCGCCGCCAATGGGTTGCCGTCGAGGTTCCGAAGGTCGTGCATCAGTCAAAGTAATTGCCATCTTTAACCTTTCACCATGCCCAGGTGAAACAGATGTTTTGATAGGGCTCGCTTTCTGTAAATTTCCCTCTTCGCTTTGCCCGAAGCGACAGAGTTTTGTTTTATAGGGTTGTAGTTTCAAGGATCAACTTGTTCATTAATAAAATAACGTCGTTCTGTAATTTCTGCATTAATTGCTATTTTCTATTTTTGCTTTTTCTTAGAAAATGGTAATCCTAAAAAACAATTCAAATAAAAGCAAGCAGTAATAAAAATAAAACACTGTACACACTTGCATTTTCTCTATCTCTTCTAAACACGAATCATACCATCATGCAGATTGCTTGTTTTAAACCCCGTTGAAACATACGATCCGATGCCTTCTTCCAACTTTGAGTTCCCGGTATTCGAGGCTGAAGAAGAAAATGACGACAAAATTCCAGAAGAGATCTCCCGATTACTCAGACAAGAGGAAAGGTCCATTAAACCTCACAAAGAGCCGTTGGAAACGGTAAACTTGGGTTCAGAAAAAGAGAGAAAAGAAATCAGGATTGGGGCACTGCTCAGTCCAACTGCCAAAGAGAGTTTGATAAAGCTTCTCAAAGAATTTCCCGATGTATTCGCTTGGTCCTATCAGGATATGCCAGGGTTAGATACCAGCATCGTGGAACATCACTTACCGTTAAGATCGGAATGTCCGCCAGTAAAGCAAAGGTTGAGACGAACTCACCCAGACATGGCCATCAAAATCAAAGAGGAGGTACAGAAACAGATTGACGCGGGTTTCCTTGCTACATTTGAATATCCTCAATGGTTAGCCAACATCGTACCCGTTCCCAAAAAGGACGGAAAGGTCAGAATGTGTGTTGATTACAGGGATCTGAACAAGGCAAGTCCAAAGGACGACTTTCCTTTACCACACATTAACATGCTGGTAGACAGTACATCAAAGTTCAAAGTTTTCTCCTTCATGGATGGATCCTCGGGCTATAACCAGATCAAAATGGCGCTGAAAGACATGGAGAAAACTTTGTTCATCACCCCATGGGGCACCTTTTGTTACAAGGTAATGCCGTTCGGTTTGAAGAACACCGGGGCAACCTATCAAAGGGCCATGACTACTCTGTTTCATGACATGATACACAAGGAAATCGAGGTATATGTCGATGATATGATTGCAAAATCAAAAACAGAGAGTGAGCACGTTGAACATCTGTCAAAATTGTTTGAACGTTTAAGAAAATTCAAGCTCCACTTGAATCCCAACAAGTGCACCTTCGGTGTCCGTTCAAGGAAACTGCTAGGGTTCATCGTCAGCCAGAAGGGAATTGAGGTTGATCCTGACAAGGTCAAGGCCATTCAAGAAATGCCTTCTCTGAAAATTGAAAAACAAGTCAGAGGATTCCTGGGACGTTTGAACTACATCTCCAGATTCATATTCCTTATGACCGCGACATGTGCGCCGATTTTCAAATTACACAAAAAGAACCAGGACTGCATTTGGACAAAGGACTGCCAAACCGCCTTCAACAGTATCAAGGAATATCTGTTGAATCCTCCGATTCTATCACCTCCAGTGGAAGGAAGACCACTGATCATTTACCTCACAGTTCTAGAGGACTCAATGGGATGTGTACTTGGCCAACAAGACGAAACTAAACGGAAAGAGTCTGCCATCTACTATCTGAGCAAGAAATTCACCGACTGCGAAACTCGGTACACGATGCTTGAGAAAACTTGTTGCGCTTTGGCTTGGGCAGCCAAACGTCTTCGCCAATACATGATTCGTCATACTACTT
This sequence comes from Lathyrus tuberosus, assembly GCA_022829125.1. Lineage (NCBI taxonomy): Eukaryota > Viridiplantae > Streptophyta > Magnoliopsida > Fabales > Fabaceae > Lathyrus > Lathyrus tuberosus. The sequence continues at coordinate 5,078,785 of JALAZF010000179.1, forward strand.
GGTTGATCTCAGAAATGGATCCAATCAAGTATGTCTTCGAAAAACCTGCTCTCACGAGAAGAATTGCCCGTTGGAAAATGTTATTATCAGAATATGACATAGAGTACCACGCTCAGAAAGCCGTTAAGGGAAGTATTTTAGCCGATCATTTGGCTTATCAACCGATTGACGATCAAGAATCAATCGAGTTTGACTTCCCAGACGAAGATGTCATGTATCTAAAAATGAAAGATTGCGATGAACTGTTACCCAGTGAAGGGCCAGAACCAGGTTCCCAATGGGGACTTATCTTTGATGGAGCAGTTAATCATTATGGAAACGGAATTGGGGAAATCATTGTTACCCCTCAGGGTACCCACATTTCTTTCACTGCCAGACTTACGTTCAAGTGTACGAACAACGAGGCCGAATACAAAGCTTGTATTATGGGTCTCGAGGAAGCAATTGATTTAAGGATCAAAAACTTGGACGTATACGGCGACTCAGCCTTGGTTATCAATCAGATAAAAGGAGATTGGAACACATACCAATCAGGACTGATTCCTTACAAAGACTACGCGAGAAGGTTGCTACCTTTCTTCAACAGAGTCGAGTTTCATCACATCCCTCGTGATGAGAATCACATGGCTGATGCATTAGCCACTCTCTCTTCCATGATTAGTGTAGGTCAATGGAATGACATACCTAAGATCGACATCATGCACCTTGAATGGCCCGCTTACATCTTCACGATTGAAGCAGTCATAGACGACAAACCTTGGTATCATGATATCAAGTGCTTCATTCAGAACCAAGAGTACCCATCTGGGGCACTCAAAAAAGACAGGAAAACCCTCAGAAGATTGGCCGGAAACTTCTTCCTGAGCGGTGACACTCTCTATAAGAGAAATTTTGACATGGTTTTGCTTTGATGCGTCGACAAACTAGAAGCAGACATGCTTATGAAAGAAATTCACGAAGGGTCCTTCGGCACTCATGCCAACAGACACACAATGGCGAGAAAAATCTTAAGAGCAGGGTACTACTGGTTGACAATGGAATCCGACTGCTACAAGTACATGAGGAGGTGTCACAAATGTCAGATATACTCCGACAAAATGCATGTACTGCCATCACATCTCAAAGTTCTTTCTTCCCCGTGGCCTTTTTCCATATGGGGAATCGACATGATTGGCATGATTGAGCCCAAGGCTTCAAACGGACATCGGTTCATCCTAGTAGCCATTGACTATTTCACCAAGTGGGTCGAAGCAGCGTCATACGCTAATGTAACCCGACAAGTGGTGATCCGATTTATCAAAAATAATATCATCTGCCGTTATGGCGTTCCAAGCAAGATCATTACTGATAATGGATCTAACTTGAACAATAAGATGATGAAAGAGTTGTGCGCTGAGTTCAAGGTCGAACACCATAATTCATCTCCCTACCGACCAAAGATGAACGGAACGGTAGAAGCGGCTAACAAGAACATCAAGAAGATCGTTCAAAAGATGGTTGTAACCTACAAAGACTGGCATGACATGCTACCCTTTGCTCTTCACGATTATCGCACATCTGTCCGCACTTCAACAGGGGCTACCCCTTTCTCTCTAGTGTATGGCATGGAAGCAGTGCTCCCCATAGAAGTAGAGATCCTGTCAATCCAGGTATTGACGGAAGCAAAGCTTACAGAAGCTGAATGGTGTCAAAGTCGACACGACGAATTGAATCTGATCGAAGAAAAGAGAATTACGGCACTATGCCATGGTCAGCTGTATCAATAGAGAATGAAGAAGGTGTTCGACAAAAAGGTTCGACCCCGCATCTTCAGTAAATGAGACCTCGTGCTCAAGAGGATACAATCGTTTCTCACTGACTCTCGGGGAAAATGGACCCCAAATTATGATGGCCCCTATGTGGTCAAGAAAGCATTCTCAGGCAGTGCCTTGAGACTTGCAACCATGGACGGAGAAGAATTTGCCTACCCCACGAATGTTGATGTAGTCAAGAAATACTTCACCTAAACTAAACTAAACTAAAAAAAAACGTCTCGGTGGATTGAAAACCCGAAAGGGCGGTCCAGGCAAAAGTTAGAGACATGAAAAAAAATCATCCCGATGGATTGGAAATCTCATAGTACAATCCAGGCAAAAATTAGGGATAATGGCAAGTAACTATGTTCAACAGAGGCAAGTCCCTCAGCAGCAGCAGTTACACCATCCATTGGAGGAAAATTCCAGTCAAGGTCATCTTCGACAGAAGCTCAGGATGCCCTGAATTCAAAGTTGGTAAAAGGATAGTGGTCGTTATGTTTCAACGTAGCCCTTTTCCCTGTGAATTACCATTTTCTAGCTTTGTATATACTCTTTGGAATCACGCGTTTGGATGATCTCTATCTTATCAATAAAATTTGAGCTCTTGTGCTTTTGTTTGTAATTCTTATTTGTTTTAGCTTTACAGAACGACATTTTAACATGATTAACGATTCTTGAAATAAAACAAAAATGAATTTACTTGTTAAAACTTTTTCGGATTTTAAAATAAAGTCGACAATTTCTTTTAACTGCTGAACATCAGAAGAGCATCGACCGCTTCTCCATAAGTAATCGAACCTCAAAGTGCAGAATCAAAGTACTCCTTCTAACCCAGTATGCCCGAATGAAGGGATCAACTGTGTCCGAGACTTTGTTTCGTCTGATACACCATGTCAGAGTTCTTACCTCCTAAGCCCGACCAACGGTAGTTACCAACAGGGATTGTCTCTCCTAAGCAAGGTGGAATTGCTATCTTGAACCAGCGATATTTCTATACGCCCCGCGATGGCCGAGTATCCAGTCGTGTTCACCCGTCAGTTTGTATCTCGCGTCAGTTTTGTCGGCACATACATACATACATCATACATTATTGATTTGCATTCACATTTAATATTGCATCACTATCACTCTAGTCGGTCTTGTCCCTTAGAGATAGGAGTCATCTCAATCGAGTTGTCAGTTCTTGCCTCGTCAGGAAACGCTGCGTTTGAACAACCTCGCCTCTAGTTTATTTCTGGAAGGAAGTTGGCCCTTGACCACTTTGATAACTTGAACCTCTGAAAAACCAGAGAAACCTTCAGTTAGCATCACTCTTCATCCTTAAAGATGATATCATTGCTTTCCCGGATTAAGGAAAATCCACAGGGAAAGCCTCGTAATCAGAGATTCGGCAGCAAGCCAGGATCGAGGGGGAATTTACTTCAGAAACTGAGACCAGTTCCTTGGCTGAAGACCAGGATCGAGGGGAAGTTTTACCTCTTCTAAGCATCATTGTTTAGTAAAATAAGATGAATGCGTGCTCTACCATTCATAACCACCATCAAAATTTCGGGTATTCTGATATTTAATCCTCTTGCACCCCGAATGCCCGAATACCTTCGTCATTCACACCTTCGGGTCCAAGAAGATTATATAGGGGCATCTGTCATACCCCAAATTTTGACCACTAAGATTTCCCATCATTGTGAAAATCATCATCACAATATGGGGGAACCATCTTGCCTCATTAGTCTCCCCAAAGATGGGTGAGCATCCACTGCAATCAAATCTAGGGTTTCTAGCCCTCTCAGAGCTTTACACAAATGATCAATCAAGGAAAGACATGATCTTCAACTTGTCTAACCTCTCAATTAACTATAAAGGATAAAAAGGACTCCCACTCCAAGGATTAAGCACATGGCTGCTCCCTTCTAGGTGGATTAAGCCCCAAGATCGCCAGTATCACCAAATTAGGGTTTTGGTCGATCAGGGCCTCTAAAGGGAAATTTTCCTCTGGGCATGAGCCAAAGATCCAAAACACAACCTAATATACTCCATGGAACCTCATGGACCCAACCATCAAGTCAATTTTGCCTCAGGAAATGCATACATCAAAAATCAGGAATTAGGGTTTCTTGACCTAATTCACCCCTAAGTTGACTTTTAGGGCAAATCATGAGCCAAGACCTCAAAATAGAATTTGAGGGTCTCTAATGAACTATATTAATCCATTTGGAACAATGGATTAATCCAAGAAGTTTGAGCAACAAGTCTCAATTTCATTTGCACCACAATTAGGGTTTTAAGGAAAAAGTCAACTGTAACTTTGACTTTTAACCAGGACATGCTCCCAAACCCTAGGACATGCCTCAATATACCCCATGACACCCATGGAACATGTCCATCAAGTTTGATTTAGGTCAAGGACATGCTTTCATGAAGAATTGCACAGTTTGGAATTCATCTGATAAAAAGTCAACTGTGCACAAAAGTCAACTTTGACTTTTTAAGATTTTTCACCAAAATGGATTTTTAACCCTAAAATGATGTTAATGTATGATTTGAATCATCATTCATCAAGAAAAATCAAGAAAAGTTGGATAACTTGTAAAAGGGGTAACCATAAAAACTTAGAAAATTTTCTAAGTTAAAAATAAAGTGGCTAGGGTACCAACTTTGGAGGGTCATAACTCCTAAACCACAAGGCCATTTTTTCCCATCCAAAGCTTGATTTGTAGATCTCATTTCCCTATACAAAAACTTCAACTAGACCTAAGTCCAATTCATTGTGGATTTTGAGCTATGAGTGAGCCAAAATGGCTGAAAATATGAAAGTACACCATTTTCCAACACTTAGAAAAATTCTGTCCAAGACAGATTTTGTTGAAACATCAAAACTTGTGAGATCTTTTCACATAGATGCAAGCTGAATCAAGTCCAAAGTTAAACATCAATGTTGTTGCATATGTTGCCAAGAATTTAAAGAGCTTAACAGCATGAATTGATTCAACTTGAGCCAAGAGAAATCCATGCCCAAAGTCATGCTGCTGCAAGCTGTTTTGGAAAAATCAGTTTGCATGTTTGCTTACCACACACGATTTTGGACCAAAAACTGAGGATCAGCATGCCACATGTATTCAGACCAATCACATTGCATCTGATCCAACTGATAAATCTGAGTCAAAAAGCCAAGGAATCTTCCAACTTGAAATTTATCCACTTTGGCACATTTTGCCTTGAATTCAAAGTGCATTAATGTGGAATAGTGCATTGTCAAGGTAGCTACCCTACTCAGTCAAATTCTCTGATTAAACAATAATAAAAACATCTGAGGAATGTGATTTTGGTCAAGGCATAGCCCTGCTCTTGGGAATGGCTAGCTTGCCTTGCTTGAGAAGAAATCCTCCAAGCCAATCCATGCAAATGTGATCTGATCCTGCAGCCATTCACTATTCCTCCAAAACAAAAGTTGGTCACCTATAAATAGAGGTCCCAATGGATCATTCAACTCACACCAAAGCCAGTTACAGCACTGCTTTCTCTCATTCTTCCTTAAACCTCAAGTTTTTTGGTTTTTGAGTAACCACTATCGGGTTTTGAGTTGCAGCCTTAGGCAATCAATTCCAATTGCTCAAACACATCACATATGATGTATTTGAGGTGTCCAAACACTTAAACATTGACTGTAACACCTCAGGCTCAAAATCACCCTTCAACCAAGCCATTATGCCTCAATTATGCAGGTGGAGGTCTCCAGCTTGATCCAAAGAGTTTCAAAGTGTTCCAAAGCTTGTAACACACTCCATAACATCCATTGAAGCTGTAGGGATCATTAATTCATGACTGGAACAAAGTTTGTGCAGAGTTCCATTTCAGCTTGCATCAAGGTAAGCCTCAAAACTCAAACTCTATGATCCATGCATATTTCCTCGCATGATATTTTTTCCAATTGCTTGCCATCATATGCTGATTATTTTCCCTCAGAAAATTTGATCATTGCACTCATAATCATGCCTACTCGATTGCTTTTGCAAAATTAGGGTTCATACGGCCATAATGATATAATTTGTTATACACTGAAAATGAATAAAATTGGATATTGCCATCTTCTTCCTTGTGAAAAAACGCATGAGTTTGGTGTTTGAATGATGTCCAATGATTGAGAGATGAGTGAGATATGGTGCTTCATGCTCGAGCTCGAGGAAGAAGATGGCCATGGCGCCATTCTTCAGGTTTTCCAACTAAGTTTGATATATATTTTTCACTTGCCATGTTATTAATGAATTGGCATTGCGCCCCAGCGGTTCATCAGCTGGTTTTGTGTGTATTGGCAAGCGAGAGGTCTGGGGTTCGAATCCCCCTCGCCCCAGACTTCTTTTTATCACTTGTTTATTTTGTTAGTTTTCATATTATTATTTTTAATGATTTAAAAAATTAATAACTCCTTTAATTTTTATCATTTTTGATTGGTTCTTTTTGCAATAATTCACAAAAATGTTGAAATATTTTATTCCACCAAAAAATTAGATTTATATTATTTATTTAATATAATTAGTATTTTTTTGAATAAATTCATTTTTAATTGTTTTTAATTATTCTAAAAGTGAATATTTACTTTGAAAATCAAAACCTAATGAGTTTAAATATTCCTTGTGATTATCCCTCATTTTTTCCAAACCTTAAACAAAATCATAAATGGATTATTCAAATTTATTTTGTATTTTGTTTGATTTTCTTTAAATATTTACTTTTAAAGATTAAAATTAGGGTTTTTGATTAATTCAACTTTCAAAATTGATTTTCAAAACTTTTGGGCCTCTATTAGAGTGTAAGACCCAACATCCTTGTACAGGAAACATTTTGGGCCTCAGTGCATTGTATAAGTCCCGATACCGTAAAAAACAAACGGCGCGATCGTCGTCTTTTGAAATATAACCCTTGGGCCTCTCCTTGAGCTATAAGACCCATTCAAAACTTTTGGGCCTCTATTAGAGTGTAAGACCCAACATCCTTGTACAGAAAACATTTTGGGCCTCATTCGTTGTATAAGTCCCTCTGTACATTTTCAAATAAACGGCATGATCGTCGCCTTTTCAAAATAACCCTGGGCCTACCCTCGAGTAGTAAGACCCATCTCTTTTTCTTTAAACTCTTTTGGGCCTCTATTAGAGTGTAAGACCCAACCCCTTTGTACATAAAACCTTTTTGGGCCTCAGTCACTTGTATAAGTCCCTCTGTACAAATTCAAACAGTGCGTTCACTGATAAAACCTTGGGCCTTTCCTTGAGCTGTAAGCCCCAAATCTTTCTTTTTCAAAGCACTTTCTCCTTTGATTTTTAATATACTGTTGTTTTCAATCTTTCTTTGTTGAACAACTAACCAAACAGCATGGAAGCTCTACAACCGAGTAAGTGGTTATTGCTTTAATTTACCGCTTTCATATACATATAACTATATTGTGGGGCTGTTTCACTGTAAGTCTTCTTTCATAAACTCATATCCACTGTGTAATAATAGTATATATATTTAGAGTTTCCCCGGTAACTACGTCTAGCATTAAGCCTGTTGATCACTCTTAGAAATAGTCTAAACTAGATCCCCATAGGATTACCAGACACAGTCTTCCTTCCTTTTGGGGTTAAACAATATGGAGATATGAAAGGCAGCATTCTCTGTGAACCCTTTCATAGACTGTCACTCATAGAAGTTGTCAAAGAAACTCCATTCCCCAGAGATGATCTTTTCTCTGTGAATGACATCTTTTGAGTTTCTTCCAAATTCTCGAACTTTCCTGACTTGATCTATTCCTTGTGAATAACTTGCCTTAAATTTCTCGGGGTTTGGGGACCCGCAGGCTTCTTAAAAGCACTTGTCAAGAAACTCTATTCCCTAGAGATGATCTTTTCTCTGTGAGTTTCTTCCAAATTCTCGGACTTTCCTGACTTGATCTATTCCTTGTGAATAGTTTGCCTTGAATTTCTCGGGGTTTGGGGACCCACCGGCTTCTTAAAAGTAACCCAGCCTCCTCTTGGGCTTAGTACAAGGACCCGCCGGCTTCTTAGAAGTATTCACAGCCTCCTCTTAGGCTTCGTATAATGATCTCTTCCTCCTGGAATGATAGCCTCCTCTTGGGCTTCGTACAAGGACCCGTCGGCTTCTTAAAAGCTTCCAGCCTCCTCTTGGGCTTCGTACAAATTGTCCCGACGACCTCCTAGAGGTATAGGAACAGAACTTAATCATCTGCATAGAGCAGTCTTTCCAAGAGTCTACTACTGTTTCTCAAAACATAGTACAAAAGATGAAACTCCAGACTTGGACAATCTAATTTCCTTGAGTCTCAAAGACATTCTCAAGCGCCCTTCAAAAATAGGAAGAAAACCTGTAGACTCGGACAGTCGCAATACCCTTCGGATTTCCCGCTTCCTTAAAGAACAGGCATAACCCGGATCCTTGAATCAAATCCTTGAGTACAGTGTTGCTCAAATAAGAACTGATTTTCTCTTTAAAATCAGTATATTGGACCTGTCACTTAACTGAAACAATGTTTAGCCTCTCTCTCGAGCCTTGTACGAGACACATAAGAGACTCCCTTGTTGAGTCAATCACCCCTTTAGCCTCTATCTCGGGCTTTATACGAGATACCAAAAGATTCCATTGTCGAGTCAAAACCTTTTAGCCTCTCTCTCGGGCTTGGTTCGAGACACACAAAATACCCTATTGTTGGGCCAACAGCCTCCTCTAAGGCTTCGTATAAGAAAACCACTGGTTAATCCAATTAACCTTTTAGCATCAAAGCTGTGCCTCGTTCACAGTACACAAACATCAACAACTCATTCCCCTTCATCTAATCGCTGTAAGCGGCAAGCCTTTGGATCATCTACATCCATGCCACTGTCCCTCTTTTAGCATGAGAAATTCCTAAGGAAAGATGGCATTGCTCAACATTGAGTTAAAGTCTTCTCCTTCAGGTTAAAACCCCTATAAAGGAAATTATGGCATTGCTAGGATTCACACATCCCAGTTAAAGTAATTCTCCTTTATAAACAGTTGTGACAGACAAACCCCTCTTTAGAGATGAAAAATTCTCTCTAAAGTTGAACCTTCAGCTTCACATCTTGGGCTTTGATCAAGATACAAATCACCTTTCGCTTCACGTCTTGGGCTTTGAACAAGACACCAAAAACACCCATTTCCTCCCATAGAATAGGAGGAACTATGAACACTCTGATTTCCCTGTTTCGGTAAATGGGAATACGTAGGCATAAGATTGAAAGAAAAATCTTAGCGAGCACAATCAACAAAAAACCTAAATCCCATACTGTTACATCAAAAAGCATCAGTCCTAACATCCTAATCCTTGTTCCCCGCCAGAAACATTCTGTCAAGATAAAAAGAAAGAAATCAGTATTGGTGAAAATACAAATAACCAGTACAAAGACCCCCCACATTGATAGCATTCGTAACTTAACAGACCGCTGTTTAAACTCAGTATGCAAGCAGGGTTAATTGGAGACATCTATTTCCCTTCCTTCATCAGCTCACAATAGGATAAAAAATGAATCGACCTGTAGTTAAAGCTCAACCGCAGAGAGCGACCAACGTTTAAGAACCGCGTCCAAAATCGCTCGCTACATTACCGCCTCTCTTAATGTCAAGGTGAGTTGCTTAGATCTTTGGCAACGTGTTTCGTATTGGTCGACCTCAAGCCCGTGCCACTACGGCTACGAGGTATTATCCACTTTTGGTGTGATAACCCTCGTGACTTTGTCATTTAGAAAAGGCATCTCATTGGCTTGAGTTGTTGTGTATGTCAATTCATCTTGGTCAATGATAGGAGGAGATTCAACTGATATATCTCCCTCCGTAGGCGGTTAATGACTTTATTGGATTTTGTGATGTTTTATTCCTCCTTCCACTTCAGCTAGTGTGTAGGAGATCAACTTTCATGTTCACCGCGAACCATATTTGAATCGGTCAAACTTCCGTGGTAGATTGAGTCTCTTAAAATGGTACTACTCCGTACCAAATTGTAAGCAAAAAAGTAATATTTCACACTTATTATGAAAGTTTAACTTTTTATGTCTATTATGAAGTATGTTTTATGAGAAAGATTCAAAAACAATTTTGATTGGGTGGTATTTATGCAAATTGCATTTAATTTTTAGTTTGGAAAAAATGCATTATTTTAAGAAAAAAGACACTTAAGTGAAATAAAGTTAGTGTTTTTTTTGCTTATAATTTGTTAAAAGAAAAATGAGTATTCTTTGATTATAAACTGTGACGGAGGGAATACGACCTATCGCTATAACAAAGAAGGATTTCAAATTCGTGGTGGAGGTTCGTTTCACCAACCGTGATAGGGTTGTCTCCTGGATTCTTTAGATAGAGTGAGATATGGCAATAATGAAGGAATTGTCTCCGTTGTAATGTTTCCTCCTTGATCCTCCTAATTACAGTCATCAGAATTGATAGTTGGATCAAGAAAGTTCAGAGGAAGAGTTCCCTAGCACGAGGTAGGAAATGAATTTCTTCTTCCAAGATTTCATCCTAGAATTTTGTGAGAATTTGAAGTCGATTCCCACATAGGTGTCGTTGTTCTGTACGAGAACCAAAATTAATGTTAATTGACTATGTTGGACTGTTGAAGCGCTGGTGTTGATCTCTGATACAGTGGCGCGGTGTGGACCTGCAAGGTTAGCACTCCAACACCTATGTCAGTTACAAAGTCCGAGATGAATGAAGTGAAAAATGGAGATAAAAAAATGTTGATCTCGCATGTCTAGCTTGATGATATACATTGGATAATTTTGATTGGACTTCAAATATTTGGGATAGATACTTGGATTTCGTCTGCATTGGGCCTTTGACCGGCCCAAAACATAAGTCATCGTCTTGAGTTTCCTATTTACAATGACGAGATTCCCGCTCCTATCTAGTTTGAGCCATTAATATGGTCGTTGATCACATATAGTAATTAGTAATGTCTCCTCCCGTAATGGACGTGGTGATGGAAGTAGCAGCCTTGTTTCTTGTGTTAGGAAAACCATACTAATGTTTATAGGTATCTTCGTGTTTGGACATGGGTCATGAGCTCAGGAACCCGAAATTAGGTTATAGGCCCACTTAGGGGTGGCGACCACTTTCTACTCCTTATACTGAGGCGTCCTCTTTTAGGGTTAGCTGAGTTAGGTTAAAAGGTTAATTTTATGTCTGTATTTGGGTCATAGTCCCATGCTCGTTTGAGGCCGAGTTCGTGACTTTCAAGTTTAATATTGTCTCCAACTCCTCATACACAATATATGTAAAAGTGAAATAGTTATGAGTGTTGTCATACCCTAATTTTTAACCCTAAGATTCCACCTATCATACCATTTACATCTTTTCAAGATCACAAGCATGATATCCTCCTAAGCCTCACTTCTTTGGGTTTACCTTTGTGGAAGATCAGCAAGCACCTTTGTGTTCTTTTTGCCCCTATGATTTCTTACACTCTACCATTTCTAACCTTATTCAAAATACAAAATATGCGTTGTTCCCTTTTTCTTATGGTACAAGGTAGGGACTTGCAATCAATGGATCAAGTTTGGTTTCTAAATTAGGGTTTTGATCCCCAAAGACAAAGGTTTTAGTCAACAAGTGGTTCACAAGAGCTCTTACCTCAAGACATGGCCTACAATATCAGGTCATATTCATGTCAAGCTTCATTCAACATCATTGGATCAAGAGAAGTTCAAGTTTGGTGCATGATTTCAAAGTTGATTCAAGTATGGTTCATGTGTTTATTTCCATGCCATCTTTATCCAATTCTCAAGTAATCATTAAGACTTTTCAAAGGACAATCAAATTTCCCTCATTTGGTGTCCAAGTGTTCATCAATAGGCTTTTGGATGCAAGAAATGGTAAGAAACCTCAAGTTAGCACATGTTTGGTTAGCCTAAAATCAAGGAGAGTGTTGTGACTCCCTTGGTAGTTTGTTTGCCTGGACTTATTCCATATGAGTCCGACAAAGCTGTTCCTTGGAGGTATTATGCTATTGTGTTAGAAGATGGTAAAAAGGTGATAATTGAATCAATTTGGTCAGTTGAGAATATCGCAGATGTCAATGGTATGATTAGAAGTGGTCGTATGTTTACTCCAGCAGCTCTCTGAAAGGTTGATTCTGCGTCAGCAAGTAAGGAAATGGGTGATAAAGATCCTGTTGTGATTAATCAAGAACCTGTGGTTGTTGGCTCGTCTAGTGAACCTAAGAAGGATGATAATATAGAATAATTGCTAAGATTAATCTGAAGAAGTGATTACAAAGTGGTAGATCAACTTCTTCAGACTCTGTCAAAAATATCAGTATTATCTTTGTATCTGAATTCCAAAGCTCACCAGAAATCTTTGATGAAAGTGTTAGAACAAGCCTATGTGGATCATGATGTGATGGTGGATCAGTTTTATGGCATAATGGTAAACATTACAACCTGTAATGTTTTGAGCTTCAGTGATGAAGAATTGCCTCCGGTAAGAAGCAAAACTATGCTTTGCATATATCTATCAGGTGCCGATAGGACTCTCTGTCCAATGTCTTGGTTGATACTGGTTCTTTAATCAATGTTATGCCGAAAAAAACTTTGTCTAAGTTGGCTTATCAAGGTGCTCCTATGAGAAATAATGTGGTTGTAGTCAAAGCTTTTGATGGTTCCAAGAGGACAACAGTTGGTGAAGTAGATCTTCCGATGATGATAGGTCCATAAATTTTCCAAGTCACTTTTTAGGAGATGGACATTTACCCTGCGTACAGTTGTTTACTGGGAAGACCATGGATACATGACGTTGGGGCAGTAACATCAACTCTTCATCAGAGACTCAAGTTTGTTAAGAATGGTAAGTTGGTAATTGTTTATGGTGAGCAAGCCTTGCTAGTCAGTCACCTTTCTTCGTTCCGATATATAGACGTAGATGAGGAAGCTATTGGAACTCAGTTCTAAGCCCTTGATATAGTCAATGTTGTTTAGAAGAATGGGGTATATATTGCTTTGTTGAAAGATGCACAACAAGTTATGAAGAGCTGTCAATCAGAAGGTTGGGGATAAATTGTTGAGCTTTCAGAGAATAAGAACATAATTGGTTTATGGTTCTCGCCTTATGCAACTAGAAAATCATTGAAGCATGAAGCTATTATCAGACCTATCCAAGAGGTGTTCCACAATGTTAGTTTTATTCACCCTGGAAATTAAGTTGTTGTTGCCATTGGTGAAGATGAGTCAGAAGGGCCTCGTTTTGTGACGCATGGAGAGATTAGACAAAATTGGACTGTCGTGGATGTTCCTAGTGTCATTTTATTGTCAAAGTAATTTATTTTGTGTTTTTGAAATAATTCCTTTCACTCTGCCCAAGGTGAAAGTGACCTTGTTCGGGCACCTTTGTTTCAAATTTTAAGATCATTAATAAAAGACGTGTTTTTATCCAATGTGTTTTTCTCTTTTTGTATTTTTTCTGGAAAATGGTAACTAAAAAACCTGTTAAAAACAATTTCATTTATTGCATATTACTTTAGCATTTGTCTGTTTCTAAAAAAAAGCATAAATCATGTGCAAATTAATAAGCAATAAACCCATTAAAAATAATGACCCTACGCCCTCTTCCAACTTTGAATTCCTTGTATTTGAAGCAGAAGAAAAGAGTGAGGAAGACCGTGATATTCTAGAAGAAATTGCTCGGCTTCTTGAGCATGATATGGTGATTATTCAGCTGTATAAAGAGCTCGTCGAACCGATCAACTTGGGTTTCGAAGAGAACAAGAAATAGGTCAAGATTGGGGCACTGCTTGGTGAAAATGTCAAGAAGATGTTGGTAGAGTATGTTGATGTATTTGCTTGGTCGTATCACGATATGCCAGGATTGGATACTAATATTGTAATACTTCGGCTGCCGCTTAAACCAGAATGTCCGCCTATGAAGCAAAAGTTAAGAAGAACTCATCCTGATATGGCTATCAAGATTAGAGAAGAAGTGCAAAAACATATTGATGCCGGTTTTCTTATCACATCTATTTATCCTCAATGGGTGGCCAATATTGTGCTCGTTCCAAAGAAAAACTGAAAAGTTAGAATGTGTGTAGACTACAGAGATCTAAATAAAGAAAGTCCAAAAGATGAGTTTCCTCTGTCATATATTGACATGTTGGTAGACAATGCAGCTAAATTCAGTGTGTTCTCCTTTATGGATGGCATTTTCGGATATAATCAAATTAAGATGGCACCCGAGGACATGGAAAAAACAACATTCATCACTTCATGGGGAACATTATGCTACAGAGTGATGCCCTTTGGCTTGAAGAATGCTGGTGCTACGTACCAGAGGGCTATGCATACCTTATTCCATGATATGATGCATAAGGAAATCGAGGTATATGTTGATGATATGATTGCCAAGTCTAAGACTGAAGAGGGTCATGTATAATATCTACTGAAATTGTTCCAGCGTTTGAGAAAATACAGTCTCCACTTGAATCCAAAGAAATGCACTTTCAGCGTTCGTTCCAGGAAGCTTTTGGGTTTATTGTTAGCCAGAAGGGTATAGAGGTGGATCCAGACAAAGTCAAGGCCATTCAAGATATGCTTGCACTAAAAAAAGAAAAGCAAGTCAGAGGGTTCCCCGGACGTTTGAATTATATCTCAAGGTTCATATCTCACATGACTTCCACTTGTAAGCCAATATTCAAATTGCTTCGTAAAGATCAAAGTGTTGTATGGAATGAAGATTTTCAGAAGGCCTTTGACAGTATTAAAGGTTACTTACTTGAGCCTCCTATTTTGATCCCACCAGTGGAAGGAAGTTTCTGATCATGTATTTTAGAGTCTTGGAAGGATCGATGGGTTGAGTCCTCGAACAACTGGACAAGACAGGTAGAAAAGAGCATGTAATTTATTACATGAGTAAGAAATTCATAGATTGTGAATCCCGGTATTTGTTTTTTAAGAAAACTTGTTGTGCTTTGGCATGGGCTGCCCAGCGTCTCCAGCAGTATATATTGAACCATACTACTTGGTTGATATCCAAAATGGATCCTATCAAGTACATTTTTTAAAAGCCGTGCTGACAGGAAGGATTGTCCATTGAAAGATGTTGTTATCAAAACATGACATTGAATATCGCACTCAGAAAGCCATTAAAGGAAGTGTGTTAGCAGATCATTTGGCTCATCAACCGATTGAAGATTAGCAACCTACCCAATTTGACTTTACTGATGAAGATGTTATGGCCATCAGAGCAAAAGATTGTGATGAACCAGGTTCTGAGGAATGACCCGAGCCTGGATCCTGATAGGGGTTGGTTCTTGATGGAGCCTCTAATGTATATGGTCATAGAGTCGGAGCAATTATAATCACTCCTCGAGGTTCTCATATTCCTTTTCATGCAAGGATACGTTTTTATTGTACGACTAATATGTCAGAATATGAAGCGTGTATCCTTGGCCTTAAAGAAGCTATTGATCTCAGAATCAAGAACCTAGATGTCTTTGTGGATTCAATATTAGTTATCAACCAAATCAAAGGTGAATGGGAAACTCGTCATCTAGGTTTGATCCTATATAAAGATTATGCTAGGAGGTTGTTGCCTTTCTTTGACAGAGTCAATTTCCATCTTATACCTTGAGAGGAGAATCAAATGGCAGATACTTTAGCCACCTTGTCCTCCATGTACCAGGTAAATTTCCGCAATGAGGCATCACAAATTACGATCAGATGTCCAGATAGACCTGCTCATGTGTTTATAGCAGAAGAAGAAATAGACAATAAACCATGGTATCACGATATCAGGTGTTTCCTCCAGAATCAAGAATACCCAGCTGGGGCATCCATTAAAGATAAAAAGACCTTAAGAAGATTGGCGTACAACTTATTTCTTAATGGAGATGTGTTATACAAAATAAATTATGACATGGTCGTGCTCAGATACGTGGATAGACACGAAGCGGACATGTTAATGCAAGAAGTTCATGAAGGGTCCTTTGGTACCCATGCCAGTGGACACTCCATGGCTAAGAAGATGCTTAGAGCTAGTTACTATTGGTTAACAATGGAATCTGATTGTTGTCAATTTGTCAAGAAGTGTCATAAATGTCCGATTTATATGGACAAGGTGCATGCGCCTCCGACTCTACTCAATGTTATTTTCTCTCCGTGGCCATTCTCCATGTGAGAAATTGACATGATTGGCATGATTTAACCCAAAGCTTCAAACAGACATCGTTTCATTCTGGTAGCTATTGATTACTTCACCAAGTGGGTTAAAGTGGCGTCATACAACAATGTGACCAAACAAGTAGTGGTCCGATTTATCAAGAATTAAATCATCTGCCGATACGATATTCCAAGCAAGATCATTACTGACAATGATTCAAACTTGAACAACAAGATGATGAAAGAACTTTGTGAAAGCTTCAAGATTGAACATCATAATTCTTCACCTTACAGATCCGAGATGAACGAGGTTGTTGAAGTAGAAAATAAGAATGTCAAGAAAATCCTGTAGAAGATGGTTGTAACTTACAAGGACTGGCATGAAATGCTTCCTTTTGCTTTGCATGGATACCGGACGTCCGTTTGCACTTCAACAGGGATAACCCCTTTCTCCTTCGTTTATGGCATGGAAGCACTGCTCCCTATAAAAGTCAAGATCCTATCAATGCGAGTCTTGATGGAAGCTAAGTTGGCAGAAGTTGAATGGTGTCAGAACATATATGACTAGTTGAATCTAAGTGAAGAAAAGAGAATGAAGACTTTGTGCCATGGTCAGTTGTACCAAAATAAGATGAAGAAATAATTTTTTAAGAAGGTATGTCCTCGTGAATTCAGAGAAGACGACCTTGTGCTCAAAAAGATCTTGCCTATCCACAATGATTTTCGTGGTAAGTGGACTCCCAATTACAAAGGCCCATATACTGTCAAGAGAGCCTTATCTGGTGGTGCATTGATTCTTACTACTATGTGTGGTGAGGAGCTCTCACGTTCAGTGAGAGTCGATGCAGTCAAGAAATGAGCGGATTAGGCAAAATGAGTTTCTCGGTGGATTGAAAACCCGAAAGGGCGGTTCAGGCAAAAATTAGAGACATAAATAGAAATAATTCTTCCCGGTAGATTGAAAACCCGAAAGGGAAATCTAGGCAAAAGTTAGGGATTTTATGACAAGTAATTGCATCAGGCAAGGCTTGATCACTTGAAGCAGCAACATCATCAATAAGGAATTCTCAGTTCAATCTATCTCAACAGAAGCTTGATTACAGGAATCAAAAGTTTTTAGGGAGAATAGTGGTCATTGTACTTCAATGTAGCCTTTCCATTTACCATTTTCCAAATCTTGTAATGATCCATGGAGTCATGTCTTTTGCAGACTACCATTCTATTAATAAAATCCTGATTTCTTGCCAATTAATTTCAGTTCTTATATTTGTTTCTCTTGCAAAATGTCATTTATTTTTTATAATAACTTTTGAAACAAAGGTTTAATAATAAACATGCTTTTTGAAAATTACAAAGCGTTTTCCTTTGACTTTTGATTGAACAAAGGAATGTCGGCCATTGTTCAAGATTGGTAAAGTCTCGAAGTGTGGAATTCAGATTCCCCGACACTACAATTCACATCTTGATAATTTTATTTTCCCCAACGGAGTCGTTGTCAAATAATGGCTTTCTTAATTTTTGGTATTGTAATGTTGATATTGGGTTTTTCTCATAGCAAAACTAGCAAAAAGTTTCTATGTCCTGGAAATTTGTTGATTTTAGAACATTTTTTTGTTTCAAGTTTCCCCAGCGGATATTTTATCTCTAGTGGAGGACCTTGCACCCTGGGAGGTGGGACAGAAGACAAGCTTTATAGCAGAGTCTCCATCTAATTGAGATTTTCCCGAGTATCCAGTTTGTTGATTTCGGTTTCCCGATTTGTTCAGTGTTTTGTTTTGTCAACATAAGCATAAAATTACACGCATTCATGTATTCATAAAGCATTTATGCATAGTCGAACGCAGATTTATGTTCATTTGCATGTCCTTGGTTTTCCAAATTCACTTTTCTGTTGGTGTTTTCCCTAGAGTGAGTTCGTCTTTTGTCTCCCCACTGAGATTATACCTCGTGGAAGAATTATGTTTTATTTTTCTTTCCCAGCTGATTTGTTTGGATGGAACAAATTCCAAGTCGAGTTAGTTCCTCGGCGGGTAGAGTCTTGTTTGACCGTTTCTCTCCAGTTCATTCCTGGATTGAACTTTGGTCCCTTGTAACAATTTTTGACTTCTCCAGACTCAGAACATAGATGACGAAGAATGCGTGTTTTGCATATTTTGGATCCTTTTTTCCTCAGCAGAGAAGAATCATTCATTGGATAAATAATCCAATCTCTCAACAATTATTGCCCTGGTAATCTCTGAGATTTTGTTCAACAATAAGTGGTAGTCTCTTTATTTGAGAAGCTTGTTTGTTCCCAACAATATCAATGCCTATTTCAATAGCAAGTGGTAATCTCTACAGTTAATCCCGATAGAGAAGCTTGTTGTGATTTAACAAATCAAGTCAACATCGGTTTGTTTTCTAACAGGTGGATGTCACTTTATTTGAGAAGCCTGTTGCAATCCTCGATCAAAGTTAATTTATCAATCTCCAGCAAGTGAAGACCGCTTCAGGTTGAGGACTAGAAGTCGAAGAAATCTTGTTTAGTACCCTTTCCAAGTGGAAGACTTGGTTAAAGAAGAAAATGAGACCCGTTCCAGGTGGAAGACCAGAGGTTATGGGAGATTTATTACCCTTTCCAAGTGGAGGACTTGGTTAAAGAAGAAACTGAGACCCGTTCTAGGTGGAAAACCGGAAGTCGTGGGAGGTTTATTACCCTTTCCAAGTGGAAGACTTGGTTAAAGAAGAAACTGAGACCCGTTCTAGGTGGAAGACCAGAATTCGTGGGAGGTTTATTACCCTTTCCAAGTGGAAGACTTGGTTAAAGAAGAAACTGAGGCCCGTTCCAGGTGGAAGACTAGAAGTCAGGGGAGGTTTATTACCCTTTTGTTCGAACTGCAGTAAAGTGGCAAGAATCAAAATTTAGTTTTGAAGGAATTTCCTCAGGGGTTTATATCGTCTCCACAGGGATCAATGTGAGGGAAAGAATGCCGCTCAACAGTCTCTATAGTAGAGTGAGGCATAGTCTGCTGTGCCCACTGACTAGACTGAGGCGTAGTCTGCTGAGCCCCCTGACTAGACTGAGGCAAAGGACAATACATAGAGCCTGGAGGCGCCTCAAGTACACGTATCTTCGGGCGACAGCTTTTCTTACCCTTACCTGTATCCTCGGGACGGGGTGGCATTTTACCTAATTAAAAGAAAAGAATTTGTTTATAAAAAATAATTAATAAACAATATGTTGACAATACAATAGACCCATGATACAAATACACAACATGTATTATTTAGTTTGCATCATCGTTCAAATAAACATCATTCAAATTGAAATACTAGATGCATGACAACAAAATCTTCATTAAAATACTAGATACATATTCATTAAAATACTACTCAAATTGTGTATCCTCAAAATCTTCATTATCTTCATTTGATTCAAAATTATCTTCGGATTCCGACTCTTCATCATCTCCATCCACATCATCAACTTGCTGACCCTCAACCTCGTTATCACACAAACTTGTGAGTTGTTCAACTTCAATCACATCATTATTTTGTGACATTTCATCGACTTGATAAGCAACGTCTTCCATAAGTTCATCATTTTCAATATGGCCTATTGGTTTTGACTTGATTACGACACACCAATCTCGCTTACCTCGCTGAATTGAAGGATAAGGGACGTAATAAACTTGCCTGACAAGATGTGCCATGATGAAATGATCATAATGTTTGCACCTTCGGTCCATTTTAATCTCTACAGTGTTATATTTTTTATTTATTTTTGTGCCTCTATCAGATGGATCATACCAATCACAATAAAACAAGACAACTTTGTTTTCCGAGTCCAAGTAATTGTATTCTAACTTGTAAATGTGCGTAATGACACCATAGAAGTCATCTTCACCACCATCTGTAACTCCTTTTACAAACACACCACTGTTTATGGTTTTCTTTCCTTCTGTCCATTCATCGGTGTGAAATTTATACCCGTTTACAAAGTATGTGTGCCATTTGTTCACACGTTTAATAGGGCCTTCAGACAAGTTTCTCAAATGGAGTAATTGTGGAGACGATTCAACATTACATGCCAATTGTTGCTTGAACCATGATGGAAAATAAGCATGTATGTCAGCAGTTGTTGCTTGTCCACCGGTGAGTTCATAATGGAAGGTATTATATAACCTATATCGAAACACATTAAAAGTAAGTTAGAAGGTAAGAAGTTTATACCCAATGTGTTCAAAATAAATATTCACTTGGTATACTTACTCAATGTATGGTTTAACTTCAACGCAATTAATCAACACGTGAACATGAGCAGATTGCAATTCCTTTTTGGTCAGCCAGTGCACATTCGTCTTTCCAGAACTCCGACTAGGAAGACCAAAGACTGATAAGGTGAATTGACTTCTTTCTGTAACATTAACTTCATTCCTTATGATTCTTGGAATTAACATCATGTTATTGAAATAATGAGAGCAAAAATGTGATGTTTCCCGATGTAAATAATGTGCACATATTGAACCCTCAACTTTAGCCTTATTTTTCACTGATCTCTTTGAATCACCCATGAATCTTTCAAATGGATACATCCACCTATATTGAACAGGTCCGCCAAGCAAAGCTTCATATGCAAGATGCACAGGAAGATGTTCCATTGAATCAAAAAATCTAGGTGGAAAAATTTGTTCCAATTTGCATAGAATGAGAGGAATGCCTTTGTTCAACTTAATGAGGTCATCCACTCTTAAAATTGACGCACAAATATCTCTAAAAAATTGACTAATTTCAGTTAGTGGATTAAACACTTGTGTTGGCAATGAGCTGAAGGCAATTGGAAGCAACCGTTCCATGAAAACATGGCAATCATGACTTTTCATTCCATTCACCTT
Source organism: Lathyrus tuberosus (assembly GCA_022829125.1). Classification (NCBI taxonomy): domain Eukaryota; kingdom Viridiplantae; phylum Streptophyta; class Magnoliopsida; order Fabales; family Fabaceae; genus Lathyrus; species Lathyrus tuberosus. The sequence goes on from JALAZF010000179.1 coordinate 5,099,605, forward strand.
CCCAGTGTTGGGGTTAGCACACCTTGCCAAGTTAGAAGCATAACCATCGGGCATTCTCAATTCAGTTAACCATCAACAAACAAGCTTGGCTTCTTGGGGACTTAGACTATAAGTAACTTTGGGTTTTAATAGTTTCCCATTCGGTAGAGTCTTCAACTCTAAATCTTTTCGATTACACAACAATTGCATGTCCTTTCTAGCATTCTCATTATCTTTTGTCTTGCCTTGGACATCCATCACAGTGTTAAATACATTATCGAAAAAATTCTTCTCTATGTGTATAACATCAAGATTATGTCGCAATAAATTATCTTTCCAATATTAGGAGGTCCCAAAAAATACTTCTCTTAGTCCAATTGTGGTTGTCCCCGTATCCTAGAATTCGGATCGCTTTTCCATTGTCTGTGAATTTTGGTAGATCACGAACCATGTTCCATACTTCAACTGATGACAATTAGGGGGGAGGCGAATCTGTTACTTTTACATCTTTTCTGAAATCATTCATGTTTTTTCTAAGTATGTGGTTTTTTGGTAGGAATCTACAATGACAGTCAAACCACAAACTGTTTCCTCCTTTATCCAATGTAAACGCCTTTGTCTCACCCATGCAATGAGGACATCCCATTTTACCATGTGTACCCCAACCAGACAATATTGCATATGCAGGAAAGTCATTAATCGTCCACATCAAAGCAGCTCGCATGTTGAAGTTTTGTTTACGAGATATGTCATAAGTAGATTCTCCAATCCACAGCCTCTTTAAATCATCAATTAAAGGTTGTAAATACACATCAATTCCTGCTTTTGGACTCGACGGCCCTGGAATGAGGCAAGTCAAAAACATGTAAGGCTTTGTCATGCACATCTCAGGGGGGAGGTTGTAAGGGGTAACAATAACCGGCCAACAAGAATATCTAGTTCTCGACTATTGGACATATGGAGTAAAACCATCAGAGCACAATCCGAGTCTAATATTTCTAGGTTCTGCAGCAAAATCAGGATGCATCCGATCAAAGTGCTTCCATGCCTCGCCATCAGATGGATGTCGCATGGTGCCTGGACTTGTTTTGTTTGTATGATGCCATGTCATTTGACTCGCACTGTGCATTGAAGCAAACAATCTCTGCAACCTTGGTATTATCGGCATATAAAACATTGATTTCACTGCTATGCGTTTTTTATTACGATCAATGGCTTTAGTGCGAACTGCATACCTTGGACTGTTACAAAACTTACATTCCTCCAACGCTCCATCGTTTGTACCAAACTCATTGTCATAGAACAACATGCAACCTCTAATGCAACAATCAATCTTCCTTACTTCTAAACCCAACTTCATAACTAACCTCTTCGCGTCATAATAACTTCTAGGAAAATTGTCTTTCGTAGGGGTCGCATCCAACATCATTTGACAAAAGAATTCCAGACACTGATCAGGAACATTCTTGACTTCGCGGCCAACAACCTCACACACATATATAATTTAGAGTCTGACGAACCCTCAAACAATGGCGTGTTTATTTCTTTCAACAACTGATAAAACTTTTGAGCTTTCTCATTCGGCAACTCTTCCTCATCACTATCTTGTTGTTCATCGTAGGCCACGTTCACCCTTAAAGCATCGCCAATCATGTCATCGTGCAGATTAAACTGTTCTTCATACTCCATCTGTGATCGACTACTTGAGCCCTGTTGTAAATTACTAGTCTCTGGCATATTCATCGGCATTACTTCCCCATTTGATGTCCAAACCCAATAATTTTCCTTAAATCCCTTTCTCTTCAAATGAGTTTCTATTTCTTCCGGATTACTTATTATACGTCTACATCCACATTTAAGACACATACATCTTACTCCTCCCTTTATTCGACAACATTCTTGATCAAATGCCCATGTAACAAACGCTTTAACTCCTTCCTCAAAATGTAGTTTAAGTCCACGTCTCCCTGCATACATACGATCGTACATCCAACTACGACAGTACTTGTAATATTCCATATTGCACGTTTACAATATCGTAACCATTATGATCACATAAACGTTTTAATCAATTGACCAATTCGGAAATTTTGGTCAATTATATCAAATAACTAATACACATAAATTTCTATTTTAAAAACATAGAAAATACTATAATTATGTTATTATAAATAACATTTCATTTCAAAATTAAAGTATACCATACTATTTACAAAATAATCATGCTATTATAAAATCATGTCACAATGCTATTTTAAAAATATATTATAACTATCATATAATAACAATATATTAAAAAATAGTAACAAAATGTAAATACAATATTAATTAATGTTACTATAATATATGTTTATGTGTTAATTATGTTTAGCATTGTATCAATGTTACTACAAAATATAAATTTATAATAATTATGTTTAGCATTCTATTTTTTAAGAATTAACTATTTAAGAATTAACTATTTTACTAAATATTATGTTTTATAATTAACTATATTATACTATTTAATAATATTCTGTTTTATAATAAATATTCTGTTTTTTTAGAATTAACTATTTTTAAGAATTAACTATTTAAAATATATTCTGTTTTTAAAAATAATAATAATCTGTTATTTAAATAAATGATAATATTCTGTTTTACTAAATAATAATAATAATATTCTGTTTTTTATAATAAAAAAATATTCTGTTTTATAAAAGAAAAAAATATTCTGTTTAATAAATAAAAAAATTTGTTTTCACAAATATTAATCACATCCTATTTATAAAAATAAAAATAATAATCTGTTATTTCTTTAAATAATATTCTGTTTTTTTTTTTAATTTTAATATTCTGTTTTTAATAAAATATTATTTTTCATAAATATAATATTAATAATAAACTAAAGCTAAATCTATTAAAAATAATAGTATTCTGTTATATAAATAATATTGTAAATATAATATTAATAACATCCTATTTATGAAAATAATAATATAAATATAATATTAATAATAAACTAAATCTAAATCTGTTTTACTAAATAATAATAATAATATTCTGTTTTAAATAAATTATATTTTTCAGTTTATAAAAAAGTAATAGTATTCTACTTTTAAAAATATAATATTTAGTTTAAAAATTATATTATACATATTTATATTAATTTTGGTTTTAATAATAAACTAAATCCAAATATATTATTTATTTACTAAATCTAAATCTAAATCTATTATTTATTTACAAAAATAATAAACTATATTTTAAATATTGTTTATTTACTAATTTATAAAAAAACGAAAAAAAAATATTTTTAACATATTTATAAACAGATTATTTAGATTATTTAGTAGTTTAATTTTTTTATATCAATCTTAAAACATATTAACAAACTAAATATCATGTTATATATACATATAAACCAATCTATCATACAAACCAAACAAATCTAAACAAGTAAATATTCATATTTTTCTATAATACAAACCAAACAAATCTAAACAAATATCATACAAAATTTTTTATTCATATGTGTACCTTATAAACGAATTTGATGAAAATTTAGTTGGCCAATTTGAATCCAGCAACCAGTTTGAGTATTGAGCTTTGAATTTTAGAGTGAAATATGAGAGAAAATGGAAAGAGTGAAGAGTGAAAATGAAAGGGTGAAGAGTGAAAATGAAAGGGTGAAGCAACCAGTTTAAATGAAGCGTGAACGGTGGTGATATATAAAGGCAAGTTGCGAGGTGAAAACCACCTCACACCATTTATTACCATTGTCACTTGCGACATGCATTCCACCCCGCAACATTTTCTGTCATTAATGCACAGAACGGTCACCTGCCACTCTCTGCAAAAAGTAAATGCTGTATTAACTTTCCACCAAATATGTTGCGAAGTACAATGCACCCCGCAAAAACAGTGTCCGTTGGTAGTTGCGAAGTGAGTTTCACCTCGCTAATTTTTGACAAGACCACTGACTTAGCAGTAAAGAATCAGTGGATTTCCCTCCAAATTTATTAAAAAATGTTGCGGGGGGAATATCACGTCGCAAGTTTGTTTTTCAAAATTTTTAAATTTCCCCCCATGTATTGCTAATGGGAAAACCATACAAATTTTAATTTTTTACAATACTGTGTTGCGAGGTGGATATCACCCCGCAAGTGCTTTATTTTGCGAAGTGGAAAACACCTAGCAAAATCACATGGCTAAACTGATGTTTTCTTGTAGTGAATCTTGTTGTGAATTACGACAAAATTTAATATCAATTTGTAAGGCAAAGAACAATAGAAACCAAAATAAATGGTTTTCAGCAATAATAATTCATGCACAGATAATATAACAGAATAAGGCAAGAAAAAAACCGAAGGTTTGTTTATCCAGTTAGATCAAACGATATACTCTGGGGGAGAGAACAACTCTCCAATTCACTATACTCAGAAAGTTGTTATAAGAGATTACAGATGAGTTACATGAAAATAGCATTCGCCTTCAGATTCCCAAGAACAACCCTATTTTCTACCCAAGTGTTTCCCAACCTCTCCAACTTTCAATATATGAATCACTCAAACCCAAGGTGTAACAGTATTTCACAATCACAATCACAATAACCTTAAACAATTCCAAAGGTTTCCCTAAACCTTTGCTTTTCTAAGGTTTTCCTTGTGAATAGCTGAAACCTTATGCTATACCTTTAAACCCTTGCTCTCCCTTGTTGGTGTAAACTCTAAGATTGTCACACATCAAGCATATAAGAAATACATATTTATAATAGTAAATACCCAACAAACAAAGTCCAAAATCACATGGATCCATTGACCGAATCGAAAAAGCCCGAAAACTCGAAAACACTATTCACCGTACGAACAACTCTATTCACCATACGTACATCACTATTCAGCCGTACGAGATACCATTATTCACCGTACGCACATCACTATTCATCCGTACGGGGTACCACTATTCACCGTACGCTTTTTTTTCTCGGCTTTTCGTCCGACTTTCTAAAACTTCAGATTTTTGTAGTAAATGTAATCTCCAAAATATGTTTTCTTTCTCTTCATCAACAAATGTTTTTAGGCACATTTACAACAATTTTATTGTGAAACTTGTTGTGGATAAATTGTTCTTTGCCTCACAAATTGATATTGAATTTTGTCGTAATTCACAACAAGATTCACAACAACACATATGCAAGTGGTTCCCGTTGAGCACAATGAATGTGAGAGGTGCTAATACCTTCTCTTTACATAACTAACCCCTATATTCAGATCTCTCTTTTTATTATTTTTTTGTTTTTTTTTTTAGTTTTGTTCGACCTTTTCCCTTTTTTCTTTGAAAATAATAAAATTCGGTGACGACTCTTACTTTTTTGAATTAAGTTAATCAATATATTAATCTCAATGATTTTTTTCCACCACAACAAGTGTTATGTAGCTTTAATATCATCTGTTGATAAATTTTCCTAATAAAATTTGATGTTCTAACTCTAATTTATATTTTCCACAATTGTTTGGAGTTCATTCATTTAGGTCATATGATATCTATGCAATTCATCATCATAAAATAAGAAGACATTAGACGGAAATATGTCAGAGGTATACCTGCTGCATAATTTATATCTGTCCTTAAAACATAAAAAAAAAATCTCCATGAGCTGTTTTTAATCCAATTGTTTATTTAGCTTTAATGTCCTAGTCAATTACCAAGAATTGAAAGAGTTACTTTCTGAATTGGACCCTGGCATGGGTTCCATATATAAAAATCATTTTGGTTGAAGATCCAGTTTTGTCTTCTAATGCCAAAACTATGCCATGCAACAAATGTGGCTCCATTTCCAATACACCCCATAGCCAGACTCTACCCTATTCCATAACTATATGTCTTGCAGTTAAGAGTTGAAATTGAAAGACTTCTCTTTCAAAAAAACATTGCAGCAAATAACCCTTGTCTGGTTGTTACCAATAGGTCAATTTGATATAATAAATTCATAACGGTATTGTCATACTCACTAACACCTATTAACAAATATGGCTGAGTAAGTCTATATGAATTCAATTTTTATATATATTTATATCCAATGTACGACTCAATTCAATATACAATTTATGCAATTCAACAAAGACAGTTGGTAGATAGACATAATGAACTGGATCCATTCATTGTAACATAAAAAATTCATGATTTTAAATTAACTTAGAATTTTGTTTCTACTAGTGCATATGGTTTTCCTATGTTTCATGATCTTGCCGTTTGAATAGTTGTTGACTATGATGTTGTCTAATGATAATTAATAATTAACTATAATTAGAACATTCCGTGGAAGTGTGATATTGAGATCTGTCAAAATAATTTACAAGGCATGCATTTATTTGAAAGTATACTAATCTTCAAGAAAAGCTATGATTGCAAAGTTGTATGAGTGTGACCCTTATTGAATCACATTTATTTTGGGCAGTTGATATTATTTATGAAATTATCTTTCCAACTAACATGGTATCTATTGTGGGACCTTTCCACATTAAGGATCAAAATGCTGTTAATAAATTTGTTATTAGGCAACAAGTAGCAAAACAACAAGTAGCAAAACATGCAGCAAAGAATAGGGTGTTGGAAGCAATAAACAAAGTTGGAAAAAGAGAGAGAGAAAGGGTAGTTACACATTTATGTAGGTTTTTTATAATGACTTGAATGTGCAACCAGACATTCATTTCATGGGGAAACTCTAGCTCTATTCCCCTTGTTAAGAGAAAGGGGAAATGAAATTGAAGGCATCTTATTCTTGAACAGAATGTTTAAAATTAAATGACCACAGGAAAACTCATTCCAAGGAAGTCTTACATGTCTTTATAGATTTTTTAATATTATAATATTATAAAACTATCTTTGTTAACTACTAGTATTAATTATTTCCATGCACAAACATTAACATAATGACTTTTTTTTACTCATATAATATACTAATAACTTCAATACAAAATTTTTTTTTATAAGCAAACGAATTATTATGTGAATTGAAGGTTACTCCGTAGAGTTTGACCTAACTTATTCTTACAAAACCGATTTGTAAGATAAGAAGTGTCATTTTATATAAACTCTTTTTAATGTTCATGTCTAACCAATGTGGAACTTAATATCTTCCTAATACACCCCCTCACGTCTAACAATCTGTTAGGCTTGGTGTGTGGATAATAACGATAGGTAGTCCACGGTCTAATCGATAGGCTCTGATACCATATTAGAGTTTGACATAACTCATCCTTACTAATGTGAAACGATGTCTTCAATAACAGAACAAAGTTATGAGATAACGATTGAGTTTCTTGAACAAACATAAGAAACTCTATTAGGTTTTACGAAAGAGGGAGAAGAAGGAAAAAGAAGAAGAATTGATTAAAACTGTTTTACTATTCATATCTCAATAAGGGTTCAAACATTACATGTGAATACCAACAATTAACCTCTTTCAACAACTTGAGAGAACTAGTCTATTTGTAGACTACTCAGCTAACTTAGACTACAAGATAACTTAACAATTGGGCTTACAAGTAAGACCTAATTCGACATGCTAACTCAAACACAAAGCTAACATGTTTTAACAACATGCTTGAACAAACTTCGACTACAGCATGCACAACTCCTGTCGAACCATGAAGCTACCCTTGTCGACACTAGAGTTCGACCAAATACCACAAATCGCCACATTGGAACAAACTCTATACTTACAAGGGAACAAACTAGCTTTCATCATGCAACTTTATCAACTGCATACAGTGGAAAAACATGCTACTTGGCAATGTCTTGGTGATCATATCAGCAGCATTGTCAGGAGTCGAAACCTTCAGCACTTGGACTTCTCCACGCTCGATTATCTCTCTGAAAAAGTGAAGCATCACATCAATGTGCTTTGTTCGTTCATGATAGGCTGAATTCTTTGACAGGTGTATTGTACATTGACTATCACATTTAGAAGTGATAACTCAACCTTGAAATTTTTGATTGCATTATAAATAGAACTTTCACACTTTTTAGATTTAGTTTTTGGATATTTGATACAACTTGTAATTAAAGATCAAAACTTGATATTTCTTCATTTCAAGGGAGAAAAGGTAGGATCTTTGATCTCTTGTTGGATGAGGATGTAATCTTTTGATACCTATTGTATTTCATCTAATGTATGTTTGTGAATATGTTTTGATTCTCTATTGTTGTTGTCTTTGATTGATTATTTGTGGTCTTGACAAAACCTTTACAAATCCTTGATCTTAGATTTTCATCTCTCAATGAACCAAACTTTTGACATGGTTTTGTGAATTGATATTCATTGTATCTTTTATTGTATTGTGTTGATTAAGTAGCATGGCTAGCATGAGTAGGATCGATACGGTATTGCGAGGATGCGTGATAATAGTGATGAAGAATGATATTCACATTCATTTGGCAAATTAGATGAATACATCAAAAAAGGGTTAAACGTATGCACGTATTCTGATCGTTGGCATTTTATATGAAGCAGTCATTTATCTGATGTGGGTGTCATCTTTGTTTACCTGTTTATCTTTGATTTGAACCTCTATAGACATATACTCTTCATATCTGGATCTAAGATGATTATCTGTTTTGTTCTGAACTCTAGAAATAGAATTAGACTTAACACTTGCGTGAGTATCAACTCTTAATGCTTTGTGTTGGTTTTTGTTGTGTGAGACATCACCAATGAGGCAATACGGTCGATCTCTCGACATTGCGTTAGACATAACCTCTGTTGTGGGTGATACGTGAGGATATTAGGCGAATGATTGATTTATGTATAATATGATTAGAAGAATGCATGTGTTATCAATTGATGTGATCCAATTCCAACAAGGCTCCATTTATAATTCAGTCTTTATTTTATATTTTCCGCATTTGCTTTTGGTTCCGTTTTAAACCAGAACTTTTGAACCATAAGCATAGAAATGTAGATACCGTCGAACGACATTCTTTCCCTCGCATTGATCCCTGTGGACACAACCAAACTGGGTTACTTATATTTTTTTCTTGCTGCTATTCTAGCTTCAATAAAATGGCGCCGTTACCGGGGATCGGTGTTTAGATATTGAATCGCATCGCGATAGTTTCTATATTTTTGAGCTTTGTACATTTGTTTATATTGTTTGTATTTGTTTTCTTTGATGTTTTCTCTAGTGTGATCAGGAATAATGAGAACTCCTTCTAGATTGGTTGTTATTTGTATAAAAGTATTCAATGAAGCTTCGACCGAGTCTTGAGGGTGAGATTTGAATGTATGCGAGGTAAATTGTACTGCTTTATAGAATGCTAGAATGATTTAAGACTTTTGTTCTTTGTGCAAATGTGTATTCTTGTTTCATTTTGCAACTTGTTGGAATGCTTGTTTCACTTAGGTCTAAAAGCCACAAATTGTGAGAAACCTCCATTGTTTACTAAATGCTTGGATGACTGATAACTTTGTTTAATTAGTTTGATTCATGCTTTATCTTTTGATTATTGTGATTTTGTGGAAGCATTAGAAATGATCAAGGCATTTGTTTATATTGAGCACAACCGTATCCAAACGTATCTTACCCGTGAGTAGTGTGAATTCGTTAGCCCCTTTGAGCCTAAACAGTTTAGATCTCATTTTAGTGATGAACTTTGTTTTGCACATAATTTGAAAGTGTAGTTCATCATTGAATTTTGTGAGGTTCTAAAAATTTCTTCTTGAACTTTTGAACATTGTTTTAATTTGATTTCCTTGCCTTAAAAAGCAAGGAGTATTCACTTGAGGTTTGGTTGAATTTAAGTTGGGGAGAATGAAAAAGAAGATTGGTAGGATGCTAAAACTTTTGAAAAAGTTCAAACAAGCATGAAAAGAAAAAGTGTGAATATGAATGTGAAAAACAAAAGAAAAAGAATGCTTGTTTGAATGAGAAAATAGAGAATGAAATAATTGTGCATAAGGAAGTTTGAGAAGGTTTGTGGTAAAGCAAGAAAATGGTGAATGAAGTTGTGATGTGTAAATACATGTATAGTGAATGTTTCTTTTTGCATCGACAATTTCGATTCAATGGCCTTTAGAAATGTCCCTTTGTTGTGAACCCGACCAAGCTATAACCTTTAAAGCCCTTAGTGGTCTTTTTGCTTCCATATTTTCATTTTTGATTGTTAGATGTTGTATGAATTGGATTTCTATTTGCATTGCTTGTCGGGTGAGTGAAATTTCCCCGCGGTTGCAAACACGTCAATTTCTTTATTCTTATTCTAAAGAGGAGTGTTAGAGTGATTCAAGTATGAAAATTTAGTTGTTCTTTGAACCATTCCATGATATTTGTTTAAGAACTTAATTTTTGTCATTGTTCGATTCTATTGAGTGGTGAACGTTGCTTGTGCGCATTTTCATGCTTGACTTTGGTTGAATCTTATGCTTGAACAAATCCTCTTGTTTTCATGAGGGGCATACTTTGCTTGAGGACAAGAAAAAATCTAGTTGGGGAGAGTTTTTAGGTGCGGATTTGACCTAAAAATGATATATCTTTCCTTGCACTTTTTCCACTATTTTCTCATGTTTTCATTGGTTTTGCAAATGATTGTTGTTATTCTTCTAACCTTGAGAATATACCTTTGGTGCTTGTAATGTGTGTGTTATTGTGCAGGAAAAGGTATAAATTGAGCAAAGTTGTAAGACACAAGAAATGGTGCAAGCTGCCAAAGAAATAAGGAATACATCAGCAAGTTCGCTTTGCGAACTCTGGCGAATTTCCAGCGAAAGTTCGCTTTGCGAACCACTGGCGAGGTCCCAGCGAAAGGTCCCAGATTTTGGCAGGGTCAAAAGGTGTTAGACGATGGCTAGGATCTAGAAGGGGGGGGGGGGGGGGGGGTTGAATAGATCCCATAATTTTATACACGTAAATGCTTACCAAAAATTGGTTTTTAAAAAGTTTTTACGGAAGCAACTACTGAATCACACGTCTACAACGAACCTCTACTAAAAGGATATATTAGGAATGAAATAACGGATGAGAAAAATTCAGATTAATCAACAAAAACTAAATGCAATCAACCACGTTTTGTTTGCTTGATGTTAATCCAATTACCAACGAGATAGGTTGACAAAAATTAATTGCAAATGCATTCGATTTTGCGTTTAATCAACTTATCGAACACTTGGTGTGTGCAAACACACTAAGTGCAGATTTCCAAATAATGTGAATGTAAAGCTGATTCTAAATAAAATCCAAGGGATTGTATCAATTTTACAAAATAATTTCTCAGATCTAACTTACACTATCTCAGAAATTTCGATCAATTGATACTTCACAAATTCAAATAATATCGAAACGTAAAAGAGTAGGGAAATAGAGAACAAACACGATTTGATTAGGCAGTTCCCCAATCGTCCTCGCTATGGGTACCTCTGCCCCCAATTCCACAAATGTAATTGAGATATATATAAATTGTCGTTTGCAAATTGTTTATACAAGAGAAGAACAATGAACATCCAAACCCTTAAACATCTTTGATTGTTGATGCAGAGTCTTCTTTCCCCTTGATTCAAGATGAATCAAGTGCCTCGAATCTGGTTGAGCAAATCACCATCTCACGCTACTAGACTGCAAGAAAACACCGTTCTTCAGTCACCTTCACTCGGTCGATTTCGATCTTCCACAATTCGATCCCAAATCTTTCTTCTACGATCCTCCGACTGTAGCTACTAAACCGAACGAACACCCTGTTCTTCGGTTACCTTCGCACGGCTGAATCCTTGTAGAACGAAACGATTTGTGCAAAACCCCCAAAATCTCCTTGATTCTTGGAGGACAAAACCTGAGGTTTTATTCAAGAAACACCTACTGATACTCAACCCAGAACAGAGGATTTACAACACACCTAAGTTTGAACGTTATCACTTCACACGATGCAAGACACTAACAAAAATGATTATGTGTAATTGCTAGAGATCACAAGGTTGAAGATGAAGATGAAGAGAAAAATCAGTATGTATTTTCACGTTTCTTGTTATGTTGTGAAAAGAGATGATCCAACTATATATAATGCAAGAATAACCAACTGAAATGAAATAACAGCAAAAATTGAAAAAACAGAATGCAGAAAAATAGCCCAGACCAGCGAAGGGTCGATCGCCCACTTAATGAGGGTCTGCGGGAGCTAACCCGTGGAGGTATCTATGCAAAATACGTGACCGTGCATCGACCGCCCAACACCTTGCGTCGACGCAAGCATGCTGAATTTGCAGAAATTCAAAAGCCCAAAAGCATGCGTCGACCGCATGCATCAGGGAGGTGTCAGCGTGCGCTAACCCGAGTGTTTCACAAGACATTGTCAAACTTGCATGAGTCGAATCATGCTGATCTTTCTATATGTTTAGACACATGAATATCAATGGTTAAATGCAACGTGACCGACAATGGAAGTGATACCGTCCAAATTACAAACTAGAGACTATCCTACTTGTTGACATCATTAAAACAGGGCTAGATGAAAAGCACTTAGCCCTCACATACTCCCCCTTTTTGATGAAGGCAACATTTTCTGCCTTTCTCTTGATTTGTAATTTGAAGACTCCCCCTATCTCTGTGAGGTCTTTAAACATTCAATTTTGATCAATTTCTGCTGCTAGTAGATGTATCCTTCTTCCCCTTTGACAACATCAAAAAGAGAAATAGAAGGTGGTCAAAGATAGAGCATCATAATATGGAAAGATCCACTCAACAATTTGCAAACATATACACTAACATTCATCCATATATAATGATGTTAATGTGAGAATAAGAATGGATAAATATGGCACACGATATGCAAACATCATTCATTCCATAATAGTGCAAAATAGAGAAACATAGTCCAAATTTAAAACAAATACACTAATATGCAAGAAAGGAATTAAGCATACAATCAAAACATGAATGATAACATGCACTAAAATGATCCTAATCCTTATGGTCTCCTCCCCCTGAATGGATAACCTCGTCCTCGGTAATGGTGGCCTGGTGGTGGTTGGAGCGGCTGTTCCTCGAGATACTGATTCAATTTGATCACATCGATGTTAAGGATGCCTAGACTGTTGGTTATATTCCGGGTCTGAAGTTCTATAGCATTATCCAAATTGGTAAATCTGGCCATTGAGGCATCAGCAAACCTATTGAAGTTCTGGGTGTGAGTAGCCAACTGACCGAAAAGAGAAGCGAGCCTCTCCTTCTGAGCAGTGTATCTCTGTTCTTGTAAGTCCCAGAATTCCTCTTGTTCTAACTGCATCTAATTCAACATGGCTAGAATTTCTTTAGTGTCCTGAAAATCTTCATGTGGCTGTGGAGTCGGAGGTGTAGAATACTCAGGATGTTCAGTTTGTTGTTGCCAACCATAGTTTTGAGGAACATAAGCAGCACCAAGAGTGGTCCAACCAGTGTGCTGCCATTCTCCTCAACCCTGATTGTCATAAGTCTCCTGCGGTTGAGAATAACCCATCCATGCCTCATTATCTGCATCCATCATATTCACATCAGAATTGTTACCAGCTTGATTTTCATTCACATTTCTTTCCTCGATAGCTTGGTCATCCGGAACCTCATGCGGAGGCTGAGTTGCTTTGGCTCTGTAGTGGTACTCTTGTGTCTCAGGATTCCAAAAGTAACCCATCATAGTTAGGTTTATTTGTTGGAATTGTTGCTCAGATGAGATAGTGACATAGCGAATGCCCGGAACCGTAATGTCAGCCTTATTTAAAATATTTTGAATGCACGACGCATAGCACAAAGACGTACCTCTTGTTGAATCCCGGAGGGCAAACATCCGATACGTAAAGTAACAGGGCCAGTTGATTTGAGTTTTATTCTTCAGGATGTAGATGAGATGAACCTCCGCTTGATCAACTCTAGAGAACCCGCCTTTCTTAGGTCGCAAAATGTGAGCGATAATCCATTGTAGAATCCGATCAATAAATTTCAGATGACCCGTTGTAACAGATTTTGGAAACAGCTCGCTGTTCACAACAGCATCCGAATACGGTTCACGCAACATTGAGTTCAAAGCAGTTTTAAACTCATAGTAACAAAAAAACTTGGTATCAGTTATTTCAGGGAGACCTTCATGGGTTTCCAAGCTGAACAGGCTATTCCACACATCATCGTTCATGGAATAGGACGTGTTATTCATAGAATACTTGAAATTCGTACCTTCCAACGTACCCTCAATTTTGCAATAGAACAAGCAAACTAAATCACAGTTAAATTTATCATCACATTCCAGAAATTCATCAAATTTCTGAACATTCAGCATTTCAATTACCTCTGTGAGATGATAATCTGGAGCCATCAGAGGGTAGTAGGCATGTTGTCGAATAACAGAACGGTTGCGAAAGTCATCGTTAAAGGATTCAGACAAAGCATCAGAGAGGAGAGATAGAGCATTTATCAGAGTTGATGAAGTTCCATCTCTTGATGTTGATGCTCATGTAGTTCGTTTACCAGTTGCACGTTGAGAAGCCATTTTTGAGCAATGTGAGGAAGAAGATGAACAGTAGCGATGAACAGTGCGTAAATGAATAGTGACAGGGTTCTTGCTTCCAAAGTAAAATGAAACCCCTTTCTTAAAGAGCTTGTGAATCCAATCTTTGTGGGTTTTGATGATTATGGGTTTTAATGGAGGTTGAATGGAAAGTTTGAAAGAGAAGGAGAGGAGAAGACCAAAAAAATCTAATTTATGACATGCAAGTATGTGAAATAAAGTGAATTAAAAGTATGTAATGCTTTTGGGTGACAATGGGGCGGTGCGCGCGTTCCCGAGAAAAAGGATTCTGAATCAATCATTCATACGTCGACTTAAATAGGTCATGCGTTGGCGCACGCTGACGAAACTTAGAATTTTTTTTGAAATTCTTGAGATACGTCGACCTAAGGTAGGCGCGCGCTAACCCGATTCTTTTCTGATAAAAAATGAACAGTTCATGAGTCGACCCATGACATGCTTTGGTCGACTCATCCAAATGAAAAATGGAAAAAATTCATGTTTTATCATATAAATGCACCAATACAAGATAAATAAACATGCTAACACATAAATCAAACATCCAAATGAATAATATATGCTTAAACGTGTAATAAACATCATTTAAACACTCAACATGGTACATATATTAAAGAAAACTTATGAAGCAGAACGATATTACCTTGATCATGATTGATGATGAGAGCCCTCACATATAGCTCAATAACTCTTTGCATTGTTAGAAAAAAATAAACAAGCATATATATATATATATGTGTGAAGAGCAACTATCTTAGAGGATTATCAAACATGATCCGAGATGTCGAGAACGCCAAGTTTCCTACGGATGTGAAAGAAAGGCTCTGTAGCTAGTGGTTTTGTAAAAATGTCAGCAAGTTGAATTTTAGTATTAACATGCTCAAAGACCACATCACCTTTCTCTACATGATCCCTAAGGAAATGATGACGTATTTCGATATGCTTGGTGCGTGAATGTAATACGAGGTTTTTAGTTAGGTTAATAGCACTAGTGTTATCGCACAAAATAGGAATACGCTCAAGTTTTAAGTTGAAATTAAGCAATTGTTGCTTAAGCCATAGGACTTGAGCACAACAACTGCCGGCGGCAACGTATTTCGCCTCAGCTGTTGACAAGGCAACGAAAACCTGTTTCTGGCTATACCAACTCACGAAGGAATTTGCGAAAAAGTGACACGTGCCACTAGTACTTTTCCTATCCAATTTTCACCCGGCAAATTCGGAATCGGAATAGCCAACTAAGGAACAAACACTACCTTTAGAATACCACATCCCATACTTTAGAGTACCGAAAAAGTATCAAAGTATGCACTTAACTGCTTTTAAGTGGGATTCCTTGGGACATGCTTGATACCTCGCACACATGCATACACTGAACATAATGTCGGGTCGTGATGCAGTAAGATAAAGAAGAGATCCAATCATACCTCGATACTTCTTTACCTCTACATCCTTACCATTTTCGTCACGATCAAGATTGGCACAAGTAGGCATTGGAGTGTCTATTGCCTTGCAATTTACCATGTCAAAACGTTTGAGAAGCTCAAGACAATATTTTGTTTGACTCACAAACGTGCCCTCTTCGAGTTGTTTGATTTGCAATCCTAGGAAATAGTTGAGTTCCCCCATCATGCTCATTTCAAACTCCCCCTACATCAAACAAGAAAATTCCTTGACCAAAGTCATGTTAGTAGACCCGAAGATAATATTGTCAACATAAATTTGTACCAAAATTAAGTGTTTTCCTTGACGCTTAATAAAGAGGGTTGTGTCAACCTTTCTTCTTGAATACCCTTGATCAAGTAAAAATTTGCTTAGACGTTCATACCAAGCCCTAGGGGCTTATTTAAGTCCGTACAAAGCACGTTTAAGTTTGTAGACATGATCAGGATATTCATGGGATTCAAAACTTGGAGGTTGGGCTACATAAACCTCTTCATTGATGTATCCGTTAAGGAAAGCACTTTTAACGTCCATCTGAAATAGTTTGAAATTTTTAGTGCAAGCATAAGCAAGTAAAAGGCGTATAGCCTCAAGTCGGGCAATCGACGCATAAGTTTCCTCATAGTCGATTCCTTCCTCTTAGTTATAGCCTTGCGCTACAAGCCGCGCTTTGTTTCATGTTATAACTCCATTTTCATCAAGTTTATTCCTAAACACCTATCGGGTGCCGATTACTCGATGATCTCGCGGAGGGGGGACAAGGTCCCAAACCTCATTTCTCCTGAATTGATTTAGTTCATCTTGCATTGATAAAAACCAATGCTCATCGAGTAATGCCTCCTTTGTGTTTTTAGGTTCAACTTGTGACACAAAAGCGGAGTAATAACAAAAGTTACTAAGTTTAGAGCGGGTGGTTACTCCCTTAGAGATGTCACCGATGATATTATCGATTGGATGGTATTTGGATGACTTCTATGCTGGAGGAAGGTCATCTTCATCAGTTGAATGATCCTCTTCACTCTTCATAGGTTGGTGATCCTTTTCCTCCTCAATACGCACTGCTTCGGCCTGATCAGTTCCTTTATCAGTGTCCTTGAGTATGTCTTCTGAAGATACACCTGCACCATGAAAAGAACTACCTTCTCCGATATTTTTCGGATAAGACTCATCAAAAGTAACGTGTACCGACTCTTCAATAATTGGTAACCTTTTATTATAAATTCTATAAGCTTTACTTGACTGAGAGTATCCAAGAAAAATGCCCTCGTCGGCCTTGGCATCAAACTTACCAAGTGTCTCTTTCCCATTATTTAACACGAAACACTTGCAACCAAAGACATGAAGGTGAGAGATATTTGGCTTACGCCCTTTTAAAAGCTCATACGGTGTCTTGTTTAGAATAGGTCGGATGAGCACCCTATTCAAAACTTAACAAGCCGTACTAATGGCGTCAGCCCAAAAGTATTTTGGAAGAACACTTTCATTGATCATAGTCCTTCCAAGTTCCTCCAAAATTCTATTTTTACGTTCCACTACCCCATTTTGTTGAGGGGTACGTGGTGCAAAAAAATTATGATCAATTCCATGGGATTCACAAAATGCTTCAAGCAAATATTTTCAAACTCACACCATGATCAATTCTAATTGACACAATGTTCATGTTTAACTTGTTTTGAGATAACTTAGCAAATTTTTCAAAGGCCGAAAAGGTATCACTCTTATTTGCTAAGAAAATAGTCCAGCAAAACCTAGAAAAGTCATCGACTATTACAAAACCATAATAGTTAACACCTAGGCTTTTGATCCTAGATGGTCCAAATAGGTCAATATGGAGGAGCTCAAGGGGTCTCATAGTTGAAATGATGTTTTTAGATTTAAATGAGATCCTTGTTTGCTTCCCCATTTGAAAAGCATCAGAAAGATGATCCTTTGTGAATTTTATTTTGGGAAAACCGATGACTAGGTCTTTAGAGACTATTTTGTTAAGCAAATTAAAATTGATATGAGCCAACCGTCTATGTCACAACTATGAATCTTCATTCATAGTGACTAGACACTTGTCTCCATTCAACGATACCTCATTTAAGTCTAGCATATAGACATTATTCACCCTCAAGCCCTTAAACACGTCCTTTTTGTCACTATCTTCAACTATACAACAATCCTTTGAAAACGATACTTTATAATTCTTGTCACATAGTTGACTAATACTTAAAAGGTTGTGTCTAAGGCCTTCCATAAGAAGCACATCAGAGATAGTAGTGGATGAGGGGTTACCTACACTACCTTTGCCGAGAATCTGTCCCTTGTTGTTATCTCCGTAGGTGACAAACCCCTTTTTCTTTGCCACAAAGTCGATGAAAAGAGATACGTCTCCTGTCATATGTCTTGAGCAGCCACTATCCAGAACCCATCTTCTTTCAGTGGTCTCAAGACTTTATACCTCTTTCTTCTTGTTTTGACGTGCCATAAGACAGATTAATGGATTCACTTTCGTCACTTGAGCTGTGATCTTTTTCTGACTCGCTATCGCTCTCCCAAGCGATGTATGCTTGTCTAGATTTGTTTGACTTTTTATGTTGAAGATTCTTATCCTTATCCTTATCCTTGTCTTTCTTGAGTGATGGACAATCCGGCTTGTAGTGCCCGGATTTTCCACAGTTGTAACAAGATCCTTTCACCTTGCCATTCTTGTTGCCTTCCTTTTTAGATTGCCTCCTAAATTTGACTAGATTTTTATCCGAGTGTTGAATCTCATTCTTCCGAACGTATCTATTGTATCTCTTCACAAATAGGCTCATGTCATCATCGAAGTCATCATCTTCGTCATTGTTGGTTTCATCATCACTTTGCTCTTTAGATGTGGACTTTGAACAAGAAGCCTTAAGAGCAATTGACTTCTTTTTGGTATCTTTTGTGTTCTCCTTCTTTATACTCTTCTCATGTTTATCCAAGCTAATGGGCACTTGCTCATGCTCATCGAGTTTGCCAAATAATGTTGTGAGGTCTAGAGTGGCTAGATTATTGGCCTCCTTGATCGCGGTGACCTTCGGCTGCCATTCCCTGTTAAGACACCTCAAAATCTTATTAGTAGCAACCTCGTTGGGAATTGGTTTACCAAGTACATGCAATTTTTTGATAATGTGAGTAAATCATTTTTGCATATCCGCAATGGTTTCCCCTTGGTTCATGTAAAAAAGATCGAACACTTGCCTTAATGTGTTGATATGGGCCATTTTAACATCATTAGTGCCTTCGTGGGCTACTTGTAAAGCATCCCACGTGGCTTTGGCCGTTTCACATGAGAGACTCGATAATATTCGTCAACTCCCAAAGAGGAGATCAAAATATTTCGAGCCTTCTAGTCATAGCTGTACTTTTTCTCGTCCTTCTCATTCCATTGAGCTTCGGGTTTGGGAACGACAACGCCTTCAGCATTGGTCATTGTAATTTCCATAGGATCGTTTAAAATAACGTTCCAAACCTTCCAATCTATAGAATTTATATGGACGTGCATACAATCCTTCCAGTAGCTGTAATTCCCGCCTGTAAAAACTGGAGCTCTATTATAAGCACCTTTAGGTTAGTTCGCCATATTCCAAGAAGTTTTACCGAAGCACCAGATAAACCGGAGCTCGTGATACCACTTTTTAGACGATGGCTAGGATCTAGAAGGGGGGGGGGGGGGGGTTGAATAGATCCCACAATTTTATACACGCAAATGGTTACCAAAAATTGGTTTTTAAAAAGTTTTTACGGAAGCAACCACTGAATCACACGTCTACAACGAACCTCTACTAAAAGGATCAGATATGCACGACAATATTAGGAATGAAATAACGGATGAGAAAAATTCAGATTAATCAACAAAAACTAAACGCAATCAACCAAATTTTGTTTGCTTGATGTTAATCCAATTACCAACGAGATAGGTTGACAAAAATTAATTGCAAATGCGTTCGATTTTGCGTTTAATCAACTTATCGAACACTTGGTGTGTGTAAACACACTAAGTACAGATTTCCAAATAATGTGAATGTAAAGCTGATTCTAAATACAATCCAAGGGATTGTATCAATTTTACAAAATAATTTCTCAGCTCTAACTTACACTATCTCAGAAATTTCGATCAAATGATACTTCACAAATTTGAATAATATCGAAACGTAAAAGCGTAGGGAAAGAGAGGACAAACACGATTTGATTAGGCAGTTCCCCAATCGTCCTCGCTATGGGTACCTCTGCCCCCAATTCCACAAATGTAATTGAGATATATATAAATTGTCGTTTACAAATTGTTTATACAAGAGAAGAACAATGAACATCCAAACCCTCAAACATCTTTGATTGTTGATGCAGAGTCTTCTTTCCCCTTGATTCAAGATGAATCAAGTGCCTCGAATCTGGTTGAGCAAATCACCATCTCACGCTACTAGACTGCAAGAAAACACCGTTCTTCAGTCACCTTCACTCGGTCGATTTCGATCTTCCACAATTCGATCCCAAATCTTTCTTCTACGATCCTCCGACTGTAGCTACTAAACCGAACGAACACCCTGTTCTTCGGTTACCTTCGCACGGCTGAATCCTTGTAGAACGAAATGATTTGTGCAAAACCCCCAAAATCTCCTTGATTCTTGGAGGACAAAACCTGAGGTTTTATTCAAGAAACACCTACTGATACTCAACCCAGAACAGAGGATTTACAACACACCTAAGTTTGAACGTTATCACTTCACACGATGCAAGACACTAACAAAAATGATTATGTGTAATTGCTAGAGATCACAAGGTTGAAGATGAAGATGAAGAGAAAAATCAGTATGTATTTTCACGTTTCTTGTTATGTTGTGAAAAGAGATGATCCAACTATATATAATGCAGAAAAATAGCCCAGACCAGCGAAGGGTCGACCACCCACTTAATGAGGGTCGGCGAGAGCTAACCCGTGGAGGTATCTATGCAAAATACGTGACCGTGCGTCGACCGCCCAACACCTTACATCGACGCAAGCATACTGAATTTGCAGAAATTCAAAAGCCCAGAAGCATGGGTCGACCGCATGCATCAGGGAGGTCAGCGTGCGCTAACCTGACTGTTTCACAAGACATTGTCAAACTTGCATGAGTCGACTCATGCTGACCTTAGGTCGACTCAAGTCCTGCAAAACTTCAGAAATTCATTTTTCTGCACATTTTTACTGACTAAGACTCGATTCATGCATACCAAACATTAATACCATGATCATGCACATGTAGAAATTGTGTAGACCTCTTCCTATATATTTAGACACATGAATACCAATGGTTAAATGCAATGTGATCGACAACAGAAGTGATACCTCCCAAATTACAAACTAGAGACTCTACTTGTTGACATCGTTAAAACATAGCTAGATGAAAAGCACTTAGCCCTCACAAAAGGCACTAAAGTTCGCTTGCGAACGGGAAAGCGAGTGTTCGTTTTGCGAGTAATCCTTCGCATTGCGAACTCACGAGAATTTATGGGGCGGTATAACTATTCAGAGGCACCTGAGGTGCCTAAATTTGACATTCGTTGTGCGAATAAAGGGTTCGCTTTGCGAACATCGAAATTTCTGATTGCATTATAAATAGAACTTTCACACTTTTTAGATTTAGTTTTTGGATATTTGATACAACTTGTAATTAAAGATCAGAACTTGATATTTCTTCATTCCAAGGGAGAAAAGGTAGGATCTTTAATCTCTTGTTGGATGACGATGTAATGTTTTAATACCTATTGTATTTCATCTATTGTATGTTTGTAAATATGTTTTGATTCTCTATTGTTGTTGTCTTTGATTGATTATTTATGGTCTTGACAAAACCTTTACAAATCCTTGATCTTGGATTTTCATCTCTCAATGAACCAAACTTTTGACATGGTTTTGTGAATTGATATTCATTGTATCTTTTGTTGAATTGTGTTGATTAAGTAGCATGGCTAGCATGAGTAGGATTGATACGGTATTGCGAGGATGCGTGATAATAGTGATGAAGAACGGTATTCACATTCATTTGGCAAATTAGTTGAATACATGAAAAAAGGGTTAAACGTATGTATGTATTCTGATCGTTGGCATTTTATATGAAGCAGTCATTTATCTGATGTGGGTGTCATCTTTGTTTACCTGTTTATCTTTGATTTGAACCGCTATAGACATATACTCTTCAGATCTAGATCTAAGATGATTATCTATTTTATTCTGAACTCTAGAAATAGATTTAGGCTTAACACTTGCGTGAGTATCAGCTCTTAATGTTCTGTGTTGGTTTTTGTTGCGTGAGACATTACCAATGAGGCAATACGGTCGATCTCTCGACATTGCGTTAGACATAACCTCTGTCGTGGGTGATACATGAGGATATTAGGCGAATGATTAATTTATGTATAATATGATTAGAAGAATGCATGTGTTATCAATTGATGAGATCCAATTCCAACAAGGCTCCATTTATAATTCAGTCTTTATTTTATATTTTCCGTCTTTACATTTTCCGCATTTGCTTTTGGTTCCGTTTTAAACCATAAGCTTAGAAATGTAGATACCGTCGAACGACATTCTTTCCCTCGCACTGATCCCTGTGGACACGACAAAACTGGGTTACTTATATATTTTTGCTTGCTGTTATTCTAGCTTCAACAGATCCCAATGCACATGTATCAATTTGCATGTGATAAAATAGTTTAGAAAACTTATGATTTATGGCGAAAAATAGCTTAGGAAGGATATGTTACCTACCGAAGGGTGTGATTTCTATGGAGATATGACTCTAGAATTAAAGAGGTTTGCAATTCGTGTTCTAAGCTTAACTTATAGCTCCTCTAGTTGTGAACGTAATTGGAGTTCCTTTGAAATGGTAATGAATTATTATTTGTTTGCTTATAGACTTTATTTGAATTTTTTTTAGAAACATTGAGTTGAATTATTATTACTTTTTAGGTTCATACAAAGAGAAGAAATAGTTAGCATCAGAAAGAGGTGAATAATTTGGTTTATATCATGTAGAATTTAAAGTTGAAAAGTGGAAAAGAAAAATCAAATAGTGTTGTTATTTATTTGAAAATAGTCATTCAAATGATGAATGAACAATTGAAGAGCCTAATAAAGAAAATGTGCAAAGTAAAGTAAATGTTGAGTAAGATGATGTTACTGTTAATAATGTTGTGGAAGATGATGTTGTAACTAATATTATGCAAAGTGATGGTGGTGGCAATGTTAAATAAGGTGGAAATGGAACTTCAAACAATCCAACATTGATTAATGATGAAGAAGGTGTTTCAACTGGGGTAGAGTTTGACAATGATACTCAAGATACCGATAAAGATGATAGTGATTATATTGGTGGTGGTGATTTAACTGGAGCTTTGAATGCTTGAAATTATTAGCATATATGTTTCATGATTTTTTTTGCTTGATGTATTAACCAATTAAGAAGAAATTAGTAATTTAAGTCTTTAACTACATACTTTGCAATTTTGTTTGTTTTATTATCGAGTTTTTTTGTTAAGAAATTTGTTATGGAGTATGAAATTTAAATTTTCATGTTAATTGGTGCTCTATTATATATTTGTGTCATATACGAGGCATTTATAAGTTTAAAAACATAGGAGTGTGTCATATATGTGTCACTTATAAGTTTTTGAAGTTATTTTTAATTTTCCAAAGACTCGTACGAGTTTGCGAGTCGAGTCTACAGACCTTTAACGAGTATGAGTAGACTCGCAAGTTTGACAGCCTTGGTCACGTCTATTTTGAAAACCTTATTTTTTTCTACTTGAAAATCGATTATATGGTTGGCATAATCGATTATCAGCATTAAAAATGCACATGGATCTTTTACTTTTTTAGCCAAGTTTTGTCTCATAAATAGAGGGCTCTCCTAACCTTCTTTACACACCATAAAACGTATTTGAAATACCTTTCTCTCACTCTCCTCTCTCTCTCTCTCTCTCTCTCTCTATATATATATATATATATATATATATATATATATATATATATATATATATATATATATATATATATATACACAACACGCATGGGCACACACACACCCACACATTCTAGCACACACACGCACACGCGCGCGCGCACACACACACACACACGCATATGCACACGCACATGCACACATACACGCATACGCACACGCGCATACACATACACACCTCTTTATATTTGTGAGGTATTTTGGTCTAGTGTAAGGAAAATATTGCACATTTTCGTAGGGAAAAAATTGTTTTGGTTTTGAACTAAGACAAGTGAAAAACTCTTGTTTGGTTGTTGAGGTAAATCAATTAAACACTATGTTTGGTTAGGGAGGTCTCCGTAGTTAAAAAATTTAGTTGGTTTGTGAGCTTAGCCAAGTGTTAAAAGTTCTTTGTTGGTTTGAGATTGTCGTGGTGGTAAAATATCTTCGTTGTGAGGTCTCCATATTTAAAACTCTGTGCTGGTTGGGAAGTTAGCCATTATAAAACTACAATTCTTGTATAAGGAAGTTTGGGGAAAAACCTGTCAAGCTCTCATCATAGTGGAAACTCTAAAGAAGGAAGTATTGGGGAGAGTAGTAGGCCGCCTCATTAAACAAAATCTCTATAAATCTCAAGTGTTTTTCTCTTCCCTCAATGTGTTATTTTTTAGCTATTTATTTCCACCGCATTTCCATCTATCTGATTTTCTCATTTTCACTGCTTTTACTCTATTTGTTTTGCAAAAACTTTTTAAACTCTAATTTTGTGAAATATTTTTATTTTATAATGGGTTTTCAAACCCACATAAACACTATTAACAAGAGTCTGATGGATAAATTGTTTACCAAGAAGACTGGTGACATTTTTAAAATGTACATGTATAAATTGTATCGAAGAAGCATTAGGAATTACAATCATCTCGTAATGGCCATTACAGATGTAATTCCTCTATATCTCTCAGTTGTCAATTTTTTTTTTTTTTGTATGAAATAAGGAAGATTATGGTCTTCTCGTAATGGGCATTCTTGGTGTAATGCTTCCAGATTCCTTATTTTACTTCGATTTTGTATGTTTCACTTTGTTTTATCAATTACAAAATTTTCGTTTTTCCATATTAGTGTAGTGTATTTAACCCACTTAGTAGTGGTCATTATGGTCTAAATGGGCTTCATTAACATAAATATAAATTGGTGTGATTAAACTTTGTTTTGGATACATAGAATTTTTGAAAAATACATTTGTAAGAATTTTGTAATCGGAATTCTCTACTTAGCTCTTGTAATACTCTACCTTTTTTCAATATAATTTTTATTTTATTATCTTTATTTGTTATGGTTTCCTAATTTAGTTTATTATTAATTTATATTCATTATGAATAAGATGATAATTTCCGCATCAAACATAATTAGGATTATGAGGACTGTCTAGATGACTAACCATGTCTAATTCCTAGTTTCAAATTCTGTTATGAGAAATTAAGCAATAGTATGACTTGTAAAGTTTTTATGAATGTCTCTATGAAAGTTGAGACAATACCAAATATCACTCAATGGATTGAAAGGTGAAGACTGATATTTGATGCATAAAAGTTATACGGTTAAACCTACACGTGAAAATAGTTTTGGTTTAATTGAGAAAGTTCTAATTTTTACAAATGGCTTTTCATAATGGGTTTTATCATTGAACCAACCATGAAAATATGTGTGTTTGAGTGGTCTAAGATGTAATTATATACTCTGAAAGAAGATATAACTTGCATTTTTCTATTAAAAATATGTAAGAGTTGAAACTCTCATGACAAAGTATAAATGATGTTTTACACTGTCTGTCTTAGATAAGAATCATAATCCTAGGACTAGTTTTTATCAAATTTCTAATTTTTTAAAATAACTAAACCCCAATATATTGTTTCCTTTTTGGCTAATCAAATAGAAAGAAATAATAGATAATCAAACTAGTCCCAAGTGCAACAATTATTTTACTACAGTGATGAAAAATGTGCGCTTGCATCCTATCATAATCCATATCTTTGTTATCCTTTACAAATTTGAAACGCTCAACAAATTTAGGTCACTCCTCTTCCTCTTCACCATCCTCATCTTCTTCAACAAACACCTAATCTCATATCACCTACAAATAACTTACTTTAGAGAAATAAGCATCAAAGGTTTTTAATTTCACGTAAGCAATAACCTCCCAAAATTCTGAGGAAAACTCCAAAGCAGAAAGCTTCTTTAAATCAAACAAAGACTTAAATAGCTAATTAACACACTTTTCCTCAACAGATGTATATATCTGAAATTCTGGCATATCAAATAGCAGATGTTCTAACACATGTTAAGACATTATTCTCTACACAACTTTAAAACAAGAACAAAACAACAAATTGATATTCAGAATATCAGTAACAGCAGCAAGACAGATGTTTCGACATCTGTTACAACATGTTAATCAAAACTGAACTGTAAATTGCTGAATGATAAACTACACAAAATATGATAATCCAGTTCGGTGCAAATCACCTACATCTGGGGGTATACCAAGCCAGGAAGAAGAATCCACTATCAGTAGTATAGTTTTATGTAAACAACCTCTAGTTTACCTATCACCACCCAAAGAAAATTTTATCTAAGAACTCCATCCTAGATAAGAGAAACCCATCTCACTCCCTAAATAACAACCTGTGATTATCTATCAGTTATAGTCACAATAACTGTATCATCCTACTTGAAAGACACCTCTTTCAATACAAAGTTTAGTCAAGCATTCTTGACAAACAAGTTAACTTGGATTTGCTTAAAAGCTTCATCCAAGAACAATACACGATTCATTACCTACGGGTTTCTGAATCTGTACAAATAGCTATGTCTTCGACATATCAAATTGATACAGAGGGAGACTTACAAGAGAAACCTACGACTCTCAAAACCCTAAACCCTATTTTCTACTTTACAAAAGTGTTACAATAGGTTCATTTATTCAGTCCTAGGTCTTGGTCTTCTTTTATAGCCATCTGCTGTCTTGGGCTTCAAATCTTCTATTTATTGATCCCTTGATCCACTGCTGCGACCGTTCCTTGATTCTTGCACCAGATTTAAAAGCTGTTATATTTGTCGAATGTGGATGTTGAAACATTGTATTCGACATCTTTGTCTGTAACATTATTTATTAAGTTTTAACCAAAATTTAGTCAAACCTCAGGAGCTTTCAATCTCCCCCTTTTGACAAATTTTGGCTAAAACTTCTTTTGAACAATAAACCCAGGGTGCTCCTAACGTCTCTTCACCCTGAGTGGCGGTTATGATTGGAATACTAATGTGACTCCAATCATGTTGGTGTACATGAGAAAGAGGATGACATACATTCCCCCTTTCCCATGAATCGATAATTCCTCACCTGGGGGGGGGGGGAGAATTTTGCGACTGAAGCAACCAAACACCAACATGGGTAACTCAGAACACATGGCACGACTGTGTTCATAACTCAGATCACAGGACATGAAAGAAGGACTCAGAACATATGAGAAGAAACCAGAGACTCAGACAGAATGTTAGAACATTATGTCCAACATCCTTGCAAATTAACTTCAAGGACAGACTCAGCCCTTGTACTCTTCTCCCCCTTTTTAGCCAAAAATTGACAAACATGTCCAAGATAGACCCATTCCCAACCTGAGCAAACCCAAAGACGGATAAACCCCATAAGAACCCAACACAACAGAAAAGACAACCTGAGATAAGATGAGGACGAGAACACCCTTTATATACAAGAGCGTTTTTATTAGGATGTAACGAACCATTGGAAGTAACACATGTCCATTCAATGTGAGCATTAAATGGAAGGGTGTATCTTCATAGACAAAAGCGCACCGGCCAAATCGCATTTGACTGTTTCTTCTTTTTAACAAGGACCATCCAAGGAATGCGCATTTATCGAGACACATGTTTAACACGCGTTCCCTAAGACACATTGTCTCCACCATCCAAAGCAATTAATAATAATACAACCATACATCCTAAACAATGTTCTGAAATCTAATCAGACTTTGTTTAGTCCCTCTTATAACATCTGATGCATATTCATAATCCCTTTCAACCAGAAGACCAAGAATAACTGATCAAGATGTTAAGACATTCATTCAAACATCTTCCAGTTAGCAGCAAAGACTCCCAAGATACTTGTATCACCCTGACTCAATCCATTAACACCCAATGACTGAATTAAAACAACCTGATAAGTCCACCTAGAACATATACCAGTAGAGCAATGTCACGACATCTCGTCCGACATATCATCCTCACCTAAGGAAATCTATCACAAACTGCTTGAAACCACAAACAATCTTGATAAACAACTACACTACTGTAGCAACCTATCCAAAACAAAAGTCTAACTCCCCATGTCGTAGATACCCAGTACTCCTTTGCAAGAAGAACACCTTAAATGAATGGAAAATATAAGACGCATTTTCATGTCTTCAAGAGCGCACCCTCTGTTCAACACCCCTGCTGAACGCATTCACTTAATGCCTGATCCTCAAGCAATCCATGTACCACACTAGTACATTTAACAGACAGAAGTTCTGCCCCTATCTTTCACAAAAGTTTCTTCCTCAGCAAGAAACACCCAAAATCACCATATGATATCCCATGACAACTTCATGATCATATAGTGAGAATACCAGGACCACATCCTTGTACCACAACGAACAAACTCTTGGATTGAGACCAAAATCACCATTGATCCCTCTCATCCAGAAACCATCCATACCCTGTACAAATTCACCTTGAATTTTACAGTCATAGATATCCTTGTTCTTTGAGATACAATCCAATTGAATCTAGAATGCTTCACATTCCTCAAAGAGACATACAGAGCCCCTTAGTTTGCTAGCTCGCCCATGTGTTCTTCACACTTGAAAACATTAAACACATGCCCCAGAAATCCTCACCTTACTTGCTTCACAAGCACCAAACTGATCCATTTCTCTCTAGCATGACTTGTAGCAGAAGAAACCACCTCTCCACAAGCATTCTGACCTCAGCAAGAGTCATTCTTCCAGATAAACACCCCAAGATCCAATACATACTTCAATTTATCATTCTCCCATATGATAAGATATAACACTTCTGATTCAACTGGTGAATATCAACTTCCACAATCTGAACTCCAAGTTCAAAAACCATGATGATGTTCTAACATCAGTTAGGACATCCTGATCATATCACAGACACCATACACTATGGTTCTTAATACAATTACTACTGGACTTAATATCATCATAGTAATCCACCTGAAGATCTTCAGACAACACTGCGCCACCATCTTGATCAATAAGAACTCCAAATACCCAAAGAGAGAAATAAACTCTCATTCAACTCCTAAAAGAAGGTAATCTTCCATAAGCAACTTAAGGCTTCTACCAAAAGCTCCAAGATATGAACATAACAAGAACCTCCTTTGATTTTCAACCAACTACCCTTTTGCACAAGAGTAATTAGTTTCAAGCACCCTGCTTGAATGCATTTATAAAAATCAACCAAATGCCACTGTTTGATTAATCTCAGCTTTCTTCAGAGTTCCAGAAAATCTTTTGATCGACCAATGAAACCTAATCTTCAAGTTACATAATCCACTTACTCCATAGCAAGCCATCTTAGATACACCAAGACACAGACATGTAACATCTACTCCTTCTCGCAGCTCCCGCAAACTGCATGAGATAAACCTTTTTTGAAGCATTAATTTCATTTATTTCTGAGAAGATCAACTTATCTTATGATGATGCGCCACAACATTAACTAAGACCCTGAAGTTTATGCTTGATGTCACAACATCTGATTAGACATCCAGCTGAAGAATTCAGATCTTCCTTCTGCCACTTAGAAGAACCTCATCCCTTTAACAGAACAAGAGTTCCATGTTCTCATAGACTTGAACAATGATATCAAGTTAGAGTAGACATCCTCCATCCTGCTTTATTGCACTACAACACTCACCTCGTCTTCAGACATCCCAAACCTGCCAAAGCTTGATTCTTCAGAAGAGATTAGTCACACAAGATCTTTACAAAAGGAATCCCACTTTCCTTAAGTAGAGACTTCAGCAGAAATTCAGAGATAACTGCCACTTATCCTTGACCTCCAAGAAGAGCAAGATCACATGCTCCTATGCACCTAGATTAGAAATAAACTGACCCAAGTAGTGTTATCACCAACACCATACTCTGGACAAGTCTCCTGCCAGGAAACTTTCCAGATAAAAATCAGATGTTTCTAGTAACAACTGGAACACACCTGCTGTACTCTAATACTCCTAGGATAGAAATAAACTGAACCAAGAGAATTGTCTCCATCTTCACTTCCAACAGCACTACATTCTAGTCAAGCTTCCTGCCACGAAACTTACTAGTATGAATACATGCCTTGTCATAAAGACTGAATCTACCACACACACATGTATGGTACCAAGATCATCAGCTAAAACTCCTTTGCTCCAGAGGTTCACTCCTTGAATCGACAACCTTCTGCATATCCTCCACTGTCAAGATGTTTCAACATTTGATAGAACATCAGTTCCTTATCTTGACTATACTCATTCCCAGAGAACAAATCTTTGAGCAGATGTAGCAAGAGATATTGTACTTCCTGATGTACCACTTGTCATCAGTGATCTTGTACTCTAATTACAAGAATAATCAATTAAATATTTGTGAATTCCACAAATAGCAATTGATCTTAAATCCTTGTTTAGTAACCCTATCATATTGTTGAAGATATACTCTAGCAGATCACTTCATGAACACTTATCAAGTATTCAATCTTTGCAAGTATCTTCCTTGATAAACAAAGT
Organism: Lathyrus tuberosus; assembly: GCA_022829125.1. Taxonomy (NCBI): domain Eukaryota; kingdom Viridiplantae; phylum Streptophyta; class Magnoliopsida; order Fabales; family Fabaceae; genus Lathyrus; species Lathyrus tuberosus. The sequence continues at coordinate 5,130,394 of JALAZF010000179.1, forward strand.
GTTGAGATATCAAGGCTGCCACCCTTGACTCAAGTAACTATGATTTTCTCTAAACAAACCCTATTTACCTCAACAGATCTGAAATCTCCTTTCAGATTGGATTCATTCTTAGGATTAAGAAAGAAGAATCCTCCCTTGCAAATTTGGATGGTGAAAATACATCACCTCCACTCTCATCAGATTTATGTTTCACAGAAACACCCTCTAGTCAGAAGAGTAACTAGAAGTCTCCAGATGTACGACTTATGAGTGGACTTGAGAGAAATCCTAAGTATCTTTGACAACTTAGCCGAAAATAATTTACCAATTTCCTAGAGCATGAACTTGATAAACCCAATCTCAACCCACCTTATCTTCAAACTGACTTCAAGATACACGATGGAACCAACCTTCCAAGTCCCAAGTCACTATGACAGACATCAACCAACAACTTTCTCCATTCCATCGCTCCCAACTTTGGAATGAATAGATGCTGATATCTCTCCAGAATCCCATAAATACCAGAGGTCTTCCATCAGAAACATATTCAGCGAAACCACCAAGGAAAATCTTCAACATGCCCTAATAAGATGTTTGAACATCTTATAAGACACCACACAAAAGAACTAACCACTCCTCATGCAGTTACTGTAGAAATTCAAAAAACATGAACACCCACCAGTAGTTGTTACCTTCGATCCAGAACATTCATCTCATCCATTAATACCCTTGAGTATGTCTGAGTGGATGATCTGATCTCCAAAACTCCTCCTTGTTTAAAGCGCTAGAAAGTATCTCTGAAGATCTCATCCAAACACAGACAGGATGCCTGCTCTGATACCAATTGAAATTCTGGAATAACATATAACAGATCTCCTAATACATGTCAAGACATTGTTCTCTACACAACTTTAAAACAAGAACAGAACAACAAACTGATATTCAGAATATCAGTAACAGCAGCAAGACAGATGTTTCACCATCTGTTACAACATGTTAATAAAAAATGAACTGTAAATTGCAGAATGATAAACAACACAGAATATGATAACCTAGTTCGGTGCAAATCACCTACATTTAGGGGAATACCAAGCCAGGAAGAAGAATCCACTATCAGTAGTATAGTTTTATGTAAATAACCGCTGGTTTATAGTAAACAACCTTTGGTTTACCTATCACTACCGAATGAAAACTTTATCTAAGAACTCCATCCTAGATAAGAGAAACCCATCACACTCCCTAAATCATAACCTATGATTATCTAACAGTTATAGTCACAATAACCATATCATCCTACTTGAAAGACACCCCTTTCAATACAAAGTTCAGTCAAACATTCTTGACTAACAAGTTAATTGGATTTGCTTAAAAGCTTCATCCAAGAACAATACACGATTCATTACCTACGGGTTTCTGAATCTTTATAAGTACCTATGTCTTCCATAATGTATGAAATCGATACAGAGGGAGACTTACAAGAGAAACCTACGACTCTCAAAACCCTAAACCCTATTTTCTACTTTACAAAAGTGTTACAATAGGTTCAGTTATTTAGTCATAGGTCTTGGTCTTCTTTTATAGTCTTCTGCTATCTTGGGCTTCAAATCTTCTATTTATTGATCCCTTGATCCACTGTTGTGATCGTTCCTTGATTCTTGCACCAGATTTAAAAGCTACCATATTTGTCGAATCTGGATGTTGAAACATTGTATTCGACATCTTTGTCTGCAGCATTATTTATTAAGTTTTAACCAAAATTTAGTCAAACCTCAGGAGCTTTCAATATCTTTAAATTACACACTTCGGTCTCAAATTTCTTGAGATAGGACTCTGGGTCCTTAAAATTTTGAATCACATCTCTTTTTTCTTGCTCAAAATATTTTAGTTGCAACTCCAACTTCTCCTCCATCCAACAAGACCATTCTTTCTTTCTTCAATTTTCTATCTGAGTTATCCAAATCCTAAAATATCCACTTCAAAATTAATATCCATATCCTACCTAGTAAGTTTTGTAAGGTTGAGTTAGGCTTAATCACATTTCTCAATATGGTATCATAAGCCTCATTTAAGATTCGTTAGTCCACCTGTCATCAAGTTTTCGCTATTAGGCCATCCACCATTTATTTTCATACTTCACATATTCAGTCATGGGCATGAGTGAGTGTGTTAAGATTCCCACATCGAACAACATATGGCCTGGACATATGCTTATAAGTTGGGGAAATCCATACCCTACAAATCCAATTTTTAGGGATAAGTTAGGTCTAACCATATTTTTTAACATTTTATTCTCTATTTATCAAACTACTTAGAAACTATGAGAAACCATTTGAGACATTCCAAAAAGACTTAAAATAAGCTTTTATTTTTATATTTGTTATTGTCCTAAACAAGGGCGCCATTGCCTAAGAGCGGCGACTACTAAGGGCTCGCCCTAGGTGTTGTCCTTAGGGCTCGTCCTTGGCATTAATGACGTGTATAATTCCATTAGTCAATGGAGAGGGAGTCCATCACTACCCTTAAATATTAGGTAGTCAAAAACTTCTCCTGATCATAAGGGAGTGATTATATCCCATTTGGGTTACCCAAACCCTGCGGAATATTGTTTTGTAAGTGATATGCTTTTAACAAGGATCATCAACTTTTGATGATGACAACTAATGATAAGTCAAGCATGAAAGATTAAATGGATAAAGATGCAAACTTATCTTTAGGGTTTGATAAACTTGAATATTCGATGATGACAAACGAGTATTATAACTAAAAGCTCATCTCTAGCCACTCAAGCACGTGTCAACTTAAAGAGTAATATCTGACAAAGTCTTGAAGCAATGTAGTGATCATCAAATTTAGTAATGAGTGGAAGATTGTAAGGTAAAAAGACTTTATGATAAAAACATATGGCAAAAGCGAGCGCACACACACACACACATAAGTATTTTAAAAAAATGCTCCACCAAAAGAAAATATTTTGAAAAACATATTGAAGTTGTGACAGATGAACTAGGAGCATTCAAAATAGCTATGGATAACCCTCATTCTAACTGTGGATCTTCTTTGATAGGTGAGCTGAGTTTGGCTACGAAATAGGCCAGGGCTTGAGACTTGATGCTCCCCCTCATAATGTATTAGATGTTGTATTCTAAGAGCTCTACCGACAAAGATACCATTCTTTCCTCCATGTCGGGTTTCTTCAACACTTGACGGATGAATGAATAGTTAGCTTTTACTAGGAGGGCATGCCCCTAGAAATAAGGTCATAGATTTCTTGTCGCAACGATAATGGCTAACATGAGTTTCTCAATCTTCTGGTAGCATGTTTAAGTACCCTAGAACACTTTGCTTATGAAATACAAAAGTCTCTCTACTTTGTCTATTTCTTGTACAAGGACTGAGCTCATCACCCACTCAGTGACTGAGAGTTAGAGGAGTAAGGGTGAGTCCTTCTTCGGGCGAGTGATGTTTGGGGGCGACGTGAGGAACTCCTTGATATTGGCGAAAGCTTTATCACACTCGCCTGTCCATTCAAACTTATCCTTTTTCCTCAGTCCGGTGACTAAAAGGAAAGCTTTGTTACCCGCACATAAGAGGAAGCGAGAAAGGAAGGCTAAGCGTCCAGTAAGTTGTTGCACTTCCTTCACATTAATTGGTTTCCTCATATCGATGACCGCCTGGAACTTATCTTGATTGGCTTCAACCCCCCTGGTCAGCATGAATCCTAGAAATTTCCTCGATTGTACTTTGAAAGAGCATTTGGCAGAATTTAGATCTTTTGTGACTAATGCACCTGTGCCCAAGAAGATATGGGCACCGAAGGTAAAACCTTAGCGTTTTATAGGTAGGCTTTGCTGCTTGGAATCATTGACGATTATTATTGAAAGTAGTGCAAAACAATAATATACTTTTAAGGTATACAATATTGATAAAGTCTCTAATCTGGAAGAAGAACGATGATGGAAAATGCCAAATAATTGTGATCAAAGCATTCCTTTGAGAATATCTCAAAGTATAGGATCCTTAGTGTCGCTACCGCGAAAAACCACGGGTGAAGACACAGAGTCGCCATCGAACTTTATTTATCCCAACGGGGAAAGGAAAACATCAAGAACACCTCAAAAGGGAAAGAACATGGTCTCACAACCAAATTCATGGTTCAGGAGTCGATTACGCAAGAGGAATGTGTTACTCTTGTTGTTCTAATCAAAGGGTATGTATATCTAAAGCTTACTTGCTAAGGGAATGCGGAAACGAAACCGGAGAAAAAATAAAAGGAGAGACTCGATAGGATCTCGCAATCCTATGCCTACGTATTCCCTCGTACAATGGGAAAGTTAGAGTCGACGTAGTTCAGAGGACTGCGGGTGAAAGGGAAGGTTGCTCGCCAAGGATTGGGGCCCTTGTGCCTACGTATCTTCATTCAGACGAGAACAAAGAAATCAGAGCGTCCGTAGTTTGTGGGACCACGGGTTGCTAAGTGTTTTTTACGGACCATGCTAACATTCACATTCTAGTAGTGTAGGCGTTTTCTGCTCGTTTTCAGGTGTCATATGCATTACCTATTTGCGGTAGAATGGAAATAACATGCCCTTTCTAAAAATGGTTTGAATGTAAAATCCCGAAGGACAAAAATGGTTTGAATATGTTGAAGTGTTTTAAAGAAGTAAGTTGAATCGGTTTGTGATGTATATCGTGCTAAAGTCTATAACAATAGGAGAGAGCGCTTTATACGACCGATCCGAAACGGCTTATGCATAAACCTCTCTAGATAAGGTAAGGAGAGACTCCCACTCATCATTTCCAACTGTGCTTAAGGCTCATGACGCACTATACACATCATATTTATTAAGTGCTTTATTTATGTTAAGAGAGAGAGAGAGAGAGAGAGAGAGAGAGAGAGAGATAGAGAGAGAAGAGAAGGACACAACGCAAGATATAAGGGAGACATGGCCCTATATTTTATCATGCAAAGTGGTTCTAAGGTTAGCATTAGAAAATAATTCTATCCTAATGTTGTCATGCAAGATGGCCCTAAGTTTGGGATTAGGGGGAAGCTACCCTAATGTTGTCATGCTTGGATCAATAATGTAATGTCTATCCTACTCCAATCTTAATCAAAAATTAATTTGGACTAGGAAACCCTAAGGGAACCTGCAAGAGCAAGCAAAATAAGCTAATAAAAGCACAAACATCAACATACGACGACACTTAAACAGAACATCAGTGTATTTCCAGCAACAACACAACGACATCTAACAACACATATTTCTAGGACAGGCATGTATGTAGCCGCAACAGAATGGCATCATTTAACATCACATATGGCTCAGGACAGAAGTGTATGCAAAGCAATCAACATGAACATGCATCATGTATTCCACAAGGCTAAGCAAGTATCACGAGCACATATCGGGAATTTAAGCAACATGAACATGTGTTGTGCAAGATCAAGAAAAGTGTGTGAACATATGATAAAAGATCAATTCATCATTATGAATATGCATCAACAATAGTGCAAATGAACATGCTTCATGGAGTTCAACAATTAATAATGCATATGAACATGTATCAACATCAAGCATCATGAATATGCAAGCATCAACAAGCAAGTGTCAACATATAAACAAGTGAGCATCATGAACATGCTTCAAGAATGAAAACAATCACATAATCCATAATCATGCATCAAAGATTCACAAATATACTGCAAATGGAGGCTAAACAACTCAAGAAAAATCTAGAAATATCATATGTTACAAGCCATGGGAGTTACATGTGGAAAGGAATCAAGATAAGCTCAAAAACAAGCAAAAATCACACTCTGCACCAGGTGTAATCGATTAACATATATGTGTTAATCGATTACACAATGTTAAAAATCAGTTCCCGGCGCAGAAACAGGGTGTAATCGATTAACATATATGTGTTAATCGATTACACCTATAGACACAACAGAAAATCACTTTTCAGAAGCACTTTTCCAGCATCAATTCAATGATCAAATGCAACATGAAATAACATGCAATTGTACACGAATATTAAATCAATTAACAGCAAATAAGCATATATTGAATCAATCAAACAATCGACAACATCAAGCAATTAAATCAATGGATCAATTCACACCAAAACCACAAGGATCTACATTGTGTAGGTTGCAAAATAAGCTAAAATTAGTTTGGATCTAAGAATCATCAACCTACAAAGCGGAGATTTGCTTTGGTAATTGTTGCAAGCAGAATTTGACAGATCAAGCAAAGAAAATCAGAGATCCAATGAATTCTTCACAAGAAACTTCAAGAACAACACAATAAGATGAACTTGCTTCAAAATCACTTCAAGTAAGTGCTTCTAAACTTCAGATCTTGATCCAAATCAACTTCTACTGCAGAATTAATGTTGATGAAAGGAATTGATGGAGGTTTAGCTCAAGGATTAACAAATTCCAATGAAGAACTTGTTAACTTTAATGGAAGAGCTTTGGTGAGGCAAGGAATGAAGATGAAAATGGAGAGAAAAAAGTAAGAGAGAAATTGAAAGCAAATTCAAAAATTATGTAGAAAATGATTCACCCCCGCTTGGAATGGGAGAAATTAGTTTAAATATGATTTAGGTATGGAATGAAAATGAGGTTTGGAATTGAGTTTTGAATGAGGAATGGGTTTTTGGTTTGGAATTAGGAATGGAAATTATTTGAATTATGGAGGTAAATGAAATTAATTTTGAAAATGAACTGATATTTGGAAGCATTCTAGATCTTTCTACTGATGCAAGTGCGAACCCAAGTGATTGAAATGAGTTTGAAACTACTACAGTGCTGAAATTCTGCTGTTATGGGCAAAAATCAACTACTGTAATCGATTAACATGATCTGGTTAAACGATTACACATCCAAAAATTTGAATCTGGCTCCTTCTGGAGGGGTGTAATCGATTAACATCTGTATGTTAATCGATTACATCAAGGCAAAACTGCAAAAATCACCCTGCTGCAACCTGTTCTGAGCCTGGCTTCGTATCTGAACCTTAGCCACTGGTAAAGCCTTTGAATAATGCCTAAAACATGATAGATAACTTGTCTAGAACAAAATCACATGAATTCTATGCTTTTTATTTTTGATTCTTAAATAATCAACCCATCTACTGAGCAAAATAAATGCTTAAAGACTTTGACGACTGTCTGTGTAGCTCTGAATGCTATTGAAATACTCTATGAAATGAATAAAGCTCTGAACTGCAAGAAATACATTGTGATCCCATGCCTTAGAAGCCTAATTCAATGCATGATTAATGTCATGACGAATGCGCATGGATGCGAACATAAGCCAGTTAAAGTTAGAAAACCAAGGGCAAATTTTAGGGTGCAACAGCTGCCCCTATCAATCAGCTTGATCATGAAGGTATGAAGAGTGACACCTTTTAGACATTCTAGGTGGAAGGGGTTGAATACTAAAGAACCAAAAAAATTTGTACTATTCAAGGGAAGAGACGACTCCTCTAGGGAAAGAGCAAATGAAACCGTTTGGGGAAATCGAGCCACACAAAATATATATTCAACACAGACAGAAGTTGAGAATCAATACGGACAAAGTATTGATGAATAAAAAATAAACATGGACGAGTGCCGATTGCACTGGGGATAAACACATATGAGTATCTAAGATCAATACGGACTGAGTATTGATGATCAGTACAGACCAAGTACTGTGAAACTGAAACAAACACAACGAGTTTTGAAGATCAATACATACCGAGTATTTATGACCAGTATGGACCGAGTACCGATGAAATTGAAAGAAATACAATGAGTGTTAAAGATCAATACGGACCGAGTATTGAAGATCAGTATGGATGAGTACTGATGAAACTGGAAGAAATATGACAAGTGTTAAAGATCAATACGGACCGAGTATTGAAATCAGTACGGATCAAGTACTGAAGAAACTGAAACAAACACAATGAGTGTTGAAGATCAATATGGACCGAGTATTGAAGATCAGGACATACCAAGTACTGATGAATCTGGAAGAAACACAACGAGTGTTAAAGATCACGGGATCGAGTATTGAAGATCAGTACGGATCGAGTACTGATGAAGCTGAAACAGAATTGATGAGTGTTGAAGATTAGTACAAACCGAGTACTGATGAAGCTGAAACAGACACGACGAGTCTTGAAGATCGGTATGGACCGAGTACTGATGAAGCTGAAATAGACACGATGAGTGTTGAAGATCAGTACGGACCGAGTACTGATGAATCTGAAACAGATATGACGAGTGTTAAAGATCAGTAGGGACCGAGTACTGATGAAGCTGAAATAGACACGGCGAGTGCTGAAGATCAAGGATAAACATAGATGGGACAATATTGAGTGCATTGCTCTACCGTGGAAGAGACCGAGCACATTGTTGTGAAATGCAAATAACCATTGAGCTTTACCTTGTGGACGACTACCATCTGATCTACTCTGCAAGGATGGCGACGATACTAGGGAACTCTCGTCAAGAGCGACCTGTGGGGAAAAGTAAAACCTTTCGTCTTACTGCTAACCTTGTCCTCTTAGAAATACTTGCCACCTTACTCTACCGGGGATAAGGAATCATCACTGCTGGAGAAACAAACTTGCTGGGAGAGCGCAAACAAACCACCCCAACTCTACCTGGGGAAATTAACTCCTCTTAGCTCTTGCTGGGGATAAACAAGTAATCCCGACCCTGGCTGGGGAAAGCAAACTTCTAGACCTTTGATGGGGAAAGAAAACCTTATAGACCCCCACTGGGCACGATTCCCATAATACTCTGCTGAGGAAGATGAAACCTTAGCGGTTCCTGCCGGGGAAACATACACAAGAAACTAGTACCTTCTCAAGCTTCCAAATTTCTTAGCGGTGCACTATATGCCATGAGAGGAAAACAATCCTGCAAAGGTGGAACAAAAAAACAGTGTGTCTCAGGTACATCATGTCAACCTCGATTACTACCCGAGACACTCAAGATTTCAAGAAATTTCAAATGTTTTTAGCACGCTCTGTAATGCTTCAATATTTTCATATGCAATGTTTATCAAAATATTGGACGTTTTTGTAAACAAAACAGTAAAATAAAAACAAGAGAAAAGCTTTTGAATGAAAGGAAAATTTATTGATTGAAATCGGCCTGTGAATAGGAATTTACATTTAGAAGAAATTCCTAAAAGAGTTAATTGCACAAATAAAAGGAAAATACACAGATTGGCATTGTGGAACAGATTTCCATCAGGTTCTGATTCGACTATGACTCGTATGTCTTCGACGCTCTCAAATACTCTATTTTCTAGAGAGATTTATTAGACCGATTCTTATCCTTTAGAATCCCCACTTGTTGAGATGAAACAACAGATCGAACACAGATCGCAGCTTCTCACTTCCAAATACCTAAATTTTGCCTAGATTGCGCTTTCAGGTTTTCAATCCACCGGATACCCATTTTTGCCAAAGTTGCCTTTTCAGGTTTTCAACCTTGCGGGTTTATTCAATTCTTTTTCTTTTTATCCCTAATTTTTTTCCCGAACCTTCTCTTTTTATGGTTCTCCGGGATGCCCATTTTTTCCTGGACCTATTCTTTTTGCGGTCCAGCAGGTCTCTTTTTATGCAGAGTATTTTTTGCCTGCGTCTGCATTCACATGGGAGGTAAAATCTTCACCGTCCATAGTTGAGAGCAATAAGGCCCCGCCAGAGAAAAACTTTCTCACAACATATGGTCATTCGTAATTTGGAGTCTATTTGTACCTGTGATCTGTTTGAGGAGGTAGGATCCTTTTCAGCACTAAATCACCCGCCTGGAAGCACCGAGGTCGCACTTTCTGATCAAATGCCTTTTTCATCCTGATCTGATACAACCGCCCATGACAAATGGCTTCCAATCGTTTCTCTTCAATGAGGTTCAGCTAATTCAATCTGGTCTACACCCATTCAGCTTCATCAAGCTTCACATCTGTCAAAATCCTTAAAGAAGGAATCTCAACTTCCAATGGCAGGACTGCTTCCATACTGTACACGAGGGAGAAAGAGTTTTCCCCTATTTACGTACGCACCTGAGTACGATAGCCATGCAAAGTGAATGGAAACATCTCATGCCAATCTTAGTATGTCACAATCATCTTCTGCATAATCTTCTTAATATTCTTGTTAGCTGCCTCAACAACACCATTCATCTTCGGACGATATGGAGAAGAATTGTGATGTTCAATCTTGAAATTCTAGCATACTCCTTGATCATCTTGTTATTCAGATTCGAACCATTGTTAGTAATGATCCTCTCAAGAATACCGTAACGACAGATGATGTCCTTCTTTATGAAACAGGCAACCACTTGTTTGGTAACGTTTGAAAATGAGGCCGCTTCTACCCACTTGGTGAAATAATTGATGGCGACCAAGATAAAACGGTGACCATCGGAAGTAGTCGGCTCAATCTGTCCAATCATATCAATGCCCCACATAGCAAAGGGCCAAGGAGATGTCAACACATTCAAAGGAGCAGGTGGTACATGCACTTTATCCGTATAAATCTGGAATTTATGACACTTTCTTGCATACTTGAAAAAATCAAATTCCATGGTCATCCAGTAATAACATGCTCTCAAAAACTTTCTGGCCATAACATGCCCATTGGCATGGGTACCAAAAGAGCCCTCGTGAACTTCTTACATCAACATGTCTGCTTCGTGTCTATCCACGCATCTGAGCAAGACCGTGTCAAAATTCTGCTTATACAACACGTCCTCATTCAAAAAGAAATTATCAGCCAATCTCCTCAGAGTTTTTCTATCCTTGTTGGACGCCCCAAATGGGTACTCTTGACTTTTAAGGAAGCACTTAATATTATGAAACCAAAGCTTATCATCCACCACTTCGGTTGCAAAGACATGAGCGGGCCTGTCAAGGTGTATAATTCTAATTTCAGGTACCTCATTCCACCTATTCACCTTGTACATGGAGGAAAATGTGGCCACTGCACCTGCCATCTAATTTTCCGTTTGGGGTACATGATGAAATTCGACCTTATCAAAGAAGGGCAATAACCTTCTGGCATAGTCTTTGTAAGGTATTAGATTGGCCTGACGAGTCTCCCATTCTCCCTTGATCTGGTTAATCACCAAAGCTGAATCACCGTATACATCAAGAATTTTGATCCTCATATCAATAGCCTCTTCCAACCCCATGATACAAGCTTCGTTTTCCGCCATGTTGTTGGTGCAATCAAATGTCAATCTTGTAGTGAAAGGGATATGAGAACCCTTGGGAATGATGATAATTGCCCCAATTCTGTTTCCATAAGCATTAACAGCCCCATTGAAAATCAACCCCCACTGGGATCCAGGTTCAGGTCCTTCGTCCGCCAACGGTTCCTCACAGTCTTTATCCTTCAAATACATGATGTCCTCGTCAGGAAAGTCAAATATCATAGGCTGATAATCATCAATCAGTTGTTGGGCAAGAAAGTTTGACAAAACACTACCCTTCTGGGTAATATACTCAATATCGTATTCTGTCAAAACCATTTGCCAACAAGCAATCCTTCTGGTGAGAGCTTGCTTCTCAAACACATACTTGATCGAATCCATCTTCGATATCAACGGGGTTGTGTGAGTTAACATATACTACCTCAGGCGCTTGGTTGCCCATACAAGTGCACAACATGTTTTCTCTAGCACCGTGTACCTTGACTCATAATCAGTAAATTTCTTGCTCAGGTAGTAGATAGCATATTATTTTCTACCTGTCTCGTCTTTTTGACCGAGTACACAGCTCATCGAATTCTCAAGAACCGTAAAGTACATTATCAATGGTTTCCCGGTACTAGAGGCATGAGGATCGGAGGTTCCTGCAAGTATTCTTTTATTTTATCAAAAGCCTTTTGCCAATTATCATTCCACCTGATAGCCTGGTCTTTTCGCAATAATTTGAATATTAGTTCACACGTGGCTGTAAGATAAGAGATGAATCTAGCAGTGTAGTTCAACCTCCCTAGGAAACCACAAACCTCTTTTTCTGTTCTTGACTCAAGAATTTCTTGCATTGCTTTTATTTTGGCAGGATCAACCTCAATACCTTGCTCACTGACGATAAAGCCCAACAGTTTGCCAGATCTCACCCCGAAGGTGCACTTATTCATATTCAGCCTCAACTTGAACTTTCTCAACCTTTCAAACAACTTTTGCAAATTAACTAGATGTTCCTCCTCGATTTAGGACTTCGCAATCATGTCATCAACGTATACTTCAATCTTCTTATGAATCATATCATGAAAGACAGTCACCATAGCCCGCTGATAAGTTGCCCCAACATTCTTCAATCCAAAGGGCATCACTTTGTAATAGAAGTTTCCCCACGGTGTAATGAACGTTGTTTTCTCCATGTCTTCTGGGGCAATCTTGATTTGTTTATACCCAGAGAACCCATCCATGAAGGAAAACATTGAAAATTGGACAGTATTGTCCACTAACACATCAATGTGAGGAAGCGGGAAATCGTCCTTCGGGCTTGCTTTGTTCAGATATCTGTAATCAACACACATTCGTACCTTACCATCTTTCTTAGGTACAGGCACAATGTTTCCAACCCATGGAGGATAACTGGTAATAGCAAGAAAACCGGCGTCCAACTGTTTCTGAACCTCTTCCTTGATCTTTACGACCATTTCTGGTCGAGTTCTTCTAAGCTTCTGCTTGACTGGAGGACAACCTTCTTTGAGAGGCAAACGATGCACAACAATATCCATATTAAGCCCAGGCATATCCTGGTAAGACCAAGCAAAGATGTCAACATATTCCTGCAGCATCTCAATCAACTTTCTCTTCACACCTTCATCCATAGCATCCCCGGTTCTGACCTCTTTTCTTGCATCCTCGACACCCATATTAATAATCTCAATATATTTCTGATGCGGCTTAATGACCCTTTCCTCCTGTTTTAACAATTTGGCTAACTCTTCGGGAAGTTCACAGCCTTCTTCAACCTCCTCTTCGGCTTGGTAAATCAGATTGTCAAAGTCATACTGAGCCATAGCAAAGTCGTTATTGATGGAATCTGGAATGACGAATCTGTATGATTGATGGTTTATGCTTTATTTTAGAATGAGAAACAAACAAAAACTAACATTTCCATTTTGAAATTGTAAAGTAAAAATGAAAGACAGGGAACAAAACATTTGAATGCAAAAACGTCCTTTATTCATGATAATCATTGCAAACATAAACATGAGGCCCTACAAATGAGTCACTACGTCTTGGGCAGAACGTAAGATTTATCATATGCAAAAACAAAGGAAATTACTCTTCGTGAAGAGTGACTTGAATGATATCTTCAGAAGACTAATTAGTGAGCTCTTGTACTGAGACGCAGGGATGGATCCAATTTTCTAAGTCACAATCACTATTGGTGTCATCATCCTCCATAGCATTAACCTGATCATCAAAAATAAACCAGGAACTGGAGAATTTGATGGGACCTTGAATCTTCGGAGGCATCTGTGCAGACTTATATCCCAGACCAAATATTCCTGCCTTCACTGGAAAATCCAGAACCTGACCCCAACCTTTATAGAAACCAGCCTCAACCACGGCCTTGGCTTCCTTTAATGATGTCATGGAGACTTCAGACTTCTTATCCTCCACATAAGGATCACTCTTAATATGCACGACTTCAAACACTTGGCGCAAATTCTCATGAATATCTCCTTCCACTTCGACATACTTAATAGAAGATAAATGACTTACATTAATGTCTTCCTTGCCATAAATGATAACCACCTTCCCATCAACAACAAACTTGATCTTATGGTGAAAAGTTAAGCATACAGCCCCGACAGCATGGATCCATGGACGTCCAAGGAGACAGCTGTAAGCAGGCCAAATGTCCATGACAAAGAAGGTTGTTTCGAAAACCTGAGGACCCACCTTGATGGGTAACACTACCTCTCCAAAAATAGAACGCTTTGAAGCATCAAAAGCCCGAACGACCAAGTCACTAGGTCTGAGTATCACTCCTTGTACATCTAAATTCATCAGCGCCTTCTTAGGAAACACATTGAGGAAAGATCTGGTTTCCACCAGTACATGTGATAACACAAAACCCTTACACTCCATGGAGATGTGTAAGGCCTTGTTATGGTTCCTTCCTTCTGGAGTCAAATCAAAATCTCTGAACCCTAGCCCATTGTTAGCATTGACATTAGCCACAACCCCTTCAAGCTGGTTGACGGAAATCTCCTAAGGCACATAAGCAGCATTCAAAATCTTAAACAAGGCATTTCGGTGGGCCTCAAATTAGAGCAACAATGACAGGATGGAAATCTTCAAAGGTGTCTGGTTCAATCGATTCACCACCTTATAGACACTCTTTTTAATGATTCTCATAAAGTCTTCGACATCCTTAGAAAAAGAAGCCTCTAGCGATTGATTCTGTACATAGTCTTCAACAAAAACTTGTTTGCCTTTACCCTTGGCCGAGGAAACAGTATTGCCATCTAAAGAAATCTTCGGAGAAAAGATACGATCGCTACGAGCGATTCTTCCAGTACCCACAACATTATCGACATTCGGTTCATCCTTTGGAGGACTCAATTTCTTGCTTCTTACCATAATAAAATACCTCAGCCCCATAATTCCATGGTATGTGGCCTTAGTACTCTCATATGGCACTGGTCCAGGCATTGTAAAAATCACAGGAGCTTGCCTTACTAACACTGGGATACAGACCAAAGTATACGGAATAGAAATAGTAGCAACATTTTTACCATTATCATTCTTACCAACATAAATCATGTCAAACTGGAGTTAACCTTCATTCATCATTCTCTGAATACCTTCTTTCAAAAGATCATAACCCTCGAGTTGATCCACACACCTCTGATAATTTGAAGAACAACCCGGGAACACACCCCCTTTAAGCAAACGTTCCTTCACAAAAGACAATGGAGTCTTCAGCATACCCACTTCAGTTACCAAATTCATCCCATCAACTTCTTCAATAGCATTCACAACTGCACCACCATGCCGTGGCATCGAATTCTGGGTCACATTGGGACTATTGCTTGGTGTAAACTCGATAGCCTTCGAATCAAGCAGATCTTGTACCTTGTGATGAAAACCCCTACACTTCTCAATACTATGCCCCGGTGCCCCAGAGTGAAAGTCACAATGGGCATTTGCGTCATAACCAAATGGAAACTTCATAGGAGGAGGCCCCATGATCCGAAGTTCAACTAGACGAAGTTGAAGCAAATGTTGCAGCAATTGTGCATACGACATCAGAGAAGGATCAAAGACTCTGTCAGATTTTCTCTATTTCTGCGGATAACCTTGTTGATGTGTATACTACTGACGATATTATTGAGCTGGTTGCATGGAGGCAGGAATACTCACAGCGGCCACCTGTTGATGAGAACCCTAACTCACTATACCTTTGCCTCTATAAGATGATACAACATTGGCTTCCCCCTTTCTCTTCTTCAGGGCCCCGATATAAGGTTTCTTTCCTTCTCCAGATTAGGAATCAACAACATTATGAATTTTACCCATTTTAATTCCAGTTTCGACCCTCTCACCGGCCATTACCATATCAAAAAATCCCACAGAGGTACATCCAACCAACCTGTCATAATACAGCCCTTGCAGAGTGTTCATGAACATATCTACCAGTTACCACTCCATCATCAGAGGTTGAACCCTAGAAGCTAGCTCACGTCACCTCTGGGCATATTCTTTAAAACTCTCATTAGGCTTCTGAGTAAGACCTTGCAACTGAGTCCGATTCAGAGCCATATCGGTGTTTTATTGGTAGTGTTTGACAAAAGCTTATGCCAATTCTCACCAGCTTCGGATGTATGTCCACTCAAGCTGCATGTACCATTCCTAGGACCCCCTAGCTAGGCTATCCTGAAAAAAATGCATCAGCAACTTCTCATCCTCCGAGTATGCAGACATTTTCCAATAATAAGCTCTGATGTGCGTCTTTGGACAACTCGTACCCCTATACTTGTCAAAATCGGGAGCCTTAAACTTTGGAGGTATCTTCACGCTTGGCACCAGGCCCAGGTCAACCATGTCCATACCCAAAGTGTTTTGACCCTCAAAAGCCTTCATCCTTTCTTCTAACATTCAGAACTTCCTCTCAACTTCGGTAGGAAGACCAACTTCTACATCTTGCACAGAAAATACATCATCCATATTATCAACTTCAAGCTGAGGAACAAGTATCCGAGTAGGGATATGAATCTGGCCAACATTACCCACTGGAGTATTTTTGCACGACCGACTGTGGGAATAGTCCCCCCTGTAGGAATGGCACCACCTGTAGGAATAGGAATATCACCACCTGTGGTACCTCCGCCAGGAGGATTACCACCATCAACATCAACTTCAGGAGTGACAATAGTAGGTTGGACCAGATCCCTCAACTCTTCTTGGCCTTGCGTCATAGCTTACATTATCTCCATGAACTGACCCATGCGAGTTCTCACTTCCAGCAATTCATCTTGAATCTGATCCATAACTCTCTTCTGATTACCGCCGGTAGAACACTGGTGAACACCTGCTATACATGCTATGAATGTAAATGCATGAATGTTATGCAAATGCCATCTTTAATTATTTCCAGGGTAATCTACACTTTGATTCCAGTTTTAAAGAACAAGAGACAGATAGATCACTAGCAAAGCAAAAACTCATATCATAACTGAAAATGGAAAAAATACAATGAGTTCAAGTACACATGGCTACAGCCAAAATACAGAGATAACAGAACCCAGTCAATAATCCTAACGGTGATCCAAGGAAAAAGAAAGCAAACTAAGGCATGTCCTCCATCTCGACAAGGGCGAGACCACCCCAGCCAAAGTGTTCCTTGCTCCAATTCTGGGCTTCCTTGAAGAGTTTCTTGGTCACGTCATGCTTCGACTTCTGAATCAGTTCTTGAATGAGAACATCCCTCCGATGGATAATCCCCTCCAAGTAACGTCTTTGTTGCTCCCCAAAATCATCAGACTCCTCGGAAGGACCTTCACCTCTTGGCTTTTTGACTTCTGCTTTGATCTTGAGCTCTTCCATCTCGGTCAAGGCTTGGTTTAGACGGAATTGGTAACCCACCAACTGATGACCAATCTCTTCCCTCTAAAGACTCTCTTCCCTGATCTCTTCATCCTTGCCCTCGATCTGCTTATTCAGGTCTTCGACTTTAGCATTATAGTGATCCTCCATCTTCTTGCGAGAAGTGAAAATATTGTCCCATTTTTTGTTCAATCTGGAAATCTCTAAATAAGCTTTGTTTAAATCTCCCTTCTTCTGCTTAAGGATACGGTTAGCACTATTCAAGTCTATACCAATCCTTTCCCTCTTCTAGTTCTTTGACATGATCGCCTTACCCTTTTCAGCTAGCAACTCAGCTCTCAGCTTGAACTCTTGCCCATCTCATCATTTGCGTGCCTAATTGCACTGATCTGCCTTTTCAACTTCTCGTTCTCTATAAGCAGGTCTTTATTAGCAACCCTAAGCTTGTCATACTCCTCTGTCGGTACAGAAGTAGGCTGGTCAGACACCAAAGGATATAAAGGACCTGCCACAGAAAAGGCAAATACACAGTTTCAACCCTTTTCTTTATCCATTCCACGTACGGGGGATATGCGACACAGTCACTTTTCCCCAGAAATGGTTTTCCTTTCCGATGAATCTTACTCCAAGCGCTCACAGCTCTTCCCATCAGCTCGGGATTATGAGATGCTTGATAGAACATATATTCTTCCACTTCCTTATCTATTGGAGGAGACCTCAAGGTATATCTTAATTGTCTTCTAAAGAGAGATGGATTGTAGTTGATACCACCCTTCACCCCTATGAGAGGAACATTAGGAAATTCTCCATAGCTATAGATCATCTCCATGCCAAGAAATCTTCAATCGAACTAAATGATATCCTTGGCGGTCAAACCTATCAGCCTCTTGGACGACGACAAAGAATCCCTGGTAACTATGAATGCACCAGTACGGGGAAGACGGCTCATTAACCATTTACAAAGCAGTGGAGCACAATAAATGACTAGCCCACCTCTTTTTTTCTCATTCTTAAAATGCAAAGAATGGTAGAAATCACCCAAGAGAGTAGGCACAGGGTTCTTCAACATGAAAATGCGAATGGCATTCATGTCCACAAAATCTACCACATTGGGAAACAAGACTATCCCGTTGACACAAAGGGCAAGAATCGCATTGAAAGTATTCCAACTACAAGCACCAGCATACACCTTGGCTTGATACACCAAGAAGCTCAAATGAAAACCAGAAAGGCCCCCCTTAACTTTAAGGTTGGCATCCACCACTGACTTTCTCAAATAAAGAGAAGCAGCAATATCTTAAGGCTCAGGAACCCCTATGGCACTGTGGAACGACACTTGATCCTCAATCGGTACTCCTAAAATGAATGAATACTCTTCCAATGTCGGAGCCAACAAATAATCTAGGAATAAGAAACATCTCAGTAGACGATCATAAAACTGTAGTAGAGTGTGGATGGCGCTTCTTTCGTACTCTGTAACTGTGCGAAGAATATTCAGAATCTTCCACTAATCCTTCTTAAAGTATTCTAAGCTGCTCAGAGTGGCCAAAGCAACCAGTCTGTGAAGTAAACTTACATCAGGCGAGGGAAACTTCTAAGTAATATTCTTATTTTTGCCAGTGTCCATCTATGAAAGATCTCGACTACCAGAATCAATGATAAGATACACCCTTGGAAATAAAGAAACATATGGGTTAAAATGCATAAATGATATGATGCTATGAATGAAAAGACATGGGATCACAACTCCCAAATTCTGAATAATTGTTCTGCTGATGAAGGAACAAGTTCAAAAGTCTACTATGACAAGAATACTAGAAAACCAGCTTCAACAGTTCACACCGACAAGAACACCAGAAAACTAGGTACGATAAAGGTCAAGGTTTCCTGCAAAAACTCATTCTCTCTCACATGCGAGTTCTAGTCTTGGACAAGGCTCTTACTAGGTTCTCAGCTACTCTGTCTCTCAGGTCGAGAAACAATAATACGTTCACCATTTCTGGTTTGGCATTATTATCCCTTAAGAAGGCCTCCCCTGATTTCCCATGAACGGTCTCCAGAGTCATAAGCTCTCTATGGAAACACCATGTCATCTGCATGAGACACGCGGGACATAATATCTCCCAAGAAAACCTCGTCTAAATGTGGGTCTTGTGTCAACTACACATAACAAGACGCTACGCAAGTCAACATGACTATCCACTCTAATCCTGTGTGTACAATCAAGCCTGGGTAGTGGGCTTATCTCTTAGTAACAACTTCACCCAACAACACAACAATAATCCAGAATAATGGTGATTGAAATAAAATGCAATACATGCAAATAAATAAAGCAAGTAAAGCATATAGATAAACACCCAAAAAAAAGAAAACAAACAAGAGCTAGGACTAACTCGCATAGGGATCCAGAGTCCCTAGCAGAGTCGCCAGCTTCCGATACTGCGAAAAACCACCGGCGAAGACACCGAGTTGCCATCAAAATTTATTTATCCCAACGGGGAAAGGAAAACACTGAGAAAACCTCAAATGGGAAAGAACATGGACTCGCAACCAAATTCAAGGTTTGGGAGTCGATTACGCAAGAGGAAGATGTTAGCACCCCTCGCGGCCATTATACTCAATGGGATCCACTCTTGTTGTTCTAATCAAAGGGTGTGTATATCTAAAGCTTACTTGCTAAGGGAATGCGGAAATGAAAAGGGAGAAAAAAAACAAAAGGAGAGACTCGATAGGGTCTCACAATCCTATGCCTACGTATTCCCTCGTGCAATGGGAAAGTTAGAGTCAACGTAGTTTGGAGGACTACGGGCAAAAGGGAAGGTTGCTCGCCAAGGTTGCTCGCTAAGGGAATGCGGAAACGAAAAGGGAGAAAAATCAAAAGGAGAGACTTGATAGGATCTCGGAATCCTATGCCTTCATATTCCTTCATGCAATGGGAAAGTCGGAGTTAACGTAGTTCAGAGGACTACGGGTAAAAGGAAAGGTTGCTCGCCAAGGATTTGGGCCCTTGTGCCTACGTATCTTTATTTGGACGAGAACGAAGAAATCAGAGCGTCCATAGTTCGTGGGACCACGGGTTGCTAAGTGTTTTTTACGGACCATGCTAACGTTCACATTATAGCAATTTAGGTGTTTTCTGCTCGTTGTCGGGAGTTTTACACGTTACCTGTTTGCGGTAGAATGGAAATAACACGCCCTTTCTGAAAATGGTTTGAAGGGAAAATCCCGAAGGACAAAAATGGTTTAAATTTATTGAATATTTTAAAGAAGTAAGTTGAATCGGTTTATGATGTATATCATGCTAAAGACTATGACAATAGGAACAAGCACTTTATACGACCGATCCGAAATGGCTCACGCATAAAGCTCTCTAGATGAGGTAAGGAGAGACTCACGTTCATCATTTCCCAGTGTGCTTAAGGCTCATGACGCACTATACACATCTTATTTACTAAGTGTTTTATTTGTGTTAAGAGAGACAGATAAGAGAAGGACACAACGCAAGATCTTAGGGTGACTTGGCCTAGATGTTATCATGCAAAGTGGTCCTAAGGTTAGGATTAAAAGATGCTTCTATCCTAATGTTGTCATGCAAGATGACCCTAAGGTTGGGATTAGTGGGAAGCTACCCTAATGTTGTCATGCTTGGATTAACAACCTAATGTCTATCCTACTCCAATCTTAATCAAAAATTAAGTTGGACTAGGAAGACCTAAGGGAACATGCAAGAGCAAGAAAAACAAGCTAAGAAAAGCACAAACAACAGCATACGACAGAGCTTAAACCGAACAACAATGTATTTCCAGTAATAGCACAACAACATTTAACATCACATATTTCTAGGACAGTCATGTATGCAACAGGAACAGAATGGGAGCATTTAATAGCACATATGGCTCAGGACAGCAGTGTATGCAAAACAATCAACATGAACATGCATCATGTATTCCACAAGGCTAAGCAAGTATCACGAGCACATATCGGGAATTTAAGCAACATGAACATGTGTTGTGCAAGATCAAGTAAAGTGTGTGAACATATGACAAAAGATCAATTCATCACTATGAATATGCATCAACAATAGTGCAAATGAACATGCTTCATGGAGTTCAATAATTAATAATGCATATGAACATGTATCAACATCAAGCATCATGAATATGCAAGCATCAACAAGCAAGTGTCAACATATAAATAAGTGAGCACGATGAACACGCTTCAAGAATGAAAACAATCACATAATCCATAACCATGCATCAAAGATTCACAAACATACTACAAATGGAGGCTAAACAACTCAAGAAAAATCCACAAATATCATATGTAGCAAGCCATGGGAGTTACATGTGGAAAGGAATCAAGATAAGCTAAAAAACAAGCAAAAATCACACTCCGCTCCAGGTGTAATCGATTAACATATATGTGTTAATCAATTACACAGTGTTAAAAATCAGTTCCAGGCACAAAAACAGGGGGTAATCGATTAACATATATGTGTTAATCGATTACACCTGTAGATATAGTAGAAAATCACTTTTCAGAAGCACTTTTCCAACATCAATTTAATGATCAAATGCAACATGTAATAACATGCAATTGTACATGAAAATTACATCAATTAACAGCAAATAAACACATATTAAATTTATCAAACAATTGACAACATAAAGAAAATGAATCAATGGATCAATTTACACCAAAACCACAAGGATCTACATTGTTTAAATTGCAAAATAAGCTAAAATTAGTTTGGATCTAAGAATCACCAACCTACAAAGCGGAGATTTTCTTTGGTAATTGTTGCAAACAGAATTTGACAAATCAAGCAAAGAAAACCAGAGATCCAATGAATTCTTCACAAGAAACTTGAAGAACAACACAATAAGATGAACTTGCTTCAAAATCACTTCAAGTAAGTGCTTCTAAACTTTAGATCTTGATCCAAATCAACTTCTACTGCTGAATTAATGTTGATGAAAGGAATTGATGGAGGTTTAGCTCAAGGATTAACAAATTCCAATGAAGAATTTGTTAACTCTAATGGAAGAGCTTTGGTGAGGCTAGGGATGAAGATGAAAATGGAGAGCGAAAAGTGAGAGAGAATTTGAGAGAAAATTCAAAAATTATGTAGAAAATGATTCATCCCCGCTTGGAATTGGAGAAATTAATTTATATATGATTTAGGTATGGAATAAAAATGAGGTTTGGATTTGGGTTTTGAATGAGGATTGGGTTTTTGGTTTGGAATTAGGAATGGAAATTATTTGAATTATGGAGGTAAATGAAATTAATTTTGAAAATGAACTGATATTTGGAAGCATTCTAGATCCTTCTACTGATGCAAGTGCGAACCCAAGTGATTGAAATGAGTTTGAAACTACTACAATGCTGAAATTATGTTGTTCTAGGCAAAAATCAACTACTATAATCGATTAACATGATCTGGATAATCGATTACACATTCAAAACTTTGAATTTGACTCCTTCTGGAGGGGTGTAATCGATTAAAACCTATATGGTAATCGATTACATCAAGGCAAAACTGCAAAAATCACCCTGCTGCAACCTGTTCTAAGCCTAGCTTCGCACTTGAACCTTAGCCACTGATAAAGCCCTTGAATTATTCCTAAAGCATGATAGATAACTTGTCTGGAACAAGATCACATGAACTCTATGCTTTCCATTTCTGATTCTGAAAAAATCAACCCATCTACTGAGCAAATTAAATGCTCGAACACTTTGATGAATGTCTGTTCAGCTCTGAATGCTACTGAAATACTCTCTAAAATGAATAAAGCTCTGAACTACGAGAAATATATTGTGATCCCACGCCTTAAAAGCCCAATGCAATTCATGATTAATGTCATGACAAATGCGCATGGATGCGAACATAAGCCAACTAAGGTTAGAAAACCAAGGGCAAATTTTGGGGGTCAACATTTAGTGATCAGTTTAAATAAATATGATTGTAATGGACCGATTTATTTTATGGCTTTACCAACTCTCATATCTAAAGATGTGTAGAGAAGGATACACCACCTTGGTGTCATACCCCAACTTTTGACCACCAAGATTCCCCATCATTGTGTAAGTCATCATCACAGTATGGATGAACTATCATGCCTCATCAGTTTCCCCAAAGCTGGGTGAGCATTCACCACAAGCAAGAATTAGGGTTTTGAGCCCTATCAGAGCACTTAGACGAAGGATCAATCAAGATTTGACATGATCTTCCACTTGTCTAAACTCTCCAACACCTATAAAGGATCAAGAGGACTCCCACATCAAGAACCAAGCACAAAGTTGCTACATTCCAAGTGGATTAAGCCTCAAGATCGCCAATGTCACCAAATTAGGGTTTTGGTCGACTAGGGCCTCCAGAAGGGAATGTTAATCTGGGCATGAGCCAATGCTTCAAAACATAACCTATGATACTCCAAGGGGCCTCATGAACTCAATCATCAAGTCAATTTAGCCCCAGGGGATGCATTTACCAAAAATCAGGAATTAGGGTTTCTTGACCTAATTCACCCCAAAGTTGACTTTTGGACAAAACATGAGCCAAGACCTCAAGGCATGATTCGAGGGCCTCCAATACACTACATTGATCCATTTGCAACAATGGATTGATCCAAAAAGCTTGGTTCACCAGTTTTAATTTCATCTAAACCACAATTAGGGTTTTGGGGAAAAAGTCAATTGTACCTTTGACTTTTGACCAAGACATGCTCCTAAACCTTGGGATATGATTCAATACACCCTATATCACCTATGGAGTCCATCCATTAGGTTTGATTTAGGTCAAGGGTTTGATTTCACAAAGGATCGCACAGTTTGGATTTCATCTGATAAAAAGTCAACTGTACAAAAAGTCAAAGTTTAACTTTTTGATTTTTTGTTCAACCGAGGTTCTGTAACCCTAAAACAATGTTAATGTGTGATTGGAATCATCATTCATTAAGAAAAATCAAAGAAAGTGAGTTAACTTGTAAAAGGGGTAACCAAAAAAAACTTAGAATTTTTCTAAGTTATGAAACAAAGTGGTTAGGGTACCAACTTCCAAGGATCATAACTTGAGATCCAAGCAACCATTTTGGATGATCCAAAGATGGATTTGTAGCTCTCATGGCATACTTTAAAAGTGTTAACTACACCTCATTCCAATTCCTCATGGATTTTTAGTTATGGAGTGATCAAAATGGCTGAAAACATGAAATGTCACTTTTTCCAACACTTAGTGAAATTTTCACTAAGTCAGAATCTGTCTTGCTTTTTGTCAAAATGTAGGGGAATTTTTCACTTGGATCTAAAAGGTTCCAAGAAAAACTATGATCACACATGTGTTGTGTCATATGAGGGCTCTCCAAAATGCCCAAGAACTCCATCAAACTCCACCTGAACTAGGAGTTATGACAACTGCAACATGCCTTGCTGCAAACTGTCTTGGCAAGGCAGATTTGTTCATTAGTGCTCGAATTGCTTAAATTGTGCAATTTCCAGCATGCTTATCCATCTGGACACCTCAAGGGGGAACAACCAAGGGACAAGCACTGATCCATAAACCTCCCAAGTCTTTGGACCTACATATAGGTTTGGCACCCCTAAAAGCTAAAGATGCCTAAAGACTCCAATTTTGTTTTGAGGCATTCAATGGATGCTTAGAGGTGGCATGTATCAGAGCAAAGATGAACACTTCAGTCAAGCCTTATCCTTGAATAAAGAACCATAGGCCTGTGCTCTAATCTCAAGTCAATGGCTAGAGGAGACTTGAGATTCCATTTGATCCACATTGGCCAAAGGCCTACTGCAGTTGCCATTCCCTATTCCTTGCAAAACAAACTTGACACACTATAAATAGACCTCATTTCTGATCAGTTTGAGTACACCAAAGCACCCAAATGAATGCTTTTCTCAAAATCACCTCTTTCACTCCAAATTTGCCTTCTAACTCAAGTCACTATCGGGTATTGAGTTTGGGAGAAATTCCAACCAAACCAATCACACACACACACCTCATATATAACATATAGAAGTGATCCAAACTCTCACATAACATCTGGAACATCAATTTCACAAAATCACCAGCCATCTGCACAAGCTTTTGACAGATTTGCAGTTGAGGTGCCAAATCAAGTTCCAGCTTAATTCAATCCACTTCAAGCATTCAGACACACTCCATAGAGTGTTTCCCCTTAATTAATTGCTTTGTATGAATCGTGTATGGAATTTCTTAGCCTTCATGCAGAAATTAGGGTTCTTGAGGTTTCTCTTTGATTTCTTATTCCTTGCTTAAAATAAATGAAATTAAAGACCATAGACATGATCGTGAGGTGAAAACGAGTAGATTGATATGTGGATTGTGTGATTTCATCAAGTATTCAGTGAGATTGATGAGAAAATGCAAATCTGGGCAAAACAAAGCACGCGGGCAAAACCAAGGTGTTCTTGGCGCCCTTTTTCAAACTTTCAAATATTTGAATTTTTTGATTTTATTTAATTGATTCAAAAATTAATTTCTCTCTGAATTTTAATGATTTTGAGTTGATTCTTTTTTTAATAATTCACAAAAATGTTAAAATATTTTATTTTACAAAAATTTCCCAAAAATATTATTTATTTCATATAATTGATATTTTTGCAAAGAATTAATTTTTATTTGTTTTTTTAACATTTAAAATATTTTTTCCTTCTTGGTTTTCCAAACTTAAATGGTTTTCAATCATTTTGTGGATAAAAACAAGATTTTTGAAACATTGATCCAAGATCACCACTCATTTTTCACATGTTTTCAATAATTTTTATTAATTTTTAAACAAAATTAATTCCATTTTAAAACCAAATTAGGGTTTTGATTAATTCCACCCTCATCAATCTTTTTCAAACACTCATGAGCCTCTAATAGAGTGTAAGACCCAATCCCTTTTTAACCAAAACCATTTTTGGGCCTCAGACATTGTATAAGTCCCAACACATTTTCAAAAACCTCGGCGCGATCGCCAGTTCAAAAATAAAATAACCTGGGCCTCCCCTCGTGTTGTAAGTCCCATCTTTTTTTTAAAACATCCTTGGGCCTCTTAATGGAGTGTAAGACCCAATCCCTTTGTAAAAAAAACCATTTTGGGTCTCACTTATTGTATAAGTCCCTCTGTACATTTTCAAAACAACGGCGCGATCGTCGCCTTTTTAACAAAATCATCTGGGCTTCTCCTTGAGCTATAAGACCCATCTTTATTCATTTTCAAACTCTCTAGGCTTCTCCTTGAGTTGTAAGACCCATACCTTTGTACAGAAAACCTTTTGGGCCTCAGTCATTGCATAAGTCCCAATACAATCTTATCAAAACAACTTCCCTTTTGATTTAGGTTCAAATATATAGTTGTTATCAAAACTTTCTTTCATTTCTTTGAACAGCTAATAATACAGCATGGAAGCTTGCTCACCTGTAAGTTTTTATCAGATTTCATTTACTCGCCTTCATATATATATATATATATATATATATATATATATATATATAAAACTGTATTGTGGGAAGCTGCACACTGTGAGTCTTCTTTCATTCTTTTAAATACATGTCAAATATATATATATATATAACTGTATTGTGGGAAGCTGCGCATGGTTAGTCTTCTTTCATACCCTTTTTAAATACTTGTCATATATCAACTGTATATATACCAATATAGTTATTTAGAGTTTTCCCCGACAACTAGGTCTAGAACTAGGTAAAGCTATATTGGTCACTCTTAAATACAGTCAAAATTAGATCCCCATAGGATTTCTAGATACAGTCTTGCCTTCTCTTGGGCTTAAACAATATGGAACAAAGAGAAAGGCACTATTCCTCGTGAACCTTTTCTCAAACTGTCACCCCTAGAAATTGTCAAAGAAATTCTACTCCCCGGAGTTGATCTATTCTCGGTGAATAGCATCTCTTGAGTTTCTTCAAACCTCAGAACTTTCACTAAATGATCTATTCTCGGTGAATAGCATTTCTTGAACTTTTCTTGGTTTGGGACCCACAGGCTTCCTAAAAGCATCCCCGCCTCCTCTTGGGCTTTGTACAAGGACCATTCGGCTCCTTAGAAGTTCTTATGCCTTCTCTTGGGCTTAATACAAGGACCCTGACGACCTCTTAAAGGTATAAGACAGAACTTAGTCATCCTTCGTTAGAGCTGTCATTCTAAAAAGGAGTCAAAACCTCAGACTAATTTTTGGGTTGATACTCATCCCTTAAAAGAGTTGGCCTCCTCTTGGGCATCATACAAAAGATAAAACTCTTCCACACCAGTAGACTTGGACAGTCTAAATCCTCTTGAGTCTCAAAGACATTCTCAAGTTCCCTCCAAAATTTTGGATAAATCTCCAACAGAGCTAAAACCCAGTCTCTCCCCTAAAATCCCAAGCTAGGGTTGGTTTATCATCATCATAATACAATCTCAAAACAGAACCTCAAGGCATCTGATACCTCAACTCTTCTATAATCCTCAGCAAGAGTTGACTCCCCACTTGGACCTGCCTCAGGATCTCAATAATTCTCAGCAGAAGATAGCCTCCTCTTAGGCTTTGTATAATGATCTTTCCTCGGCACAGTCAGCCTCCTATTGGGCTTCGTACAATGATTCTCCCCAGCGGAGCTAACCTTTTCGGACTCTCTTGTTGAGTCAATCACCTTTTTAGACTCTCTTGTTGAGTTATCCACTTTTCAGACTCTCTTGTTGAGTCAATCACCTTTTCAGACTCTCTTGTTGGGTTAACCACTTGTCTGACTCTCTTGTTGAGTCAATCACATTCTAGACTCTCTTGTTGAGTCAACCCTTTTAGCCTCAATCTTGGGCTTTGTACAAGACACAAATCTTCATAACCTTCTCTTAAGCTTGGGACAAATAACTTCCCTAGCAGAGTCAATTCCTCCCAGCCTTGTTTTAGACTTCGAGGAATGACTTCCCAAGCAGAGTCAAACTAATTTTAGCCTCAATCTTGGGCTTTGTACAAGACACATACAAATATCTTTAGCCGAGTTAGTAAAGTCTCTTTCAACCTTAATCTTGGGCTTCGTACAAGACATATAAAGATTTCTCTCCCGCAGAGTCAGTCTTCTTTTCAGCTTCTATCTTGGGCTTTGTACAAGATACATACAAACCTCCCCAGCGGAGTTAAAATATTTTTAGCCTCAATCTTGGGCCCTGTACAAGACAGATAGAACATTTTCCCCAGAAAAGTCTCCTTCAGCCTCCCCTTAGGCTTTGTATAATGATATCCCCAAAGAGTCAGTCTCTTTTTTGCCTCAATCTTGGGCTTCGTACAAGACACCAATATATACCCTCTCTTGTTGAGTTAGTTTTATCCAGCCTCCTCTTAGGCTATGGGTAAAGATTTCCCCCAGTAGAGTCAACCAACCTCTTAGCTTCAACCTTGGGCTTTGATCAAGGCACACGAAAATCAACAATACCTCTTTAGAGAGGACAAGTTCTCTGTCAGTCAAACCTTTTAGCTTCAATCTTGGGCTTTGAACAAGACACAAATAAACCTTTTAGCCTCTGTCTTGGGCTTTGAGCAAGACACCAAACCATCTTTTTCCTCATTTAGAATAGGAGGAAATACGATTGCTCTGATTTCCCTGTTTCGTTTAAACGGGAATACGTAGGCATAAGATTGCAAAATCTTAGCGAGCATACTAATAAGAAACCCTAGGTCCAGTACCTTCATACCAATCAATCCTTAGGTCTAGTACCTTACCAAAAACATCAACAAAAACTCACTCTCACTCATAATCCCCAAGAAACTTTCCCAACCCATTAACAGATAAACACTATCAATTACAAAGCGAAACTTAAAGCTAATATCCTGTGGATAACCACATATTAGATGGGTAATTGACAACTACCCATTGTATAACCTGACCCCGACTCCCCGAATCTCTTTAAGCGTTTGTTCAGTTAAACATTCGTGTGCAAGGTTAGTTTTAGATACCTTCTGTTTCCCTTCTAGCTTCACGGGATAAATAAGAAATCGAAAAGTAGCACCCCCTCATACCATTGCGATGAGGAAAACCCATCGATAAGGTGATTGTGTCACCGACAAAAATCGCTTGCTACAGGAAAATGACGACTCTGCTGGGGACGTCGTTGATCTGTTAAGTTTATAGACTAGCTCTTAAGAGGTCTAGGATGTTAGTTTTAGGAATAAATATATATTAATCGCTTTTCCTAATTGATATCCATGTTTATTTTTCTGCTAATGGGACTGCGGGTGATGCCGAATCTGGAAAGTTTGAGTGACAGCTAAGATAGGTGATGACACTAGACGGGTAATCTTACAGGGAGTGACTCCCAAATAAGAGATCCTGGTCGACCATTGAATCAGTGGAGACACCCTTTGCGGATTCAATGCCTATACGACTTCGGTTGTTGAAAGCAGATTGTTCGATTGTGGTTGTCCATGAAACTGAGGATTTAGTTGGCTGAGACCATGTTACTATTTTGTAGTGCGGAAGCTACCAGAAATAGTTGTCACACGATACTACCCTCATTTGAGATCACTCTAAGATACTGCAGCTTGCTCGGGTGAACCAGCCTGCTGTTGTTATCCATGGAGGGGTCAATGATTTTGCGGACAGGTACAAAAAATCACCCGTACAACCTTTGGGGATGGGTAGAGCCATGACTTCATGACACCGAACCTTTGACCCCATGTTTTTTCTATGTTTTTGTGTGATGCATTCATGCATTCATTTCATTAAAAAACAAAGAAAAACTTTCTCTTCTGCTCTCTCTTTTTCAAATTAAACTGAGACAAAGATTGCAAATGTCAGAGAGAAAGATTGCGCTATGGATTTCGGTAGAAGGAAGACTCACAAGTACACCTTCAAGGTTCCAAAATTAGAGGATTTAAGAGGATTGACAAGGATGATCACCAACCCTGATGCTTTCAGAGCTAAGTACGGAGGATTGCTGTCTCTGTTAAGGGTCCATGTAATTGAAG
This sequence comes from Lathyrus tuberosus, assembly GCA_022829125.1. NCBI lineage: Eukaryota > Viridiplantae > Streptophyta > Magnoliopsida > Fabales > Fabaceae > Lathyrus > Lathyrus tuberosus. Next base: position 5,160,442 of record JALAZF010000179.1, read on the forward strand.
GAATCCTGGCCACACTCATTCAGTTCTACGATCCGGTTTATCACTGTTTCACATTCTCGGATTATCAGCTAGCACCAACACTGGAGGAGTACTCTCACCTTACTTATTTACCCATCACTGACCAAGCTCCCTTTTCTGGACTGGAAGAAATTCCAAAAGATCAAACCATTGCAAGAGCAATTTATTTGGACAAGTCAAAGGTTAGGACTCACATGACCACCAAGGGTGAAATCCAAGGTTTGCCAACCCAGTTCTTGATAAAGAAGGCCCTGTACTTTGCTAGTATAGGGAACGTGACTGCTTTCGAGAGCATCTTTGTACTACTCACCTACGAGTTATTTCTGTTTCCCAACATTGATAGATTCGTTGATATCAATGCCATTTAGATTTTTCTGATTGGAAATTTTGTACCAACCTTGCTCGCAGATGCTTATCATTCTATACACTTAAGGAATTTATACAGCGGAGGAATGATCACATGCTGTGTACCCTTGCTATACAAATGGTTCACTTCCCATTTACCCAAGTCTGCTGCTTTTTGGGATCATAAGAGTACTTTACGTTGGTCGCAGAGAATCATGTCTCTTACCAACTCTGACATAGACTGGTACAATCGAATCTGACAGGATCAAGATCATTGACCATTGTGGAAACTTCCCTAATGTACCCCTCATAGGAATTAAAGGAGGAATCAATTATCATCTAGTTTTAGTTCGTCGTCAATTCGGATACCCGATGAGACATGTCCCATGTAATGTCCATCTGGAAGGTCTTTTCTTCAAGGAAGGAGAAAATGACAGGGCACTAAAGACAGAAATAATGCACGCTTGGAAACATGTTCACAGGAAAGGAAGAGAGTCTCTAGGAAAACCAGACTGTATCTCTGTAGAGCCTTATCTCCACTGGGTATAAACTAGAGCTCTTAAGCTGAGGATGCCTTACCCTCATCAAGAAGTTCTTCCGTTAAAGGAATCTGTCCTTTATTTTATGTTTGATACGGAAAAATTTTAGGTTACTCTCAACAAAGTTCAACAGAAGAAGAAATCTTGGAAGAACAAGTACCACATTCTCAATGTGGAGTGTAACAAAATACAACAACTGTTAAAGGAAAAAGATGCTCTGATCGAGATTTTAGAGCATGCTATAGAGAATCAAGAAGACCAAATGAATTTGCTCGCTCCTTTCACTTGGCAAAGGAATGACAACCCGACAACGGCTCAAGAGCCCCGGTCAAAGAAAAGGAAAATACCAAAACCAGCACCTGAGCCCTCCTTAGAGAGGACTTAAGATCCATTAGCTTAGACATTTCCTTTTGCAGCACTTTGTAAATTACTGTATTTCCATTTCTGCAATCTTTGAATTCAATAAAACGGGGTTTCCCCCATTGTATGATATTTGCAATCCAATTGTCGAAGTTTCTTTTGATTAACAAAAAAAATTATTAATTAATTATTGCATATGATTCATCATTCTCACATAACGCATTCTTCTTCCCTACGAATCTCACATTTGTGTCTCGATTCTACAGTCAAATTGTCTCATTCGTACAATACTCGAGCCAAATGACAAAAGAAAATGGATGATCTCGAGGAAGAGAACAGAGAGTTGAGAGAAGAAATTGACACTCTTAAAGAAGATTTGAGGAAACTTCACAATGACATGCAATCTCTGGCAGCAGCCCAGATACAACAACAAAGGGCTGTGATCTCAGAGATCACATCGACGCCCATAGTGGAAAAGTATGATCCTCGGTACAACATGCCTAATGATCGTCCCTGGGGCTTGCCACCCAACTATATCCCAGAAGGATATATCCCGCCGATCATGGAAGATCCGAAAACTGTAGCAGGAGCCGCTGGGCCTGAAGGTTACAAACTTTAGGAAAGCGAAGATGCAAGGGGCATGACAGCAACTCCTAAAGGTTACAAACTTCGGGAAAGGGAAGCACCAAGAGTCACTGCCGTAATGACTATACCACCCTCTATGGTACACACTGGCCCGGAAGGACAGATTCCACAGATACCTTCTGGTGGAAATGAAAGTATGAACGACAGAATGAAGGAATTCGAGGAACAGTTCTTGGAGATGCAGAAAGAACTGCAAGCCATTCGCGGTCAGGATCTATTTGGAAAGTACGCCGCAGACCTTTGTTTGGTCCCCAATGTGAAAGTTCCGCACAAGTTCAAGGTGCTCGAATTTGAAAAATACAAGGGTAACTCTTGCCCTCAAAGTCATTTGGTGATGTACGCTCAAAAGATGTCAACTCAGACAGAGAATCAATAGCTACTGATCCACTACTTCCAGGATAGTTTAACCGGTGCCGCACTCAAATGGTACATGGGTTTAAACCGCACTAAGATCGTCACTTTCAGAGATCTTGGTGTCGCCTTTGTTCAAGAGTATATGTATAACCTGGACATGGCACCGGGCAGAGATCAACTCAGAGCCATGTTGCAAAAGGATAAGGAAACCTTTAAGGAATATGCTCAGAGATGGCGTGAAATTGCCGCTCAGATTTGTCCACCTCTTGAGGAAAAAGAGATGACAAAGATCTTCTTGAAAACCTTGAGTTCATTTTACTACGATAGAATGGTCGCTAGTGCGCCCAGTGACTTCACCGAGATGGTGGGCATGGGAGTTCGTCTTGAGGAAGCTGTCCGAGAAGGACGTTTAGTTAAAGATGATGGACCATCAAGCAGTACCAAAAGATACGGTAGTGCTTTCCCTAAGAAAAAGAGCAGGATATTGGTAATATCTCTCTCGGAAAGCAAAGGTGACAGTACCAACCAATAGCAGCTGTAACTCCTGCTATCAACCCTGTGCCTTTTCCTACGTATCAACCTCAGGTTGCTTAAAGCCAACTGAATCAACAACAATATCAGCAAAGGACACAACAACCTCTTCAGCAGGCTCATCCTCAGTACAACAACAACCGTACAACGCGACCACTAGGGTTCGACCCTATACCAATATTGTACGCAGAACTGTTTCCATTACTACTGGTCAAGGGGCACGTCCAAACCAGGTCTCCTATTCCAATACCGGAGAATCTACCTTTTTGGTTCAAAGCGGATCAGACTTGTCCTTACCATCAAGGAGGATCAGGGCATAACATAGAAAACTGTCTCAGCTTCAAATCTGATGTGAAAAGGCTTGTCAGGAGCAGGGTCTTATCCTTCAAGGATACAAATCCAAATGTTCAGACGAACACGTTACCTCAACACGAGAAAGCTACAGTCAATTTGATAGAGGAAGGATCTAAACACAACTATCAAATTCACGATGTACTCTTGCAGAAAACCAATCTGGTCAAAATGCATTACAGGTAGAGTGGATATGGTCATATACCGTCTCATAACTATCACCAGTGTGATATCTGCTCGAAAGACAATCAAGGATGTTCGGTGGGGCAATCCGCTTTACAAGAACAGATGGATCTCGGATGGATCCAGGATCACCGAATTCGTGAAGTCAACATGACTTATACAAATTCCAGCATCATTCAAAACCACGACATCCATGCGATGAATGTCAACTTAGTGGCAATTCACTCAAGGCAAAGCCAACATCATGATCTGCCACGACACGATTACGATTCATGTCTGATTTGCTCGGTAAACAATCAGGGATGCTCTTTTGTACAAGAGGCCCTCCAGCGTCAGATGGATCTTGGATGGATTCAGGATTACCGCGATAGAAGCCATTGTCAAGTCAATATAATTCAAATCTTTGATATTCGCTTGATGAATACCAGCTTGGTAGAGTTACACACTAAGCAAGTTCAAATCGGTTTTCTGACTTCGCATGATTATCAAAACTGCAGAGTATGTCGTGAGAGTAACCAAGGATGTGCACTCGTTCAAAGAACACTGCAACACTTGTTATACCACTGGTGGCTTCTGATCTATCTAGATGAAGACACATAACAAGTCAGTATGATCGACGGGAATCCTACTAGGCATCACAATCAGGAAGTTTGATAAATGGAAACATACCTAGTGAGGTTACACTGCATTCAAAGCGGACGTGGCTAGGTGCCACCACATAACTACGAGCGCTGTAGAGTCTGCTCGGAGAATAATCAAGGATGCTACCTTGTGCGGGCAGCCCTTCAAGGTTAGGTGGACCATAATGAAATCCAACCATGGTCAAGCTCTGGTTCAATGTCAAACTATCATCCTGATCAAGGCAGAGATGTTGTCTTAATCCCTAAGCGATAAGTGGCCAAAGTTGTGTGCGCCATAATTCCTTTACTCCATGAATCAAGAGTCCCTCTTGATAGTGGAAAGGTTCTCAATCTCGAACCAATTGAGGCCAGTTATGATGGTCATAAAAATCAAAAGGCTCCTGTGGTTATCTATCTGCCGAGACCAGTACCGTGCAAGTCTGATAAAGCTATTCCTTACAAGTACAGTGCAACAACAGTTGAGAATGGAAAAGAAGTTCCATTACCCTCCGTCGTGAATATTGCAGACATCATTCGAGTAACACGGAGCGGTCGAATCTTCAACCGAGGAGTTGGAGAACCTACCAGAGAAAAGGAACCTCAAACAGAAGTTCCCGATCAACCAGTCGGTCAGTCCAATGATCCCGGCCTTTCAAAGAACAATGATGAGATGCTGAAGCTCCTCCAGAAAAGCGAGTACAACATTGTTGATCAACTGTTGCAAACTCCTTTAAAAATCTCTGTGTTATCTCTTTTACTCAGTTTCCAAGCCCACAGAGAGGCTCTACAGAAAGTCTTAGAGAAGGCCTTTGTGGAACAGGATGTAACGATAAGACAATTCGACAGCATCATCTCCAACATCACTCCCTGCAACAACTTGGGGTTTAGTGATGAGGAATTGCCAGAAGAAGGCAAAAGTCACAACATGGTGCTCAATATTACAGTCAACTGCAAGGACGATGCTTTAGCCAGCGTGTGACGCCCCCAAACTATACCCCCAATTAACATGCAATTAAAGCACTAAAAGAAAATTCGAAATTTCGTCAGAGTACATTTGAATTCGCGGCATAGAAAGGGAGGAATCACATCAACTGTAACAAAACATAGCATACAACACCTGCCCATAAAGATATGCAACTGTGGGGTAGCAATCAACAGAGGAAACTTAGTTCCTTACACCCACTTTTCAGAAATTAGAATTAAAGCGGAAAATCTAAAATCTGATCAACATATATACATATAAACATATCTATCATACATCCAGTTATACATATACAACCACAATATATCATCGAATATACAAAGTAATAGCACGCAGCCACCCTAACTACCCGGAGTCACATATCAGAGCCGACCGACCAAAATAATGAAGACGCAACGCTTCACAAAAAGGAATACCTCTAGCAGCTCTAATCTGCAACGCCTCATAGAGCGTTATAAAACAGCAGAAGGGTGAGAAAAACAACCATAATATAATTGAATAAAATTATATATATAAACACAAAAATGTACAAGTAACACATTCTCACCACAACCACTTATAACATAATACCGCATAATTCTCAAGCATCGAATACCATTACACACCACACATATACCATACAATCATCAATCACATTCACAAATTCACACGCAATTAATTCATGATTTATGCAATGCACATAGACCGACACAACGACTCTATGCACATGCCATGCGGTACCGACTTCCAATGTCTCATGTCTCATCATCAGTTCACTCAGGAACTATTGGAACCATCGCTCGTTACTGAGAATCTCAAGTAACTCCCCGTCGGGCCTACGATGTTCACCCGTCGCTTTAGGTCCTCAGGCAGCGCCTCATATTTTCGAGGCACACGACGTTAAGGATTGCTTTAAGTCTCCAAAGGAGCCCACAATCGTCTATAACCACCGCTTTAGGTCCTCAGGCAGCGCCTCATATTTTCGAGGCACACGATGTTATAGCAGACTCCATCAGGAACCGAACCGCCACTCAGGACGTTTCCACATAATGCACATCATGATGCTTGGCATACAATGACTCATGACATTCACATTGCATCCATACACACATTCATAATCATGCACATTTATCAAATACCACACTTAGCATTTTCTTGCCTTTCGGCAACAAAGCATCATCACAATAGCACATAAGTCATCTCACGTACAAAACAACAACATACGGCATAATACATGTCAATTCCACACCATTAAAATGACAAAAATTGATAACCAACACTATTCCCATTTCCCGACATAATTTAATCGGCTAACAATCCCCAAAACCCATTTTTATTAGATAAAACATTTCATAAGCTTTCCAACGGTATAAAGAACGTCCCAATCCGAGTTACGGATCAAAAGTTACGGAATTTTAGAAAACAGATAAAATTTTGAAGTCCCAGACCGCGCTGAGCGGGCTCGCTACTGCCTGGTGAGGTTACATTTTTTCAAGAGCGCGCTGAGCGGGCATCTGCGCGCTGAGCGGGCTCTGCAATTTTTCAGAAAAAAAAAACCCTCTTCGAGAATCCACCCCAAAAATCCCATTTTTCACCCAAATTCAATTCCAATAGCAAAACAAACATCAACGATTATTCATACACATAGTGTGATCATACAATACAGTTTATATCGATTTCCGACCGTGAAAACCTCAATTTCTACTCGTTTATCTCATTTCGACCTATATTTGAAAAAAAACAACAAAACTTCCACACAAACATACATAATCATACACAATCATAGTATAATCGAGTTTCGCACCCTTACCCAATTAATCGATTCCTAGAAATTGTTCTTGATGATTTTCCAAGCTTTTCTCCAATTTCTCTCTTTTCTCTCTTCTCCTCTTTTCTTCTCTTTTCTTCTTTCCCTTTTCTTTTCTATTTTATTTTTCTTTTTATCTTACTAACTTAATGAAAATAAGTGGGAAAAGACCAAAATACCCCCACACTCAAATATCTCACAAACGTTCCCAAAACTCGATAAAATATAATCACGACGAAAAATAACATATTTTCACATAAAAGTCGAAAATAAAATAAAATAATAATAAAATAATCAAAAGACTCAATAAAATAAAATTGGCAAAACTGGGGCGTTACAATTCTCCCCCACTTAGAAATTTTCGTCCTCGAAAATCTTACCTGATACAAACAACTCCGGATACGACTCCCGCATCCTCCTCTCTAATTCCCATGTCAAATTTCCCTCAGCAGCGCCTCCCCACGCCACTTTCACAAGTGCAATCTCTTTGCCCCTCAACCGCTTCACCTTGCGATCCAAAATACTAACCGGTAAAGTCTCAACCGTAAGGTTATCTCTTACCTCAACCTCGTCCATTGGAATAACATGCGAAGGGTCCGGAACATACTTCCGAAGCTGTGAAACATGAAAAATGTCATGCAAATTCGACAGATTCGGCGGCAACGCCACACGATACGCCACAGCACCAACTCTCGCAGATATCTGGTAAGGACCAATAAATCGAGAAGTAAGCTTCTTAGATTTCAAAGCACGACCAACGCCCGTTACCGGCGTAACTCTCAGAAATACGTGATCACCCTCTTGAAACTCAAGATCCTTCCGTCTTCGATCATGATAACTCTTTTGTCTATCCTGAGAAGCCTTCATTTTCTCACGAATAAACTTTACTTTTTCCGTCGTCTGTTGCACTAATTCCGGTCCAACCACAGAAATCTCACCAGTTTCGTGCCAACACAACGGCGTTCGACATCTTCGTCCATATAAGGCCTCAAAAGGTGCCATTCCAATACTAGAATGGAAACTGTTATTATACGTGAACTCAACCAAAGCAAGATAATTGTCCCACGTACCACCTTGTTCCAAAACACACGCTCTCAACAAATCCTCCAAAGACTGAATCGTTCTTTCGGTCTGACCATCCGTCTGCGGATGATAAGCCGAACTCAACCTCAATCTAGAACCCAAAGCCTTCTGTGAACTTTCCCAAAATCTAGATGTAAACCTAGGATCTCGATCCGAAACAATACTTAAAGGAACCCCATGCAATTTCACCACCACACTGATATAGATCTCAGCTAACCGTTCCAAAGAAAAACTGATGTCAATCGGAATAAAATGCGCCGATTTAGTCAGCCTGTCCACAATCACCCAAATAGCATTATGCCCACGCTGAGTGTTCGGTAATCCCGTCACAAAATCCATCGAAATGCTATCCCACTTTCACTCAGGAATATCCAACGGTTGCAACAAACCACTAGGTCTCAAATGTTCCACTTTCAATTTCTGACAAGTCAAACATGCATACACAAACTGAGCCACATCTCTTTTCAAACCAGACCACCAGAAAATCTTCTTCAAATCTTGGTACATCTTATTCGCACCCGGATGTATACTTAAATTACTCCGGTGTCCTTCCTCCAAAATCATTCTTTTCAACTCCGCATCATCAGGTATACAAATACGACCACGAAACCTCAAAACACCAAAATTATCCACCTTGAAATCCACATTCTCATTCCTCATCAAATCAACGAATTTCAAATCCAGCTTTTGTTTCTCACTAACCGACAACAAAAATTCATTAGTAATCTTCAACATTCCAAGCCTTACACTAACCGAAGTCACTTCACATACCAAACTCAAGTCTCTAAACGACTCCAAAAGTTCTCACTCTTTCACCATCAATGCGGACATATGCAACGATTTCCGGCTCAATGCATCGGCTACCACATTAGCTTTACCAGGATGGTAATTCAAGCCAAAGTCGCAGTCTTTCAAGAATTCCAACCATCTCCGCTGCCTCATGTTCAACTCTTTCTGATCAAATAAATATTTCAAGCTTTTATGATCACTAAAGACCTCGAACCTTGCACCATAGAGATAGTGCCTCCAAATCTTCAACACAAAAACCACAGCCGCTAATTCAAGATCATGAGTAGGATAGTTTTTCTCATGAACTCTTAACTGTCTTGAAGCATAAGCTACAACTTTACCTTCCTGCATCAGAACACCACCCAAACCAATTAAAGAAGCATCGCAGTACACAACAAACGGTTCATTAGGATTAGGTAAAATAAGAACCGGAGCTGTCGTCAATCTTCTCTTCAGCTCGCAAAAACTCTCTTCACATTGAATATCCCAAATGAATGCTTTGCCCTTACAAGTCAACTGTGTCAAAGGAAGAGCTAGCTTAAAAAAACCTTCACTGAACCTCCGGTAATAACCCGCCAAACCCAAAAAGCTTCGAATCTCGGTAACGAATCTAGGAGCCTCCCATTGTAGAACTGCTTCTACTTTAGATGGATCCACAACAATACCATTACCTGAAATTACGTGCCCAAGAAAACTCACCTCAGACAACCAGAATTCACACTTGGACAATTTGGCAAAAAGCTTCCTTTCCTTCAAAACCTGCAAAACAATACGCAAATGCTCTGCATGTTCCTCACGAGACTTAGAATAGATTAAAATATCATCAATAAACACCACCACAAAACGATCCAAATACTCGTGGAAAATACGATTCATGTATTCCATAAACACACCAGGCGCATTAGAAACCCCGAACAGCATCACCGAATATTCATAATAACCGTACCGTGTTCTAAAGGCCGTCTTCTGAATATCCTCTTCTTTCACCCTTATCTGATGATAACCCGATCTCAAATCAATCTTACTAAATACACAAGCACCAACCAACTGATCCATCAGATCATCAATCCTTGGAAGCGGATATTTGTTCTTAATCGTCACTTTGTTCAACTGGCGATAATCAATACATAATCGCATACTCCCATCTTTCTTTTTCACTAACAAAACTGGAGCACCCCAAGGAGAAACACTTGGTCTCACGAACCTCTTTTCCAACAACTCATTTAACTGCTTTTTCAACTCCACCAATTCAGATGCCGACATTCTATAAGGTGCCATAGAAACAGGTCTAGTACCAGGAACTAGATCTATCGAAAATTCAACTTCTCTCTCTGGCGGTACATCTGAAATATCATCAGGAAACACCTCAGGAAATTCGCACACAACAGGAAACACCTCCAATGAAACTTGACTATCCACAGTCAAAGATGCAAATATTCCAAACAACTGAGCTTCATCCGCCAAAAGTTTCTTCAACTCTTTGGTAGACAAGAAACTCGAGCCTTCATCTTCCTCAAGAGAAGGAAACCTTACAAGCTTATGATAACAATCAAGGTGCACCCGATTGAATTGCAACCAATTCATTCCCAACACCACATCTAAACCTTCCAACGGTAAACACACCAAATCCATCACAAAGTCTTTGCCATAATTGGCCAAAGGACAACTTAAACACACTAAAGAAGTAGTTACTGACCCCATCGCTGGAGTATCAATAACCATCTCACCATCCATCGAAGACAACCCAAGATTCAAACGTTCCGCGCACTCAGACGAAATAAACGAATGAGTCGCTTCAGTATCAATAATAGCAATTAAAGGCGTATTATTAATAAAGCAAGTACCTCTTATCAGACGATTATCACTTGAAGTCTGAGTTCCCGCCAATGAAAACACTTTCCCACTAGTCGGAGCTTTCTTCTGATTCGGACACTTCGAGCTAATGTGACCAGGTTCCCCACAGTTATAACACTTCACTACATTCTTCCTTTTACAATCAGCTAAAACATGTCCGATACCACCACAATTAGAACACTTATCCACTTTCTTCCTACATTCCATCTGGCGATGACCCAATTCACCACACTTAAAACACCTAGGAGCATTGGACATACCTCCTCCACTTGACCTTCGATCAAAATTACCCCTTTGTTTACCTTTATCAGCCGATGACACATACGGTCCACCACGGAACTGTTGCTTCCCTTTCCTGTCACTTACACTTTTATAGTGAGCAGAACGAGCCTTACTATCTTCATCATAAATCCTACAGCATTCCACCAAATCAGCAAACCTTCGAATCCTCTGATATCCAATAGCCTGTTTTATCTCAGGACGCAAGCCACTTTCATACTTCACACACTTTGAAAATTCAGCAGTCGCTTCCACATAATGAGGATAAAACTGCACAAGTTCCACAAACTTAGCATTATAGTCAATAACCGACATATTACCTTGTTTTAGCTCTAAAAACTCAATCTCCTTCTTTCCTTGGACATCCTCCGGAAAATACTTCCTTAGAAACTCTCGGCTAAACACCTCCCAAGTGATCTCTTCTTCCTCCTCCTCAGCTTCCAACACCTGACGAGTACTAACCCACCAGTCATCAGCCTCTTCGTGTAACATATGAGTGCCCAGCCTCACCTTAACATCATCGTCATCACAATCCATTACCCTAAAAATCCTCTCAATCTCTTTCAACCACAACTGCGCACCATCCGGATCATGTTTCCCTTTAAAGACCGGCGGCTTATTCTTTCTAAACTCATCATTTCCTGCAGCATTCGGTGCACCCTGCACAGCTCGTGCCATCGCTTCCATCGCAGCAGCCAAAGCAGCATCATTACGACCAGCCATATTCTGTTCGTCCAAAACAGAAACTATGGTTAAACAACAACTCGCTCAACACAGCTCGCCCAATATGCCAGACACAACAGACACAAACTACACAACTGACACGGACTGGCTCTGATACCACTTAATGTGACGCCCCCAAACTATACCCCCAATTAACATGCAATTAAAGCACTAAAAGAAAATTCAAAATTTCGTCAGAGTACATTTGAAATCGCGGCATAGAAAGGGAGGAATCACATCAACTGTAACAAAACATAGCATACAACACCTGCCCATAAAGATATGCAACTGTGGGGTAGCAATCAACAGAGGAAACTTAGTTCCTTACACCCACTTTTTAGAAATTAGAATTAAAGCGGAAAATCTAAAATCTGATCAACATATATACATATAAACATATCTATCATACTTCCAGTTATACATATACAACCACAATATATCATCGAATATACAAAGTAATAGCACGTGGCCACCCTAACTACCCGGAGTCACATATCAGAGCCGACCGACCAAAATAATGAAGACGCAACGCTTCACAAAAAGGAATACCTCCAGCAGCTCTAATCTGCAACGCCTCATAGAGCGTTATAAAACAGCAGATGGGTGAGAAAAACAACCATAATATAATTGAATAAAATTATATATATAAACACAAAAATGTACAAGTAACACATTCTCACCACAACCACTTATAACATAATACCGCATAATTCTCAAGCATCGAATACCATTACACACCACACATATACCATACAATCATCAATAACATTCACAAATTCACACGCAATTAATTCATGATTTATGCAATGCACATAGACCGACACAACGACTCTATGCACATGCCATGCGGTACCGACTTCCAATGTCCCATGTCTCATCATCAGTTCACTCAGGAACTATTGGAACCATCGCTCGTTACTGAGAATATCAAGTAACTCCCCGTCGGGCCTACGATGTTCACCCGTCGCTTTAGGTCCTCAGGCAGCGCCTCATATTTTCGAGGCACACGACGTTAAGGATTGCTTTAAGTCTCCAAAGGAGCCCACAATCGTCTATAACCACCGCTTTAGGTCCTCAGGCAGCGCCTCATATTTTCGAGGCACACGATGTTATAGCAGACTCCATCAGGAACCGAACCGCCACTCAGGACGTTTCCACATAATGCACATCATGATACTTGGCATACAATGACTCATGACATTCACATTGCATCCATACACACATTCATAATCATGCACATTTATCAAATACCACACTTAGCATTTTCTTGCCTTTCGGCCATAAAGCATCATCACAACAGCACATAAGTCATCTCACGTACAAAACAACAACATACGACATAATACACGTCAATTCCACACCATTAAAATGACAAAAATCGATAACCGACACTATTCCCATTTCCCGACATAATTTAATCGGCTAACAATCCCCCAAAACCCATTTTTATTAGATAGAACATTTCATAAGCTTTCCAACGGTATAAAGAACGTCCCAATCCGAGTTACGGATCAAAAGTTATGGAATTTTAGAGAACAGATAAAATTTTGAAGTCCCAGACCGCGCTGAGCGGGTCCGTGAGTGCGCTGAGCGGGCTCGCTACTGCCTGGTGAGGTTACATTTTTTCAAGAGCGCGCTGAGCGGGCTCTGCGATTTTCAGAAAAAAAAAACCCTCTTCGAGAATCCACCCCAAAAATCCCATTTTTCACCCAAATTCAATTCCAACAGCAAAACAAACATCAACGATTATTCATACACACAGTGTGATCATACAATACAGTTTATATCGATTTCCGACTGTGAAAACCTCGATTTCTACTCGTTTATCTCATTTCGACCTATATTTGAAAAAAAACAACAAAACTTCCACACAAACATACATAATCATACACAATCATAGTATAATCGAGTTTCGCACCCTTACCCAATTAATCGATTCCTAGAAATTGTTCTTGATGATTTTCCAAGCTTTTCTCCAATTTCTCTCTTTTCTCTCTTCTCCTCTTTTCTTCTCTTTTCTTCTTTCCCTTTTCTTTTCTATTTTTCTTTTTCTTTTTCTTTTTATCTTACTAACTTAATGAAAATAAGTGGGAAAAGACCAAAATACCCCCACACTCAAATATCTCACAAACGTTCCCAAAACGCGATAAAATATAATCACGACGAAAAATAACATATTTTCACATAAAAGTCGAAAATAAAATAAAATAATAATAAAATAATCAAAAGACTCAATAAAATAAAATTGGCAAAACTGGGGCGTTACACAGCGTACTGGTAGACACCAGATCGGCTCTGAATGTTATGCCGAAATCCACATTAATGCGACTATCATTCAAAGGATCTCCGATGAGAGGCAGTGAGGTCATCGTCAAAGCATTTGACGGATCCTGGAAAACAGTTATTGGTGAAGTCGACCTTCCCATAACTATCGGTCCTCACACTTTCCAAGTCACTTTCCAGGTCATGGATATCCGGGCAGCATACAGCTGTTTGTTAGTAAGACCTTAGATACACCAGGCTGGGGCAGTCACTTCGACACTGCACCAGAAGCTGAAGTTCGTCAAGAAGGACCAACTAGTCACAGTCTGCGGAGAGCAAGCCTTGATCGTGAGTAACTTATCGTCGTCCACTTGTGTAGAACCAGAAGAGGTTGTTGGAACCCAGTTCCAAGCACTTTCGGTGAGCAATGACAAATCAGAAAAAGGAACGTCGATTTCCTCGTACAAAGATGCTCTCGAAGTGATCAAAAGTAACAATGCCAAAGGATGGGGACAACTTGTCATTCCTACTGATAACAAAACAAAGAAGGGTCTTGGTTTTTCTTCAACCTGTACCCAGACTGCTACTAGCGATAAAAGTCTTCATCCCATTAAGGATTTTTTCCACAGTGGAGGTTTCCTTCACCCAGTGTCTCAAGAAGTACATACCATCAACGAGGGTGATCCCTCCGATACAGATGAAGAGTGGAAATCATATCTTAACGAGGACTGTTATATGTCTCAGGAAGAGGTGCCTACGCCATTTTGCTATCCCGCACAGAGTACGAGATTTATACCAAGGCCAGATGTCAAGATGATATATGGAGATTGTGATCCGGAAGGATGTCGTGCTCCGCCAAACTTATTAGAGGAGGACGCTCTGATGAAAGACAAATTTGACCACGACTATTATGGCCCAATGGATGGCCTGTCTATCTGGCAGCCGTACCCAGGAGACTTGGGGCAAGAAAGTCAGCCCAATGATGCATATGAACTCAGCATTATTGAAAATAATACCTGCGTCCCCACCATGTCATGGGATCATTATTCAGGGCATTCAGAAAATATCCACCACGACGATGAATTTGCAAAACTTGCAGGGCTAGAGTTCATTAATTATGCTTTTCCCGATGTCAACGTCATCGAAAGAGATGACTCCTCCAGTTCCAAAGAAGTGTGGGACACCTTAGGACAACCAAGTGGCAAATACGACTACTTGGTCCAGTACACCGCTCCTGAAAGCTATCGCATCAGGCTCGAAGACATCCAGCCAACTGGATGGGGAGATCCACCTGAGAGTACAAATACTATGCAAGATACAACAGAAGAGTTCATCTACGACAACTCTGCCTGGGAAACAGATTCCAACGATCCTGCTCCACCAGAAATTAGCGTTATTTCTGAAGACAAGTCAAGAAAAAAGGTACCAGACTTTGTTATTCACCGAGGAGTTCGCCGCCAATGGGTTGTTGTCGACATTCTGAAAGTTTTTCATAAGTCTAAGTAATTGCCATTTTTAACCTTTCACCCTGCCCAAGTGAAACAGATGTTTTGATAGGGCACACTTTCTGTAAATGTACCTCTTCGCTTTTCCCAAAGCGACAGAGTTTTGTTTTATAGGGTTGTAATTTCAAGAATCGACAAGATCATAAATAAAAAAACATCTTTATGTAATTTCTGTATTTATTGCTGCTTTCTCTTTTCGCTTTTTCAGAAAATGGTAATCCTAAAAAACAACTCAAATAATAAAAACAAGCAGTTTTCAAATACACTGCACACACTCTTGCATTCTCTCTATCTCTTCTAAAAACAAATCATCACGTCATGCAGATTTCTTGTTCTAAACCCCATTGAAACATACGGTCCAATGCCTTCTCCCAACTTTGAATTCCTGGTATTTGAGGCTAAAGTAGAAAATGACGAGGAAATTCCAGAAGAGATCTCCCGATTACTCAGATAGGAGGAAAGGTCCATTAAACCTCATAAAGAACCGTTGGAAACGGTCAACTTGGGTTCAGAAGAAGAAAGAAAAGAAATCAAGATTGGGGCATTGCTCAGTCCAACTGTCAAAGAAAATTTGATAAAGCTTCTCAAAGAATTTCCCGATGTATTTGCTTGGTCCTATCAGGAATGCCAGGGTTGGATACCAGCATCGTGGAACATCATCTACCGTTAAGATCAGAATGTCCTCCTGTAAAACAAAGGTTGAGACGGACTCACCCAGACATAGCCATCAAAATAAAAGAGGAAGTACAGAAACAGATTGACGCGGGTTTCCTCGCCACGTCAGAATATCCTCAATGGCTAGCCAACATAGTACCAGTTCCAAAAAAGGACGGAAATGTCAGAATGTGTGTGGACTACAGGGATCTAAACAAGGCCAGTCCCAAGGACGACTTTCCCTTACCGCACATTGACATGCTGGTAGACAGTACAACGACGTTCAAAGTATTCTCCTTTATGGATGGATTCTCGGGCTACAATCAAATCAAAATGGCGCCGAAAGACATGGAGAAAACTTTGTTCATCACCCCATGGGGTACTTTTTGTTACAAGGTAATGCCGTTCGGTTTGAAGAACGCCGGGGCAACCTATCAAAGTGCCATGACAACTCTGTTTCATGACATGATACACAAAGAGATAGAGGTATATGTCGATGATATGATTGCCAAATCTAAGACAGAAGAGGAGCACGTGACCCACCTGTCAAAGTTATTCGAGCGGTTGAGAAAGTACAAGCCTCACTTAAATCCCAATAAGTGCACATTCGGTGTCCGTTCAGGGAAACTGCTAGGGTTCATCGTCAGCCAGAAAGGAATTGAGGTTGATCCTGACAAGGTCAAGGCCATTCAAGAAATGCCTTCTCCAAAGACTGAAAAACAAGTCAGAGGATTCCTGGGACATCTGAATTACATTTCCAGATTTATATTCCTCATGACCGCGACATGCGCGCCAATCTTCAAACTGCTCAAGAAGATACAATCATTTCTCACTGATTCTCAGGGCAAGTGGACTCCGAATTATGACGGCCCTTATGTGGTCAAGAAAGTTTTCTCAAGCGGCGCCTTGAGACTCGCAACCATGGACGGAGAGGAATTTGCCTACCCCACAAATGTTGACGTAGTCAAGAAATACTTCGCTTAAATTAAAAAAAATAATAATAAAAAAACGTCTCGGTGGATTGAAAACCCGAAAGGGAGGTCCAGGAAAAATTAGAGACATAATAAAAAAATCATCCCGGTGGATTGGAAATCTCAAAGTACAATCCAGGCAAAAGTTAGGGATTCATGGCAAGTAACTACGTCTAACAAAGGGGCAAATCCCTCAGCAGCAGTAATGCCATCCATCAGGAAAACTCCAGTCAAGGTCATCTTCAACAGAAGCTCAGGATGTCCCGAATTCAAAGTTGATAGAAGGATAGCGGTCGTTATGTTTCAATATAGCCCTTTTCCCTTAAATTACCGTTTTCTAAACTTTGTAAATACTCTATGGAATCACGCTTTTGGCTGATTTCCATCCTATCAATAAAATTTGAGCCCTAGTGCTTTTGTTTGTAATTCTTATTTGTTTTAGCTTTACGGAATGACATTTTAACATGATCAACGATTCTTGAAATAAAATATAAAAATGAATTTACTTGTCAAATTTTTTCTGCTTTAAAATAAAGATGGTAAATTCTTTTGACTGTTGAACATCGAAAGAACATCGATTTCTTCTCCAAAGGTGTTTGAACCTCAAAGTGCAGAATCAAAGTACTCCTTCTAAGCCAGTGCACCTGAATGAAGGATCATCTGTGTCAGATGCAAATATTCCGTCCGACATCCCCGGCAGAGTTCTTATCTCCTAAGCCCGACCAACGGTTGTTCCCCGTCTCTCCTAAGCAAGGCAGAATTGCTACTTTTGGACCAGATGATACTTTCCATCCCCTGCAGTGGCCGAGTATCCAGTCGTGGTCATCTATTAGTCTGTATGTCGTGTCAGCTTTGTCAGCATAAACATACATACATCATGCATTATTGATTTACATTCATATTCATATTGCATCACTATCACTCTAGTCGGTCTTATCCCCTCGTGATAAAAGTCCTCTCAATCGAGTTGTCAGTTCTTTCCTCATCAAGAAGCGAATCATCTAAGCAATCTCTCCCCAGTTTATTTCGGGGATAAAGTTGGTCCTCGACCACTTTGATAACTTGAACCTCTGAAAGACCAGAAGGCATTCGACGAACGTCACTCTTCTTCAATGAAGATGATATCTCCGTTTTCCCGGATTAAGGAAAAATCCCCAGAGAAAGCCTCACAACCAAAGACTCTCGGCAACACATTGATTTTTCTCTCCAAGAGAGTCAAGGTTAATGAAGTCATCGGCACCTCAAAATTGGATTACATCACATGGCATTTCTCCGAAAAGATCTCGAAGAAAAGTATGATGTAATATCCCCAAGTGGAAAGCAGTCTCTCAAGAGACTCGTTTTCCGCAGTAGAGTCGACAAATGGCGTTTCCAAACAGGGAAGTTTGTGTACCTTTACAACTCAGACGAATGGGTTCCCCAGCAAGTCTGACATCAAAAGTTTATCCCATCAAATGGCAACTCCCCAGGAAAATTCGGCGAAAAGTTTGAGGAAAACCGCTACGGATAGCGTCTCTTGTCAAGAAAGTTTATTAACAAAATAAACTTAGACCAGTTTCTTGGTAGGAAACCAGGATCGAGGGAAAGTTTATTTCAGAAACTGAGACCAGTTCCTTGGTAGGAAACCAGGATCGAGGGGAAGTTTATTTTAGAAACTAAGACCAGTTCCTTGGTAGGAAACCAGGATCGAGGGGAAGTTTATTTCAGAAACTGAGACCAGTTCCTTGGCTGAAGACCAGAATCGAGGGGAATTTTACCTTTTCTAAGCATCATTGCTTAGCGAAAGAAGATGGATGGGAAAGCTGCCATTCATAACCACCATCAAAATTTTGGGTATTTTGATATTTAATCCTCTTCCACCCCGAATGCCCGAATACCTTCGCCATTCACACCTTCGGGTTCAAGAAGATTAAATAGGGGCATCTGTCATACCCCAAATTTTGACCAACAAGATTCCCCATCATTGTGTAAATCATCATCACAATATGGATGAACTATCATGCCTCATCAGTCTCTCCAAAGATGGGTAAGCATTCACCACAAACAAGAATTAGGGTTTTGAGCCCTATCAGAGCACTTAGACAAAGGATCAATCAAGAATTGACATGATCTTTAACTTGTCTAAACTCTCCAACACCTATGAAGGATCAAGAGGACTCCCACATCAAGAACCAAGCACAAAGTTGCTACATTCCAAGTGGATTAAGCCTCAAGATCGCCAGTGTCACGAAATTAGGGTTTTGGTCGACCAGGGCCTCCAGATGGGAATGTTTATCTGGGCATGAGCCAATGCTTCAAAACATAACCTATGATACTCCAAGGGGCCTCATGGACTCAATCATCAAGTCAATTTAACCCCAGGGGATGCATTTACCAAAAATTAGGAATTAGGGTTTCTTAACCTAATTCACCCCTAAGTTGACTTTTGGACAAAACATGAGCCAAGACCTCACGACATGATTTGAGGGCCTCTAATACACTACATTGATCCATTTGCAACAATGGATTGATCCAAAAAGCTTGGTTCACCAGTTTCAATTTCATCTGAACCACAATTAGGGTTTTGGGGAAAAAGTCAACTATACCTTTGACTTTTGACCAAGACATGCTCCCAAACCTTGGGACATGATTCAATACACCCTATATCACCTATGGAGTCCATCCATTTGGTTTGATTTAGGTCAAGGGTTTGATTTCACAAAGGATCGCACAGTTTGGATTTCATCTGATAAAAAGTCAACTGTACAAAAAGTCAAAGTTTGACTTTTTGATTTTTTGGTCAACCAAGGTTCCGTAACCCTAAAACAATGTTAACGTGTGATTGGAATCATCATTCATCCAGAAAAATCAAAGAACGTGAGTTAACTTGTAAAAGGGGTAACCATAAAAAACATAGAATTTTTCTAAGTTATGAAACAAAGTGGTTAGGGTACCAACTTCCAAGGATCATAACTTGAGATCCAAGCAACCATTTTGGATGATCCAAAGATGGATTTGTAGCTCTCATGGCATACTTTAAAAGTGTCAACTACACCTCATTCCAATTCCTCATGGAATTTTAGTTATGGAGTGATCAAAATGGCTGAAAACATGAAATGTCACTTTTTCCAACACTTAATGAAATTTTCACTAAGTCAGAACCTGTCTTGCTTTTTTTCAAAATGTAAGGGCATTTTTTACTTGGATCCAAAAGGTTTTAAGACAAACTATGATCACACATGTGTTGTGTCATATGAGGGCTCTCCAAAATGCCCAAGAACTCCATCAAACTCCACCTGAGCTAGGAGTTATGAGAGCTGCAACATGCCTTGCTGCAAACTGTCTTGGCAAGGCAGATTTGTGCATTAGTGCTCAAATTATGCAATTTCAAGCATGCTTATCCATCTGCACACCTCAAGGGGGAACAACCAAGGGACAAGCACTGATCCATAAGCCTCCCAAGTCTTTGGAGCTACATATAGGTTTGGCACCCCTAAAAGCTAAAGATGCCTCAAGACTCCAATTTTGTTTTGAGGCATTCAATGGATGCTTAAAGGTGGCATGTATCAGAGCAAAGATGAACACTTCAGTCAAGCCTTATCCTTGAATCAAAGAACCATAGGCATGTGCTCTAATCTCAAGTCAATGGCTAGAGGAGACTTGAGATTCCATTTGATCCACATTGGCCAAAGGCCTGCTGCAGTTGCCATTCCCTATTCCTTACAAAACAAACTTAACACACTATAAATAGACCTCATTTCTGATCAGTTTAAGTACACCAAAGCACCCAAACTGATGCTTTCCTCAAAATCACCTCTTTCACTCCAAATTTTCCTTCTAACTCGTCACTATCGAGTTTTGAGTTTGGGAGCAATTCCAACCAAACCAATCACACACACACCTCACATATAACATATAGAAGTGATCCAAACTCTCATATAACATCTGGAACACCAATTTCACAAAATCACCAGCCATCTGCACAAGCTTTTGACAGATTTGCAGTTGAGGTGCCAAATCAAGTTCCAGCTCAATTCAATCCACTTCAAGCATTCAGGCCCACTCCATAGCACCTAGCGAAGCTGTCCACGTCATTGGAACCAAGCTGTAACACCTCCAACCTAGAACTCGATCACCAGGTGCAAGAGGTAAGCCTCAACTTGGCCATCTCATGATTCATGCAAATTTCCTCGCACAATAATTTTGCCATATGTTCATAATCATGTATAGAGTGTTTCCCCTCAATTAATTGCTTTGTATGAATCGTGTATGGAGTTTCTTAGCCTTCATGCAGAAATTAGGGTTCTTGAGGTTTCTCTTTGATTTCTAATTCCTTGCTTAAAATAAATGAAATTAAAGACCATAGACATGATCGTGAGGTGAAAACGAGTAGATTGATATGTGGATTGTGTGATTTCATCAAGTATTCAGTGAGATTGATGAGAAAATGCAAATCTGGGTAAAACAGAGCACGCGGGCAAAACCAAGGTGTTATTGGGGCCCTTTTTCAAACTTTCAAATATTTGAATTTTTTTTATTTTATTTAATTGATTCAAAAATTAATTTCTCTCTGAATTTTAATGATTTTGAGTTGATTCTTTTTTTAATAATTCACAAAAATGTTAAAATATTTTATTTTACAAAAATTTCACAAAAATATTATTTATTTCATATAATTGCTATTTTTGCAAAGAATTAATTTTTATTTGTTTTTTTAACATTTAAAATGTTTTTTCCTTCTTGGTTTTCCAAACTCAAATGGTTTTCAATCATTTTGTGGATAAAAACATGATTATTGAAACATTGATCCAAGATCACCACTCATTTTTCACATGTTTTCAATTATTTTTATTAATTTTTAAAGAAAATTAATTCCATTTTAAAACCAAATTAGGGTCTTGATTAATTCCACCCTCATTAATTTTTTTCAAACACTCATGGGCCTCTAATAGAGTGTAAGACCCTATCCCTTTTTAACCAAAACCATTTTTGGGCCTCAGACATTGTATAAGTCCCAACACATTTTCAAAAACCTCGGCGCGATCGCCAGTTCAAAAATCAAATAACCTGGGCCTCCTCTCATGTTGTAAGTCCCATCTTTTTTTTTAAAACATCATTGGGCCTCTTAATGGAGTGTAAGACCCAATCCCTTTGTAAAAAAACCATTTTGGGCCTCACTTATTGTATAAGTCCCTCTGTACATTTTCAAAATAACGGCGCGATCGTCGTCTTTTTAACAAAATCATCTAGGCTTCTCCTTGAGCTATAAGACCCATCTTTATTCATTTTCAAACTCTCTGGGTATCTCCTTGAGGTGTAAGACCCATACCTTTGTACAGAAAATCTTTTGGGCCTCAGTCATTGCATAAGTCCCAATACAATCTTATTAAAACAACTTCCCTTTTGATTTAGGTTTAAATATATAGTTGTTATCAAAACTTTCTTTAATTTCTTTGAACAACTAACAATACAACATGGAAGCTTGCTCACCTGTAAGTTTTTATCAGTTTTCATTTACTCGCCTTCATATATATAACTGTATTGTGGGAAGCTACACACTGTGAGTCTTCTTTCATTCTTTTAAATACATGTCAATTATATATATGACTGTATTGTGGGAAGCTGCGCATGGTTAGTCTTCTTTCCTATCCTTTTTAAATACTTGTCATATATCAACTGTATATATACCAGTATAGTTGTTTAGAGTTTTCCCCGGTAACTAGGTCTAGAACTAGGTAAAGCCATGTTGGTCACTCTTAAATACAATCAAAACTAGATCCCCATAGGATTTCCAGATACAGTCTTGCCTTCTCTTGGGCTTAAATAATATGGAACAAAGAGAAAGGCAGTATTCCTCGTGAACCTTTTCTCAGATTGTCACCCCTAGAAATTGTCAAAGAAATTCTACTCCCCGGAGTTGATCTATTCTCGGTGAATAGCATCTCTTGGGTTTCTTCAAACCTCATAACTTTCACTAAATGATCTATTCTCTGTGAATATCATTTCTTGAACTTTTCTTGGTTTGGGACCCACGGGCTTCCTAAAAGCATCCCCGCCTCCTCTTGGGCTTTGTACAAGGACCCTTCGGCTTCTTAGAAGTTCTTATGCCTTCTCTTGGGCTTAATACAAGGACCCTGACGACCTCTTAAAGGTATAAGACAGAACTTAGTCATTCTTCGTTAGAGCTGTCTTTCTAAAAAGGAGTCAAAACCTCAGACTAATTTTAGGGTTGATACTCATCCCTTAAAAGAGTTGGCCTCCTCTTGGGCATCATACAAAAGATAAAACTCTTTCACACCAGTAGACTTGGACAGTCTAAATCCCCTTGAGTCTCAAAGACATTCTCAAGTTCCCTCCAAACATAGGAAGAAACCCCGGTCATTCTGGATAAATCTCCAACAATGCTAAAGCCATGTCTCTCTCCTAAAATCCCAAGCCAGGGTTGGTTTATCATCATCATAACACATTCTCAAATCACAACCTCAAGGCATCTGATACCTCAACTCTTCTGTAGTCCTCAGTAAGAGTTGACTCCCCACTTGGACCTGCCTCGGGATCTCAATAATTCCCAGCAGAAGATAGCCTCCTCTTAGGCTTTGTATAATGATCTTTCCTCGGCACGATCAGCCTCCTCTTGGGCTTCGTACAATGATTCTCCCCAGCGGAGCTAACCTTTTCGGACTCTCTTGTTGAGTCAATCACCTTTTTAGACTCTCTTGTTGAGTCATCCACTTTTTAGACTCCCTTTTTGAGTCAATCACCTTTTCAAACTCTCTTGTTGGGTCAACCACTTGTCTGAATCTCTTGTTGAGTCAATCACGTTCCAGATTCTCTTGTTGAGTCAACCCTTTTAGCCTCAATCTTGGGCTTTGTACAAGACACAAATTGTCATAACCTTCTCTTAAGCTTGGGACAAATAACTTCCATAGTAGAGTCAATTCCTCCCAGCCTTGTTTTAGGCTTCGAGGAATGATTTCCCAAGCAGAGTCAAACTCATTTCAGCCTCAATCTTGGGCTTTGTACAAGACACATAAAAATATCCTTAGCTGAGTCAGTAAAGTCTCTTTTAGCCTTAATCTTGGGCTTTGTACATGACATATAAAGATTTCTCTCCCGCAGAGTCAGTCTTCTTTTCAGCTTTTATCTTGAGCTTTGTACAAGATACATACAAACCTCCCCAGCGGAGTCAAAATCCTTTTAGCATCAATCTTGGGCTCTGTACAAGACAAATAGAACATTTTCCCCGGAAAAGTCTCCTTCAGCCTCCTCGTAGGCTTTGTATAATGATATCCCCAAAGAGTCAGTCTCTTTTTTGCCTCAATCTTGGGCTTCGTACAAGACACCAATATATACCCTCTCTTGTTGAGTTGGTCTTATCCAGCCTCCTCTTAGGCTGTGGGTAAAGATTTCCCGCAGTAAAGTCAATCAACCTCTTAGCTTCAACCTTGGGCTTTGATCAAGGCACACAAAAATCAACAATACCTCTTTAGAGAGGACAAGTTCTCTCTCAGTCAAACCTTTTAGCTTCAATATTGGGCTTTGAACAAGAGACAAATAAACCTTTTAGCCTCTGTCTTGGGCTTTGAGCAAGACACCAAAACATCTTTTTCCTCCCTTAGAATAGGAGGAACTACGATTGCTCTGATTTCCCTGTTTCGTTTAAACGGGAATACGTAGGCATAAGATTGTGAAATCTTAGCGAGCATACTAATAAAAAAAACCCTAGGTCCAGTACCTTCATACCAATCAATCTTTAGGTCTAGTACCTTACCAAAAACATCAACAAAAACTCACTCTCACTCATAATCCCCAAGAAACTTTCCCAACCCATTAACAGATAAACACTATCAATTACAAAGCGAAGCCTAAAGTTAATATCCTGTGGATAACCACATATAGGATGGGTAATTGACAACTACCCATTGTATAACCTGACCCTGACTCCTCGAATCTCTTTAAGCGTTTGTTCAGTTAAACATTCGTGTGCAAGGTTAGTTTTAGATACCTTCCCTTTCCCTTCTAGCTTCACGGGATAAATAAGAAATCAGAAAGTAGCACCCCCTCCTACCATTGTGGTGAGGAAAACCCAGCGATAAGGTGGTCGCGTCACCGACAAAAATCGCTCGCTACACTTGGTGTCTTCCCTCTTGGGAATTATTTATCAAGATTTCTCGATAAAAAGAGATAAAACTATTTTAAGATTGAAATAATCAGGAAAATCTGATTAAACCCTTAAAATAATATTTCCAAATTTTTTGCTTAACAAATTAAATTACTCTCTAACCTACGAAATGAGCTTTTGAGTGTTTTCTAGCAAAGAAGTGCAAATAAAAGCCAAGCAAGGGTACAAAACATAAAGCCCAAAACAAAATTGGTGAATTGGATGAAAATAATCGATTAACACTTGTGTCTAATCAATTATAATGCTTAAAAATTCAAAAAATTAAGCATCGGAACGCACCATAATGGCTAGTTAGGTGATTAATTATGGTAATAGATACTTGCAACGGATATCTTTAATTTTTTACCATATGTGATCAATTAGGACTTATATCTAATAGATTAGATAAAGCCTATAAAAGGAGGTAATTTCTCAATCTTTTCATCTCATAATTTCTTACTCATTGCATTAGAAACTCATTAATCCACTCATCATTATCACTTCAAAATGGCCCAAAAGAGAACCTGTTCTTCCCGACCTTCATCTTCATACTTCTCTAAATATTTCACCTCTCAATCCCAAGAAACGAACTATAACCTCTACTACTCCGATAGAGAAATATTCACCTCTCACTATCTAGATGAAGGTCTATTGAAGAATTGCTCCTTCATGGAAACATTCACTGTTGCAGGGCTGAGGAACTTTGTCTTTGAGAAACCCCAAGAGAGGTACCCATATTTGGTAAAATTGTTCTATGAAAATCTCTCCTACATAGATAGAATCATCACTATGAAGTCAAGAAACATCCCATCACCCTATTCCTTGAAGACTTTGCTCACATCTGTAACCTACCCTTCATACAACAAGATTACAAGAAAATGGATCTTGAAGGTAACGAATTTAACATTGAAACCTTTGCTCACTCACTCCTCATTGATCCCACTTCCAACATTCCATTGCCCAAACATTATACTAATCCACAACATCATAAGTCGTGTTCTATTCCCAAGGAAGGGTAACTATAACACCCTTCAAAATCAGACATCCCTGTTTTCTGGTTTTAAAAAAATCCAAGTCCCGAAAAACTGGACAAATGTTGTTCTCCATCACATGATAAATAGTAAAAGGAAAAACAGTATCATGCCCTATACCAAACTGATCACCAAAATCCTTCACAATTATGGCTACCCCTTCATAGAATAACAACCTATCTATGTACACACAAAGATAAGGCAAGGTGTTATAAGCAAAATGGGATATACAATCCAAGAAGAAGAATTTGTCCCTCAACAACCAAGGAGAACTAGGGAGCGAAGAAACACTCCTCTATCCAACCCCTACACTGAAATTTGTGATGAGCAAAGAAAAATGAATGCAAAAATCAACATGCTCGTTGAGAAAATGGCGTGGAAAAATCTTATCTTTCCAACAGCTTCCAGTGAGGATGACGATGAGACGAATTAAGTGTTTCTTAGGTATTTTTCAAATTTTCCATTATCCACATTTTTCCTTCATGCAATTTCCATTCCTGTAATTTGAATTTCATAGTAATGATATGAGTGTTTTCCTTTTTCCTTATAAATTTCCCTTACTAGCATATTTAATTTCTCCACAATGCATCTTTACTCTCCTTTTTTATTTTGACAAAGGGGGAGAAATATACTCTTTGGGGAGAAGGGTGTATTTTCTATCTAATTCAGGGGGATTTATCACTCCAAATATATCTACATTGATTCTTTTATCACCTCTCTTGAGAGATATGTTGTCATCATCAAAAAGGAGGAGAATGTGGAACCTTGTTTTGTAGGTGATATGCTTTTAAAAATGACATCTAATGATATGTCAAGCATGAACAATTAAATGGATAAAGACGCAAAACTATCTTTATGGTTTGATAAACTTGACTATCCGATGATGGAAAACAAAGATTATAACTAAAGCCTCATCTCAAGCACTCAAGCATGTGTTAACATAAAGAGTAATATCCGACAAAGTCTTAAAGCATTATGTGATCTCCATATTTAGTAATGAGTGAACAATTGTAAGGCAAAAGAACTTTATTGTAAAAGCACATGGCTAAAGCACAAACACTAAAATATTTTCAAAAATGCTCTACCAATTTTTTTTTTTTGAAAAACATCTGGAAGTTGTAACATATGAACTGGGGGCAGTAAAAATAGTTATATGCAAATTTTTGACTTTTCTAATAGATTAGAACATTTTTTCAATCGATTAGATTGTTATAAAATGCAAATTTCTTTATTGAAATTTCATTAGATGTCAAGCATATCACCATTAGGAATAGGTGTTGATTGATTAAAAATGACATCTAATGAAATTTCTTTTTTCTGATATGCTTTTGAAATTTCTTTAAAAATGACATCTAATGTTTTGTAGGTGATATGCTTTTAAAAATGACATCTAATGATATCTACATTCGATTGGAACCTTGATTATGTGAAACAACTAGGAATAGGTGTTGATTGATTAGATTGTTATAAAATACTTTTATTGAAATTTCCTTTTTGAGCCAACCTCGGGCCTATAAATAGAGGATCTATTTCTCATTTTAAATCATCCAGACTCGTGTTTTGACGCTTTCATATCTCACTCTATCTCTCTCTCTAAACATTTCTTTAACTTTCTCTCACTATATTTTTAGCCTAAGTGCTTTTGTGGGAAAATTACTTTTGTGAGTGAGATTATTTTTGTAATTCTGGAAAGGGTAAAATTGTAAATTCACCAAGGGAATCTTTTGTGTACACATTTGTTGAATACTGTTTACTTAGGGATTTGTTTGGGTTAAAAGCTAAACCATTAAAAAGCTTTTTTGTTTAAGATTATGTGAATCAGTCCTAGTTTAGGTTGGAAATCAGCCCGTGATAAAATCTCTTAGGTTCTTGGTCATCCTAGTGTTAAACTAAAATAGGTTGAAGCTTAGCCCAATATTAAAAGCTTTATAGGTTGGAGATCAGCCCGGTGTTAAAATCTCTCAGATTTTTGGTTATCACGTGTAAAACCAAGGTATTGAGCTCAAAGGTTTTGGAACTTGAATACTAACCGTTCAGAGGTCTGTGTTTGTGGAGAGAAGACTAATCGTTTTAAACTACCGTTGGGAAGGAAGATTTCCCACTTCACTCTTAAACTTACACTGAAGAAAAGACACAAATGCCTATATCTATCCTCTTGCATTTCTTGGTTGAAGATCAACCATAATTCCTTATATAAGGGGGTTCGTGAAACTTTCCTACTAAAAGCTCTCAATTTTTCAATGGAAATTCTCAAGATCAATTCTCGGGGACAAGACTAAGTCATTTTTGAATGAACCTGTATAAATCTTGGCGTTCTCATTCTTCCCTTAACTCTTTTATTTTATGCATTTTATTTTCCACTGCTAAGTTTTCTAAAATATTTTCAAACTCTAATTTTATTTCTAAAAGTTTTTTAAAACCAAGTTTTCTCAAACCACATAATTCACCCCCTCTTGTGTGTGAAGAATCAAGTCCAAAAAATCCTTGGACCAAAAAGGGGCTCATAAATACATCTCCCAAGTGGGAGAAAAGACGAATCTTAAGCAATACAAATCACACCCTATATACGTCTACACCTAAGCACACCACTCAATAACAGAGCCTCTCACCTCATGTGAGTAGTGTCTCTAAAACACCACCATACAGGGTTTCTCGTCTGCATGGGTAAGCCCTAACCACTATAGAACATGACATACCTACTATGGCCTTTGAGTCCCCCTACCCTTGTAGAATGAACACATACACCTATACTTTTTTACTAGTGTAGTGACGCCCATCGTGCGGCCTTGGTTAAACTAACATGGGCCAAAGCTTCTTTATCACCATAAGCCTAGTCACTACTATCATTCACTCCCACACCTAGCCATATTTGTTCGTGGTTAACAAGAGTGCTTCATCCCTTACACCAAAAAGTACCGACAGTAGCAGTGATGTCCATGCCCTAGCAGAGATGCATTCCATCATGGAAGAATTACGTTGTTATAACCAAACACTAGAATATGATGTACACAACATTAGACAATGCAAATAAGAGTCCAATTCCATATAGGAGATGAAATTGTTGGATCTCTAACCACTCTCAACATATGCCAGAGTCCACCAGAGTCGCTAAGGGACTATCTCATCGATCTAATGAAGCCACCATTAGGGTCGTCCCACCAAACCAAGACATGTTTGTGGGGGTGTCCCAAAATAAACTCTAGGTGGGAAACTTTAACGAGTCTCTTGACCAAAAGCCAACGCTCTTGTTGGCGGAAGTAGTCACACGAGCAGAATGCTACATAAAGGGTGAGGAAAGCAATGTCAAAAAGAAGGTGTGCAATGTCAAAGACTGTGTTCCCAATGTAGAGGGTTCACACCACCCGAGGAAGAGAAATTATACATCTCCCACAAAGGACAAAACCACATTTAAGAGGATAGGCAAGGCAGCATAGAACTTCATGCCTCTAAACACTCGCCGTGAACAAATCTGACGCGAGGTTCTGCAACTGTATAACATCCCTACACTGCCCACTCCAAAGGCGGATGTAATGGGTCCTAAATTAGGAATTTTGTACAAATTCCATAGAGTCAAGGGACACCACACTGAAGATTTCTACCAACTCAAAATGAAATTGATAGGCTAATCCAAGAAGGGTAACTCATTATATATATATATATAAAGGGAGACTTCTCCCATGAGTCAGAAAAACCTAACTCGCGAGGGTGAGATGGCATAGGAAGTACCCAGCCTAACAAAGCAGAAGAAATACCGCAAGGAGAGGGAAGTAAATATGTGCGCCACATGCTTAACACCATAGCATGAGGATTCGTCGAGGGCGGGGAAACCAGGTGTGCATGTAGAAGGTATGCATGTCATATCATGAGTATAGAAGACCTCTATGAAGGTGAATCCCAAGCGCTAGAAGCGCTAGAAACCAAAATCTACTTCTGTGAGAAAGATGTAGCTGGCATTCACCCTCATAGTGAGGACCCCATGGTCATCCCCATCAAATGCGACGAATGGTAGAATAAGAGAGTTCTAGTTGACAAGGGAACTTCTGCGCACATCTTGTATTGAGAGGTGTTAGAAAGAATTCGCCTCGACCCAGAAGACTTGAAGTCTTTCAAATGATCATTGGTGGGATTCTCTAGAGAACTAGTACAAGTAAAGGGATACATCACCTTGAAGATCACCTTCGAAGAGAAAGATTAAGCCAAAAAAATAAAGGTTAGGTATTTGGTTAATAGTGCCCCCTCATCCCACAATATGATTATAGTGCGACAATATTTTAACCAGCGGGGCACCTTCTTGTCGACTATGTATTTATGCATGAAGTATCCACTTCACAATGAGTGTGTAGGGCTTATCCAAGGAGATAAAAAGATCACCATGAAATGTTATGCATAAAGTCTAAAGTTGAAAAGGGTCCACGCTTTAGGAGGGAGAGCGAAGTGAATGGTCTTATGAATAAAGTCACCATAAGAAACCTTCAAGGGAGAGAAGGCTTCCCCTTTAGCCACTGAGGAGACTGAATATTGAAGGTCTATAAGGGATGCCCTCTAGAGACAGTTGCATAGTTTCCATTTATGTATTTTCCTTTATTAATTGTTTGGCTACTTTATTATCAGTTTTTATAGACGAGTATTGCATTTATACTGATTATAAAGGACAAGTTACTACATGGGGTGTACTCTTTTCCCTTTTCACTTTTTTCATAGAGTAAGGGTTTACAATGAGGCACATCATTTTATTATTTTAGACAATCCATAATTTTTGATTTTTACTTACTTTGTAGGAAACCTGAAAGCTCAAGAGAAGATCGCCCATAGTGGAAATCAAACTAGATGGGTCCTTAAGTGGAATCCTTGTCACCCAAAAAGGCAATCAAGTCGTTGGATCCTTAAGTGGGATCTTTGCCACCCAAAAGGTAATCAAGTTGTTGGATCCTTAAGTGGGATCCTTGCCGCCTATAAAGGTGATCAAAATTGTTGGATCCTTAAGTGGGACCCTTTCCGCCCATAAAGGCGATTAAATCACTACATCCTGAAGTGAGATTTTAGCTGCCCATAAAGGCGATCAAAATTGTTGGGTCCTTAAGTAGGACCATTTACGCCTATAGAGGCGATCAATTTGTGGATTCTTAAGAGGGATCCTTTCCCCCCGTAGAGGGGATCAAGTCACTGGATTCTTATGTGGGTCCTAGCCGCCCATAGAGGCGATCAAAATCGTTGGGTCCTTAAGTGGGATCCTTGTTGCCCATTGAGGCGATCAAATAGCTGGATCCTTATGTGGGATCGTTGCCGCCCCTAGAAGCAAAAAAAAAAAACGCCACGCCCCTAAAACGAGATGCTTGTTAAGTCCCCATGCACTAAATTATTGCAAGAAGAACGATGAAAACATACGTCCTAAATGCTAAAGGGTTAATGACACAAGGATAACAATAAAAGAAGTTAACAAAAAAGGTTCCTTCAAGGGGCGCCATTATTCATTAAAATTATAAAGTCCCCCGAAGAGGCGAAGAAGTACAATAAAAAATCCCTGAAATTTAAAAGGTCAAAGAAATACAAAGCCGATAAGTGCCTAGAAACAACCAAACCATCAATCTTCCTCCTGGTTCATCTAATTCTCAACAACATTCTTTGGCTGAAGGGCTCCAGACTTATCACCATTTGGCACCCCGGGGAGGCCACGACCTCCTCATCCACGAGCTGCTGCCATAAACAACTTTGAAAAAATCCATTTGGCTCAAGTTTCGATTGGGGTAGAGGAAAAGGATATTCTCCATGGCACGCTCGAAATAGACGCTAGAAGCACACACTTCCTCATCAGTGAGATCTGATACGACATTCTTCAACTCTTTTTGATGAAGAAGGGCGACACCCATGGATTCTTGCAGGGATTTCTTCTCAGCAGAAATTTGGTTATCCTTTGCTTTTACATATGCCATTTTCTCCTCCCATTTTTCCTTGTCTTTCTGGAGGGATTGCAGCAGCCTCTAGCTCTCATTGTAAGCATCCACCTGCTCCTAGAGCTTCACCTCTAACTATTTCTCAACTTTTTCGCGCCTTTCGTGGTCGATATACTGCAACATGAGCACCCTCAGCTAAAGATTATACCTCACACTCACAATGGCCGAGGTTGGTTTGGAACAAAGGGTGTGGTAATCAGCAGGGAACTCCTTGGAGAAAAAGGAGCTCCATAAACTCTTTAATCGGAGGGTGTTGAAACCAATAAAGCTCTTCACGTTGGGTAAGTCTAGAGCTGGGTCCTCATATTTCCTATTCTTCCCCTTGACTTTGA
Organism: Lathyrus tuberosus; assembly: GCA_022829125.1. NCBI lineage: Eukaryota > Viridiplantae > Streptophyta > Magnoliopsida > Fabales > Fabaceae > Lathyrus > Lathyrus tuberosus. The sequence goes on from JALAZF010000179.1 coordinate 5,192,730, forward strand.
AGCTCTCGGGGTGACTATGGGGATTGTTGGTGCCCAAACTAACACCCTTGAGCTTCTCCCACCTATGTCTCCTCTCCTCAGTAGGAATCCTTAACATTTGATTTACAAAACAATGCGTAAAAATCACAGATGTTGTCTAAAAATGCCTACAAAGTAAAATCAGTATGTGACTTACCTAAGTAGGCGTTGAGATCTTTGCAACCTCCCAATCAATGTCTAATTACTTCACGGTATTCTATAACATCAAAGTACCACAAAAGGTAGACAATCCTCCTCTCCTCGAGGGTAAGGAATGATTGGTCATATCTCGTGATCATCAAAGGATTGTATGTCCAGGATAGGGGAAATAGGGGGCGTCATCACCTCCTAACACACAGAGGGAGTCATCTCGCCCCCTAGCATGGGAAAACATGTCCTTCTAATATTTATAGTGGTTGGAATGGGATTCAAAGATAGCTCTTCCCGGGTGACTACTCAAGGACACACACCTACCCTTCGTCAGTTTGGTGGTGTAGAAGGAGAAAAAAATACTCCCACGGTTGGAGTAAAGACCAGGTCCTCACAAAGCATCCCAAAAGTCTTGATATAACCCCAACTTTAATGGAACAGCTGGGAGCGCACAACATTGATGACCCTTAAGACCTTAATGCAAGAGGGGGGGATATGGAAAAGAACTTCCATATCCTTGATGAAAGGGAGGTAGAAGTAGAAGTATGGGGAAAAGGGATCAGAAGAGACAAGCGCGATCTGTAACACCCTAAAAAATCCATTACAAATATATAGAATTATAGGTAGTTTCAAATACTCAAACATAGGGTGTGACACACACTCCATCATCACATGCTCATCTTTATTCGATTCATCGTAGCAGAATTAACTAATTAAAATAACTCTAGTAATCTCATAAAATAATTCAAATATCTCATATTTAAAAATTATCTCAAAACTTCTCAAATGGAGCAAATAGTGCTTAAAACAAAATACTCTCAAACTCAAAACAAAATAGAAAGGTTTCCCCTAAGTGTTACACAATTAGAGAAATGCAACTAATAACTCAAAATGAAAAAATATAAACAAAGAGTCCAAATACGCCATCCTCCAAGCCAACAACTACTAAGGTTCCTCTACCTGAGTATCTGCACAACCGGCATGAAGTAGAAACACCAAAAGTAATAGGGGTGAGAATACATTCATATATAGATAGTGTGTATAAACAATAAGGATAAATAAGCAACATGTTATTAGTTTCAGAACTCTTATCAACTACTAGGACAACATTGATAACATGAACTCATACAAAACAACCAAATCAACTCATACAATCAAATTACTCACTCACATAAACTCATATAAATAATAAATCATACTCAGTGCAGATGCAATGTTCGACTCCTCAACTTTATATGCATGCGGTACCAAGTTTGGATGATTAGTGTTGTGTTATTAATTGTCACCCCGTCATGGTCCCCTCTCCGAACTGGGTCTCCCCAAAGTCCGCCTATCTCAAATCAGACAACTATACAACTCATAAATGCACGTAATGCAACTCAACTCTATCAAGTCTCGTCACGGTCCCCTCTCTGAATCAAACTCATCACTTCTCAACCATCACTCTTTCAAGGCCACTCACCACGAAAACTCAACAATGCTCATTATCAATTAATTGATCACAACTCAACATAAACTCAACAATTTCATGCATAGTAATGATCAACTCAATAAAATTCATCTATCCATATCAAACATAATAAAATAATATCAAACAGTACATGGCGGTATCAATTAATCTTCAAAATAACACACTGTCACAAAATTAACTCGAAAGCAACTCAGTTCTGCGCTGTTGATAATTGCCAAAAGATAGTATTTGACCACATAAAAACTTGGCACTTATTGCATGGGGTTAAGTTTGATACATATATGTGTGGTGCTTTTTTATTTCTTTGCTATTGTGCAAAAATTTCCACAATTAATCAAGATTGGAACACAAAGCAAGATATAAGAGATCCTGCATGTTCGCTAGGAGAGCATCTAGCGAGGTGAAGGCAAGAGCTCGCTCAGCAAGCCAACAGCGAGGCTCAGGCGTAGAGAAATAGAAGCAAAAAATCATCATTCTTGCCTGGCGAGCCTCAAGCGAGCCATCTTGCCCAGCGATGCTACAACGAGACATAGGCGAGACAAGTCAAAACTTTCCAGAATCAAAATGTCCCATTGTCGCTAAGCAAGGTTGCAACGAGGAAGCTTTCCAAGAGAGCCTTTTGCTCTCCTAGAAAGACATGGTGGTTTGAGATGATGAGTTGGCAGATACTTAAAATTGAAGAACGGCTGCTTCCCAAGCGAGGCAACAACTCACCAGGCGAGAGTAATAGGATAAGACCACTATTTATAGTTTGAGAAACATTTCATTTGAGAGATTTGAAGAATTTTAGAAAGAAATTGCTTAGTAGAGAGAAAGAGACATAAAGAAGAGTAAACCTGAAGAATACAAGCTGGATACGCATCATTCGTCAGGAAATCGTCATTGATGCCTATCCATCTTTCTTTCTTCTCATTTGTAATCAAAGCTACCATGAGTAGCTAAATCTCTTTCTTGTAGGGATTTTATGTAACCCATTAGTACTATATGTATTTATTATGATCATGGGGTTATATATGAATTATTCATTTATTGATATTGATGTTATCATTGTTTACTTGTTTAACGTATAAATTTGAACTGTTATTGAGAAATACTCTTCGAATCTCTATCTAGGATAATCATCTGCTAGATGCTAAACTCTAGATATAGATTTAGGTTTAACATTCACAAGAGTATTGAATCTTAATGCTACCTTATTGTTTAATAGGCTAAGAGATTTTCGATTAAGAAATACGGTTAAACTCTCATTAAGGGTTTAAACATAAACATCGCCGGCAAGAGATACATGATAATATTAATCAGACGACTAATCTCTATATAACTGATCGGAAGAATACATGTGTGATCAGTGGATGAACCCCAATCCCATCAAACTTTCTCATATTTGAAATTTCACTAATCATTTAATGTTTTTAAATTACGTACTTTATGCAAACAAATAACTTGAAAACTTTCCAATTAAACCATATCACCTATTGAACGACATTTAATATCACATCAGTCTCTATGGATATGATAAACAAATACTTACATTTGATGTTGAATAATGCAACCTTCAGCTGTCACTCTCGTTGAGCGACCTACAGCTCACTAAGTGAGCCCTCTCTAGGCGAGCTCCTATATTGCTAGGAACGCATCTCAGAACCTAGAAAATTCCTCACTTTGTATATCTCACTAAGAGATACATTTCTCGTTGAGAGATGAATCACTCACTACGCGTGTTTCATAGAAAAACCACATCACTCATTCTGTCACAAAAATCGATCCAAAAATAGCCAAGTTTGCACGGTCATCCTCGCTAAGCGCAGCCAGGGCTTGTTAAGCCCATATTCGATGAGTGCAACTTTTCAGAATAATCTTTACTGAGTGATCTATATATGAGATGAGTAATTACATGAAAAATGACTTATTAAGCCCATACTCTAGAACTTATAACCCAGAATGGGAAAATCACCTGAACTCTCTCTACATTAACTACTCCCAGCATGTCGTGGGACCGCATGGTCCCCAATATGGCACAATCACTACCTTTGGGGAACCCAACCTTGAATTGTTAATGGAGAATTTTCTTGTGACGCAGGCTTGCTCGAACCTGGAATCTATGATGAAGAGTATTATGGCGACGCAAACTCTCTATAATGTTGAATTTAGAAACCAAAATCTCCATACTAGTGAAATCCTTAAAATCTAAACACTATGATTGAATCCCTCGTGACTCATAGCAAGGCATTGGAGACCCAAATCTCCTAGCTTGCACACATACCTCTAGGATCCTTACCTAAGGGATACGTTAATGTTTTAACAACCAAAATTGAAAAATAAGTTGAATGTCATAGGGAGATTGATAAATAAGTTGAGGAGAGTTCTGGTGAGATAATGGCTGAGATTGAGGAAAATCTCGACACCGCCCGAAAAGGAAGTTATCGAAGAGGTAGAGAAGGAAGAACCTTATGTTACCCCTCCTCCCTACAAGCCACTGATTCATTTCCCACAAATATTTGTGGAGGCTAAGGTAGGTGCCCAGTCCAAAAGGTCTACAGAAATACTAGAAAATATCCACACCAATGTACCATTGACCAAGGTTCTATCTAAAATGAGAAAATTAGAGGATCATGAAATTGGGGAACTTATTGATGTTAAGAGGTGAAGGTTGACCCTTGAGATGGGGGATGAAAAATTGAATTCATAAATATAAATCTTCTAAAACCACCCTACGGGTTGAGAAGTATGAACCACCTCGTAGGAAGAAGAAAAAGAAGATTAGTGGATACGAGAGATGGCAAAATAGGTGGCCATTTTTTAAGGAACCACCATGAATGCTTACACTCATAGACCGTCGAGCTAAAACTACGTTAAACAAAACGCTTCATGGGAGGTAACCCACGCTTTTAACTGCATATGTATTTTATGTTGTTTCATTTAACAGGTATGGATATCTCTAATAAAGAAAGGAAAACTCAAGATAATAAGGCAGAAAGAGAAAAATATTCTTATAGGTTACGCTTCCCACCTCCTCAGCGAGGTGTATGTGAGTTTTTCCTTACCTTCTTTTACTTTAATTGGAACATTGAGATCAATGTTTGGTTTAAGTTTCGGGGGTATTTCCTTATTTTTTCGCATTTTATTTTTTATTTGTTTGCTATGTGTTTTTATGTTGTTAGGGTATTTTGGTTGAATAATTTGCATGTACTGTTGTTGAAAAGCCCAAAATTGAGTCGTACAATTATTTTTTATTTTTTCTGAAAAAAGTTTGTAAATTTGAAAAATATTTGAGAAAGTATATAGGATTTAAGTGATAATTGGCTAAGTCTAGGGACCTGTGGAAACTCGATAAAATAGGTATTACTCAAACACCCTTAGTTTCTTTAGTAGGTTGCAAGTTCAGCACATGTTTTGTACTATAGTGCTTAGATTCTAAGAAGTACCTTCTTATTTGTTGATATAGATTGTCTAGCATACATTTGATTCACTTGTTACTGATGATCGATTGAGAAAGAGAAATAAATAAATAAATAATGTAAAAAAGTATATATGCAATAAAGGATGAAAAATGGCGGTAAAAGGTGACTGCACTTACTAAGTTGGGTATTCCTCACCCGACTATTCAGCCCAAAGGTTGTCGAACCCCAACGTCAAACCATAATGGTCAATAAATAAACACACAAAAGTGAACAAAAATTTCATCTACAAAAACAAAAACAAAAATTCTCTCATTCGATCTCGCATATGTGATGATTATTATTATTCTAAACATGCCTTAATTTGATTGTCTGACAAAAGGAAAGGAAAATCGAAGAAAAGACTTAAGCCCAAAGTGTAGCTAGAGAGGTGACTGAAATGGGAGACTTTTGACTATATTTTTTTATGGTTTTATGTCCTTGTAATACTTTTATTATTGGTGAGTACGGGGGAACTTAGGTCTTAACTGATTAAAGCAACAAACCATATATGAGTATCAATGATTTCATCTTTTGAGGTTTTGATGAGTGAAAAATGCTTGATCCTCATTCTTTCTAAGCAAGCTTGTTGCTTGAGGACAAACAACCATTCAAGTTTGAGGGTATTTGATAAGAGGTAAATGCATCGTGTTTTATATTTATTCTACTTCTGTTTTCGCCTGTGTCTTCATCCTTTTAGTTATATTTTATGCATTTTTGTCTTCTTTTATGTTTTGAAGAAATAAGAAGGTATTAGAGTGAATTAGAATGAAAAAGGCCAAAGATTGCACAAAAATGAGCTCTTCCCATACAAAATTTCCGTGACCAACATAGCCTGGCCATGTCCCAAGACACGGGCCGTGTTGCCCCCTTTAAGCAACCTCCATACAAGTAAACCAAGGTTAACACAACCAACCCATGTTCCCTGACATGACCCATGGCATCCCCCATGTAGTTACAAATTCTTTTATTTTTGGACGTTTTTGTATTTTTGGCTTCCATAACACCTTAGGCTTTATGTTCGTGGGTATATAAGGTCTTAACTCGAAATAAGTGTATGTTATTGGTGATTTATGGCCTAGTTTAGTAAAAATAGAGGCCTGGAGCTTGAGAGAGAGAGAGAGGGGGGGGGGGGGGGGGGGGGGGTAAGGGGTGGCATTTATGAATCCACCACTTTCACTACTATTATTCCATAGAATTGTTGTTTTCTTGAGTTCATGGCTTAAGGCTCTTGTGACTCTTTTGTAATTTCTGCACTTTTATTACAATCTTGCCTTTATTTTAATTTTAAATTATTATTTCCTTTACTTGTTTTAACTTAATTATTCCTCACGTTTCTTAATATTTTTATTGTTGTTGCTTACCTAACCATGTGTGAGTAGTCCCTTAAGGACAAGGGGTTGTGAGAGCTAATCTCATGACAACCCCCAATAAATTTATTCACTAAATTATTACAGTAAAACTCTTGAGAATATTTTTATTTTAGAATTCGAGTCACAATTCACACGTCTATGTCAGTTGCGAGAGAAAATAAAGCATAAATGTTGATCAAGTATTGAAATATAATGATTTGACATCTGAAAGAGTATTTATAAATAATATAGTAGCGAGACGCATGTCGTGACAAGGCGGCTTGCTCTCTATTGAGAAATCCGTTATCTATTCCAAGATCAATGTCTAGATTGCTCACGCCACGAAAGTGGATGACACACATTTTTTCTACTTTTCTATGAAAACTCTTAATCTAGTCTTGTAATTGAATTTGGATGAATTGTTGGGGTAAGTATAGAATTGCAATCACAATCCCATACCTATTTTTATCATTTTCTAATTTATACTTTTCAAATTGTATCAAATAACTCTTTAGCGATAGGTTTATCTAAACATAGTTAGAGTAAAATTTGGTACTCATATACCTCTATGTGGGATCAATATTTTTACTACTTGACTAAACTGTGTACTTGCAGTTCACACTTGATCATTACATCACACATTATCCTTTTTTTTCATGGAAAACAGTAAAACAAAAAGAAATCACCACCACTGTCACAGTTGTCAAAAGGGGGCACCTAACTTAGAACCATATGCTTAGCCTAAATCCTATCTTGAATATATCTTCGTAAATCCTGTTTTCTACATAAAGCAAGGGAAGGGGAAACTTATACCTAGAAGAAGGTTGTGAACGAATGAGAAAGAGAGGTAAGGAGTTGAGAAGTCCAAACGAGCTTGCAAGAGTAAAGAGCGAAATGGAACAAATGAAATGAAGGAAGAAACCTTTTATATGGGAGTAGGAGTGATAAAGGATTCTTTGGACTCCCCTATAGTTTTGAAAAAATCAACACGTTTTTGACACGTGCTGCTAGCGCTTAAGGTCTAAAAAACAGTCCATCATTACTTACATTAAATGGAAGTATTTGGCAGGTGACTCGCCCCTCAAATGAGGGTGTACATAAACTAGTCACCTTCAATTGAAGACTCGCCCCTAACTGAGCCCTCTATCTACTTTACACATATCTCTATCACTTTTCCTCTAAAACTCTTATATATTTCTCTCTTTCATATGTCACTCACTCCACCGTTTTCTCTTTCATATTCCTCTATTTCTCTCTTTATCTGTCTATTTTTCCCTTTCTTGATCTATCATATATTCTATTCCTAATTCCCCCTCTCACTCATATTCCATCAATATAAACTCTATTTTCTTAAATTATAGTAAAATTTATATTATTTTGTTATGTCTAATACTTAGTGTTTTACAAATTAAACACATCCTCATCAACTTACATTATAGGAACAAGGCAAGGGATCCAATATAAAGGAACTTTGGGTTAACCCGTATCAATATGGATGAATTATGGTTTATAAGGATTAAGGTGTGTGTTTTCTCAAGGAACGTGTCAATCTTGGTCAACAAGTGCCCTACGGAGGAAGTTAATATATATATATATATATATATATATATATATATATATATATATATATATATATATATATATATATATATATGAGTCTGTTCAAACATTGTTTTTATAAACGACGTTATTTTTATATATGGGAAAAAATTTACTGTTGATTCAAATATTTTTATAAATGATTTCAAAACAATCGTATTCTTTATACAAGTTTTTTTTATAAAAGGTGTTATTTTTATATATGGGAAAAAGTTTACTATTGATCTAAATATTTGTATAAATGATACTTAAACAAAAATAGTATTCCGTCGGGAAACAATATATTATTGATCCAACTACGAAAAAATATGTGTTATTTATTAAAATTTATATAATAATTAAGTAATGATTGGATAAATGTTTCATGAATGTAAATACATGAAAATATATTAATGATCTAAATATGAAAAAAAAATTGTTTACTTATTAAAAATTAAACCATTAAAATAAGGGTTAAATAAGTTTTTAGTCCCTTAAAATATCCCAACTTTCAAGTTTGGTCCCTCAAAAAATTTCCTTCAAACTTTGGTCCTCTCAAAGTTTTCCATCCCTAACTCTAGTCCCTCCTGTTAGTTTCCACTAACAGAGGATGATGTGGCATGCCATGTGTAACGTTTCGTTTGTCTACGTGTTTTAATTATGCCACGCTGTAAATTCTGTAAAATAGAAAATGTTTCAAAGTAGCTCAAGAGTCACAGTGTGTAAAATAGAAAACGTGGAGATAGAGTGATATTGTGTTTCATTTTAGTGTTAAAGTGGTTGTGCCCTAGCAGAAGAAATATCTCGTTTGTCAACTTGGTGTCACTGTGTTCAAGGAAGAAAGCAACCGTGTGAAGTGGTCCCAACGAGTCATCGTTTGTTTCGCACCAGTGGTCCCAGGTAAGTGAGTTTGTCTGTCATTGTTCCCTTTTTTCTATTCTTTAAAAAGATGTATGCGGTAGTGGTCCCATGACTTCTGTTCGTGTTGTTGATTGCAATAGTGGTCCCGTGTTTGTTTTCTTTAATAGATGTTTGCAATGGTGGTCCCATGACTTCAATTTTTGTTTTTGATTGTTAGTGTTAGTAAATGTTGCGGTTAGTAAATATTAGGTTTAGTTTGTTTTATCCAGAAATGGTAAAAATTAAAGTTAGGTTAACTTTTGTCTACAGGGTAATGGATAAGTTCACGGTTGTTTTTTACATAAAGGGCTCTTTAGTAAAAGACAATAACCTAAAATAAGAGGGTGGGGAAGTGTATGCGTTTAAGGGTCAGGATCCTGATTATTGAAGCTTCTTTGAGGCTTGTGACTTAGTTAAGAAGCTAGTACATGAGTTTGATCACACTTCTGTTAAGATGTGGTGGAAGCACGAGGAAAGATTACTTGAAAAGGACTTAAAAGTATTTAAGGATGATGGAGATGCATTTGAGTTAGCCTTGTATGCCATCGAATATCAGTGTGATGTTGAGATTTATTGTGAGCCTATGGTTAAAGGAGAAGACACATTTATGGATAGGATTAGAGAGAAAGGAAAGGGAGTTAAATGTGAGGAGAATGTTGACAATATGAGTGAATCAAGTGAATAGTCTAATGAAGATTCTGTAGAAGATGTGCATTTTGAAGATAGTGAGGAGGAGAGAATGGCTAGTTTTGAGGAAGGCCTTGATGAGGTGTTTCTGAATAGGGCTGATGGGGAACATAAAAATGAAGATGTTGCAACTGAAGAGGTCAATACTCAGCAAGAGAAGAAGGTAGTTATAACTGAAGAGATGGGAAAGGAACATGTTATTGAGGATGAATACTTGACTGATGAGCTGGATAGTGGTGGGGATGATGATAGTTATGATGAAAGGCCTTGTGTTTTGAGGTATAATAAGGAAGATTCATTGTGTAAGGATTATGTTTTCAAAGTTGGGATGGAGTTTTCATCTTTAAGGCAGTTCAAGGATGCCATATTAGAACACAATGTGTTGAATGATATGGAGGTAAAGTTTGAAAAAAATGATAAAAATAGATGTAGGGTTGTGTGTAAGGAAGAGAAGAAATGTGACTATACAGTGTTGTGTAGTAGGGTACTGACCTCAACCACTTTTAGGATAAAAACTCTGTTTGCAAAACACAAGTGTGGCAGACAATTCTTTAACAGAAATGCTAGAGCTGAGTGGGTTGCTAAAGTAATTATTGATGGCTTGAAGAATAATCCTAGGATGAGGTTAAGTGAGGTCGTAGCTGATGTAAGGAAAAGGTATGCAAATGAAATCCCAGGATGTAGGGCATTTAAGGCTAGACAAATAGCAAGAGCAATTGTTGAAGGTGACTCAAGCAAACAGTATAGCCTCCTATGGTCCTATGGTACTGAATTGAAAAGGGCTTCAGCTGGTAATACATTTAAAATCAGTACTAGTTCTCCAGGTGAAGGGTTGAAACCAAGATTTGAGAGATGCTATATGTCCTTTGATGGCACTAAGAAAGCCTTGAGAAGAACATGTAGACCTTTCATTGGCTTGGATGGATGCCATTTGAAGCATAAATATAGTGGTATTCTTTTGATTGCTGTTGGGAGAGACCCCAATGACCAATACTTACCTATTGCCTTTGTTGTGGTTGAGATGGAGACAAAGGATTCTTGGAGCTGGTTTATGAAGTTGTTAATTGAAGATATAGGAGATGGAAGGTGGTGTTTTATGTCTGACCAACAATAGGTAATCTTACTGCACTGATGGATCTTATTTTTTTTTGCATACATTACATTGTGTTAATGAAGTTATTGTTTTTCTTGATTAGGGCCTAGTGCAGGTTTTTGAAGAAGAGTATCCAGCATATGAACATAGATTCTGTCTAAGGCATCTATATGCAAACTTCAAGAAGAAATTTGGAGGAGGGACCTTGTTCAGAGACCTTATGATGGCTGCTGCCAAAGCTACCTACTATAAAGCTCATGAAGCAAAGATGCTCATGATTAAGGATGTCAGCGTGGAGGCCTATGAATGGATAGAGGCAATTCCAAAAAAAATGGTGTAAGCATGCTTTTCCTATATTTTCAAAATGTGATGTCTTAATGAACAATTTGAGTGAGTCCTTTAATGCAACCATATTGTTACAAAGAGACAAACCCATCATTACAATGTTTGAGTGGATTAGGAGTTATTTAATGGGGAGGTTTGCTACTCTTAGGGAAAAGGTGGAGGGTTATAAGGGAAACATAACTTAAGGAGATTGGATAGAGAAGAGTGCTAGTTGGACAACTACATATGCTGGTAGGTTAACATTTCAAGGGATTCATGTGTTGTTTACTGACAGTTTTGTGGTAGATCTAGAAAAACAAATTTGTTCTTGCAACTATTGGGAACTTGTAGGTATTCCCTGTAGACATGATGTGGCTGCCATCTATAGGAAGGTAGATGATCCTGTAAAATATGTTCACAAATGCTATCACAAGAGCACTTATCAAACATGCTAAAGTGAGGTAATTACCCTACTAAATGGACAGAACAAGTGGCCTAGAACTGAGAATGAGGCAATGTTACCACCTAGCTTTAAACGTGGCCCAATTAGGCCTAAGAATTTGAGAAGGAGGGAACCCGATGAAAAGAGCCAAAATAAATGGCAAACAACCAACACAAACCATAGGTGCAAATTCTGTTTTCAACTAGGCCATAACAAAAGGACATGCAAGAAATGGAAGCAAGAAATGGAAGCAAGAAGTGGAAGCTAAAACAAAGGCTATTCAAGTCACTCAACCAAACCCTATAGAAGCAACTCAGCAAATACCTACACAAGCAAGTCAAACTAATGATGCATCAAAAAAAGGGGTAAGGGTTCCACTTTGATAAATATGTTAATTCTGTACTTGTTTTCAATGTGTCATACTGTGGTTAATATGTTAATACTGAACTTTTCCATACTTGTATATTGTAGGGGAGGCCTAAGGGTTCAACAAACAAAGAACCAAAGAAAGCAAACACCAATGAGACAAGTCAAAAGGTGGGAATAAGTAAAGCAAGAATTGTCAAGGAAGGAAGTACCTCAAAGGCTACTGTCAAAGGAAAAGCAACTGTGAAGAGAAAAAGTGCCAATGTGGAGGAATTAACTTTGAAGAAAGCAAGTCTAGTGGTGGAGGAAGAAAGTGTGAGGAATGAACATGTGGCAAGTGCTGAAAATGAAGCAAATGTGAGGAATGTGGATGTGGCAAGTGCTAAAAATGAAGCAAATGTGAAGAATGTGGATGTGGCAAGTGATCAAGATGAGGCTGAATTGAAGAATGTGGATGTGACAAGTGATCAAAATGAGGCAACTGTAAATAGTGTGAAAGAAGCAACTGAGCAAAATATGGCAAATGAGCAAAAGTATGTCAAATTGGATTATGCCCCTACTGTCAAGGATGCAAGTGAGCCAACTGATCTAGATGAACCTGAGGGTACAGTCGTGGAAAACTCAACAACATTGGATAAGACTATTGTTGCTGTACTAACAGGTGATGATTTCTTAGACATTCAACCACTGAGAGTTGACAAGTCACCTATCAAGACATCTCAGCCAAGGCAAGGTGGTCAAAAAGTTTTTTTTAGGAGGCAACCTAAAATGTGTAGGAACACTCCTTTCAAACCACCTGGAATAAGAACAACATTATCTAGGCCAAGAAGCAGTGAACCACCAAAATTTAGGACACAAAGAAGGTACAAAACACAAGATAATGGCTTGGCTGAAAAAAGACAAAGTGAGAGGTTGAAGACACTGAAGTCTAAGAACATACCAGGCCTAGGGAAAGAACCTGATAATCATGTGGTTATACCTGAAGCTGGCTGCAGCATTGGCAAGGGACAACATTCATTGTTATGAACCTAATGGATGAATTCCATAGGTGTTTTAGAGTGTGTTGAATCATTTCCCAAGGTTTGAGACCATGTCATGGTCAAAAGTCAAAAGTAGGGTTGACTTTTTCTCAAAAACCCTAGTTTGTGGTCCAGATGAATTTGCATCTTTATATTGCTTATGAACCAAGTTCTTTATGTCCATTTGAACTTGTAAGAGGATCGATGTGAGATATTTGAGGTCTTCAAAACATTCTTTGAGGTTTTGGCTTATCCCTTGCTCCAAAAGTCAACTTAGGGGTGAATTAGGTCAAGAAACCCTAATTCCTGATTTTTTATGAATGCATCCCCTGAGGCTATTTTGAACTTACGATTGGATCCATGAGGTCTCTTTGAGATTCTTGAATCATGTTTTGAAGTATTGGCTCATGCCCAGATAAAAATTTATCTCTGGAGGCCTTGGTCGACCAAAAACCTTAATTTGGTGACACTAATGATCTTGTGGATTGATCCACTTGAAATGTTGCACTCTTGTGCTTGATTTTTGATATGGGAGACCTCTTGATCCTTCATGGATGTTTGAGAGGTTTGACAAGTTGAAGATCATGTCCATTCTTGATTGATCCTTTGTCTGAGTATTTTGAGAGGGCTCAAAACCCTAACTCTTGATTGAGGTGAATGCTCAACAGTCATTGAGAGGATTTATGAGGTATGAAGGTACATCCATATTGTGGTGATGATTTGCACAATGATGGGAAATCTTGTGGTCAAAATTTAGGGTATGACACCCTTATGTATCACTAGTCTCCCTTAACACTCAATCTTTAGAGATGAAGGTCCTCAACAACGGAAAAAGACTAAGGATGAAGATGATGAACAATTCTAGAATATCTCACAAACAGACTAATTCACAATGTGTTAGTCAAGTAATTAGATATAGGTGAAAGAAGAACACACACAGACACACACAAGGTTCTCTCGTATTTATGGGTAAATGGGTCTTGGTTCTTGATTGATATCATGAGATTGATTCATCATAATGAACACACAAAATTAATCAATTCACTCTCTCCAATTCACTCACAAAACATCAACAAATTACACAAGAACAAAGTGCAACAAAAAGAAGTGAACCTGACATGGATTAACACTCAAGAAGTTGTTGTAGAGAAAAAGTGAAAAAATAATGGTGTTGGGTATAGACAAACTAAAGAAGAGAAGACAAATTGTATTTTTTGTCTCAAAAATGGGTTTCACCCTTTTTTGTTTTTCGCACTTTTGGTTTACATCAAAGAAACAACTATTTAAATATAAGATGCAAAAATTGGATTTTGTAAAGCTGTGATTCGAGTCAAGAGGAAATCATGATTCAAATCTCCATGATTAAAATCAAGTTAAGTTTTTGATTCAAATATATTTGAGTAGATCCCAAACATGACTTCATTAAGACACTTGATTCGACTCATGGATATCATTTAATTCGAGTCACAAGAGTATAGGATTCGAATCAGATTTATTTTATGATTCAAATCAAGCAGTCCATAAGCAAATCCCGATTTTTCACAAGTTTATGATTCGACTCACATTTAGTACATGATTTGAATCAAACACTCAACATCTTGATTTTAAGAGATCTAACTTGTGATTCAAGCCATGTTTGATGAAACGCAAAAGGACAAGTTGCTAGGGTCAAAAAGACACAATATCAAGGAATCAAACTCTCTAAATATATTGAATATTAAGGGGTCTTAATGGTACAATTTCTAAATAAACAAAGCGATTACAATAGAAATTGAGTGCGAATAAAGTACAAACATGCAAATATTAAATGATTAGAAAACTGCAAATACGCAGACAAATTATAACAATTACACTCAAATTAGTAAAAAAAATCAAAACAAGTGAATGATACCATACGATAATGTGACTGCACTTTCAAAGTTCTCAACCACCTCCAAAAACTATCCCTCCACATTAACACCACAAAGACAAATTTTCGAGAAGTTAATCATTAACCTCTAATGCCAACACAAAGCTCTAGAGAACAAATTGAATAGTCCAAAGGTTGTCGATCGACGCCTCGCTGAGAAGAAGAACATCATTAACATACTAAAAGAATGAAGCCACCACGCCCTTGGTTCCCAATGTGAACATAGAAAAGGCCCTAACCAAGTCGCATTCTACATCACGGTACTTAGGCCCTCCACCACCAGAAGAAAAAGGAAAAGGGCCAAGGGACCCCCTGCTTAACCTCACTATGAATATTAAATTCCTCTATAAGACACTCGTTGACCAACATCGGCAGGCTCCTTGAGAAAACACACACATTGATCCATATAAACCATAACAAAACAACAATACATATCATTCAGTCAATTCAACAATTACACCTAATAACAAAATACATGTTGACCAATACTGAAATTATAACACAAACAGTCTTCAAATTTCCATAAAATTCCTCTGCCTTGAGCTTCAAATTTCCATAAAATACTTCAATACATGATTCAAGAATCTCAAAGAGACCTCATGGATCCAATCATAAGTTCAAAATAGCCTCAGGGGATGCATTCATCAAAAATCAGGAATTAGGGTTTCTTGACCTAATTCACCCCTAAGTTGACTTTTGGAGCAAGGGATAAGCCAAAACCTCAAAGAATGTTTTAAAGACCTCAAATATCTCACATTGATCCTATTACAAGTTCAAATTGACATAAAGAACTTGGTCCATAAGCAATATAAAGATGCAAATTCATCTGGACCACAAACTAGGGTTTTTGAGAAAAAGTCAACCCTACTTTTGACTTTTGACCATGACATGGTCTCAAACCTTGGGAAATGATTCAACACACTCTAAAATACCTATGGAATTCATCCATTAGGTTTGAGTTAACCCAAGGACTTGATTTCATAAAGGATCACAAAGTTTGAAATTCATATGATAAAAAGTCAACTATGCCCAAAAACCAAGTTTGACTTTTGAGAATTTTTTACAAACATGGCTTCTTTAAGTAAAAAACAATGTTAAATCATGGTTTGGATCATCATCCATCAAGAAAAATCAAGAAAAGTTGGGTTACTTGCAAAAGGGACAATCTTAAGAAACTTGAAATTTCACTAAGTCATGAAAAAAAGTGATTTTTACCCAACTTTGCAAGGCCATAACTTGTGATCCAAGTAACCTTTTTCTCCCATCTAAAGCTCAAATGAATGCTCTCATTACATACTACAACATTATCAACTACACCATATCCCAAATCTTCATAGATTTTGAGTTATGGATTGATCAAAATCATAAAAAATGAGAAATGGACATTTTTCAAACACTTAGAAAAATTTGAGACAAAATCTGTCTCATGATTTGTCCAACTTTGGAGGCATTTTTCACCGTGATTCAAGACCAAAGTTAAACATCAAAGTTCAAGTATGATATATGGGCTTTTTAAAAAGTACAAGAGCCTCCCATGATTCAACTTGAGCAAGAAGTTATGAGCTTCCCAAAATGGCATTTTTCACCCTGCCTACACAACAGCATGGATACACGACTTGTGCCACACGATTTCCTCCTTCAAGTTTTGCCACTTTTCCAACTTTGTCATCTTCCAAAAACACCAAACTTATGATGACTCACTTGTTACTTTATCAATGAGTCAAGAATTCAACTAGGCATGTGCAAAATCATCATGACATTAACCTTGAAATTCAAATTTGGCATCAAGCATTTATGTGACACATAAAGGTGGAATGGATCAGTTACAAGCTAATTCAAATGAGTCAAGATTTCTCCAAAGATCAGAAGACCTAAACCTGCAAAGTTTGGCCCAAGTCAATGGCTATAGGAGACTTTGGCTACATGACAAAACCATTGGATAATAGGTGATCCAACCTCCATTCACTATTCCTTCAAAAAAAAACTTCCTCTACTATAAATAGAGGTCATTTGTGACTGATTTGAACACACCAAAACATAGCAATCCATGTTTTCCTTCCCTTCACCCTCCAAAACCAAAATTTGCTTCCTTTTCAAGCAACTTTCGAATTTTTCAATAGGAAGTAATTCTATTAAAACTAATGGTGTAGACACCTCAAATATATCATATAGAAGCTATCCAAACACTTCTCCATCATCTGTAACACCATAATCACAAAGTTCAAAATCCAACCTAGACCTAATTATCATACCCCAAATTTTGACCACCAAGATTTCCCATCATTGTGCAAGTCATCATCACAATATGGATGTACCTTCATGCCTCATCAATCTCCTCAAAGATGGTTGAGCATTCACCACAATCAAGAATTAGGATTTCAAGCCCTCTCAGAGCACTTAGACAAAGGATCAATCAAGAAATGACATGATCTTCAAGTTTTCTAACCTCTCAAACACCTATAAAGGATCAAGAGGACTCCCACATCAAGAATCAAGCATAATGTTGCAATATTCCAAGTGGATCAAGCCTCAAGATCGACAGTGTCACCAAATTAGGGTTTTGATCGACCAAGGCCTCCAGATGAAAATTTTCATATTGGCATGAGAAAATGCTTCAAAGCACAACCCAAGATACTCCAAGGGACCTCATGGACCCAATCCTCAAGTCAATTTAACCTCAGGGGATGCATTTACCAAAAAATCAGGAATTAGGGTTTCTTGACCTAATCCACCCCTAAGTCGACTTTTGAGGAAAATCATGAGCCAAGACCTCAAGACATGATTTGAGGGCCTCAAATACACCACATTGATCCATTTACAATAATGGATTGATCCAAGAAGCTTGATTCACAAGTTTCAATTTCATCTGGACCACAATTAGGGTTTTGAAGAAAAAGTCAACTGTACCTTTGACTTTTGACCAGGACATGCTCCCAAACCTTGGGACATGATTCAATACACCCTATAACACCTATGGAATCCATCAATTAGGTTTGATTTAGGTCAATGACTTGATTTCACAAAGGATCGCACAGTTTGGATTTCATCCGATAAAAAGTCAACTGTGCACAAAATCAAGTTTGACTTTTTAGGTTTTTTCATAAATATGGTTCCCCTAAGTCAAAAATAATGTTAATGTATGGTATTGATCATCATTCATTAAGAAAAATCAAGAAAAATGAGGTTTCTTGCAAAAGGGGCAACCATGAGAAACCAACATTTTTCTAGGTTATGGAACAAAAGTGGTTTTGGTACCAACTTCCAAGGACCATAACTTGAGATCCAAGCAACCATTTTGAGTGATCCAAGCCTAATTTGTAGATATTCCTACACTCTACAAAAGCTTCAACTACCTCAGACTCCAATTCTTCATGGATTTTGAGTTATGGATTGATCAGAATAACAAAAACATGAAAATGACACTTTTTCCAACACTCAGTGAAAATCTGCCTAAGTTACCAGCCTTGAACATCAATGTTCATGAGGTTTTTTCAGTTGGATCCAAATAGTTTCAAATCAAACTATGATCACACATGTTTTGTATCATATGAGGGCTTTCTAAAAAGCACAAGAGCCTCCCATAACTCAACCGGAGCAGGGAGATATGAATCCCTTAAAATCACCATTTCCAACTGTCTTAAGCAAGGCAGAATTTGGTGTTTTGCTCGATTTGACAAATTTGGACAACTCCAAGCCTTGTCATCCATTTGATCAAATCTGAGGATAAAACAAAAGGAGAATGATCTGATCCCCAAGCTTCTAAAGTCCAAGAATCTACACTTAGCCATACCAAACCTAAAAAGGCTAAAAAGGTGCCAAGACTCCAATTTTGTTTCCATGCATTCAATGGATGCACCAAGGTGGCATGAACTGATAGATTCCTAACTGAATAAGTCATGAATAAGCTCTGAATCAAAGGACCATAGGCCTGTGCCCTAACCTCAAGTCAATAGCTAGAGGAGACTTGAGATTCCTTTTGCTCAACATTGGCCAAAGGCCTGCTGCAGCTGTCATTCACTATTGATGCCAAAACAAACTTGACACACTATAAATAGAGCTCAATTGTGATCAATTTGAGTACACCAAAGCACTACAACTGATGTTTTCCTCAATATCTCTCTCTTTAAGCCAAAATGCCTTCTTTTGCAAGTCATCTCTATGTTTTTAAGTTAGAGAGCAATTCCACCACAGCTCTTGATCCAAACACATCCAATATGTTATATCTAAGTTGTCCAAACACTCACTTGTGACCTGAAACACCAAAATCAGAAAATCCACTTCCAAAACCTCAAAATTGGACTTTTCTGCATTTTCCAAGCCATGCCTTGATTCAGTCACTTCCAAAACCAAACAAGGCCTCAAACACACTCCGAATATCATCCTCAAACTGTCCCAATTAGTTCCCCTCATCTGGAACACCATTTGAGAGAGTTACCATATTGGTCACTTTTGGCCCTTTTACAAGAAAGAGCTAAAACTTGTTCCTGAGGATTCCAGCTGGTTTTAATCATCCTAAAATCTTCTAAGGGGTCAATCAAGAGTGTCCAAAGCATTGGATTACTTCTGGCACAAGGATCTTGACAGTTAGCACAAGAAGCTCCAAGAGGTAAGTGCATGACAACTTGAACTCTTTGAATTATGCATTCCTTTGATGTCCATTGATCATAAACATCTCATACATGTTGTATATGTTATGTTTGAACCAATTTGCCCTGCTATTGTTGACTGTGTAGTGAGATAGCATAGAACATGCAAATCTAGGCCTATTTTAAAACCACTATCGGGTTTTAAAATAGGGACGCTTTCTGAAAATTCCAAAAGCACCATTGGATTCCTTGTGAAATTCTTGGCCAGATGCACCTAAATTTTGTCTAAATCCATGGAGAAATGAGAAAGTTAGAGGCTTCACGTATATTGCCAAAACTTGCCTTGCCTTGCCTTGGCCAGGCCTAGAAACATGGCACCCCATATATGCACATGGGGTGGTTTTGATACATGGATGTATCACCAACCCAGTGGTAGCGTGCATGTGTGTTTGGTTGCAAGGTCATGGGTTCAAACCCCACCCAGACTTTTTTGCTATTCTCTTATTTTTTACTATTTTTTTTCAATATTTTCATGTTTTTGTTAATTAATTCAAAAATTAATTTCTCTCTCAATTTTAATTATTTTGTATTGATTCTTTTTTTGAAAATTCACAAAAATATTAAAATATTTTATTTCATGAAAATTTCACAAAAATATTATTTATTTCACATATTTGGTATTTTTGTAAAGAATTATGTTTTATTTATTTTTAAACATTAAAAATATTTCTTTCTCTTAGTTTTGCAAAACTCAAATGATTTTTAAATCATCCCATGAATGAAACATGATTTTCCAAATATAAATCCAAGATCACAACCTTTTTTCACATGTTTGACTATTTAAATTGAATTTTTATTCAATTAAAATACATTTTAAAACCAAAAATTAGGGTTTTGATCATTATCACCCTAACAAATCTTTTCAAACATTTTTGGGCATCTATTAGAGTGTAAGACCCAATCCCTTTTTAATCAAAACCTTTGTGGGCCTCAGTCGTTGTATAAGTCCCACGGCGATTTTAAAATCTCAGCGCGATCGTCGCCTTTTTAACGAAATAACTTGGGTCTCTCCTTGAGTTGTAAGTCCCAACCTTCTTTGTAAATACGATAATTTGGGCCTCAGTCATTGTATAAGTCTCGATATAATTTTCAGATCAACGGTACGATTACTGTTTTGTTTCATCTGGGCCTCCCCTTGAGTATAAGCCCTAACAATCTGTTCAAAAACAACTTCCCTTTTGATTTAGGTTCAAATTCATAGTTGTTATCAAAACTTTCTTTAATTTCTTGAACAACTAACCACACAGTTGTTACAATGGAAGCTTGCTTGCCTGTAAGTTTTATCAGCTTTCATTTACGTGCTTTCATATATATATATATATATATATAATTATTTGTGCTGGAAGCTTGCTCACCTGTAAGTCCTTCTTTCATATCCTTTTAAATACTTGTCATATATCAACAGTATATATACTTGTATATCTGCTTAGAGTTTTCCCCGACAAATAGGTCTAGAACTAGGTAAAGCCAGTTGGTCACTTTTAAATACAGTCAAAACTAGTTCCCCATGGGAACTTCCAGATACAGTAATGTCTTTTCTTGGGCTTAAACAATACGGAACAAAGAGAAAGGCATTATTCTCGGTGAAACTTTTCTCAGACTATCACTATTAGAAATTGTCAAAGAAGTTCATTTCCCCATAGAGGATTAATTCCCAATGAAACCTCCCTTGAACTTCTTAAAACCCTAGAACTGTTCACTAAAAAAAATATTATTCCCGGTGAAACTTTTCTTGAACTCTTCTTAGGTTTGGACCCACAGGCTTCCTAAAAGCATCCCCGCCTCCTCTTGGGCTTTGTACAAGGACCCTCCGGCTTCTTATAAGTTCTCATTCCTTCGCTTGGGCTTAATACAAGGACCCTGAAGACCTCTTAAAGGTATAAGACAGAACTTAGTCATCCTTTGTTAGAGCAGTCTTTCCAAAGAGTCAAAACCTCAAACTAATTTAGGGTTAATTCTCATCCCTTAAAACACCTACCTCCTCTTGGGCATCATACAAAGATAAACTCTTCCCTACAAGCAGACTTGGACAGTCTAATCACCTCTTGGATCTCAAGACATTCTCAAGTTCCCTACAAACACAGGAAAAAACCCTGGTCATTTAGCCAATCTCCAGTAGAGTTAAAACCTCACAGGATCTAAAAATCAGTCTTTCATCCAAAGTTTCCCCAGCTAGGGTCATCTTATCATCAGAACCTCAAGGCATCTGATACCTCAACTCTTATGTAAACCCTCGGCAAGAGTTGATTCCCCATTTTTGACCTGCCTCTAGATCTCAATAATCCTCAGCAGAAGCCAGCCTCCTTTTAGGCTTTGTATAATGATTTTCCTTAGTAGAATTAGCCCCAACAACACCCTTTTGTTGAGCCCATCTACTCTCTTAAAGCACTCTCTTGTTGAGTCAATCACCTTAAGGCACTCTCTTGTTGAGTCAACCTTTTTTCAGCCTCCTCTTAGGCTTTGTATAATGATTTTCCCAGTAAGGTCGGCCTCAATATTGGGCTTTACACAAGACACCTAAAAATCCTCAGCTGGGTCAGTCATCTTCTTTCAGCCTCAATCTTGGGCTTTGTACATGACACCAAATAAAACACTCTCTTGTTGAGTCAGTCTCATTTTAACCTCAATCTTGAGCTTTGTATAAGACAGATAAAGATTTCTTTTCGACAGAGTCAGTTTCTTTTCAGCCTTAATCTTGGGTTTTGTATAATCATTGCAAATATCAGCGAGAAAGATTGCGTTATGGATTTAGGTAGAAGGAAGACGCACAAGTACACCTTCAAGGCTCCAAAACTAGAGGATTTAAGGGGGTTGGCAAGGATGATCACCAACCCTGATGCTTTCAGAGCTAAGTACAGAGGACTGTTGTCTCTATTAAGGGTCCATGTAGTTGAAGGAATCTTGTCTACGCTAATTCAGTTCTACGATCCGGTTTATCACTGTTTCACATTCCCGAATTATCAACTAGCACCAACACTAGAGGAGTACTCTCACCTGACTAATTTACCCATCACTGACCAAGCTCCCTTTTCTGGACTGGAAGAAATTCCAAAGGATTAAACCATTGCAAGAGCAATCTATTTGGGCGAGTCAGAAGTCAGGACTCACATGACCACTAAGGAAGGGATCCAAGGTTTACCGGCCATGTTTTTGGTAGAGAAAGCCCTATACTTTGCCGGTATAAGAAATGTTACTGCTTTCGAAGATATCTTTGTGCTACTCACATATGGGTTGTTCCTTTTTCCCAACATCGATAACTTCGTCGATACCAACGACATTAAGATATTTCTAATTAGAAACCCTGTACCAAGTTTGCTCGCAGATGCTTATCATTCAGTACACTTAAGGAATTTGTATAGGGGAGGAATGATCACATGTTGTGTACCCCTGCAATACAAATGGTTAACTTCCCATTTACCCAAGTCTGCTGCTTTTTGGGATCATAAGAGTACTCTACGTTGGTCGCAGAGAATCATGTCTCTTACCAACTCTGACATAGATTGGTACAATCGAATCTATGACGGGATAAGGATCATTGACAAATGTGGAAACTTCCCTAATGTACCCCTCATAGGAACTAAATGAGGAATTAACTATCATCCAATTTTAGTTCGCCGTCAACTCGGATACCCGATGAGGCATATCCCGCGTAATGTTCATCTGGAAGGTCTTTTCTTCAAGGAAGGAGAAAATGATAGGGCACTAAAGACAGAAATAGTGCATGCCTCGAAACGTGTTCACAGGAAAGGAAGAGAGTCTCTAGGAAACCAGAATGTGTCTCTGTGGAACCTTATCTCCACTGGGTACAAACTAGAGCCCTCAAGCTGAGGATTCCCTACCCTCGTCAAGATGTTCTTCCGCTAAAGGAATCTGTCCTTTATTTTATGTCTGATGCGGAAAAACTCTAGGTCACTCTCAACAAAGTTCGACGGGAAAAGAAATTTTGGAAGAACAAGTACCGTATTCTCAATGAGGAGTGTACCAAAATTCAGCAACTGTTAAAAGAAAAGACGCTCTGATTAGGATATTAGAACAACATGTTGTAGAAAATCAAGAAGACCGAAGAAATTTGCTCGCTCCTTTCACTTGGCAAAGGACTAACAACCCAACAACGGCTCAAGAGCCCCGGTCAAAGAAAAGGAAAATACCAAAACCAGCACCTGAGCCCTCCTCAGAGAGAACTCAGGATCCATAAGCTTAGACTTTTCCTTTTACAACACTTTGTAAAATACTGTATTTCCCTTGCTGCAATCTTTCAAATTCAATAAAACGTGGTCTCCCCACTGTATGATATTTGCAATCTAGTTGTTGAAGTTTCTTTTTTATTAAAACTAAAAACTAAAAATATACATCATTGCATATCATTCATCATTCTCACATAATGCTTTCTTTCTCATCTTTGAGTCTCACATATGTTTCATGATTCTAGAGTCAAACTGTCTCATTCGTACAATACTCGGGCCAATCGACAAAAGAAAATGGATGATCTCGAGGAAGAGAACAGAGAGCTGAGAGAAGAAATCAACGCTCTGAAAGAAGATCTGAGGAAACTTCACAGTGACATGCAATCTCTGGAAGCAGCTCAGAGACAACAACAAAGGACTGTGATCTCGGAGATCACATCTACGCCCATAGTGGAGACGTATGATCCTCGGTACAACATGCCTAAAGATCGTCCCTGGGGCCTGCCTATCAACTTTATCCCTAAAGGATATATTCCGCCGGTCACGGAAGACCCGGGAACTGCAGTAGGAACCGCTGAGCCTGAAGGTTACAAACTTCGGGAGGGCAAAGATGCAAGAGTCATGACAGCAACTCCTAAAGGTTACAAACTTCGGGATAAGGAAGCACTAAGAGTCACCGCCATAATGATTATACCATAACCCATGGCATACACTATCCCAGAAGGACAGATTCCACAAGTAATCTCTGGTGGAAATGAAGATATGTACGACAGAATGAATGAGTTCCAGGAACAATTCTTGGAGATGCATAAGGAACTGCATGCCATTCACGGTCAGGATCTATTCAGAAAGGATGCCGCAGACCTTTGTTTGGTCCCCAATGTGAAAATCCTGCACAAATTCAAGGTGCCTGACTTTGAAAAATACAAGGGCAACTCTTGCCCTCAAATTAATTTGGTGATGTACGCTCGAAAGATGTCAACTCAAACAGAGAATCAACAGCTATTGATCCATTACTTCCAAGATAGTTTAACCGGTGCCGCATTCAAATGGTACATGGGTTTAAACTGCACCAAGATCGTTACTTTCAGAGATCTTGGTACTGCCTTTGTTTAGCAATATAAATATAACCTGGACATGGCACCGGACAGAGATCAACTAAGAGCAATGTCGCAGAAGGACAAGGAAACTTTTAAGGAATATGCTCAGAGATGGCGTGAAATTGCCGCCCAGATTTGTCCCCCTCTTGAGGAAAAAGAGATGACAAAGATCTTTTTGAAAACCTTGGGCTCATTCTACTACGACCGAATGGTCGCTAGTGCGCCCATCGACTTTAATGAGATGGTGAACATGGGAGTACGCCATGAAGAGGCAGTCCGAGAAGGACGTTTAGTCAAAGATGCAGGACCATCAAGCAGTACCAAAAGATATGGTAGTGCTTTCCCTAAGAAAAAAGAGCAAGATATTGGTAATATCTCTCTCGAAAAGCTAAGGCGAAGGTATCAACTAGTAGCAGCGGTAACTCCCGCTATCAACCCTGCGCCTGTTCCAATGTATCAACCTCAGGTTGCTCAGAGCCAATCAAATCAACAACAGCATCGGCAAAGGACACAACAGCCTCTTCAGCAGGCTCGTCCTCAGTACAACAACAACAACAACCATACAATATGATCACTAGGGTTCGACCCTATACCTATGTTGTACGCATAAATGTTTCCATTACTAATGGTCAAGGGGCACATCCAAACCAGGTCTTATCTTACAGTGCCGAAAAATCCGCCTTTTTGGTTTAAAGCGGATCACACTTGCCCTTACCATCAAGGAGGACCGGGGCACAACATTGAAAATTGTCTCAGCTTCAAATCTGATGTACAGAAGCTTGTCAGGAATGGGGTCTTATATTTCAAAGATACTAATCCAAATGTTCAGACGAACCCGTTGCCTCAACATGAGAAAACTGCAGTAAATTTGATAGAGGAAGAATCTAACTACATCTATCAAATTCACTATGTGCTCTTATTAGGAACCAATCTGGTTAAGATACATTGCAGACAGAGCGGATACGGTCATGTACCGTCTCACAATTATCACCAGTGTGATACATGCTAAAAGAATAATCAAGGATGTTCCGCAGTGCAATCATCTCTACATGAACAAATGA
The DNA here is from genome assembly GCA_022829125.1 of Lathyrus tuberosus. NCBI lineage: Eukaryota > Viridiplantae > Streptophyta > Magnoliopsida > Fabales > Fabaceae > Lathyrus > Lathyrus tuberosus. The sequence goes on from JALAZF010000179.1 coordinate 5,218,467, forward strand.
ATCTTGGATGGATTCAAGATCACAGAATCCGTGAGGTCAATATGGCCCACGCAAACCCCAACATTGTTCAGAACCACAACATTCTGGCAATGAATGTCAACTTGGTGGCAATGCACTCTAGACAAAGCCAATATCATGGTCTGCCACGACACGATTACAATTCTTGTCCGATCTTCTCAATAAACAATCAGGGATGCTCTTTTGTACAAGAGGCCCTCCAGCGTCAGATGGATCTCGGATGGATCCAGGATTACCATTATAGAAGTAGCCATTAAGTTAATATGATTCAAATCTTTGATATTCGCTTGATGAATACCAGTCTGGTTGAATTACATGCTAAGCAAGTCAGGCTCGGTTTTCTGGCTTCACATGATTATCAAAATTGTAAAGTGTGTCGTAAAGACGACCAAGGATGTGCACTTGTCCAAAGAACACTTCAACACTTGTTGAACCACTGTTGGCTTCTAATATACCTAGATGAAGACACACAACACATCAGTATGACTGACGGGAATCCTACTAGGTATCAAAGTTAGGATGTTCGTACGATGGAAACAGATCTAGTGAAGTTGCATTGCATACAAAACGGACGTGGCCGGGTGCCACCACACAACTATGAGCGTTGTAGAGTTTGCTCAGAGAACAACCAAGGATGTTATCTTGTACGGTCAACTCTTCAAAATTAGGTGGACCAAAAAGAGATTTGACCATGTTCAAGTTCTGGTTCGGTCAACGTAATGCAAGACTATCTTACTGATCAAAACAAAGACGTTGTCTTAATCTCCGATCATGAAAGGATCAAAGATATATGCGCCATAATCCCTCTACTCCATGAATCAAGAGTTCCTCTTGATAGTAGAAAGATTCTTAACCTCGAACCAATTGAGGCCGGCTACGATGGTCAAAAAAATCAAAAGGCTCATATGGTTATCTATCTGCCAGGACCAATACCGTACAAATCCGATAAGGCTATCCCTTATAAGTATGGTACAACAATAATCGAGAATGGAAAGGAAACACCATTACCCTCCGTCGTAAACATTGCTGACATCAGTCGAGTAACACGGAGCAGACGGATCTTCAACAGAGGAGTTGGAGAACCCACCAGAGAAAAGGAACCTCAAAAAGAAGTTCCCAATCAACCAGCCGGGCAATCCAGTAATCCCGACCTTTCAAAGAACAACGATGAGATGCTGAAGCTCATCCAGAAGAGTGAGTATAACATTGTAGACCAACTGTTGCAAACTCCTTCGAGAATCTCTGTGTTATCTCTCTTGCTCAGTTCCGAAGCTCACAGAGAAGCCCTACAGAAAGTATTAGATCAAGCCTTTGTGGAACAAGATGTGACGATAAGATAATTCGATAGCATCATCTCCAACATCACTTTCTGCAAAAATTTGGGGTTCAGTGATGAAGAACTATCGGAAGAAGGCAAAAATCGCAACATGGCGCTTAACATTACAGTCAACTACTAGGACGATGCTTTAGCCAGCATACTGGTAGATACCGGATCAGCTCTGAATGTTATGCCAAAATCAACTATGATGCGATTATCATTTCAAGGATCTCCGATGAGAGGCAGTGAGGTCATCGTCAAAGCCTTTGATGGAACCAGAAAAATAGTTATCCGCGAAGTCGACCTTCCCATAATTATCGGTCCTCATACTTTCCAAGTCACTTTCCAGGTCATGGACATCCGGGCAGCATACAGCTATTTATTAGTAAGATCTTGGATACACGAGGCTGGGGCAGTCACTTCGACACTTCACCAGAAGCTGAAGATCGTCAAAAATGATAAGCTAGTCACAGTCTATGGATAGCAGGCCTTAATCGTAAGCAACTTATCATCATCATCCTGTGTAGAACCAGATGAGGTTATTGGAACCTAGTTTCAAGCACTCTCGTTGAGCAATGAGAATCGATCAGAAAAAGGAACGTCGATTTCCTCCTACAAATATGCTCTCAAAGTGGTCGAGAATAACAACGCAAAAGGATGGGGACAGTTTGTCATTCCTACGGATAACAAGACAAAGAAATATCTTGGTTTTTCCTCGATCTGTACCCAGACTGCTACTAACGATGAAAGTTTTCATCCCATTCAGGACTTCTTCCACAGTAGAGGCTTCCTTCACCTGGTGTCTCAAGAAGTACATACCATCAATGAGGGCGACTCCTCCGATACAGATGAAGAGTAGAAGTCCTATCTCAATGAGGATAGTTATATGCCTCAAGAAGAAACGCATACGCCATTTTGCTACCCCACATAGAGTCTGAGATATATACCGAGATCGGATGTCAAGATGATGTACGGAGATTGTGATCTGGGAGGATGCCGTGCTCCACCCAACTCATTAGAGGAGGACACTCTGATGAAAAACAACTTTAACTATGACTATTATGACCCAATGGATGACTTGCCTATCTGGCAGCCGTACCCAGAAGACTTGGGGCAAAAGAGTCATCCAAACGATGCATATCAGCTGAGCATCATTGAAAAGAATACCTGCGTCCCTACCAAATCATGGGATCGTTACTCAAGGCATTCAGAAGATATTCAGCACAACGATGAATCTGCAAAGATTGCAGGGCAAAAGTTCATCAACTATGCTTTTCCTGAGGTCAACGTCATCGAGAGGGATGACTCCTCCAGTTCCACTGAAATATGGGACACCTTAGGATAACCGAGTGGCAAGTACGACTTCTTGGTCAAGTACACTGCTCCTAAAAGCACTTGTATCAGGCTCAAAGACATCCAACCAACTGGATAGGGAGATCCGCCTGAGAGTGAAAACACTGTGCAAGATACAACAGAAGAGTTCGTCTACGACAACTCTGCATGGGAGGAAGACTCCAACGATCCTGCTCCGTCAGAAATTTGCGTCATTTCTGAGGACAAGCCAAGAAAGAAGGTGCCAGACTTTGTGATTCACCGAGGAATTTGCCACCAATGGGTTGCTGTCGATGTCCCAAAAGTCGTCCATAAGTCTAAGTAATTGCCATCTATGTTTTGACCTTTCACCCTGCCCAGGTGAAATGGATTTTTTTATAGGGCTCACTTTCTATAAATATCCCTCTTCGCTTCGCCCAAAGCGACAGAGTTTTGTTTTATAGGGTTGTAGTTTCAAGAATCGACTAAATCATAAATAAATAAGCGTCAATATGTAATTTCCGCATTTATTGTTGTTTTCACTTTTCATTTTTTTTCTTCAGAAAATGGTAATCCTAAAACAACAAAAAAATAAAAAAAATAAGCATTTTTCGGAGAATACACTGCACACACTCTTGCATTCTCTCTATCTCTTATAAAAATAAATCATCACGTCATAAAGATTGCTTGTTTAAACCCCATTGAAACATCCGATCTGATGCCTTCTCCCAACTTTAAATTCCCGGTATTTGAAGCTGAAGAAGAAGAAGACGTAGAAATTCCAGAAGAGATATCCCGACTACTCAGGAAAGTGGAAAGGTCCATTGAACCTCATAAAGAGCCGTTGGAAACGGTCAATTTGGGTTCAGAAGAATAGAGGAAAGAAGTCAAGATTGGGGCACTGCTCAGTCCGACTATCAAAGAAGACTTGATAAAACTTCTCAAAGAGTTTCCCGATGTATTCGCTTGGTCTTATCAGGACATGCCAGGGTTGGATACCAGCATCGTGGAACATCATCTACAGTTAAGATCAGAATGTCCGCCAGTAAAACAAAGACTGAGACGGACTCATCCGGACATGGCCATCAAAATCAACGAGGAAGTGCAGAAATAGATTGACGCGGGTTTCCTCGCCACCTCAGAATATACTCAATGGCTAGCTAACATAGTGCCAGTTCCGAAAAAGGATGGAAAAGTTAGAATGTGCATGAACTACTGGGATTTGAACAAGGCTAGCCAAAGGATGACTTTCCCCTACCGCACATAGACATGCTGGTAGACAGTACATCAAAGTTAAAAGTATTCTCCTTCATGGATGGATTCTCGGGCTATAATCAAATCAAAATGGCACCAGAAGATATGGAGAAAACTTCCTTCATCACCCCATGGGGAACCTTTTGTTATAAGGTAATGTCGTTCGGTTTGAAGAACGTCGGGGCGACCTATCAAAGGGCCATGACAACTCTGTTTCATGACATGATACACAAAGAAATAAAAGTGTATGTCGATGATATGATTGCCAAATCTAAAACAGAAGAGGAGCATGTGACCCACTTTTCAAAGTTGGTCAAGCGTTTGAGAAAGTACAAACTCCACTTGAATCCCAACAAATGCACATTCGGTGTCCGCTCAGGAAAACTGCTAGGGTTCATCATCATTCAGAAAGGAATTGAGATTGATCCTGATAAAGTCAAGGCCATTCAAGAAATGCCTCTAAAGACTGAAAAACAAGTCAGAGGATTCCTGGGATGTTTGAATTACATTTCCACATTTATATTCCTCATGACCGCGACATGCGCCCCAATCTTCAAATTACTAAAAATGAATCAGGACTGCGTATGAACAAAAGACTGCCAAAGCGCCTTCGATAGTATCAAGGAATACCTGTTGAACCCACCAATTCTATCACCTCCAGTGGAGGGAAGACCGGTGATCATCTATTTAACAGTTTTGTAAGACTCCATGGGTTGTGTGCTTGGTCAACAAGACGAAACGAAAAGAAGAGAGTATGTCATCTACTACTTGAGCAAGAAATTCATAAACTATGAAACTCGGTACACTATGCTTGAGAAAACCTGCTGTGCTCTGGCTTGGGCAGCCAAACGTCTTTGCCAGTACATGATTTGTCACACTACTTGGTTAATCTCCGAAATGGATCCAATCAAACATGTCTTTGAAAAACCTGTTCTCACGGGAAGGATCTCCCGTTAGCAAATGTTGTTATTAGAATACGACATCGAGTACCATGCTCAGAAAGTCGTCAAAGGAAGTATTTTACCCGATCATTTGGCTCATCAACCGATTGACGATCAAGAATCAGTCAGGTTTGACTTCCCAGACGAAGATGTCATGTACTTGAAAATGAAAGATTGCGATGAACCGCTACCCAGTGAAGGGCCAGAACCAGGTTCCCGATGGTGACTAATCTTTGATAGAGCTGTCAACAATTACAGAAACGGAATTGGGGCAATCATCATAACACCTCAGGGTACCCATATTCCCTTCACTTCCAGATTGACATTTAAGTGTACAAACAACGAGGCCGAATACGAAGCTTGTGTCATGGGTCTCGAAGAAGCAATTGACTTAATGATAAAGAACTTAGATGTGTATGGAGACTCAGCCCTGGTTATCAATCAGACCAAAGGAGATTGGAACACATACCAATCAGGACTGATTCCTTACAAAGACTACGCGAGAAGGTTGTTATCATTCTTCAATAGAATCGAGTTTCATCACATCCCTCGTGAAGAGAATCACATGGCTGATACCTTAGCCACTCTCTCCTCCATGATTAGTGTAGGTCAATGGAACGACATACCTAAGATTGTAATTATGCACCTAGAAAGGCCCGCTTACATCTTCGCGATTGAAGCAGTCATAGACGACAAACCTTGGTATCATGATATCAAATGCTTCCTTCAAAAACAACAGTACTAGCCTGGGGCATCAAGAAAAGACAGGAAAACCCTCACAAGACTGGCAGACAATTTCTTCTTGAGCGGTGATACACTCTATAAGAGAAATTTTGACATGATCTTGCTCCGATGTGTAGACAGACCAGAAGCAAACATGTTGATAAAAGAAATTCACGAAGGATCCTTTGGCACTCATGCCAACGGATACACAATGGTGAGAAAAATCCTGAGAGCAGGATACTATTGGTTGACCATGGAATCCGATTGCTACAAGTACATGAGGAGATGTCACAAGTGTCAGATATACTCAAACAAAATCCATGTACCGCCAACGCATCTCAAAGTTCTCTCTTCCCCATGGCCTTTTTCTATATGGGGAATCGACATGATTGGCATGATCGAACCCAAAGCTTCAAACAGACATCGGTTCATCTTGGTAGCCATTGACTACTTCACCAAGTGGGTCGAAGCAGTGTCATACACCAATGTAACTCGACAAGTCATGGTCCACTTTATAAAAAACAATCTCATCTGCCATTATGGTGTTCCAAGCCAGATCATTACTGATAATGGATCGAACTTGAGCAATAAGATGATGAAAGAATTGTGTGTTGAGTTCAAAATCGAACACCATAACTCTTCTCCCTACCGACCCAAGATGAACGGGGCAGTAGAAGCGGCTAACAAGAACATCAAGAGGATTGTTCAAAAGATGGTTGTAACCTACAAAGACTGGCATAAGATGCTACCCTTTTCTCTTCACGGTTATCGTACATCTGTCCGCACTTCAACAGGGGCAACCCTTTTCTCTCTAGTATATGGCATGGAAGCAGTGCTTCCCATAGAAGTGGAGATCCCATCGATCAGGGTATTGATGGAAGCTAAGCTAACAAAGGCTGAATGGTGTCAAATTCAACACGAAGAATTAAACTTGATCGAAGAAAAGCGAATAACGACACTATGCCACGGTCAGTTATATCAGCAAAGAATGAAGAAAGTGTTTAACAAAAAGGCCCGACCCCGTGTCTTCAGGAAAGGAAACCTCGTGCTCAAGAAGATACAATCATTTCTCACTGATTCCCGGGGCAAATGGACTCCGAATTATGATGGCCCCTATGTGGTCAAGAAAGCCTTCTCAAGCGGTGCCTTGAGACTCGCAACCATGGATGGAGAGGAGTTTACCTACCCAACGAATGTTGACGTAGTCAAGAAATACTTCTCCTAAACAAAAAAAACGTCTCGGTGGATTGAAAACCCGAAAGGGCGGTCCAGGCAAAAATTAGAGACATAAGCAAAAAAAATCCCGATGGATTGGAAATCTCAAAGTGCAATCCAGGAAAAAGTTAGGGATTAATGGCAAGTAACTACGTCCGACGAGGTTAAATCCCCATCAGTAATGCCATCCATCAGGAAAACTCTAGTCAAGGTCATCTTCGACAGAAGCTCAGGATGTCCAGAATTCAAAGTTGGTAGAAGGATAGTTGTCGTTATGTTTCAATGTAGCCCTTTTCCCTTAAATTACCATTTTCTAACTTTGTAAATACTCTATGGGATCACGCGCTTGGCTGATTCTCATCCTATCAATAAAATTTGAGCCCTAGTGCTTTTGTTTGTAATTCATATTTGTTTTAGCTTTACAGAATGGCATTTTTAACATGATCACCGATTCTTGAAATAAAACAAAAAAATGAATTTACTTGTCAAAAATTTTTCTGCTTTTAAAATAAAGATGACAATTCTTTTGACTGTTGAACATCGAAAAAACATCGATCGCTTCTCCGAAGGTGGTTGAACCTCAAAGTGCAGAATCGAAGTACTCCTTCTAAACCAGTACGCCTGAATGAAGGATCAATTGTGTCTGAGACCATGTTTCATCTGACATCCTTGTCAGAGTTCGTACTTATTAAGACCGATTAAACAATTCTTTCTCCCTACAGGGACCGTCTTTCCTAAGCAAGGCAGGATTGCTATCTTGGAACAGTGATACATTTCATCCCCCAACGTGGCCGAGTATCCAATCGTGTTCATCCATTAGTTTGTATGTCACGTCAGTTTTGTCAACATATACATACATACATCATGCATTATCGATTCATACTCATGTTCATATTACATCACTATCACTCTAGTCGGTCTAGTTCCCGAGTGATAAAGTCCTCTCAATCGAGTTGTCAGTCCTTTACTTGTTAGGAAATACAGCGGTTGAGCAGTTTCTCCCCAGTTTATTTCTGGATTAGAGACAGTCCTCAACCACTTTGATAACTTGAACCTCTGAGAAATAAAAAGACATTCGCAAAACGTCACTCTTTACTATTGAAGATGATGTTCTCGCTTTCCCAGATTAAGGAAAATCCCCAGAGAAAGCCTCGAAACTAAAGACTCTCAGCAACACATTGGTTTTTCTCTTCAGAAAGTCAATGTTAATGAAGTCATCAACACCTCAAAATTGGATTGCATCACATGGCATTTCTCCGAGAAGATCTCAAAGAAAAGTATGATGTAATATCCCCAAGCAGGAAACAGCCTCTCAAGAGACTCGTTTTCCCAAATAGAGCCAACAAATGGCGTCTCTAACAGAGAAGTTTGAACACCTCTACAACTTAGACGAATCGGTTCCCCAACAAGTCTGACATCAAAACTATTTCCCATCAAATGGCATATCCCCAGGAAAATTCGGCGAGAAGGTTGAGGAAAACCGCTACACATAACGTCCCTTGTCAAGGAAGGAACTTGAAAAAAAAAACTAAGACCAGTTCCGTGGCTGAAGACCAGGATCTAGGGGAAGTTTATTGATAAAAGAAACTAAGACAAGTTCCTTGGCTGAAGACCAGGATCAAGGGGAAGTTTATATCAGAAACTGAGACCAGTTTCATGGGTAAAAACCAGGATCAGGGGGAAGTTTATTTCAAAAACTGAGACCAGTTCCTTGGCTGAAGACCAGGATCGAGGGGAGGTTTATTTCAAAAGAAACTGAAACCAATTCCTTGGCTGAAGACCAGGATCGAGGGAAAGTTTCACCCTTTTCTAAGCATTATTGCTTAGCAAAAGAAGATGGATGAGCAAACTTCCATTCATAACCACCATCAAAATTTCGGGTATTCCGATATTTAATCCTCTTGCACACCGAATGCCCGAATACCTTCGCCATTCACACCTTCGGGTCCAAGAAGATTAAATAGGGGCATCTGTCATACCCCAAATTTTGACCACCAATATTTCCCATCATTGTGCAAGTCATCATCACAATATGGATATACCTTCATGCCTCATCAATCTCCTCAAAGATGGTTGAGCATTCACCACAATCAAGAATTAGGGTTTCAAGCCCTCTTAGGGCACTTAGACAAAGGATCAATCAAGAAATAACATGATCACCAACTTGTCTAACCTCTTAAACACCTATAAAGGATCAAGAGAACTCCCACATCAAGAATCAAGCACAAGGTTGCAACATTCCAAGTGGATCAAGCCTCAAGATTGACAGTGTCACCAAATTAGAGTTTTGATCGACCAAGGCCTCCAGATGGAAATTTTCATCTGGGCATGAGCCAATGCTTCAAAGCACAATGCAAGATACTCCAAGGGACCTCATTGACCCAATCCTCAAGTCAATTTAACCTCAGGAGATGCATTTACCAAAAAAATCAGGAATTAGGGTTTCTTGACCTAATTCACCCCTAAGTTGACTTTTGAGGCAAAGCATGACCCAGGACCTCAAGACATGATTTGAGGGCCTCAAATACACCACATTGATCCATTTACAACAATTGATTGATCCAAGAAGCTTAATTCACAAGTTTCAATTTCATCTGGACCACAATTAGGGTTATGAAGAAAAAGTCAACTGTACCTTTGACTTTTGACCAGGACATGCTCCCAAACCTTGGGACATGATTCAATACACCCTATAACACCTATGGAATCCATCCATTAGGTTTGATTTAGGCCAAGGACTTGATTTCACAAAGGATCGCACAGTTTGGATTTCATACGATAAAAAGTCAACTGTGCACAAAATCAAGTTTGACTTTTTTGGTTTTTTCACAAATATGGTTCCTCTAAGTCAAAAATAATGTTAATGTATGGTATTGATCATCATTCATTAAGAAAAATCAAGAAAAGTGAGGTTTCTTGCAAAAGGGGGCAACCATGAGAAACCAAAATTTTTCTAAGTTATGGAGCAAAAGTGGTTTTGGTACCAACTTCCAAGGACCATAACTTGAGATCCAAGCAACCATTTTGAGTGATCCAAAGCTTAATTTGTATATCTTCCTACACTCTACAAAATCTTGAACTACCTCAAACTCCAATTCTTCATGGATTTTGAGTTATGGATTGATCAAAATCACAAAAACATGAAAATGACACTTTTTCCAACACTTAGTGAAAATCTGCCTAAGTTACCAGCCTTGAACATCAATGTTCATGAGGTTTTTTTAGTTGGATCCAAATAGTTTCAAAACAAACTATGATCACGTATATTTTGTATCATATGAGGGATTTCTAAAAAGCACAAGAGCCTCCCATAACTCAACCTGAGCAGGGAGATATGAATCCCTCAAAATCACCATTTCCAACTGTCCTAAGCAAGGCAGAATTTGGTGTTTTGCTCAATTTGACAAATTTGGACAACTCCAAGCCTTATCATCCATTTGGACACATCTGAGGATAAAACAAAATGAGAATGATCTGATCCCAAGCCTCCAAAGTCCAAGAATCTACACTTAGCCATAACAAACCTAAAAAGGCTAAAAAGGTGTCAAGACTCCAATTTTGTTTCCAAGCATTTAATGGATGCACCAAGGTGACATGGAGTGACACATTCCTAACTGAATGAGTCAAGAATAAGCTCTGAATCAAAGGACCATAGGCCTGTGCCCTAACCTTAAGTCAATAGCTATAGGAGACTTGAGATTCCTTTTGCTCAACATTGGCCAAAGGCCTGCTGCAGCTGCCATTCACTATTGATGCCAAAAAAAACTTGACACCCTATAAATAGAGCTTAATTGTGATCAGTTTGAGTACACCAAAGTACTACAACTGATGTTTTCCTCAAAATCTCTCTCTTTAGGCCAAAATGCCTTCTTTTGCAAGTCATCTCTGTGATCAGTTTGAGTCCACCAAAGTACTACAACTGATGCTTTCCTCAAAATCTCTCTCTTTAGGCCAAAATGCCTTCTTTTGCAAGTCATCTTATTATCCAAACACATCCAATATGTTATATCTAAGTTGTCCAAACACTCACTTGTGACCTGAAACACCAAAATCAGAAAATCCACTTCCAAAACCTCATAATTGGACTTTTCTGCATTTTCCAAGCCATGCCTTGATTCAGTCACTTCCAAAACCAAACAAGGCCTCAAACACACTCTAAATATCATCCTTAAACTGTTCCAATTGGTTCCCCTAATCTGGAACACCATTTGAGAGAGTTGCCATATTGGTCACGTTTGCCCCTTTTGCAAGAAAGAGCTAAAACTTGTTCCTGAGGATTTTAGCTAGTTTTGATCATCCTAAAAGCTTCTAAGGGATCAATCAAGAGTGTCCAAAGCATTGGATTACTTCTGGCACAAGGATCTTGACAGTTAGCACAAGAAGCTCCAAGAGATAAGTGCATGACAACTTAAACTCTTTGAATTATGCATTCCTTTGATGCCCATTGATCATAAACATCTCATACATTTTGTATATGTTGTGTTTGAACCAATTTGCCCCGCTATTGTTGACTGTGTAGTGAGATAGCATAGAACATGCAAATCTAGGCCTATTTTGAAACCACTATCGGGTTTTAAAATAGGGACACTTTCTGAAAATTCCAAAAACACCATTGGATTCCTTGTGAAATTCTAGGCCAAATGCACCTAAATTTTGTCTAAATCCATGGAGAAATGAGAAAGTTAGAGGTTTCACGTAAATTGTCAAAACTTGCCTTGCCTTGCCTTGGTCAGGCCTAGAAACTTGGCACCCCATATATGCACATGAGGTGGTTTTGATACATGGATGTATCACCACCCCAGAGGTAGCGCGTATGTGTATTTGGTTGCAAGGTCATGGGTTCAAACCCCACCCAGACTTTTTTTTCTATTCTCTTATTTTTTGCTATTTTTTTCAATATTTTCATGTTTTTGTTAATTAATTCAAAAATTAATTTCTCTCTCAATTTTAATTAGTTTTTTATTGATTCTTTTTTTGAAAATTCACAAAAATATTAAAATATTTTATTTCATGAAAATTTCACAAAAATATTATTTATTTCGCATATTTGGTATTTTTGTAAAGAATTATGTTTTATTTGTTTTTAAACATTAAAAATATTTCTTTCTCTTGGTTTTGTAAAACTCAAATGATTTTTAAATCATACCATGAATGAAACATGATTTTCCAAATATAAATCCAAGATCACAACCTTTTTCACATGTTTGACTATTTTAATTGAATTTTTATTCAATTAAAATACATTTTAAAACCAAAAATTAGGGTTTTGATCATTATCACCCTAACAAATCTTTTCAAACATTTTTGGGCCTCTATTAGAGTGTAAGATCCAATCCCTTTTTAATCAAAACCTTTGTGGGCCTCAGTCGTTGTATAAGTCCCATGGCGATTTTAAAATCTCGGCGCGGGCGTCGCCTTTTAAACGAAATAACTTGGGCCTCTCCTTGAGTTGTAAGGCCCAACCTTCTTTGTAAACACGATAATTTAGGCCTCAGTCATTGTATAAGTCCCGATATAATTTTCAGATCAACGGTACGATTACTGTTTTTTTCATCTGGGCCTCCCCTTGAGTATAAGCCCCAAAAATCTGTTGAAAAACAATTTCCCTTTTGATTTAGGTTCAAATTCATAGTTGTTATCAAAACTTTCTTTAATTTCTTGAACAACTAACCATACAGTTGTTACAATGGAAGCTTGCTCGCCTGTAAGTTTTATCACCTTTCATTTACGTGCTTTCATATATATATATATATATATATATATATATATATATATATATATATATATATATATATAATTGTTTGTGCTGGAAGCTTGCTCACCTGTAAGTCCTTCTTTCATATCCTTTTAAATACTTGTCATATATCAACAGTATATATACTTGTATATCTGCTTGGAGGTTTCCCCGGCAAATAGGTCTAGAACTAGGTAAAGCCAGTTGGTCACTCTTAAATACAGTCAAAACTAGTTCCCCATAGGAACTTCCAGATACAGTCTTGCCTTCTCTTGGGCTTAAACAATATGGAACAAAGAGAAATGCATTATTCCCAGTGAAACTTTTCTCAGACTGCCACTATTAGAAATTGTCAAAGAAGTTCATTTCCCCAGAGAGGATTAATTCCCGGTGAAACCTCCCTTGAATTTCTTCAAACCCAAGAACTGTTCACTAAAAGAAAAGATTATTCCCAGTGAAACTTGTCTTGAACTCTTCTTAGGTTTGGACCCACATGCTTTCTAAAAGCATCCCCGCCTCCTCTTGGGCTTTGTACAAGGACCCTCTGACTTATTAGAAGTTCTCATGCCTTCTCTTGGGCTTAATACAAGGACCCTGAAGACCTCTTAAAGGTATAAGACATAACTTAATCATCCTTTGTTGGAGCAGTCTTTCCAAAGAGTCGAAACCTCGGACCAATTTAGGGTTGATTCTCATCCCTTAAAACACCTACCTCCTCGTGGACATCATACAAAGATAAACACTTCCATACCAGTAGACTTGGACAGTCTAATCACCTCTTGGATCTCAAAGACATTCTCAAGTTCCCTACAAACACAGGAAAAAACCCTGGTCATTTAACCAATCTCTAGTAGAGTTAAAACCTCACAGGATCTAAAACTCAGTTTTTCATCCTAAATTTCCCCAGCTAGGGTCAGCTTATCATCAGAACCTCAAGGCATCTGATACCTCAACTCTTCTGTAAACCCTCAGCAAGACTTTATTCCCCATTTTTGATCTGCCTCTGGATCTCAATAATCCTCAGCAGAAGCCAGCCTCCTATTAGGCTTTGTATAATGATTTTCCTCAGTAGAATTAGCCCCAACAACACCCTTTTGTTGAGCCCATCTACTGTCTTAAAGCACTCTCTTGTTGAGTCAATCACCTTAAGGCACTCTCTTGTTGAGTCAAACTTTTTTCAGCCTCCTCTTAGGCTTTGTATAATGATTTTCCCAGTAAGGTTAGCCTCAATCTTGGGCTTTGTACAAGACACCTAAAAATCCTCAGCTGGGTCAGTCATCTTGTTTCAGCCTCAATCTTGGTCTTTGTACAAGACACCAAATAAAACACTCTCTTGTTGAGTCAGTCTCATTTTAACCTCAATCTTGGGCTTTGTACAAGACAGATAAAGATTTCTTTCCCACAGAGTCAGTTTCTTTTCAGCCTCAATCTTGGGGTTTGTACAAGACACCGTATAAATCTCTCTAGCAGAGTCAATCTTCTTTTAGCCTCAATCTTGGGCTTTGTACAAGACAGATAAAACCTCTCACCAATAGAGTCAATCCTTTTTAGCCTCAATCTTGGGCTTTGTACAAGAAGACAAAATATTTCCCCGGAAAGTCAACTTTTAGCCTCCTCTTAGGCTTTGTATAATGATATCCCTCCCCCCCTAAAAGAGTCAGTCTCTTTTTGTAGCCTCAATCTTGGGCTTTGTACAAGACAGATATAAACACTCTCTTGTTGAGTCAGCCTTTTCTAGCCTCCTCTAAGGCTTTGTCTAAGGACTTCCCCAGTGGAGTCAATCAATCTCTTAGCTTCAACCTTGGGCTTTGATCAAGGAACACAAAAATCAACATCCCCTCAGAGAAAATCTAAAAATCTCTATAGGAAGACATTTCTCTGTGTCATGACACATCAAAACAGACAATCAAAACAAACCCTAATCCCAGATAACTGCTGTAAGTGGCACACTTGTTGATTCAAATATCTAAGCTGTCATCCATCTCTTATCCTAGCAAACTTCCTCTTTCATCTAATTGCTGTAAGTGGCAAGCCTCTAGATTATTTATATCCACGCCACTGTCCCTCTCTTAGCATGAAAGACTCCTAAGGAAAAATGGCATTGCTCAACACTGAGTTAAATTTTTCTCCTTCAGGAAAAATCCCTCCTAAAGGAAATTATGGAATTACTTGATTCACATATCCCAGTTAAAGTAACCCTCCTTTATAAACAGTCACCCAACAGTTGTGATAAACAGACAAGATGTCTCCCTGTAGAGATGACAAATTCTCTCTCAGTCAAACCTTTTAGCTTCAATCTTGGGCTTTGAACAAGACACAAATAAACCTTTTAGCTTCAATCTTAGGCTTTGAACAAGACACCAAGACATATTTTTCCTCCCATAGAATAGGAGGAACTACGATTGCTCTGATTTCCCTGTTTCTTTAAACAGGAATACGTAGGCATAAGATTATGAAATCTTAGCGAGCATACCAAACAAAAACTCTAGGTCTAGTACCTTCATACCAATCAAAAACTGAGGTCCAGTACCTCACCAAAATCATCAAAAACTCTCTTTCTCTCTCTCTCTCAACATTCCCAAACTTTCCCAACCCACAACAGATAAACACCATCAAGTACAAAGCAGAACCTATTGCTAACAACCTGTGGATAACCACATATAGGATGGGTAACTGACAACTCCCCATTGTATAACCTGACCCCGAACTCCCTGAATCTCTTTAAGCGTTTGTTCAGATAAACATTCGCGTGCAAGGTTAGTTTTAGATAGCTTCCCTTTCCCTTCCAGCTTCTCGGGATAAATAAGAAATCAGAAAGTAGCACCCCACTCCTACCATTGCGGTGGAGAAACCCATCGGCGATAAGGTGGTCGCGTCACCGACAAAAATCGTACGCTACAGTAATTGCAGCTGAAGTGCCACAAGGAGTTCAAGGTGTTTCTAATCCATTCCAAGCTTCTAAACACCTTACATAAGGTCCATTGAAGTTGTCCAAATCATCACACAAAATCTATAACACCTCTACATCACAATTCGAATCCTCTTGCACAAGTAAGCCTGAAGCTCTCAAACTTTATACTACATGCATCATAAATTTGTTTTCAAGTTACCAACTTGTTTCTGGTAGTTCATAGAGTGATAACCCTCAATCAATTGCCATGTTTCATTCGTGTTTAGGATTTCATGATAGTTTTTTCAAATTCTAGGGTTTCTGCATTCATACATAATAACTATCTCCACACTTAAAAGAAATGAAATTAAATGGTACCATCTTGTTCCTTATTCAAAAACGAGTGTGATTGATGTATGAATCGTGCAAAATCATTGAGTAATCATAGAGTTATGAGAGGTTTTGCAAATCTGGGTAAACATGGCACGCGCGAGGAAGAAGATGTTCTTGGCGCCTTTTTTCAAATATTTTGAATTTTTGAATTTTTAAGTAATTTTCTTAATTGATTTCAAAAATTAATTTCTCTCTGGTGTTTAATCATTTTTTATTAATTCTTTTTTTCAAAATTCACAAATATGTTAAAATATTTTATTCCACCAAAAAATCAAAAATTATTATTTATTTCATATATTTTGAATTTTTGTAAAGAATTTCTTTTTAATTGTTTATAAACATTTTAAAAGAATTCTTTCTCTTAATTTTTCAAAACCAAATGAATTTCAAGCATTCATGTGAATAAAACATCAATTTTCAAATATTTATCAAAATTCATAACATATTTATTGAATATATTTGATAATTTTCATCATTTTATTTTATTTTTCTTTAAAATAAATAAATTTTAAATTAAAATTAGGGTTTTCCCTTGATTTTAATTTTTCAAATTTCATATTGATACATTTTGGGCCTCTTTGTAGAGTGTAAGACCCACTCCTTTTTGTACATAAATAATTTGGGCCTCAGCCATTGTATAAGTCCCACCGTGGTTTTCAAAACCGCGACGCGATCGTCGCCTTTCAAATAAAAGTCATCTGGGCCTCTCCTTGAAGTATAAACCCCATTTTTCTTCTTTACAAACAATTTTGGGCCTCTATTAGAGTGTAAGACCCAAAACTTTTTATACATAAACAAATTCTGGGCCTCTGTTGTAGTATAAGTCCCACAACGTCTTTCGATATCGTAGTGCGATCCCTATTTTCAAACAAATCAACTGGGCTTCTCCTTGAGTATAAGTCCCAATCTTTTGTACATAAACTTTGTTTTAAATAATAAATAACTTTCATGGGCCTCTCCTTGAGTTGTAAGCCACATACCTCTATTTTCAAAATCATCTGTCTATTTTAAACTGGTACTAAGAGGAGCATTATTCCCGGTGAAACTGCTCTTAGACCACTTGGGCCTCTCTTTGAGTTATAAGCCCCAAACAAACTTTCTTTTAAACAACTATCTCTTAATTCAAATTCAAACTTTTCTCAAAACTTTTTTCAATTTCTTAAAACCCTAATCATACAATCACTACAATCAATCACAATACACATGGGCCTCTTTTCAGAGTGTAAGACCCAACATCTTTTATTTTCAATGCATACTTATTTATATACCTGCTACTTCAATTATTTGTATATACTTATGCATATATGTCTAGAGTTTCCCCCAACGGTTAGGTCTACACTTAGTTCAAACCAGAGGTTACTTCTAACTTAGTCAAAACTAGTTCCCTCATAGGAAATTCCCCTCGATACAGTCTGCCTCCTCTTGGGCTTATTCAATATGGAACAGAGAAAGGCATTATTCCCGGTGAAACTTTTCTTAAGACTGTCAAAACTTAGAAACATATACAAGAAATTCATTTCCCCAGAGAGGATTAATTCTCGGTGAAACCTCTTTTGAATTTCTTTAAACCTTAGAACTGTTCAACAAAGAAAGGATTATTTCCGGTGAGACCTTTCTTGAACTTTTTCTAGGCTTGAACCTACAGGCTTCCTAGAAGTATCCCCAGCCTCCTCTTGGGCTTAGTACAAGGACCAACAAGCTTCTTAGAAGTTCCTTAGCCTCCTCTTGGACTTAGTACAAGGACCCAAAGGCTTCCTAAAATCATAGGATATAAATTAGTTATCTCTACTAGTTCAATCCCCAGGAGAGTCAAAAGCCTAGAACATCCTACCATTCAAAAGTTGATCTTCAACCAACAACCTCATATTGGGCATCATACAAAGATCTCTTTCCAACCAGAGTCTATCCCTTCTTAATGAGACTTGGATAGTCTCAGCCTCCTCTTGGGCTTTATTCAAGTAGACTTGGAAAGTCTCACCCTTATAGTCTCCTTTTTGACTAAACACAAAGAACCACAGGTTTCCTAAAGGAATATGATAAACCCTGATCATTTTACCAATACACCAGTCTCCAGCAGAGTTAAAAACTTCTAAGGTTTTTAAACTCACCTTTAAACTTCTCTGACCTCCAACAAGGCTTAAACTTTCACCTTGAAGATCCCAGCCAAGGTCAGATTGACCTCAACAAAACCCTAACAGAATCAGAGCCTCATGGCATCTGGTACTTCAACTCTTCCTTGATTCCTCAGCAAGAGTTAGTTTCCCTTTGGATTCCCCAATATAGTTTAGACCTTCTCCTGGATTTCAATAAATCCTTAGCAAGAGTCAGCCTCCTCTTAGGCTTTATATAAGAATTTCCCCATTCATCTTCAATCTTGGGCTTTGTACAAGACAGATAAAACCCTCCCCGGTGGAGTCAGTTTCCTTTAGCTTCAACCTTGGGCTTTGATCAAGGCACACAAAAATCAACATCCCCTCAGATGAGACCATGAGTCCACTCTGCAAGAAGATACATCCCCTGTATATCACATATCAAAACAAACAATCAAAAACCTTTGTCCAAATAATTGTTGTAAGTGGCACACTTGTTGATTCAAAATCCAAGCTGGAGTCATTCCCTTATCCTGGCTAAAATTCATATTTCATCTAACTGCTGTAAGTGGCAAGCCTCTAGATTCCATACATCCAACCCAATGTCCCTCTCTTAGCATGAAAGATTCATAAAGGAAAAAGTGGCAATGCTGTACACTGAGTTAAATCTTCTTCCTTCATGACATCCCTCTTATAAAGAAAACTATGGCATTGCTGGATTCCACACATCCCAGTTAAAGTAATTTCCCTTATAACCAATTACACAACATTTTGTGATGAATAGGTGAGATATCTCCCTTTAGAGATGACAAATTCTCTCTCAGTCAACCTTTAGCTTCAATCTTGGGCTTTGAACAAGACACAAAAACCCTTTTAGCTCCAATCTTGGGCTTTGAACAAGACACCAAATATCTTTCCTCCCATAGAAATAGGAGGAACTACGATTCCTCTGATTTCCC
Organism: Lathyrus tuberosus; assembly: GCA_022829125.1. Lineage (NCBI taxonomy): Eukaryota > Viridiplantae > Streptophyta > Magnoliopsida > Fabales > Fabaceae > Lathyrus > Lathyrus tuberosus. Next base: position 5,237,313 of record JALAZF010000179.1, read on the forward strand.
AAATCTCTTTACGAGAATACGTTGGCATAAGATAATGAAATCTTAGCGAGCGCACAAATTAAAAATCTTAGGTCCAGTACCTTCCTAAAAACAACTTAAAACCCGAAAACAACAAAAGCATTCTCTCAATACTCCCAAAGGAGAAACTTTCCCAATCCACAGCAGATAAACACAAGAAAGCATTTCAAATAGCAGAAATACATGCAAAAGAAGGTTCCTACAGATTACTATAGATACACTGGGTGTTAATAGCTTCCCTTTGTATAACCAGACCCCGATCCCTGGTCTCTTAGCATTTGTTAAAGAAAACATTTGATTGCAGGGTTAGTTTAAGATATCTTCCCCTTCCTTTCAAGCTTCATAGGATAAATACAGAAATCAGAAAGTAGCACCAAACATGCGGTAGGTGGTCGCATCACCGAAAAAAACCGACTGCTACAAAGGGTAATAACATTTTTTTTGTGTGTGAAGTTTATTGTTTGCAACATGTGCATATATCATTTCTTGAATGCAGTTTGGTCCTTATTGTTATCTATCAAAGGGGAGTTTTCAATATACTCAAAGCAAGATTTTTGAAAGCTCAAGTATCAATGGTCCCTAAGGTGGAGTTGGAGGTTGTCCTTCTTTGGTGGCGTTGGAAAAGAGATTGTACGCAGAAAAAGTTGGGAGTTATCCAACAAATGCTTAGTTAATGGAAATCACTCAGACAAGAAATCAATGAGATTAGATGGATTGCCACACACGAATACTTGGAGCAGGCGATTGTGGATGATAAGGTTATTATATCAAAACCTTTATAGATATTGTTTTTGTTAGCAATTTGAGTGTATGCGTCAACAGAGGTAATTATCATGTGATAGTTTGTTGTAACCAAAATGCTTGTATCAAACTTATCAAAATAGTGAAAGATAATGATTATTTTTGAGTGGTTAGTTAACACCATTGAATAGTGGATTAGACAAAGCGAGGACGAAATTCGAACCATTATATATCTTTGTATATCTTTTTTGCTTCCCTTATCTCCTTGTAATTTTTTAGTATTCATTAATATTGTTATTGAATTAATGTATTATTGCATCGATTGTATGTCATAGAAGATAAACTTTGCTTATAAAGATTTAATGTATAAGCTTAGGTTTGTGATGCTTCAATCTTATTAGATTATCATAGACATAATTATATCTTGAATGAACATCTATGTAAAGTGTTTTTAAATCGCTTTGTTTAAAGAAGTTTTAGTTGTCTTGTGATTGACTTGTATTAGAAGCAATCAAGTCCTAAGTTATATCATGTAGTATTTCACTTGGTACAATTCATTGAGATGCTTTCAAGCTCTCCGATTTTGTGTTTTATTTCTGCGCCTCTTAAAATCTTTAATTTTGTTTATGGAACTTAAAATATTTTTGGAATTGTCTTAAAGGGAGAAGTTGTGTTCAAACCCCCCTCCTTTTCTAGACTTTTTTGTGTGTGTGTTCATATTCTCACCTAACAAACTTCCAAAATTATAGAGTTGAGACTATCTTCAAGTACTTGGATCCCATTGTGAAGGATAACCCTAAGAGGAAGTTTAATTGGGATCCACTTATATGATCTCTCATACACTCAGTGATTAAGAACACTATGGTGTAGTGGATAAATATTTGTAAGCACGAGAATTTATGAGGCACAGAGGTGTGAGACTTAAGATTGGTTCATCTTGCTCTCTTAGATAAAAGGCATTGATGGATCCTTACCGAAGGTCCATCCTCTTGGTGACATATAGAAATTAGTTCTCCATGACTTTACTTGGTGGTCGCATTGTTAACCTCAAAGAGGCTTCCCTTTTTAGAAGGTTGTCTCTCTACTCAGTACTAAGCTTGATTTGATTACTAACTAGTTTACTATTAAAAACTAAGACATTTTTTTTAGAAATTGAGTATCTTTTGCACTTAACTGTAGAGGCTAATCTCCAAAGTCAATGAGGATCGCAATGAATGGCAAAATTCTCCTTAAAAAAAAATATAACACTATTACATATCTAAAATTGAGTTCGAATTCGAGATCTCTAATTAAGTTAAAAGAGATCACATATCATTTCCCCGGGTTCTCTTGAATAAAAAACTAAGACTTTAATGAATTATAACTATGTAATAGACATCATTCTGCTATTAGTTGTAATTGACAAGTTGAAGTATTCCTAATACTCTTAAGATTTAATAGTTTTTGCCTATACAAAAATCACTACAAAAAAAAGGTTATCCGCCACGGCCAGAAAACCGCGGTTATATGAAAAATAACTGTGGTTAAAAGCTTTGGCCACGGTTTGGCCACGAATAAGTGAATGTGGGATATGCAGTCGTGGCCTAAAGTATAAGTCGCGGTTTTCGTGTTTGGACCACATTTTATATACATCCGTGGCTTGAATAGGCCACGGTTTAGGTATCTAGGTTAAGGTCGCGGTTTATCACGTGTCGTGGTTCTTAACAGTGGCCGAATCTTGCCACGGTTCTTATTTAATGTATAGGGTTTTAATTTATGGCCACTAATTAAAACCGCGGCTACATTTTGCTCATGTTTTTACACCATTTACGTAGGCCACGGTTTCTTTTTGTGCCGCATAGTTGTAACCATGTTGTTCTTCATGACATGGCATAAAGAACCATTGTAGATCAATATAATGTCTTCCAACAATACTCATTTTTGTAGATATTGATTAAAAAAAATTAAAATCTAATTATTCAAGAAAATATTAAACCACAACGTCAAAATATTCATTAAGAAATAAGTAAGTCTACATCAAGTGACGCTACCGACTAATAAGTCGCAAAAATATAGATAAGTTTTGATATTATCATTCTTAAACGAAACCAAGTTTCTCTCGAAAGAGTCATCCCAAATTCAATACAAAACTTCTAAGAGATAGATAATATAAAACACAACTACTATTAATTAAACTCATGCATCATAATATTCTTCTACATCATCTCCTCCTTCTTCTTCTTCTTCCATATCTTGATGACACGCTTCTTCGTCTCCATTCTGCAAGGAACATGATACATAAATTAATATAAGCAATTTTAGAAATTTAATGTGTTTTAGGAGATTTTAATTCATTTTGAAATCATATATCATATATCATTTGTAGGAATGTGGTTCATTTGTAGGCAAAAAGAGACAAACAGAGAACAAGCAGTAGTTTAGAGTATACCTCTTCACAATGAGGAATATGAGTTGATGCAGACGAATGTGGAGCAGCAGGAGCATCATTAGTACTATTGGCACTGCCCAAAGTAGTTGCCATCATATTAGAGATCTCCTCGTCACTCATATGTGGGTTTTGTTGCTTCATCATGGTCTTAAAAAGTGCCTTCATACCATCCATCTCCCTCTTCATGCCAGCCACTTCATCACTATGCTGGTTTTTAATAACCAAATTTCTTCATTTCTTTTAAGCATGGTTGGTGTCGTTGTTCTTCCATAGCAACGAACTCGACCAGATTTTTCTTTCCCAAACAATGACTTAAATGTCTCAGATTCAGTTGAGTTCTGAACTGAATCTTGAAGCTTATCCTAATTAAAAAATATTCAACACTACTGTAAAAAACACAAACTTCAACAACAGCTCAAGATACTATAAGTATATGTGCATGAGATGAATTGATACTATAAGATATTATAACTATAACTATTTATCATGCCAATATGTTTCCAACATGCCTTGCTTTAATCCAAGACTGAACTGATATAGGCAGCATGAGAGGCGCATTCAACTTTAACAAAATGACATGACCATTGTGCACTCTAACTCACAGAGCTTTAATCATATAGACTCACACCAATGTTTTACCAATTCCACATCACACAAGATTTTGAGACTCAGAAAGCAATACTTTACAACAACAGCAGCAAATTACTTTACACCAATGAAAGCAAAACTTTACACCATGAAAACATAGTGAGCTAAAAAAGAAGAACAACAGCAGATGATCACTCCTCAAATAATTCCACCAGTCATGTCTCCAACACTTTCCAAATGACACAAATTACAACGACATCTCAAACTAACTCAAGTTATAGATTACAAAGTGATATAGAGTTTAAAACCAAACAGGATCAGTGAAGAAAAACCAATTGGAAAAAAGCATGTTGCGAACATAACATATCTAAAATAAGACCAAACATCATTCTATATTGTCATGCAGTAGTAGACTTATGCATATCCTAAGGCCTTCAGACTGTAACAAAATAAAACATACTTTCCCTGCTCCAAATTTCCAAACTGGTAGTGTCCAGGTTACACAAATTCAACAGGCATGGTTTGAAAACTCATATTCTAACCAAAAGGCATGGTTTGAAAACCAGTCCTCAACCATTCAGAGCAAAGAAAAAAGATAGGCTTGTTACTAACAGTCATTGATGAGGTGAAAATACTCAAGGCATAAATATACACATGGGTGGGATTAGCATACATGTCTCTTTTCTTAGCAACTAAATCCATCAATAAAACAAAAAACTTACAATTGCAGTTTGTGTTTCCTCATCCACTTGTTTTCCTTTTCGACTTTGTCGAGTCTCAATGAACATCTCTGCTTGGCTAACTTCCTTTCTGTCATCTTTCTTTGTACGCTACATTGGTTGATATTAAACACAGACAATTATGAATCACTCAACCAACAAAGAATTATAAATTGAAGAATGTATAAGCACCCTACCAATTTTGCACGAATCCTTGCAAAGTTTGTTGGTCCCATACGATGCATGTACTTTTGCTTAGATCTGTTCGCAGCATTTACTTTGCTAATTGCCTACATTGTGGAACAACAAATTAATGTTAGACAATAAAATATCAGAGTTGTGAATAAGTCATAAAATTATCTTACTTGGATTTTACTATTTTTCCAATAAGCTATCAATTGCTTGAAATGAGCTACAGGTACGGTCTGGGGACGATGTTTTAGTCTTTCACTCATAGTAGTGTACTTTAAAAAGTAACTCTTTTTGATATCTTTCTTGTAACGCCTCAAAGCATCATTTATGCTCAAGAAAACTGGTTTAGTTCCCTTTTCAGAGATAATGAATTTATCCTACAATAAAGAAGGAAATTAGATACAAGTAACAAATTAAAGGACACTAGTAACAAAATGATAAAAAACTCCTTTTGATCTTACAGTAACAAATTCCCATATACGGTCTTGGTTAGCATTCTTCAAAGCTTTGAAGTTAGTGAAAATTAAGGGACACAAGTCTGAATTCCTCGCGACAGTGCCAAGGAAACAACTCAAATCTGACACGGTTCGATCTTTGGGTCCAATAGGCTCTCCATCATCGTCTAAGACCACCTCTTCATGATCCTCGCTCTTTCTAGCATGGATTTTCAAACACTGTGTTAGTCCACGTGTCTTTTTCTTACTTGTCCCTGTGTTAGATAAACTATTAAAATGGGATATAAATTTGAATAAAACAATAATTAAGAATAATGCATGACACAAACAAATTTTACTACCATCAGTTTTTTCACTTTCAATTTGCTCAGTGTTTTCTTCTTCACCCATTATATTTTCTTCTTCCTCAAAGTTTTCACCTTCATCTTCGTCTTCACCATTTTCCCCATTTTCTTCGAGGAATTTTTCAACTGAAGTCGATTTACACATTGGGATTCTTTTTGTCTTCTTCAAGGCACTTTCTTGCTCTGTCCTTGAATTTCCATCATCTTCCATCACTGCCCTTTTCATAGGATTCTTCTTTGACCTTGAATCAGCAGTGTCAACCACATGTTTCTCCTTAAGTTGATGGTTTTCACTTGAAGGTTGCTGCTTCGCACTTGAAGGTTGCTGCTTCCCACTTGAAGGTTGCTGCTTTGCACTTGAAGGTTGTTGGTTTGCACTTGAAGGTTGCTGCTTTGCACTTGAAGGTTGTTGGTTTGCACTTGAAGGTTGTTGGTTTGCACTTGAAGGCTGTTTTGACTTTGAATAAGCAACTTCAGCCCCTGTTTTTCTGGAAGCTTGCTGCTTGGTCCTTGAATCAGCAACTTCAGCCCTTGTTTTTCTGGAAGCTTGCTGCCTGGTCCTTGAATCAGCAACTTCAACCCCTATTTTTCTTGGTGTCGTTGTCCTGTTTTTAGTTGGATACAACACATTGTTCGAACTATCAATTGCTTGACCAGTAGTTTCAAGGTTAGATAGCTTTATTAGTTCCCTAGATGCAGGCACAAATGGAGGCCGGATGCCTACTTTTCTCGTGAGTTGGTTGTTACTATTTACCATCTCACATTTTATATCATACTTCTTAGCCAATTCAGCACTAGATCTAAATAGAGGCAACCGGAAATTGGCTGTAACTTGTTCACCCTTTTGTGTTGCATTCGTCTTCTTTTGTAAGTTTGATACCTTCTTCATTTTCTGTTAACATTGAAAAAAAATAACATTAGGAATAATTTAATCAAAATAAAAAAGTAGCATTTTAACCGATAGTATGCAGCAAATACGAAAGTAACACTATACATCAGTCCATGAAATCAAATAGAGTATCATCATAATCAGAATCTTCTCCATTACTTTCAGCTTCTTTCATTTCGTGAGAAGGTGTTTCAATTACTGTTGCAGGTATGTCTTCCCTAACCCAATTTAGTTCACCATCACCATCACTATTTTCTCCATGAGAAGGTGTTTCAGCTTGTAAGTTTGAAGGGTCATCAATGTTAAAGAAATCTCGTGGAACTGTTTGCAGAGCATAATGCCTGTTTGGATGAAAAGGGTCTTGGACATAGTAACATTGATGAACTTGAGAAGGTAGCACAAACGGATCATTCTGATAAATTCTCTTATTGAAATGCACACAAGTAAGTCCGTATTTGTCTTTTTCAACCTCAAACCAATGACATTTAAACAACACAAAGTTGAAGTTTCCATAGTAGTATAACTCAATTATATCAACAATTGCTCCATAATAAGTGATGGATTCTGTCCTAGGATATCCATCCTTGGAGCTAGCAAAACTTGAAGTTAGTGAAACTAAAGTTACACCAGAATTTTGAGTTTTGCGATTTGTATCTCGTTTCATAGTATGGAACCTATATCCATGAATGATGTAACTTGGATACCTCTTTGCAACAAAATTTGGACCTCTAGAAAGTTTTTCAAGTTGTAATGGCACATCATCTTTCTGGGCACGAGTTTTAAACCATTCACCAAAATCTTTACTTTGACTTTTAGCCTTGGTCCACTTCCGTTTGTTAGTGTTTGAATTAACACTCTGATCATGCTCACTACAAAAGTCAACAATTTATATGTTAACATAACCTAAAATTAGGATTAGTAGATAAATACATAGGAGGACACATAGTTATTGTAGTACCTGATGTAAATTTGAACTTCATTGCAATTGAATAAGATATATCGATGAGCATCATTCTTTGATTTCACATCAAGATGAAAGGGTTCACCTGCCCCCCTAAAGGATGACCCGCCGTTGTAAAGTAATCATCTGAATCTACTTCAAGTGAATCACTATCATCATAATTCCGACTCTTCCTATTCAACCTTGTATCTACATTGCTATGCAAATACCTTGAGCAAAATGTTATAGCTTATTCAGCCAAATACCCCTCGGTAATAGAACCTTCAGGATAAGCTCTATTGCAGACATAGTTCTTAAGTTTACATAAATATCTTTCGGTGGGATACATCCATCGAAATTGAATAGGACCACCCAATCTAACTTCATTTACCAGGTGAATAGGCAAGTGAACCATTATGTCAAAGAAACATGGAGGAAATATCATCTCCAACTGACAAAGTATCTCTGCAATCTCCTCTTCTAAGTAATCTAAATCTTCCACTTGTATAACTTTCTGACATAGAGAGCGGAAAAAAGAGCCAAGACGAATTAGTGGGGTCGCCACCTCCTTGGGCATTGTGCTTCTTACTGCAATTTGCAACAAATCATGCAACATGAAATGTGCATCATGACTCTTGTAACCGGATATTTTTTTGTCAGTAACTTGTACGCATTTTTGAAATATTTGATGCAGTCCCATCTGGTAACTTGGCAGCCTTTAAAAATCCACAAAAAATTGACTTCTCGTGCGGAGTCATTGAGAAACATGCTTTTGCAAACTCTGAACGTCCTCCACCAATCTCCCTTGGATGAAGTCTTTCCTTAATTCCCAAATCTTGCAAATCATAGCGGGCTTTAATATGATCTTTTGTCTTCCCCAGGATGTCCAAAAGAGTTCCAATAATACTATCAAATATGTTTTTTTCAATGTGCATTACATCTAGATTATGGCGCAATGTATTTTGAACCCAGTAAGGCAACTCAAAAAATATTGACCTCTTCTTCCACGGGCCATCAACTTTATTCTTTTTCGCCTTCCCGAATTCATTATTGAAATCTTTTAAGATTTCAAGGATTTCTGCCCCTTTTAACATGGATAGTGCAGTCCTATGTTCTTCTTCTCCATTAAATGATTTGACATCATCTCTCCAAGAATGAGTTCTTGGTAAAAAGATACAATGGTCCATATAACACATCTTATGACTGTGTTTGAGGTAGAACGAATTGGTGTTAGATTTACAACAGGCACACGCCAATTTTCCTTTGGTGCTCCAACCCGACAACATAGCATAAGCAGGGTAGTCACTAATTATCCACAAAAGAGCTGCACGCATTCGAAATGTTTGGTTTATTGAAGAATCATATGTCTCTATGTCGGATTCCCATAATTCCTTTAGCTCCTCTATCAGTGGCTGGAGGTAAACACCAATATCGTTTCCTGGAGATTTTGGTCCAGGAATCAACAATGACAACATTGTATATTCAGGTTTCATGGACAGCCAAGGTGGTGCGTTGTATACCATCATTAAGACATACCATGTACTATGAGATAAGCTCATTGTCCTAAATGGATTAAGCCCATCACTCGTTAAGCCAAGTCTTACATTGCGGGACTCACGAGCAAAATCCAGATGGAGCTCGTCAAAGTCCTTCCACGCTTTACCATCAGCAGGATGCCTCAATTTCCCATCCTTTGAGCGCTCTTCTTCATGCCATCTCATTGACTCAACTGTCTTTGAACACATGAAGAACCTTTGTAGTCTAGGAATCAACGGAAAGTGCCTCAAAATTTTTGCAGGAACTCTATAATCATTTTTCAATTGCTCAGACTCACATCCTTCAGTTGGAGCATTTTATTTCCACCGTGAAGCTTCACAAATCGTGCAAGAATTGTCCTTTTCACGGTCTTTCCAAAATAGCATGCAATCGTTTGGGCATGCATGGATCTTTTTATAATCAAGGCCTAAACCACTTATCATGGCTTTTGTCTTGTAAAATGATACAAGAATGTTTAAATCAGGCATTGCTTCTTTCAACAATTCTAAGAGCGCAGTGAATGAGGTATTGCTCCAGCCGTGAAGACATTTCAACAAGTAGAGTCGAATCACAAATGATAGAGTAGAGAAGTCTTTGCATCCAGGGTACAGTTCTTGTTCCGCCTCTTTAATCAAATTGTAAAACTTTCTAGAATCGTCATTGGGACCTTCATGAACTCCATGTGCTTTTTCCCTATCTAAATATATGTCATGCAATAAGCCAGGAATGTCGTCATGTGATTCCTCTTGATCTTCCATCTCATCACCAATTTCCATAGACCTTTGTAGTTGCTCCCCATGGTGCAACCATACGTCATAACCTTTTAGAAAACCTTTGGTTATTAAGTGATCCTTCATATTATCTCTTGTTTTCCAATACAAATTTTTACACTTGGCACAAGGGCATAAAAGCTCATCTCCTTGAGGTCTTCCATTAGTGTACGCAAAGTCTAAAAATTGAGTAACACCGTTGATGTACTCTTGACTAAACCTTGGAAATTTAGTCCACTCTTTGTCCATCACTTTATAATCTAAATATTTGAAACACACAACACATAACAGATTCAAAACTGCATGCATACATAACACATACATGAACATATACAAAACAAATATCTTTGGAGATGTACTAACAGGACCAATGCGATTACTTAATATTTGCAGTACAATTATTAATGTGTATCACCTAGGACACGGACTATAGATGGCTCAGTTGAATAATTTTCATGGAACTAGAATAAAGATAGTCATGATAGTATCTATATCTGAAACACTAACACATCCCAAAATTTGATCATGAATGGCTAAAAATACAATTTAACACATTAACATAAACTAAAGCTACGTACCTCTAAAGCTTTGGTCAATTGTGGAACAGTTGTTTCCTTCAATGTTCCCTCTGCCTTTAAACACATGAAAATAAACAATTAGTTTAGTTTCAACAAGAGTAATTACATTGTAAAGTCTAGGTGAAGAACTAGTTGCACAACCATTTAAAAATAAACAAATTGCAAATCCATAGTTTAACAGAAAAACAATAACTAGTTGCACAATCATGAATGGCTAAAAATACATTGAAGGAAACAGAAAAAACAATTTAACATTAACAATACTAACAGTCAATTAACAAGACTAACAATCTAACAATTTAACAGAAATTACTGACATAGTTTAACAGAAAAATTAACAAGAATAATTGAACTAACTAACAATTAACATCACTAACACCAACATAACATAGTACTGCTGCTATAATTGCAGAACTAGTATTTGAGAAGACAAAGGGAAAGTATACCTACTGATTACTATAAAGATGCACTTGCTATTGCTATGGCTTTACAAAATTATCATTGGTATATTTCTGATTCATGTAATATATAACACAAAAGATTGTACAATTTGGAACTACTCCACTATTTTTTGTAGCAACTAATCGAAAGTCGAAACCTATGTATTGAAGAAATCACAAGGTGTTTGTGCACATCAGAGAAGAATAAAACCTCAGTCAACCTAACCTAGACCTTAAATCCTCCAACCTAGCCTTGATCCGACCCTGCAACAACTCCAATCGATTCCTCGCTTCCTCGGTCGATAACAACATTGGCAACACGTCGAGTGGCTCAACCGGAGCATCGTCCAAAATTTCCTTCAGCAATGGTGAGAAACAGGACCTCATAGTTTCCTCAAATCCATATCAGTTTCAACCCTAGTTACTCACCCTAAAAAAACTCAGTGCCACTCTCATTGTCAAGACCTTCAACCCTAGTTACTCACCTCAATCCACTCAATTTCAAATCACCATAAAAAAATCTAACCTTAATAAACACAACAGTTATAACAAAACGGGTAAAAATGAAACCATAACAAAATAAAAAATGAAACCCTACCTTCGGTATTAGCACAGGAAACTCCAACGGTAATCGACAAGGGGAAGCTTCGGTATCAGAACTGCAAAACAAAAATATATATTAGGTCAACTGCAAAACAACAACTACATGCATCCTTGTATCAGAAAATCACGAAATAAACAGTGAGAATGAGGAACAGGGGAATGAGGAACAGGGGAGGAGAAACGGAGGAGAAGAGGAGAAGTGGATCGTACAGGAGAAACGGAGGAGACGCGAGGAGAAATGGAGGAGACGCGAGGAGAAATGGAGGAGACGCGAGGATTTTGTTTTGAACATTGAGAGAATTTGGTTTTGTTACAAAACGGAGGAGAAGAGAGAATTTTGTTTTCAATTTTATTTTCTTTTTTTAATCTAAAAAAATTAGAAAAGAAAATAATTAACGAGAGGGAAACGAGGGAAATTCTGGCAGGGTATATTTTTTTGGGCTTGGGCCATAGTTTGAAGTGAAATTTATAATTCCGCGGTTTTTCTTTGTGGCTTAAAATATCTACAGTTTTCTGACTGTGGCGTAAATATAAGTGTAATTTTGTAACCATGACAATTGAAGAAAATGCCACAGTTTCACACCGCATTTAATGTTTCTAAACATAGGTCTACGATTTGAAAATCCTGGCCAAAACTTATATGAGACCACAGTTTTTGAGTTGTGGAAAAATTTAGCGTGGCCGTAAGCCAAAAATGATGTAGTGAATATTCATGTAATAAAGTTAATTTTGTACTCCCTCTGTTTCATATTATAAGCAAAAGTTACTTTTTAGATACATTGAATAATTAATGTATTTTGTCTAATATATAGACCAAATACATTAATTATTTAATGTATCTAAAAAATAATTTTTGCTTATAATATGGAACGGAGGGAGTAACTATTTAATAATAATAACAACATTTTAAAGAGTCTTCGAATGCTTATTTTTGACTTGATATAAAATTTATTTAGAAATAAAAAAAATGAAGTTTAAAAATAAAAAAATGGGATGACAAAACCCGTGTGTAGCGGTAGCTAGGTTGAAAAACCCAAAGAAAAAGTACTAAATGAAGTAAAATACGTATTAAAAATTATAAGAAGGTTCCATGAATCAAGGGTCGAGATCATGTGACTAGACCCATAAGACAAGGAAATAACCCAAACTTTGAGGTTCTTTTTTTATTTTTCTTCTCCCTCTCTTTCTTTCTACTTTTCTACCTCTCTTTCTCTCAGAATTATCCAAATCACACTTTGTGTTCATCTCAAAATCAAGAGTGTGAGAAACATATCTTTCTGTGCACAATTTCATGCTAGTAGATTTCTGAAGCTTCTTCTTTCCTTGTCTGTGTGACAAAATCCACAACAGAAAGTGCAATGATAGGTTCTAGAGAAAGAGAAAGGACAAGAGAGAAAAGGCTTTCTTTAACAAGAGCTTCAATTTTGTTGCTATGGGTCTTCTTAGTCTTTGCTCTAATATTAACATTGTTTTACTCCATCAACAACAACGACAACAACAACAAAAACCATTCGTTTAGGTTACTCAGACAACAACATCAGCAACCGCAACAACATAGTAGTATCAACAAAGCACTAATGTTTCATGCAAGTACAAGAAAAAGATCAAGAACAAGAACAACAAGAAGTACTGATTTTGATGATCAAGCTGGTCCTCCAGAAAAAGCACTTTACGGTGACGAGAAAAGATTAATTCACACTGGTCCAAACCCTCTTCACAACTAGAGCTATAGCTATAGCTATATCTATATATGCATGGTAGGGGTTTTTAATTTTGTATGTTAGCTAGTTTTAATTTAAGTGCATATCATGTATTGTTGTAATATCTCTCTATGTTTTTATGTTATTATTTTGGATCTGAGAAGAATGAGAGCATAGCTTTAGCCTTTTCAGTAGAAAAAAAACATATGAAAAGGCTAGCGTTAATGCTCTCTTTTCTTTTGCAGTAATGAATTTCTTTAATTTCTTTCAGAGTCTATGAATTAACTGAAAATTTTTAATTAATTTAATGTTACTCATTTACTCATATCTTCATCTTCTTCTTGTTCTTGTTCTGGTTCTGAAATGCAATTAGAGAAAATTTATAAAAAAAGTACAAAGTACGCTAATGTTACAGTCACTGCAAGAAACTGCAACGCCATTGATTCAGTGACTGAGTATGTAATTTTGTGCGGAATTTCTAACATTAACCAACAATGAGTCAAAGATGAAATTACTAGTTGATTAAGAATTTTATATATTTGAAGATCAGAGATTAATTAAGTTGGAAAATTAATTTTAAATCTGTGTGCAGTTGAGTTCGTTGACGTTAATTTTTATTTGTTTTTTAATTAAGGAAATGATTTTTTATATGTATGATGCACATGCGTACAGTTGTGAATTGATGAAATATTATGATTAAGAAATACGGCAGAATACTGACATTGCATTTACTGCCCACACCGTCAACTAATGCACTTCTGTATCCACAAATTTTTAACAAAATGCTTAATTAACTTTTCCTATGCTTTAAAATATGGATCTACTAACTTGATCCTACAATTAAAATATTTTAATTGAACAAAATAGTAAATACTTATTTAAAGTTTTAAATAATATTATTTAACATACGTATAATAAAATATTTTTTATATTCAATATTAATGTCCTTTAACGTAAAATAATATTTATATTAATTTTTTCAAAGTATTTTGTTAATCATTTTTATTTAATTAACAATAAAAAAATTAAAAATTGATTGATACGTTCGTTGTTAATTTGACAAAAAAGAAGTAATATAATACAATTTGAAGAGTTAAAGAATAAATATGATTTTTTTTAAGGTGGACAAAAATAAATTAAAAAATCAAGATACAAGACTAAAAAAATATTAAACCATTAATTTATTAATTTATCTTATTAAATTAACTTAGTTGATAGTGACTACTCCGTAACGGTTTATAAGAAAAAAAGTAATATTTCACATTTAGTAAGAAATTTAAATTTTGTGTTTTTTAAAGTGTGTTTTATAGAAAAGATATAAAAACAATTTTAATGGGATGTTGTTAATGCAAAAAATAAGAGAAAAATTAAATTAAATGCAATTTACATATAATTTTATATTGGAAAAGATGTATTTTTTAGAAAAAAAACATTTAAATGAAATAAAGTTGATATTTCTTACTTATAATTTGTTAAAAGAAATGAATATTTATAAAAGAAATGAATATTTTTTTTGCTTGTAAACCGTTATGTAGAAAGTAGTATTTTGTATTTATATTGTTTATTAATTTACCTTAACTATTCATTTATAATTATTAATTAAGTGAAAATTTAAATGTGTGGTATTTGGATCGAACTCTAGTGTGGACAAAGATAGCTTCATGGTTTGACAAGAGTTATGCATGTTGTAATCGAAGTCTGTTCAAGCATGTTGTCGAAATATGTTAGCTTTGTGTTTAAGTTACCACGTCGAATTTGACCTTTCTTGTAAGCTCAATTGTTAAGTTAGCTTGTAGGAAAAGTTAGCTTAGTAGTTTATAAATAGACTAGTTCTCTCAGGTTGTTAAGAGAGATTAGTTGTTGGTATTCACTTGTAATCTTTAAATCCTTATTGGGAAAGTGAATAGTATAAAAGTTTTAACCAATTCTTATTTTTTTCCTACCTTCTTCTTTCTCTTTTGTAAAACCTAATAGGATTTCTTGTGTTTTTTAAAATACTCAATCTTTATCTCATAACTTTGTTTAATTATTGATGACATCGTTTCACAACAAATTGGTGCGGTGAGCGTGTAGGGGAAGATGTTGTCAATAAAGTATGAGATTGAGGTATTCACCGGTGTGAATGATTTTGGTTTGTGGCGCTTGAAGATACAATCCCTTCTTGTTTAGCAGGGTTTGTTAGAAGTGTTGAAAGGATCGGAGAAGGTGGACGCTGCCTTATCAGAAAAGGAGAAGACAACGATGATCGAAAAAACCCATAATGCCATTGTATTGAGCCTTGGTGATAAGGTTCTTCGGCAGGTTTCCATGGAGAAAACTGCAGCTAGTGTGTGGACAAAACTTGAAGGTTTGTACATGATGAAATCGTTGGTTAATTGTCTCTACCTGAAGAAAGCTTTATATTCATTCAAGGTGAGAGAAGACAAAGCTTTGGCTGAGCAGTTGGATATGTTCAACAAGTTGATTCTTGTTCTTGAGAATATTGAGGTCAAGATTGATGATGAAGATCAAGCATTGTTGTTGTTGTGTTCTTTACCTAAATCTCACGCTCATTTCAAAGAAACTCTCTTGTATGGAAGGAATTCTTTGACCTTTGAAGATGTTCAATGTGCCTTGTACTCTAAGGATTTGAATGAACGGAAGCAGCAAAAACCATATTCTGTTGGTGAAGGTTTGGTCGTTAAGGAGAAATTCTTGAAGAAATATGGTAGGTTTGAGAAGAAGAAGAAGGGTAAAGTTCTACAGAATTCTTATGGTGGTAATGCTTCTACTGTTAAGTGCTATCATGGTAAGAAGGAGGGTCATACAAGAAAAGTATGCCATGATCAATTGAACAATCATGGTGGAAAAGATAATGGTAATGCAGCCATTTTGTAAGGTGGTTATGAATCATTTGATGTCCTGGTGGTTTCAAGCAGCGAATCTAGCAAGGAGTGGATTATGGATTCAGTGTGTACTTGGCACATGTCTCCAAAAAAAGATGTGTTTGAGGAAATGTGTTATCAAGATGGTGGATCAGTGCTATTGGGAAACAACAAAGCTTGCAAAGTTGCAGGTGTTGGATCTGTGAGATTCAAGCTCCATGATAAGTCAATAAGGCTATTGAATGATGTTAGGTATGTACTTGATCTTAAGAGAAATTTGATTTATCTTGGTGAATTCCATAAGAAAGGATGTGTTTCAAAGGAGAGCAAAGTATTTTAAGGGTAATGAAGGGTTCGAAGGAAGTCTTGAGAGGCGTGAAGAAACAAGGCTTGTATACCCTTGAGGCTGAGGTTGTAAGTGGTTCAGCAGATGTGGTGTAACACCCCCAATCTATACCCCCAATTAATAAAGCGGTAACAAAATTTCAAAATTTCATCAGAGTATATTTAAAACATTCACGGCATAGACCGATGGGTCACATCAATTTGAAACAAAATACACATAAACCTGCCCATAAAGATATGCAACAATCAGGTAGCAATTAACAGAGGAACTTAGTTCCTACTACCCACAATTCAGATACAGAATAAAAGCGGAAAATCTGCACTGAAATCTCATATATATATATATATATATATATATATATATATATATATATATATATATATATATATATATATATATATATATATATATATATATCATGAAAAGTTTGTCTGCCAAATACAATCATACATGTACAATCTCAAAAGAAACATATACATATACACACAAATCACCAACGGTCTCCCTAACTACCCGGTGTCACATATCAGAGCCGACCGACAAAAGAATGAAGACCTAAGCTTCACAAAAAGACCTCCGGCACTCTAATCTGCAATGCCTCATAGAGCATTATAAAACAGCAGAAGGGTGAGAAAAACAATCATAATATAATTGCATATAATTATATAATTAGCACAAAATTACACAGGTAAAATATCCTCACCGCAACTACCCCATAAGCAAATACAACACAACCCAATACATATCTCATATATTCATCACCAATGCATATCAATCATACACAATACAATTATCCCCAACACCAATATATATATATATATATCAACTCATCAATTCCAATCACAATTCCACACAAAATCAATCCATTCATGATTTATGCAAATGCACAGAGACCGACACAACGACATTATACAATGCATATACGGTACCATCCATCCATTAGTCTCAACACTAATTCACTCAAGAACTATTGGAACTATCGCTCGTTACTTAATGTAACTCCCCGTCGGGCATACGATGTTCCCCGTCGCTCACACCCCACACGGGCACACGATCGTCTATAATCATCGCTCACACCCCACACGGGCACACGATGTTATAGCGGATTCCCTCTAGAATCATTTCGTCGCTCACACCCACTAGGGCACACTGTAACACCCCATTTTCTACCCAACGTTTATTAAAAATCAGAGTGCAAAATTTTCAACATAAAACAAATGAGATGTCACATTTTCAACTTGAACAACAAAACCAATGACATAAACCTGTATTTCTTTTTAAAATAGATACATAGCATTCGGCCTTCACAACTTATAAATCATATTCACTTTATTCAACTAGATCAAAACTTCAATTTATAATTATTCAAGAATTATTGTAATAACAACAATTAGGAACAACAACATAAACAAAACATTTCCCCCAAGTGCTACGTATCAGAGCATGACACCAACCCGAACTAACAGCCACTAAAGACTTCATAATAATCACTTCAACTTCCACATCTATCCTTGAGTACCTGCCCATTTCCCATGGTAGGGGAAATATCAGCAGAAGGGTGAGATATCGAATAATATAAACAAAAGTATGATAATTAATATACTAGATTAGAATCATATAAATTTCACCGCTTCGTACAACTATCATACGACAACTATTAATAAACAACTTATTAGCAACCATAACTTATAACCAACAGCAACTCAAATCAGTACAACCTGTTAACAGCAACAAATATTAAACCAACTAACAACATAATGACCAACACCAACTTAATCACAAAAGCAACTTATAACAACATCACTTATAACAATAACAACTTATAGAACCACAGCAACAACTTATAACTTCAGCAACAACAACAACAACGACAACAATGTCTTAAACATACAAACCGAATGTGACTCAAACTATGCAAATGCATGTGGTACCATTTGGAGTAAACTCCCAACTTAAACATATGCCAGGTTATCGAGGCATTTTCAACTTAATCGGATGCCATCAAGGCCAACTTAAACAGGTGCCATCAGGGCCAACTTAATCAATGCAAATGTATGCATGCAACAATAACCACAACGTCACAACAACAACAACGCAATAACAACAACGAGAACAACAACTTAAACATGCACCACTTGCATCAACTTAATCCAACATTGGTCGTTCGACCTACAACTTAATCAACAACATATTCAACATCACATCACCAACATCACCACATCAACAACGTATTCAACATCAACATAAAATATTGGTCATAAGACCTACAACTTAACAGTGCCCATAAACCGGGACAATTCAATCTATTCAACTGTACCTGCAAATCAACTTAATCAACATTGGTCACAAGACCTGCAACAGCAAAACAACTTAACAACGTTGGTCATAAGACCTGCAACTTAATAATGTCCATAAATCGGGACAATTCAACACAATTCAACTTCACCTGCAAATCAACTTATTCTACATAATTTCAACAAAATAATCCAACCAATAATACCTACTCGTATACACGACTTACTCCGACAATTTTCAACGAATACCGGACAACTAACCTTACCGCTTAATTACACTTATTCGACTAATTCCATACATTAACCAACCAAAAATAACTACAACCACTTACGAATTATTTCTGCAAAATTTCAACTTGTTTCGGTTAAACAATTATACCGGTTAAAACTACTAATATTACTATTCGGTACTATTTTAATACTCTGTTAACTCCTTTGGTCTGTCATTCGCTAATTGATTCCTGTACTAAAATAAAACCTGCTACTAACATTTCTAATTCCCCACATTATTGCTATTCCTATGCATTATTAATCGTTAACATTGTTGAGGCATATTGCACGATAACACCTCAATCGCACACATTCACGACGGTAAAAAAAAATCAACACAACGATACGGTTTCAATTTTCTGCTGTAATTGAACCAGATACAGACCTCAAAACCATTTTTCCTAGAAAGAACATCTCGTTAGCTTTCCAACGCTTCGAACGGGGGTCAAAACCGACTTACGGATCAAAAGATATGAATTTTCCAAACTTTCCGAAACCAGAATTTTTCTGCATAACAGCCCTACGGGATTTTGCATTTTCGTCCAAAAATCCCACAGATTCAATTATTTTCTTCGAAACAAACACATACTCATTCATACCAAACATATAGTAGTGATTTGGAACCATCAAACGTGAATTCTACGACTTTCGATTTCGATCCGAATCTTAAACCCTCAAATCTCCAAAAATGCAAAAACTTACAAAATCAACTAAATTCGATAAAACAAGCATACTCGATCACGGCCTAACATTACTCGACACAACTACGCAATCTATTTCGACTTTTGTCCGTGAAACATCGATTTTTATTCATTCATACCATTTCAACCTAAAATGAAAACTAGGAGAAAATCACCAAAATTCATCCATATAGTTCAACACGTAAAACCAACACAATTCGTCATAAAATCAACACAGTAGAAAATTATACAATCCCAATCTCAAGTATTAATCATCTTATTCCCGGTTATAAAATTCGAATCCCACCCTTACCTTAATTGATGGCCGCTCGAATCTCCGACTGACTTTTCCGACTTGGCTTTCCGACGGCAACTTCTCGTATCCCTCTTTCTCCAACTTTTCCTCGTTCTTAACTTCTCACGTTTTCGTCTTTCTCTTTACTGATACCCCCAACTTCTTCTCCTTATTTTTCTCTAACTCCCTTTACTGCCTCCTCCACTTTTCTTTTTATTTTCCAAAATAATCCAATAATAATAATAATAATAATAATAATAATAATAATAATAGTAATAATAATGGTATTATTTAATCTATTTGGGCTTCCCTTCATACACCTCCAAATTGCTATATATCACCCAACAACCAAATCCAATTTAATTAAATAATAGTCCATTATAATAATATTATTTCTAATATTATTTCTCCGATTAAACCGACTAATTACTCGACTATCAAATAAATTGTCCAAACCACCAAATCAACACATTTAACCATAGACAGAAAATATTCAATATTATTTCCACAACTTAAATCAACTTATTAAATCAATTCAACTCGAACCAACTTAGAAACATCAACATAATATTCCGATATTCCGGAATCAACTTAAATCAACACAAATATCACAAACCAACGCAAATCGACACAAATACTCAAATCAACGCGAATCAACACAACATACTACAATTATATTTAATTAAATACTTAATTAAATAAACGGGCGTTACAACTCTCCCCCACTTAGAACATTTTCGTCCTCGAAAATTCATCCGATACAACAACTCCAACTATGTGATTCCATCTGACTAATCAACTCTCATCTCCGAAGGCAGCCCACGTATAATACAAATAATTCATAACATCAACGGCGAAAACAACCCGAATACTACTCATGCAATACACTTTACAATTTAACATCATAACATAAGGAGTAACCAACTTAAGAATTCGCCGATCTAAGAACTAGAACGCAACAACATACGGACACACAACTTAAACACGACATCAATACAACTAACTACCAACATCGTTGTTGCTCACGCATGAACAACTGTACAATACCACGCGTTCGCTGCGCACTCTGATTACTTGCAAAGTATCAAGTCTACCCATTTTATTCCCAACTTCTCAATCGCCAAAACCGACATAACAAAAGACTTTTGACTTAACTCTTCGGGATTCCATCCCAACAGGTATTCTACACTTTTGTAGTTACCGAATACTTCGAACTTAGATCCGTAAGACAACACCTCTGAACGTTCAACATAATTACAACGGCGACTACTTCCCAATTATCATAAAACATAACTATAACTTTACCATCTCCTATTTACACGTTCCTCGAAAATCATCTTAAACATGCAACATCATTACAACAACATAGGGTACCGGTGTACAATTAACTTCAACCAGATAAATCATCTTTTCCTTTCCAACTAATCCAACAAACCAAATTATCGACTTTTACCCATACTGACACAATTCTTCATAAATTCTTATCCGAATTAACACAACCAAGTAACTCATCTTTACCAACCAAAAGTTCCACTTTTACAATTCAACTTATAACTTCACTTCTTTTTCTACTTGCAACTCAATTCTCAAATTACCCAGAACTCAACTGCGAATTTCCATACTACTCATCAATTAAATCGCAACCTCATGCCATCATCCTTAAATTCAACCAATATGCTCATATATGAATCTACATCGACAAAATAAACAATCCACAAGCACTTGGCTTGACTTCAACCAATTCAAATACGTACTATATTAGTTGGCACGACACATCTATCCATCAATTATGATTCTGTCTACTATCAACAAGAGATTAAGGGTGATCAGTTCCTCAATTTGTCAATAGACAGCCGGCAACCATAACAGTGGCATAAATCATCATTACCCAACACAATAGCGTACTACAACTTGTGCCCAAAGTCCGTAAGCACAATGCTCCGCCAACTCTCTGAGGCTTATCAACGTCTTCTTAGTTTCCTTAATTTCAACTTCGTCAATTATACCAAAACGTCCAAAATCCAATACGTAATCCCTTCTACATCCTCGTAGCACAACACAATTATTAAATATCTTTCCAACACCGGAATCGCTACTACTTCAAGTACTATCCAACTCGGCTCGCTCCAATTACAACTCTTATCCAAGTTAAAATTTTTAACGTTGCAAATCAACCATCCGTCTTCTTCTCAACATTACTATGACATGACATCATCACTTATTTCTCCTTATTCAACATAAATTGCATCTCGATGCTTTCTCAGATACCGTCACATCCTTATAATTACCAACATATTATTCTTATCAAAATTTCACACTCGGCGTCATCTTTCCAAATTTTTCAACAATAGTCGCTTAACTTCAACCACAGATATCTCTTTCGATACAGACCTCTCAATCACAAAATCATATTCCAAAATGAAGAAAATTTCGTAAAGATTCCAGAACTTCAAGAATCGCTTGAATCCGAGTTACGAGTAAAAAGTTATCATCCTTACAACGGGACTGGTTCATAATTTCCATATGCAGAATTTTTCAAAAATCAGCTTCAGACCCAAATATTAAAACTCACTTTTCTCCCTTTTCACAAACTTCCTGAAGACCAATTGTATATGCAACTGTAGGGAATTTCATAAACTTTCCGAAAAGTCCAGAATCGCTTTCATCGGAGTTACGAGTAGAAAGTTATGCCTCTTATACTGAAGGCTGTTCCATAAATGTGAAAATAAAAACCGAAATTGGTGAACATGAGCTCTACCTCTTTCTCTTGCTTCCAAACTCTTCCAACAATCCTTGTTTTTCACTCAACTCTGAAAATCATCTGACTTTAATCTGACTATACTCAAGGCATATTAATCTACCGACTTGATCCATCAACTTATCATTTCCATTGGAATACTTCCTTATTCTCAATCAATTCCTCATCCATATCCCACACACTTCTCAAACTCGACCGATACGAATTCATGAGTCTAAACTCTCGCCGGTCCGCAACAACATCGCTTCCACAACATTTGCACTCTTGCAATCAACATCACCTTGAACCAACTTCTACATACCAACAACACGTCCGGAAGACAAGCTTCTCCCCCACTTAATCCAAACCAACTCCTGCATACCATCGATTAGGAAAACAAACAAGTACCGACAGTATTCCACACACTTGTCGCGTACTAAGGGATAAACAACATTAGACAACTTGGCCGGACAGACCGACCTGCTCTGATACCACTAATTTAACACCCCATTTTCTACCCAACGTTTATTAAAAATCAGAGTGCAAAATTTTCAACATAAAACAAATGAGATGTCACATTTTCAACTTGAACAACAAAACCAATGACATAAACCTGTATTTCTTTTTAAAATAGATACATAGCATTCGGCCTTCACAACTTATAAATCATATTCACTTTATTCAACTAGATCAAAACTTCAATTTATAATTATTCAAGAATTATTGTAATAACAACAATTAGGAACAACAACATAAACAAAACATTTCCCACGAGTGCTACGTATCAGAGCATGACACCAACCCGAACTAACAGCCACTAAAGACTTCATAATAATCACTTCAACTTCCACATCTATCCTTGAGTACCTGCCCATTTCCCATGGTAGGGGAAATATCAGCAGAAGGGTGAGATATCGAATAATATAAACAAAAGTATGATAATTAATATACTAGATTAGAATCATATAAATTTCACCGCTTCGTACAACTATCATACGACAACTATTAATAAACAACTTATTAGCAACCATAACTTATAACCAACAGCAACTCAAATCAGCACAACCTGTTAACAGCAACAAATATTAAACCAACTAACAACATAATGACCAACACCAACTTAATCACAAAAGCAACTTATAACAACATCACTTATAACAATAACAACTTATAGCACCACAGCAACAACTTATAACTTCAGCAACAACAACAACAACGACAACAACGTCTTAAACATACAAACCAAATGTGACTCAAACTATGCAAATGCATGTGGTACCATTTGGAGTAAACTCCCAACTTAAACATATGCCAGGTTATTGAGGCATTTTCAACTTAATCGGATGCCATCAAGGCCAACTTAAACAGGTGCCATCAGGGCCAACTTAATCAATGCAAATGTATGCATGCAACAATAACCACAACGTCACAACAACAACAACGCAATAACAACAACGAGAACAACAACTTAAACATGCACCACTTGCATCAACTTAATCCAACATTGGTCGTTCGACCTACAACTTAATCAACAACATATTCAACATCACATCACCACATCAACAACGTATTCAACATCAACATAAAACATTGGTCATAAGACCTACAACTTAACAGTGCCCATAAATCGGGACAATTCAACCTATTCAACTGTACCTGCAAATCAACTTAATCAACATTGGTCACAAGACCTGCAACAGCAAAACAACTTAACAACGTTGGTCATAAGACCTGCAACTTAATAATGTCCATAAATCGGGACAATTCAACACAATTCAACTTCACCTCCAAATCAACTTATTCTACATAATTTCAACAAAATAATCCAACCAAGAATACCTAATCGTATACACGACTTACTCCGACAATTTTCAACGAATACCGGACAACTAACCTTACCGCTTAATTACACTTATTCGACTAATTCCATACATTAACCAACCAAAAATAACTACAACCACTTACGAATTATTTCTGCAAAATTTCAACTTGTTTCGGTTAAACAATTATACCGGTTAAAACTACTAATATTACTATTCGGTACTATTTTAATACTCTGCTAACTCCTTTGGTATGTCATTCGCTAATTGATTCCTGTACTAAAATAAAACCTGCTACTAACATTTCTAATTCCCCACATTATTGCTATTCCTATGCATTATTAATCGTTAACATTGTTGAGGCATATTGCACAATAACACCTCAATCGCACACATTCACGACGGTAAAAAAAATCAACACAACGATACGGTTTCAATTTTCTGCTGTAATTGAACCAGATACAGACCTCAAAACCATTTTTCCTAGAAAGAACATCTCGTTAACTTTCCAACGCTTCGAACGGGGGTCAAAACCGACTTACGGATCAAAAGATATGAATTTTCCAAACTTTCCGAAACCAGAATTTTTCTGCATAACAGCCCTACGGGATTTTGCATTTTCGTCCAAAAATCCGACCGATTCAATTATTTTCTTCGAAACAAACACATACTCATTCATACCAAACATATAGTAGTGATTTGGAACCATCAAACGTGAATTCTACGACTTTCGATTTCAATCCGAATCTTAAACCCTCAAATCTCCAAAAATGCAAAAACTTACAAAATCAACTAAATTCGATAAAACAAGCATACTCGATCACGGCCTAACATTACTCGACACAACTACGCAATCTATTTCGACTTTTGTCCGTGAAACATCGATTTCTATTCATTCCTACCATTTCAACCTAAAATGAAAACTAGGAGAAAATCACCAAAATTCATCCATATAGTTCAACACGTAAAACCAACACAATTCGTCATAAAATCAACACAGTAGAATATTATACAATCTCAATCCCAAGTATTAATCATCTTATTCCCGGTTATAAAATTCGAATCCCACCCTTACCTTAATTGATGGCCGCTCGAATCTCCGACTGACTTTTCCGACTTGGCTTTCCGACGGCAACTTCTCGTATCCCTCTTTCTCCAACTTTTCCTTGTTC
Organism: Lathyrus tuberosus; assembly: GCA_022829125.1. Classification (NCBI taxonomy): domain Eukaryota; kingdom Viridiplantae; phylum Streptophyta; class Magnoliopsida; order Fabales; family Fabaceae; genus Lathyrus; species Lathyrus tuberosus. Next base: position 5,262,732 of record JALAZF010000179.1, read on the forward strand.
TCAACTTCTCACGTTTTCCTCTTTCTCTTTACTGATACCCCCAACTTCTTCTCCTTATTTTTCTCTAACTCCCTTTACTGCCTCCTCCACTTTTCTTTTTATTTTCCAAAATAATCCAATAATAATAATAATAATAATAATAGTAATAATAATGGTATTATTTAATCTATTTGGGCTTCCCTTCATACACCTCCAAATTGCTATATATCACCCAACAACCAAATCCAATTTAATTAAATAATAGTCCATTATAATAATATTATTTCTAATATTATTTCTCCGATTAAACCGACTAATTACTCGACTATCAAATAAATTGTCCAAACCACCAAATCAACACATTTAACCATAGACAGAAAATATTCAATATTATTTCCACAACTTAAATCAACTTATTAAATCAATTCAACTCGAACCAACTTAGAAACATCAACATAATATTCCGATATTCCGGAATCAACTTAAATCAACACAAATATCACAAACCAACGCAAATCGACACAAATACTCAAATCAACGCGAATCAACACAACATACTACAATTATATTTAATTAAATACTTAATTAAATAAACGGGCGTTACACACATGACATCACAGGAATGCATATCATGATGCTTGGCATACAATGACTCATGACATTCAAAATGCACACATATACACATCCATAATCACGCATATATCATTAGATACCACACATTGCATGATACACATCAATTACCCCCAATGATAACGGCAAAAGTCGACAAAGCAACGCATTTCCAAATTCCCAACATAATTAAATCGGCCAACAATCTCAAAACCATCATCATAAGAAACTACATGTTACAAGCTTTCTAACGCATCAAACCACGCCTCAAACCGACTCACGGGTCAAAAGTTACAGAGAAAACAAATTGAAATAAACTGTCATGTTTGCAGTGCGAAGCTCCTAGCGAGTCCTTCGCTCCCTCATTCGCAGTGCGAATGTCCTAGCGAACAGTGGCAGAAGCAAAATAGCCTAGAAAATTCCCAACGTTCGCAGTGCGAACCATCCAGCGAATGCTCGCTACCCCATTCGCAATGCGAATCCTCCAGCGAACAGTGGCAGAATGAAAAATAATACAACGTTCGCAGTGCGAACCTCACACAAATGCTCGCCACCCATTCGCTGGCCATTCGCAGTGCGAACCTGCGATTTCAGCAAAACCCAGCAGCGCACCAGATCATCCCAAAACCATATTTTCTCCACCCAAAACATTTCCAAACCAACATATAGCAATCAAAACTTAACTCATTCATGGTAACAAGTATTCTACTACGTTTACACTGATTTTCAACCGCGAAAACATCGATTTCTCATTATATTTCTCATTTCAACCTAGGATCCAAAACTATAGAAAGACAATAGCATATGCAACACATACATACATAATCATACACAAGCATTAGATAATCGAAAGTCACACCCTTACCCGATTTAATCGTGTTTAGAAAGTCGGTTAAATCGGTTCCTAGATTTTCCAAGTTTCTCTCTTTTTCTTCTCTTCTTCTTTCTCTCTACTTTTCTTCTTCTCTTTTTCTTTCCTTTCTATTTTTCTCTCTTCTATTTCTATTTATGTTTCTAACTTACCCAAAATAAATAAAAAGACCAAAATACCCCTACACTCAAATTTCTCGCAGACGCTCCCAAAACGCGATAAAATATATTCACGATGAAAAATAATATATTTTCAAATAAAAGTCAGGAATAAAATAAAATAATAATAAAATAATCAAAACGACTCAAATAAGCAAAAACGACAAAATTGGGGCGTTACAACTCTCCCCCACTTAGAAATTTTCGTCCTCGAAAATATACCTGAGACGAACAACTCTGGATACGACTCCCGCATCCTACTCTCCAACTCCCAAGTCAAATTTCCCTCAGCAGCGCCTCCCCACGCTACCTTCACAAGTGCAATTCCTTGCCTCTTAACTGCTTCAACTCGCGATCCAAAATCCTCACTAGTAATGCCTCAACCGTAAGGTTCTCCTTTACCTCAACCTCGTCCATCGGAATCACATGCGACGGATCTGGAACATACTTTCGAAGCTGTGAAACATGGAACACATCATGCAAATTTGACAGATTCGGCGGCAACGCCACCCTATAAGCCATAGCACCCACTCTCGCGGATATCTGGTAAGGACCAATAAACCGAGAAGTAAGTTTCTTCGATTTCAACGCCCTTCCAACACCCGTTACCGACGTAACTCTCAGAAATACATGATCGCCCTCTTGAAATTCAAGATCCTTCCGCCTCCGATCATGATAACTCTTCTGTCTACTCTGAGAAGCCTTCATTTTCTCACGAATAAGCTTCACCTTGTTTGTAGTCTGTTGAATCAATTCAGGTCCAACCACCGAACTCTCACCAGATTCGTGCCAACACAACGGTGTTCGACATCTTCGTCCATACAGTGCTTCAAAAGGTGTCATTCCAATACTAGAATGGAAACTGTTATTATACGTGAATTCCACCAACGCAAGATAACTATCCCACGCACCACCTTGTTAAAAAACACAAGCTCTCAACAAGTCCTCCAACGAAGGAATCGTTCTCTCGGTCTGTCCATCTGTTTGAGGATGATAAGCAGAACTCAACCTCATTTTAGATCCTAAAGCCTTTTGCAACCCTTCCCAAAATCTGGAGGTAAACCTAGGATCTCGATCAGAAACAATGCTCAACGGAACACCATGCAATTTCACAATCACACTGATGTAAATCTCAGCCAACCTTTCCAAAGAAAAACTGATGTCAATCAGAATGAAATGCGCTGATTTAGTCAACCTATCTACAACCACCCAAATAGCATTATGCCCTCGCTGTGTATTCGGCAACCCTGTCACAAAATCCATAGAAATGCTGTCCCACATCCACTCAGGAATATCCAACGGTTGCAACAAACCACAAGGCCTCAGATGTTCCACTTTCGACTTTTGGCACGTCAAACACGTATACACAAACTGAGCCACATCTCTTTTCAATCCAGACCACTAGAAAATCTTCTTCAAATCTTGGTACATTTTATTAGCTCTCGGATGTATACTCAAATTACTCCGGTGTCCTTCCTCTAAAATCATCCTTTTCAACTCTGAATCATCCGGAATACAAATTCGACCTCGGAACCTCAAAACACCATTAACATCCACTTTAAAATCACTATTCGCATCTTTTTCTCTCACCAACATCAAATCCACAAATTTCACATCCAGCTTCTGTTTCTCACTAACAGTCATCAGAAAATCATTAGTAACCTTTAACATTCCAAGCCTCACGCTATCGGACGTCACCTCACACACCAAACTTAAGTCCCTAAAAGCTTCCAAAAGCTCCCACTCCTTAACCATTAAAGCGAACATATGTAACGATTTCCGACTCAACGCATCGGCTACCACATTCGCTTTACCAGGATGGTAGTTCAAGCCAAAGTCGTAGTCCTTCAAAAATTCCAACCATCTCCGCTGCCTCATATTCAATTCTTTCTAATCAAACAAATATTTCAAACTTTTATGATCACTAAAGACTTCGAATCTTGCACCATAGAGATAATGCCTCCAAATTTTCAACACAAAGACCACAGCCGCTAATTCTAAATCATGAGTAGGGTAATTTTTCTCATGCACTCTCAACTTCCTTGAAGCATAAGCCACGACCTTACCTTCTTGCATTAGCACCCCACCTAGACCAATCAAAGACGCATCACAATACACTACAAATGGTTCAGTAGGATTCGGCAAAATAAAAATCAGAGTTGTCGTCAATCTTCTCTTCAGCTCATTAAAACTTTCCTCGCACCGAATATCCCAAATGAACGCTCGCCCTTTACAAGTCAACTGGGTCAAAGGAAGTGCTAGCTTAGAAAAACCTTCAATAAACCTTCGATAATATCCGGCTAATCCCAAAAAGCTTCGAATTTCAGTAACGGATCTCGGAGCCTCCCATTGTAGAACTGCATCTACTTTAGATGGATCCACAGCAATACCATTACTTGAAATTACGTGTCCAAGAAAACTCACTTCCGACAACCAGAACTCACACTTGGATAATTTAGCAAAAAGCTTCCTTTCTTTCAAAACCTGCAAAACAATACGCAAATGCTCCGCGTGCTCCTCCCGAGACTTAGAATAAATTAAGATATCATCAATAAACACAACCACAAAACGATCCAAATGCTTGTGGAAAATACGATTCATGTACTCCATAAACACACCTGGCGCATTAGAAACCCCGAACGACATCACAGAATATTCATAATGACCGTAACGTGTCCTAAAAGTCGTCTTCTGAATATCTTCCTCTTTCACTCTTATCTGATGATACCCTGACCTCAAGTCAATCTTACTAAACACACAAGCACCTACCAACTGATCCATCAGATCATCAATTCTCGGAAGAGGATATTTATTCTTAATCCTCACCTTATTCAACTAGCGATAATCAATACACAATCGCATACTTCCATCTTTCTTTTTCACCAACAAAACTGGAGTACCCCAAGGAGAAACGCTTGGTCTCACAAACCTCTTTTCTAGCAATTCATTCAACTGCTTCTTTAACTCAACCAACTCAGATGCCGACATACGATAAGGTGCCATAGAAATAGGTCTAGTACCAGGAACTAGATCTATAGAAAACTCCACCTCTCTCTCTGGCGGCAAGTCCGAAATATCCTCAGGAAACACTTCCGGAAATTCGCACACCACAGGAAACACATCAAGTGAAACTTGACTATCCACAGTCAACGACGCAAACAACCCGAACAACTGAGCTTCATCCGCCAAAAGTTTCTTCAACTCTTTGGTAGATAAGAAACTCGAGTCCTCGTCTTCCTCAAGAGAAGGAAATCTTACTAGCTTATGATAACAATCAATATGAACCCGATTGAACTGCAACCAATTCATTCCCAAAACCACATCTAAACCCTCCAACGGCAAGCACACCAAATCCATCTCAAAGTCTTTACCACAAATGGTCAAAGGACAACTTAAACAAACCAAAGAAGTAGTTACTGACCCCATTGTTGGAGTATCAATAACCATCTTACCACCCATCGAAGACAACACAAGATTCAAACGCTTCGCGCACTCAGACGAAATAAATAAATGAGTCGCTCCAGTATCAATAATAGCAACTAAAGGAGTACTATTAATAAAACAAGTACCTCTGATCAGACGATCTGCACTTGAAGTCTGAGTTCCTGCCAATGCAAAAACTTTCCCACCAGCTGGAGCTTGCTTTGGTTTCGGACACTTTGTACTAATATGACCAGGTTCACCACAGTTGAAACACTTCACTCCATTCTGCCTCTTACAATCAACCGCTACATGTCCTAAACCTCCGCAATTGGAACATTTTCTCATATCTTTCCTGCATTCAAACTGACGATGTCCTAGGTCACCACACCTATAACATCTCGGAGGATTAGACATTCCTCCCCCACTTGGCCTTCTCTCAAAATTCCCCCTTTGTTTACCCTTATCAGCTGGTGTTACATAAGGACCACTACGAAACGGTTGCTTCCATTTCCTTTCGTTCACACTCTTATAGTGAGTAGAACGAGCTTTGCTATCTTCTTCAAAAATCCTACAGCAATCTACCAAATCAGAAAACCTTCTAATCCTTTGGTAACCGATTGCCTGCTTTATCTTAGGACGCAATCCATTCTCAAACTTCACACACTTAGAAAATTCCGCAGTCGCTTCCGAATAATGTGGATAAAACTGCACAAGCTCCACAAACTTAGCAGTATAATCAACAACAGACATATTACCTTGTTTTAATTCCAAGAACTCAATTTCCTTCTTTCCTCTTACATCTTCAGGAAAATACTTCCTCAGAAACTCAATACTAAACACAACCCAAGTAATCTCTTCCTCCGCATCTTCCAACACATGCCGAGTACTAACCCACCAATCACCAGCTTCTTCCAGTAACATGTGAGTACCCAGTCTCACCTTCTGATCCTCAGCACAATCCATCACTCGGAAGATCCTTTCAATCTCTTTCAGCCAAATCTGTGCACCACCAGGATCATATCTTCTTTTGAAGACAGGCAGTTTGTTCTTCCTGAACTCGTCATTACCTGCAGCATTAGGTGCACCCTGCACAGCCCGAGCCATAGTTTGCATAGCAGCAGCCAAAGCAGCTTCATTCCTACCAGCCATATTCTGTTCATTTCCAATAACAACAACTATGGTTAACAAACAGCTCACCCCAAACACCAACACCGACACGGACTGACACAAACTGACACGGACTGCCTCTGATACCACTTAATGTAACACCCCCAATCTATACCCCCAATTAATAAAGCGGTAACAAAAATTCAAAATTTCATCAGAGTATATTTAAAACATTCACGACATAGACCGAGGGGTCACATTAATTTGAAACAAAATACACATAAACCTGCCCATAAAGATATGCAACAATCAGGTAGCAATTAACAGAGGAACTTAGTTCCTACTACCCACAATTCAGATATAGAATAAAAGCGGAAAATCTGCACTGAAATCTCATATATATATATATATCATGAAAAGTTTGTCTGCTAAATACAATCTTACATGTACAATCTCAAAAGAAACATATACATATACACACAAATCACCAACGGTCTCCCTAACTACCCGGTGTCACATATCAGAGCCGACCGACAAAAGAATGAAGACCTAAGCTTCACAAAAAAACCTCCAGCACTCTAATCTGCAATGCCTCATAGAGCATTATAAAACAGCAAAAGGGTGAGAAAAACAATCATAATATAATTGCATATAATTATATAATTAGCACAAAATTACACAGGTAAAATATCCTCACCGCAACTACCCCATAAGCAAATACAACACAACCCAATACATATCTCATATATTCATCACCAATGCATATCAATCTTACACAATACAATTATCCCCAACACCAATATATATATATATATATATATATATATATATATATATATATATATATCAACTCATCAATTTCAATCACAATTCCATACAAAATCAATCCATTCATGATTTATGCAAATGCACAGAGACCGACACAATGACTCTATGCAATGCATATGCGGTACCATCCATCCACCAGTCTCAACACTAGTTCACTCAGGAACTATTGGAACCATCGCTCGTTACTTAATGTAACTCCCCGTCGGGCATACGATGTTCCCCGTCGCTCACACCCCACACGGGCACACAACGTTTATGGATCGCTCACACCCCACATGGGCACACGACCCGATCACTCACACCCCACACGGGCACACGATCGTTTATAATCATCGCTCACACCCCACACGGGCACACAACGTTATAGCGGATTCCCTCTGGAATCGATTCGTCGCTCACACCCACTAGGGCACACGACATTACAGGAATGCATATCATGATGCTTGGCATACAATGACTCATGACATTCAAAATGTACACATATACACATCCATAATCACGCATATATCATTAGATACCACACATTACATGATACACATCAATTACCCCAAATGATAACGGCAAAAGTCGACAAAGCAACGCATTTCCAAATTCCCGACATAATTAAATCGTCCAACAATCTCAAAACCATCATCATAAGAAAGTACATGCTACAAGCTTTCTAACGCATCAAACCACGCCTCAAACTGACTCACGGGTCAAAAGTTACAGAGAAAACAAATTGGAATAAACTGTCATGTTCGTAGTGCGAAGCTCCTAGCGAGTCCTTCGCTCCCTCATTCGCAGTGCGAATGTCCTAGCGAACAGTGGCAGAAGCAAAATAGCCTAGAAAATTCCCAACGTTCGCAGTGCGAACCATCCAACGAATGCTCGCTACCCCATTCGCAATGCGAACCCTCCAACGAACAGTGGCAGAATGAAAAATAATACAACGTTCGCAGTGCGAACCTCACGCGAACGCTCGCCACCCATTCGCTGGCCATTCGCAGTGCGAACCTGCGATTTCAGCAAAACCCAGCAGCGCACCAGATCATCCCAAAACCATATTTTCTCCACCCAAAACATTTCCAAACCAACATATAGCAATCAAAACTTAACTCATTCATGGTAACAAGTATTCTACTACGTTTACACCGATTTTTAACCGCGAAAACATCGATTTCTCATTATATTTCTCATTTCAACCTAGGATCCAAAACTATAGAAAGACAATAGCATATGCAAACACATACATACATAATCATACACAAGCATAAGATAATCGAATTTCACACCCTTACCCGATTTAATCGTGTTTAGAAAGTCGGTTGAATCGGTTCCTAGATTTTCCAAGTTTCTCTCTTTTTCTTCTCTTCTTCTTTCTCTCTACTTTTCTTCTTCTCTTTTTCTTTCCTTTCTATTTTTCTCTCTTCTATTTCTATTTATGTTTCTAACTTACCCAAAATAAATAAAAAGACCAAAATACCCCTACACTCAAATATCTCGCAAACGCTCCCAAAACGCGATAAAATATATTCACGATGAAAAATAATATATTCAAATAAAAGTCAGGAATAAAATAAAATAATAATAAAATAATCAAAACGACTCAAATAAACAAAAACGACAAAACTGGGACGTTACATGTGGCATCCATGAAACCTATGTCGAAGATTGAGCTATGGCACAAGAGACTTAGCCATGTCAGTGAAAGAGGTTTTGTCGAATTGTCAAAACCAAATCTGTTGTGTAGGGACAAGGTAAAAAAAAATTGTAGTTTTGTGAATCGTTTGTATTTGGTAAATCCTGTAGAATGAAGTTTAACAAAGGTAAACAAAGAACACATGGATCCCTTGATTACTTTCATGCTTATCTTTGGGGGCCTACAAGGAATCCTTCACACTCAGGTGCAAAGTATTTCCTATCCATAGTTGATGATTATTCCAGAAAGTTATGGGTATTCATCCAGAAGGCTAAGGATGAAATTTTTGAAAATTTCAAAAGTTGGAAGACTCTGGTCGAAAACCAAACTGGTAGGAAGGTCAAGAGGTTGAGGACCGAAAATGGTCTTGAATTTTACAATGAGGCTTTCTATAGCTAGTATGCTACGTTTGGTATTGCAAGGCACATAACTACTACAGACACTTCCCAACAAAATAGTTTGGCTAAAAGATTTAATCGAACCACTCTGGAACGAGTAAGGTGCATGTTTGTTAGTACAAGATTGAAGAAGGTGTTTTGGGATAAGGCAGTCATGATTGCAGCTTACTTGATAAATAGGTGTCCCTCGACAGTTTTGGGGATGAAAATACTTGAAGAAGTCTGGTCGAAACATCCACCTAATCTCGATAGACTTAGAGTATTTGGTTGCTTAGCCTATGTTCACATTAGGAAATACAAGGTCGAACCTAGAGCTATGAAATGTATGTTCCTTGGATACCCTGAAGGATTAAAAGCTTATAAGCTGTGGTGTCTTGAGCTAGGTCATAGGAGGTGTGTCACAAGTCAAGATGTAGTTTTCAATGAAGCAGAAATGGTTTTCAAGAAAACTGATGACGTTGGTTGAACCACCAAGATCTCTGAAGAAGAGCTAGAAAAGGAAGGAATTCCTGTTAAGGTGGAGCATGTTGATGCTGAGTTGCATAACCCAGATGAAGTCAAAGAAGAAGCAGAAGTTGTTGTTGAAGCTAAGAAGACTAATAATGATTACCTGCTAGTAAGAGACAGGTTGAGAAGAGTCATCAAGCCACCTCAGAGACTTGGTTATGCAGATCTCATAGCTTATGCCTTAATCACTACAAGTGAGGTTCTTGAAGAATAACCTAGAGACTATAAGTAAGTTATGAGGAGTCAAAATAAGACTGAATGGCTGAAAGCCATGGATAATGAAATGAAATCTCTTCATGATAATAAGACTTGGAGCTAATTGAGAAACCCTGTAAGTGGATTTTCAAGGTTAAGGAAGGAATCGAATGAGTGATGTTGAAGTGTTTTAAGGCAAGGTTAGTTGCTAGGGGTTCACTCAGAAAGAAGGTGTAAACTTCAATGATGTGTTCTCACTTGCTGTAAAGCATAGATCCATTAGAATGTTGTTAGCCGTGGTAGCGAAGTTCAACCTAGAACTTGAACAAATGGATGTGAAGACAACTTTCCTTTATGGTGATCTAAATGAAATAATCCTGATGAGGCAACCTAAAGAATATGCAGAAAAAGGAAAGTAAGATTATGTGTGCAAGCTGAATATGTCTTTGTATGGCTTGAAACAATCTCCTCAGCAATGGAATAGGAGATTCAACAAGTTCATGGCACACATTGGCCTCACTAAGAGCTAGTTCGACCACTGTGTTTACTTCAGATTTTGATATGGAAATTCACTTGTTATTTTGTTGCTTTATGTGGATGACATCCTCATAGAAAGCATTAGTGTCGAAGTTGTTATGAAGGTGAAGGCTGAACTCGATAAGGAGTTCTACATGAAGGATTTAGGAGCTGCCTCCAGAATTCTTGGGATTAACATCCGGAGAGATAGAAAGCAGTCGAGATTATGCTTCTCTCAAGAGACATACCTGAAGAAGATTCTTGACAAGTTTGGTATGTCGAACTCAAAGCCTGTTCTAACACCGGCTAATCCTCAATACAAGCTTAGTATGATTCAAAGTCCTAGTACTGAAGTTGAAATAGCCTATATGAATAGCATTTCATATGCGAGTATAGTAGGTTCTTTGATGTATGTTATGGTATGTACGAGGCCAGACATGACGTACAGAGTGAGCCTTGTAAGCAGGTATATGGCCAATCCTGGGAAGGCTCACTATCAAGCATTAAAGTGGATTCTTATGTACATCAATGGGTCTTGGAGTATAGTCCTGATTTATGGTGGAGCATGTGGTGATGATAACAAAGTGGAAATCGAAGGATTTGTCAACTCTGATTATGCAAGTTGTATGGATTTCAGAAAATCTATTTTTGGATATATGTTCACTATGTTTGGCACAACAATTAGTTGGAAAGCAACACTTCAGAAGGTTGTAGCTTTATCAACCACTGAAGCGGAGTATATTGCCCTCACTGAAACTGTGAAAGAAGCATTGTGGCCTGAAGGTTTTGCTAAGGAGCTGAAGCTTCAAGGCCGAGTTATCGCTGTTAAATGTGATAGTTAACGTGCAATACATATGTAAAAAAATCCATCCTATCATGAGCGAACCAAGCACACCGTTGTGCGATTGCACTTTGTTAGAGAGATAATTGAGTGTGGAGAAGTCCAAGTTCTGAAGGTTTCGATTGATGACAATGCTGCTGATATGATCACCAAGACATTGCCAAGTAGCAAGTTTTTCCATCATATGCTGTTGATAAAGCTGCATGATGAAAGCTAGTTTGTTCCCTTGTCAGTATATAGTTTGTTCCAAGGTGAAGATTTATGGTATTTGGATCGAACTCTAGTGTCGACAAGGGTAACTTCATGGTTCTACAAGAGTTGTGCATGTTGTAGTTGAAGTCTGTTCGAACATGATGTCGAATTATGTTAGCTTTGTGTTTAAGTTAGCATGTTGAATTGATCATTTCTTGTAATCCCAATTATTAAGTTAGATTGTCGCCAAAGTTAGCTTAGTAGTCTATAAATAGACTAATTCTCTCAGGTTGTTGAGAGAGATTAATTGTTGGTATTTACATAAAATTTTAATCAATTCTTATTCTTCTTCTTCATTCTTGTCATTCTTTCGTAAAATTTAATAGGTTTTTTGTGTTTTTTTTAAAAACTAAATCTTTATCTTATAACTTTGTTCTGTTATTAACGACATTGTTTCACAACAAAATGTGACATATTAGTATACTTTAAGATTGATGGAGTATCATGATTTCTTCTAAAGTAAAATATTAATCTTGTAAAATTCGTTTCCCCCCTTCTTTTATTAAGTGAGGATTAGTTTTATATATGATATTAATTTTCTGACATTGAAAGTGTAAAATTAATTTTGGGTATCAAATTAAATTGCACTAAAATATTTAGGGATATTTTAAGAAAATATCGATATGTGATTTATTGAACGCATACAATTAAATTATTTTTATATACACTTCTCTTAAAAATATTTACATTAAATAAAAAATTGGTTTGTGTAGAAATTAAAAAAGAAAAGGGCATTTCTTAATACACCACCCAAGTTTCTTAGGCACCACGTGAAATTTCTTTTTTGCCCTCTGACTCCAGATGTGCACATCCGGACGCACCAATTTTTTAAAAAACGTTGATGTGTTCCGGATATGCATATCCGGAAAAATTCTGGATCTGCAGATCCGGAACAATTTCTTATTAATTCGCGACAAACCTTCTTCCTCTCCCTCATTCTTCACATTTTCATTTTCCAAACACCAAACTCTCTCAAACTCTCAAATTCTCAATCCCACAAATCTCGACTTTTTTCACTCGAGTTCGGCGCAGAGCAACTTCTACAACGATCAAGACACTCCAAATCCTCTATATCTCAATTTAATCAGTAAGTTTTCGAATTTTAGAGTTTCGGAGTTATTTTCGAGTAATCGATTTAGAGTAGACATTTAGGTGTAGAAATTGTTAGGTAGTATGAATAACATAGATTAGAGACAATGTAGGTATTGCTTGCTACTTCAAACGGACGACCAGGGCATTAAAATGCCCTTTTCCATGGTACAGTAGCCATGGCTGCTATTTTTAAGCTTGAAAATACGTACCAGATGTGCAGATCCGGAAAGATTTTAACGTTAAATAATCTGAGTGCTTCCGGATGTGCACATCCGGAAACCCCCAAACGTTAAATATTCTGAGTGCTTTCAAATGTGCACATCCGGAAACACCCAACGTTAAATATTCTGTGTACTTCCGGATGTGCAAATCCGGAAGACACTTGGTTTTTTTTTATGTTTTTTAAAATTATTTTTAAAAAATTCTAATTTATTTATTATGCTTTGCAGATTACATGGCTGGCAGAGACGATTGTATCATACATGGACAGACAACTCAACACGCATCTGTCCGAGTGAGTGGACGCAGTCTATAGCCGAGGCTTCCGGCGCAGAGGGAGTTGGGGTAGCCCCTACAGCTGAGGGACATCCTACACCACAGTCATCCACATCACAGGTTCATGCCACTCCCACATCACAGGTTCAGGACACTCCCCCGTCAGCCACCGATTCTACATCTCGAAGGCGGCGGGCTTCTACTGCTGGTTCATCAGGTTCCCAGCCCCCACACAGACGTCATCGGGAGACTCCAGTTCCATCAGCTGCTCCTATTTCATCCCTTGTTCCTATTCCTGAGGGTGATCACCCAGCACATGCGGGTGGTGACGCCGATGACGATTTCGATGAGCTGGACGGTTACCCCGGGGGACCGTCTGATATGTCCCTACTCGTGGGGTACTCTGAGCATACTGCCAAATATGTCTGGCTAGGAGAGGTAACCTTTCTCGGTTTATTTATAGAATTATTTTCGTTGAAAATATGTTCATTTGTAACATTGTTTTATTTGGAAATTTTCAGGAGATGGATTCACAGAAATTTTATAACCATGGGGGCAAGGTTATGGACATGCTTGCGGCGCTGCCAGGGGATGAGTAGTTCAAGTCTGCACTTGTTACCTCTGGTTTTGGAGGCCTGTCTAGGACTGGGTATCCCCAGATCATGTACGGTATGCTGATGGCCTTTGTTGAGAGATGGCATCCTGAGACATCCTCATTCCATCTACCGTACGGTGAGATCACGATCACACTCGACGACATCTCGTGCCTTTTACATATACCGATCACGGGTACCCTTCTCCTTCACGGTAGGATGTCGAAGGGGGGCGCGATGGAAATGCTGATTGAGGAGCTTGGGGCTACCCCAGAGGAGGCACTTGCGGAGGTGACCCAGTTGAGAGGCGCCCGTGTTCGGTTCTCCTTTCTGACATGCAGATTTGGTGAGGAGCTTGAAGAGGCACGACGGGCAGCTGGGGATGCAGTTGAGGTGGAGATCCACAGGCAGCGTGCCCTGAGATGCTACTACCTATTTTTGCTCGGCACGCAGCTGTTTGTGGAAACCAGCGCCTATTATGTTGATGTCGTTTACCTCAGGTACCTTTTGGATCCCACAGAGATCCATGGGTATAACTGGGGGCGGCTACGCTGGCATACACCTATGCTAGGCTCTCAGAGGGTTGCCTCTGGGCAGCCAAGACTGTGGCAGGAAGCTGTACGCTATACGTGGTAACAATCTAATATTCTAAGTCATTTTTTCATTTCTTTTCTTTCTATATTCGTTATAATGTTTAACACCGATGTTATGTTTTCCATTTCAGGCTTGGATATTACAGAACTTTCCCAAGATTACTGGTTGGGGGAGTGTCGACGGGTACACTGAAGATATGCCACGTGCTGCTGCATTTCTCCTGCTCAGAGAGAACCAGGTGTCCGACCCCTACAGAGTGTATCTTGATAGGATGGCTGTTGAGGATGTTTTTTATCACCCCTATGCCGATCACCATGTGATGCGCCCGTTCGATGAGGTTTCGGTGTTCTCAAGATGGTTGGCATGTAGTTCGACCATTACTGTTAGATACCTGCCGGAGCGCGTCTTGCGCGAGTTCGATTACACGCAGACAATCCCAAGGATGCCTCATGAGTCTGCTCCTCTAGGCTTGACCCGCGTGCAGATAGATGAGATATATGCTGACTTCCAGTCCCACTTGGTACCGGAAGAGACTCGGGCGACCAGAGCGCCGAGAGATTGAAGTGTTGCTGCCGGGTACATCATGTGGTGCTACACCGTCTCACACCCATGCATGGTGCCCACTGCTGAGAGATCACCACCCAGACATGCTCATCAGGAGATATTAGAGGAGCGGCAGTCTCAGCTGGACCATACTCAGGATGTCCTACCTCGCTGTCGTGAGATAGAGCAGATAGTGCGGACGACCATTGCGGACGGCCACCTCCCTGAGGGATCTGGTGCTAGACTTGTCGTGGATAGGATTATTGAGATTGCTCAGGGGACACTTCAGTACTGCAGACATCGAACCAGGACGGCGGGTCGGGGCAGAGGAGCAGGGGATCCAGGAGAGATCCTTCGCCATACGCAATAGTTTTTTTATGTATTCTAGTTTTATTACATGTATGTACTGTATTTTGACAAAGGTTTATTATGTAAATATATCATTTTATTTTATATATGGATGTTGTCGAATTTATATTAAGTTGTGACAATATATTAACATATGCGACCAACCAACAAAACTGATTTTTTTTTTAAATTATAAAGTTCTGCTTTTTTCCGGATCTGCCGATCCGGAATTTTTCCGGATGTGCATATCCGGAACACATCAACGTTTTTTAAAACATTGGTGCGTCCGGATGTGCACATCCGAAATCAAAGGGCAAAAACGGAAATTCGCGTAGTGTCTAAGAAACATGAGTGATGTATTAAGAAACTCTCAAAGAAAAACGGTTTAGATCTTTCATTAAAGTCGTTTATTAATTTTTTTCCTTATTCAAAAAATCTATTTTTGGTCCCCAATTTTTGAAAATTATGATTTTTTTCATCTCTGTATATTTGCGGTTAAATTATAACATGTAATAAATGATGTCCTTATTGTTACGATCAAACTTAAATATGTGACACTACAATTGAAGTTTTTTTTGTTTTTAAGTGTGAAAACTTTTACGATTTTGTCCTTTAAAAAATATACATTGTTGTGTTGAGGAGTGTGAATATAGTATATAAACTTTCTTTAACGTTAATTCCTGAGCAATGTATGACTATTTTGGTCCGTTTGCAACAATTGCCCCCAATTAAAGCTAAGGGCCAGGGTGTGAGCATGTGGAGTCGATCTCTCCTTTTAGCATCAATGTTTCGCTTAACCTTAAGTCTGCGCCACTGCGCCTACGAGGTATTGTACACTTTTGAGTGTGAGAATCTTTGCGACTTTGTCCTTTAAAAAAGAGAACTTGTTGGATTTAAAAGTGTGGGTGTTGTATATAAATTACATTTAACATCGATTCCCACTTATAACATCAATATTCAGGGAAGGAACCCGAGATAGGCGTAGATTGAACGAGCTTGAGTTCTGATGTGGTGAGCGAACTTTCACTATAGCGAAACGGAGGGGCACATGCAAGGTTATCACTTCAATACTCAAGTTAATGAATGAGTGAAAAAATATTTTGAATGTGTCAATGAAAGAATATCTAAAATGACGCACATTATGTTTTATATAAAATAAATGGTTAAAACCGTCTGCATGAGATCTAATAACTTATGTGGATGATCGTTTAATCAAATTCAATAGTGAGAATTGTGTAGCTAAGGGCAATCATGTGTCCTCAATTGATGCTTGCTATTGAATCTTTTGTCATAGGTCTTGCAAGAAATCCATAACATATATTATATAATAACTAAGTAGATAATATAATACCTATTGAACAATTTAATTTCTAATATATATATATATATATATATATATATATATATATATATATTACTACAAAATTATCTTTTGTTAATAGTATGTAAATAATAAATCATTTTTTTTATAAATAAAATAATAAATATTTAAATTAAAAATATAAAAAAAATCATAATTCGTTAATATTAGTTAGGAGTGGCAAAACAGACCCGGTCCGTTCTCATCCTGTAACGTGTCTGCTCCGTTCCATTTTCTTCGCGGGCTTTTGGAGGTACAAATATTTGCATAAATTTTTGGGTTCGTAAGGCTTAAAAGGTGCAGTGTCCACAGGCTTTCTCCGCCCCGCCCTCATTTTTTTTTTTGCAGAGTAAGTCTAGGTTTTAGGTCTGCATCCTCAACTATGACCGTTCCGCTCTGCCCGATTTTTTGCGAGCGTTTATGGGACGGATTTAAACGGGATAGACATGTCCGTTTGCCACCCCTAATATTAATTGTATGAAACAATGATATACAAATTTTTTCAAGGAAAACTTTAATATATACTCCATCGGTTTCAAATTAGAAAAGATTTTAGATATTTCACACAAATTAAAAAGCATAATTGATAGTATATTAAAAAACATATCATTAATATTGTATTAAAATTATAAAATAACTTATAATTTGGAGAGTGAAAGTTACTATTTAACCGCGTTAAATTGTTTTGTTAAAGCAAACTTCATAACAATTTTATCAAATCTAATTTGTACTATAATTAAGTAGCAGGATCCAAATAAAGATTCTAAAATTTTAAGATGTCATGACATAAACAACTCTCTCAAGGGAACTACATCAAATCAATGTTAATTAAAGAATCCTGATCAGCATTTGATGAGCATACAACATGCACCATAAATTACTATACTGGTTGACGTTCGCAGTGAATATTTTAAGGTAAAAAACACGTTGTACCGTGGTGTGTATGTATTGGGTAAAAGCGTGACAAACATTAATAATTGGGTGAGAAATTGGGCTTCTTTGATTGATTGTTCCTAGAACTCACCAACTGTTTTTGACTTAAATAGGATGCCTGTCTCGATGCTTCAACACGCTTTCTCAAGGTTTAAATTATGACACTACAATTCATAGTAACATTGCCACATTAATTATTCATTTTTGTAGTATCAACCGTTTTTGTGGCCCTGAGTTACTCTTTCTAAGGGGAAAAAAATACTAACTGGTCCTCATTTTCACTTGATCAATGAGACTACAAACATCCTTGACCTTGTCCTCATTTTCACTTGATCAACGAGACTACAAACATCCTTCTGTGTTTATATAGCTAGACTACAAACATCCTCATTTTTACATAAAGATATGTAATCTTGTAAATAAGTCCAGGTGATAGCTGTAAAAAAAATTATTAAATTTATACAATTTTTTTTAAAATTTTTTAATTTTAAATTTGGTATTTTAATTTGAATTGGATCTTTTGTTCATGTTTTTTTTTTGTTAACTAAGATTTTGGTCCTTAAATATATCAATTTTTGTTTTAAGTCATTTTAAAAATTTTCTTCAAGTAACAGTTCCTTCAAAAAAATTTATCTATATAATTGGTCTCTGTCGTTAAATTCCACTAACGAATGCTTAAAGGGTAGCACAGGTGAATTAATTTTTTTTTATTTAGCTGAATGACAGCGTGGAAAATGACACAAGTTAAAACAAGTTGAAAACTAATGCATTTTCATCTGACCTAACCTAACACCTTTGTTCATCTTTGTCTTCTTCGTTCATCTTCCCCAAGGCTTCGTTTTTTTTTTCATCTTCTTCGTCCATCTTCTTTATCAAAGCTTCGTTCGCTTTCACTAAAGCCTCATTATTTTTCGTCTATTTCATTCTTATTACCATAAAAGCTTCGTTCTAAATGTCGTATGTCTTTGTAAAATTGCGAGTTGGGAAGTTTTATAGTTGTCAGGTTCGTAGGGTTTCATACAAATGCAAGCATGAACCTCATAAAGGAAGGTTGTTTTGGAGATGTCCCTATTGGAGGAGTACTAATACGTGTGATTTGTTCATATGGGATGAAGACCTTGAAGCAATATCTAAAAATGAAGATTGAAGCATTATGTACTCAGAGTTGGAAGTTATGCCATCTATGAGCTATATGAAGACCTTGTATGAAGAATAGAGGAAGAAGAACAAGAATTTAAAGACCAAATTGAAAGCAGAGAAATTTCATGAAAATTTGAAGATGTTGTATTTTGCAATGTCTTTTATGATTAACGTGTATTTGGTTTTGAAATATAATTGTTGAATTTACTGTATTTTCTTAGAGTTTGAAATGTAATTGTTAAGATATGAGTTGTATTTTGGGTTTGTTTTGTTAATGAAAGGTGTTGAAATAGTTTGGGTTAATTTGCATATGATAGTCCAATTTACAAGCACAATTTTCATTAGACAGTCCAATTCACATTACATAATTTGCAAACATAATTGAATTAACCCGAAATGTTAATATTTTGACTGTACATAATGTTAACAATTTGGCACATTTTTCACAAATTGGCAGAAATTCATGACAATTGACAACACATAATTACCATATGAAATAACACAAAACCTTGATGACTGTAATTGGCAAGATTGATGTTCCAAACAACAAATTCACCACAATACATAAGTTTGATGTTCCAAACAAAATAGTGTCTAAGTTTTATATTACATACTATTGGTGTTCCAAAAAAATAGTAAATAAGTTTCATATTACATAAGATTGATGTCCTAATCAAAAGAGTACATAAGTTTCTTATTACATAAGTTCCAAAAAACAACATATTTCATAACATAAATTCACTGAGTCAATCTCATCTAGATGTCATTCCAAGTCTTCTTCCTCCTAGTACTACCAAAATGTATGTCTTCCTCAGGAATCACAAGTGAATCCTCTGCATGCTTCCTAGGTCCCACAATGTTATGTGTTTTCAGAGTCCTAAGTCTATCACTCTTTCTTTTTAGAATTTCAACATGCTTGACCTTTTTGCTTGCTAGAATAAGACTTTTCACTTGTTATGACAACATATTGTTACTAAACTAATTAACATAAAACATCAAACAAGTTCAGTTGGTATCAGTTGGTAACTTACAGGATCACTCATACTTGGCTTGTACGTAGATGCTTGGCCTTTTTTCCTGTTGGTATCAGTTGGCATTGGTTTGATAGTAGACTTAGGAAATTTTGTTTTTGGACCAATGGAAGTTCTGAAAGTAGACTTAGGCACTTTTGGTTTTGCACCAATGAATGTTCTAACAGTAGGCTTAGTCTTGACAGGTTATTATGCGGGAGCATGTGATGCAGAAGTAGTATCAAAACTAATTGGGTTAACATTAGCAGGTTGTTGTGGTTTTGCAAGACTAGTATCAACACTAAGTGGTTCAATATCTAGTATGTCTTCATCAATCAACAATGCTGACAATTCATCAGGATCTATCCCACAATACATTCTTATTGCTTCATCCGAACATACAGAAACCTGTGTTGCATGAGTCATATTAGGTTGAGCATGTTATGCATGATCTTGAGAAGGAGTCATATCAAGTTGAGCATGTTGTGCATGATCCTGAGCAGGAGTCTTTGTCTTTTTACTTGGACCTCCCTTTTTGGAATTCTCTTTTGGCCTACCCTGCAACAAATGCAATTTGATACAAGTCATTGCCAAGCATAAATGATAGTTAAAAAGTAACTGTGTCAAGAAATAAGTGTTACTAACCATCTTCTTTGGTCCTAGCTTCCTTGAGTGGGTGTTTCAACATTTCTTGGCAATTCACCAGGAATAACTACAAGTTGTTTATTATTCTTACATGTTTTGGTGTTGTGCCCATATCCTAAGCATGTTTTGCGCCTGTGGCTTATGTTTGTTCTTTGTCATCTAGTTTGGGATGCCTCATAAGGTTCTCTTCTATAGAGTTTCTTTGGTCTCCATGGAGCTCTCTTGAACATTGTTGGCACGATTTCAGGATCAACAATCCTTGGCCATTTGTTTTGAGTGATAACTTCATTGTAACATGATATATAAGTGGTCTTATGATAACACTTATGTACATACTTGATTGGATCATCGACTTTCCTATGTATTGCAGGAACACCAAGGCTACATAGGATCCCAACCAATTCCCAAAAGTTACATGAACAAGTATGTTTTGTCAAGTATGCAATAAAACTATATGTGAACATGACATGTGTTACTTGAAATGTTAATCTCCCTGCATATGTTGGCAACCAATTTGCATTTTTTTTCTATCTCTCTATCTAACCTCCTAAGTGGTTTAGACATTATCTCCCCTTGTAATTTTCTACCTTTTCTCCAAGTGTGACAAACCTACCTATAAGGTAGTTCCTAATCCACTCAAACATGGTTATAATAGGTTTATCCCTTTGCATCAATATAGAGTCATTGAATAATTCACTAAGATTGTTCATCAGAACATCACACTTACAGTAAAAAGGGAATGCATGCTTACACCATTTATGTTTTGGTATAAATTTAACCATTCAAAAGCATATAAACTAACCTCCTTAATTTGAATGATCTTAACTTCATGTGCTTCATAAAAGGTTTCCTTTTCTAAAACCTTAATGAGATCTCTGAACAATGTACCGCCTCCAAACTTCTTATTGAAGTTAACATATAAATGTGTTAGACAAAACTTGCGTTCAAAATCTTTTATTTTTCATAACTTTTTATACTTGCTAAAATCCTTCTAAAACTTCCATCTTCCTTCATCCTTTCAAAATCCCAATGTTTTCTGTCTGTGGAGTAGCCTGTCCTCTCACAATTGCTTTTGAGAAATTTGTTGATTTCAATGATTTCAAGAAACATGGCCTTGATCTTCTAATTCATGCTCGATCCCATAAATGTGAGAATTACTTTAACGTTCTTGAAGGACCCATCTATCCTGTTCTTATTAGAGAATTCTGGACAAATGTGTCCCTCTTGCAGCTTAGATAAGATGTTTTGTGCATTAAGTATAATTTTTTTGGTATTCCCATTTCTATAACTCTTGCTCTAATTTCTAAGGAACTCATGTGCGAGGAGGTTGGGGTTCATATGGACATGTACCCAAGAACAAGTCCATTTCTTGACAAAATTTTGGATAAGATCCTTGCTACCAAGAACAATTTGGCAAATGTCTCATCTTTTCTTCCTAAGGCGAAGATCTAGCATCAACTGTTAGTGTCAAACTTTCAGTCACGAGAAGATGCTTTGGAAACACTCACCTATACGGACAAGCATCTTATCTTATTCATCTTGTCGAGGACTATGGTTAACCTTCCCCTCACAATCTTCAACTTTTTGAAGATGAAGATTATTGCCTCTCACGAGGGAGTATCTTCTCTCATACCTTTTAGAAGAGTTCTTTATGAACTTTTCCTTCAACGCGGTATTATTGAGGATGTGTAGGAGGCGACGGAGTCCCTGGAGACTCACTGGAGTTAGAAGCTTGAAGCAGCTTAAGAACCTCTAGTGTTGGACTCTCTCCACTCTAGTTTCTATTTTCCCTGGTTTTCTTTTGTCATTGTCTTCTTGTTTTTTATCTTCTTTTGCATTACTCTGATCATCAATGAAAAATTATTTTTTTCTTTTCTGTTGTTCTGCATTTACTTTTTGTCATTCTTCCATCTTTTTGATTAATGACAAATGGGGAGAAAATGAATATGATTTTGATATATCTTGTAACCATTAATAAACCCAAACATGGTAAAATCAATCTGAACAACAATTGAGTTTCTCTTACACTGTGATTGGTATCAATGAAATATAATAGAGAGAAGTAGCTAAGAAAGAAGTAAGGGAGAGAGAGACAACTTCTCTCGTTTGGTACAACAAAAAGATAGCTAAGAGAGAAAGAATTAGTGTGGGACCCACATATTTTTGAGTTCCCTCAAACATGCGAAG
Organism: Lathyrus tuberosus; assembly: GCA_022829125.1. Lineage (NCBI taxonomy): Eukaryota > Viridiplantae > Streptophyta > Magnoliopsida > Fabales > Fabaceae > Lathyrus > Lathyrus tuberosus. The sequence goes on from JALAZF010000179.1 coordinate 5,285,037, forward strand.
AAAGGGGATGGAAGAAGCATTTTCTCAATTTTACCCTGCAAACTAAAACAACCTAAATATTAAACTTTGCCATAAAGTATCCATGGAGTGGTGACTAATGTTTTGAGAACTTAATTCTATCACTAATTTTAGGAAAAAAAAGTCATTACAATACTAATTTCTTAGTGATGATGAATCGATCGTTGAAATGAGTAAATGGGGGTATTATTTATTTATTATTTTTTTGGTAATATTTATTTATTTTAGATAAAAAGGTAAGAATGTATTTGGAAAGATAATAATTAATTAACTAAATTAAATTTAAAATAGAAATCACAAAAATTAATTAATAACTAAAATAATTGTTAAAATTATTTGAAATAGTGATTTTTTTTTTTAAGATTAATAAAATGAATTAAGTTAAAAAATTTAAATTAATGTGCAGCATTAGATTTTTAAATTTTAAGGGTAATTTTGTACTTTCAAAAACAATCTACACTTCTCTCTTCTCTGATGTTTTATAAAAATGTTTATCATAGTAAAATTTATTCATCAAAATACATGGATTTGTCATCATTAAAAAGAGGGGGGGGGGGGGGGGGGGTGGGGGGGTTGTAACAAGTTTGGCTCTACAGCTATCCTTAAGTTTTGATGATAACAAAGTGTAGAGAAGAATTTTGTACTATATAATTTTTTGCTGAATGTGCAGAAAATAGAAGGAGACTCTGACTCTAAAGAGGTTCAGACTCTGAACCAAAGGATAAAAGCATGTTTACAATCAAGTCAATTCTGAAGTATGAAGTCAACTTTAATATGTCAAAGTCATTGTTTTTTAACAGAAACCATCCATATAAACTCTGATAGAGGTTATAACTACCAGCTTATGAAAGTTTTAGAACAAAGTTTTCCAGCTTCTAAATGTCTCAAACTCTGAGCTTTACTCAAGCTTCATCAAATTATATTAGAAGCCTCTAACTAGAAGTTTTGAAACCAAAGGTCAGTGACTGATAGATGTGACAGAAGTACAAAAGCAAAATCTATCTTTTCCTACAAAGTATTGTACTATGTACCAAAGAAGTTTTCCACGTCCCATCATCCTCACCAACTATCTACTGCAAGCGCCACTCTATTGTTTCATATGAAGTGACCTTCATACAACAAATACATTAAGGATATTTCAAAGTCACCCTCCAAAAAATCTATTTGCTTCCATATAAAGAGGTCTTTGAAGATTGAATTAAAAAAATAAAATGTATATGTATGCATTAACTGATTTCCATATCAAAAGCATACAAAAAGAATATGTGGAAATAAAAAAAATAAAAAGTGTTTCTCACACTTATACACTTAGAACAAAAAGTATTTGGATATTTTTGTTAAGTGTAATATTTGGTTTAAACTTATGTATCTTTTTGTTGAAGCATCTTGTAAACACAAAACCTGTTATATTAACTTTGGTTAATTTCCTTGACAGACTAAGTGTAGTAAGAATTCTCAAGAAGTCATTAACTGTTAGTATTTGAGTTATAAATCCTTGAGAGACTAGGGTATAGTCAGAATTCTCAAGAAGTCTTAGACAATTGGTCTTTGAGTTGTATAATCAGTTTGATTATTGGATTAAGTCCTTTTTGAAGAAGAAATCACTCAGGCGAGTAGACTAGAGGTAACTTTGTTAAGAGCGAACCAGTATAAAAATACTTGTGGTCTTATCTTTATCATTATCTTTTCTTTTTTATTTATTGGGTGGCAAAAGTTTTAAATCCTGAAACCCAATTTAAACCCCCTTTCTTGTGTTTCTTGCACCTTAAAATAACAGGGGCGTTTCTTTCACAATTGATGTGGAGGAAGACAAGGAGCAAGAAGTTGAAGATTCTGATGAAAACTTGTCCAACTCTATTGCTTTACTTGCAAAAAAGTTTAGCAAAGTAATGAGAAGACTTGACAGACGGTCTAGGAAAAATGTCATGACTAATGTGAAGGGCAAAGTTCATGACAACTTAAAAGGTTTCAACTCGCAATGCATGATCAAATAAGGAGAAAATCTGAACAAAGGCAAGGGGATAAATGTCATGAACGTGAAGGTTTTAGACACATCCAGGCATAATGTGCCAACTTCCTTTGAAAAAAAGAAGGGATACATTGCTACTCTTTCAGATGAAGAATCTCAAGATGAGAGTGATGAAGATAAGGGTAACAATGTAATTTCATTCACTGCTCGCCTAAGGCACAAGAGAAATGATCAAAATGATTGTGAATCTAGCGATGGAGAACTTTCAGATGAAGATGTTGTTGAAGCTTATAGGTTTTTGTATGTCAAATGGAAAGAAAAATCTTGTTTGGGGAAAAACAAAGAATCTCAAACAACTATCTTACTTCAAAAGAAAGTTAACCTCACTAAAATCACTGCTGACCCGAGGGAAGAAGTCACTCTTATGAACTCTAAGATTGATGGAATTGCCAAGTTAGTTTGTAAGTTGTGGGTCTAATATTCTTGATGAAATCCTTAGTGTAGGACAAATAGTTAGATATATGAAGGGCATTTGTTTTTATTGTAGTTCTATGAATGAAGAAAAAAATGTGTCCCTCCTGAACAGAAGATAGTGTTCCTAATGACAGACTACATATCAATGCAACCTATTCGACATTATTATCCATGTAGAAGTCCCTTCAACAAAACCTTTTTGGAGATGCCACTATTGTTATAAGTTTGGGCATATTCGACCCTTCTTCTACAAGATTCACAGTAGACTATACTATCCTCACAAACAACAACCAACTAATCAAAAACCAAGAAGTGGTCATGTTCAACAGGTCTAGAAGTTAACGAGGCAACAACAAGTCACATTGCTCACACTTCTTTTAGAGCATCCTATTGTCAATAATGGTATTTTGACAGTGGTTGTCCCAGACACATGACAGGAGAAAAGAACTACTTGGTAGAGTTAAAACCCTATATTAATAGATAAGTTACCTTCGGTGGTGGGGCTAACTAAAGAAAGATAATGGGAAAGGGAAACTAGTTTATCCAGGCCTCCTAAATTTGGAAGATGTTCTTCTAGTTGAAGAGTTTAATACTAGTATTATTAATATCAGTAAGTTATGTGATTAGGATCTTTGCATCAGTTTCACTCGTTCTGAATGCATTGTGACAAACAAGAGTAAGACAGAAATCATGAAAGGTGCAAGGTCTCCTAACAACCGTTACATGTGGAGATCTCAATAAAATGACCAATTGTCAACCTGTCAGATAACCAAAGATGATGAAACCAAGTTGTGGCAAAAAAATCCTAGTCGTATGAATCTTAAAATATTGAGAAATATTATATCTACAAATATAATCAATGGCCTTCCTAACCTCAAGATTGAGGAAGGAAAGATTTGTGGTGTCTTCCAGATTGGGAAACAGACCAAGATGCCTCACAAGAAGCTATAAAATCTTACCACGTCAAAAATTTTGGAGTTACTCCCCATGGATCTGATGGGACCCATGTAAGTTGAGAGCTTAGGTGGAAGGAGGTATGATTTTGTGCTTTTTGATGACTTCTCAAGATTCACTTGGATTGAATTTCTTAGAGAAAAATTATATACATTTTCCATATTTGAAAGATTATGTAAACAACTCCAGCGTGAAAAAGGAATGGATATAGGTAAGATTGTTAGAATACAAAGTGATCATGGAAATGAATTTGAAAACATCAGCTTCTCTTAATACTTCTCTTCATAAGGTATTTCTCATGAGCTCTCTGCACCAATTACTTCACAACAAAATAGAGTGGTTGAACACAAAAATAAAACTCTTCAAGAGATGGCCAAAGTCATGTTCCATGTGTAACACCCCAAAATTCGCCCTCTTATTTATACCCAATAAGTGACTTATGCTTCACACCTCATATGCATTTAGGTCATGAACATTACACATGCATCATTGGTCTTCTCAAGGCATGGTATCAAGGGTATCACCATCATTGATTGTGCAATGCAAAGAGAATGAGATATATTTAATTACTCAAGCCATAACGACCCCTCAAGACTCAAGACCTCTCATTTGGCCCACCATTTCATCAAGAGATGGAGATTGGCAAGAGGATTGAAGGGAATCACCTCCTCATATATCTTGATATTCCAACTAGGGTTTTGATCATCTGAACATCTGACAATTCCATGGAGCAAGCATCTTAGAACTTTGACATCATATCATCACTTACAACATCTTGGTTTACGGGGATCTCCATCGTCTCCGGAGGAATTAGGGTTTTGATCATCAGTCAACATCTCCTATCATCCAGTGCCAAATTAGGGTTTTGCATAAAATCAGTTTATTTCTGATTTTGGGGCAAGACTTGATCCCAGGGCTTTCTATGTGTTCTCAAGCATCTAGGATTGGAATATGGACTATCAATGTCTTTCACAATGGTTTCAATTGGCCAGAGGATTAAAAATCAGACAGAGTGGGAATAAAGTCAACTGATCAAGGAAGTCAACTCTTGACTTTTTTAGGTCAAATTCAGGTTCATCATGTCAAATATGGTCAATGGGTGAAATTTGATCAAGAAATGTCAAAGGAATCAAGGAAAATCAAGAATTATGGAAAGTTACTTAATTTGGAAATTTAGGGTTTTTGAAACTTTCCATTTTGGGAAAGTTTTTCATGCCATGCAACCATATTTATGGCCATTTTTCTCTATGATCCAAGCTTCATTTGAAATTTTTTTCTTAAATGAAAGTTGTAGTGTGTATTCTAAGCTTTCCAACCATATAAAGAATGTTCCATTTGGATTTCTATATCAAGAGTTATGATCAATCAAAGTTGGTACCTCTAAATTATTCAATTGAAAAAACTTAGAAATTTTTCTAAGTTCTTAAAATCAGTTTTGTGACCATGTTTTCAACACCAATTTCCATCATGTTCCAAGCCCTTTTTCAATATGATTTCCACATCAAACTTGTTGTAAGAAGTGAGAGCTTTAATTTGGTACTAAGAACTAGATGATTGGCTCACTAATCATGGAGTTATGATGCTCCAAAGTCATGGCCATGCAAGTTGTGAAACATAAAAACTTAGAAATTTTTTCAACACCTTTTAGCAGCTTGTGTCATGTCACCTTCATGGCCAATTTCTACTATACTATAGACCTCTAATCCAAATTCCATAAACATCAAATATGTTGTATGTAATGCCATATTTCCTAAGACACCAAAACCATGTGATTTGATGCCATATCCATTGAGATACAAGGTCCTAAAGTCACTTCTCAAGAATGTTCTTGCCATCTCAAAATGCAAAACAAGATCATGTTGGTCTTGCTGCCACCATGCCATGCGCATCCTACTTTGTTTTACTTCTTCTTTGCCATATTCCACCATGCAATATCTTACAACACATGTACCATACCAAAACTTACCACATATGCCATAAAAGAAAAACTAAAAACTTAAGAAACAAGTTGTTGTTGTTCTATCCATACCAGCTAGTGTACTTATCCATTACCACTCATCATCATCATCATCATTATCATGATACATCACCCTATGCCAACATGAGAACAAGCTCATCCCAACCCGTATGCACAATATAACTTCCCTTTTTTTCATTTTCTCTTAACCTCACTCTAACCATTAACCAACCATGATTAACACTCTCTAACCACCCATATATAAACTCTAAACCCTACCCAATTCTGTTAGAGATCCATTGTTCTTAGAATCAGATCCAAAAGCTTAAAAAAACTCCATTGATACCAATTCTTGAAGGCTGCGAATCTGAGCCATTATTGGAGCTTTATTCATTCTTTCTTCACCATCTTCATCTCCATAACAGAATCTCTCTTCTGTATGCATCATCATTGAGATGGATTCACCTTAACAGTGCAACAACTTCAACATCATTTTGGAATTTTAGCAAGATTCAAGGAGATTAGAGCATTTATTTTGCTCTAGGTGTGTTGATTAGAAGATTTGCGTGAAGTATTAGGGTTTCTTGTACGTGAGTAAAGCTTCATCCAGGTTTGTGATACTTGAAACTTTAGCATCATGTTAGAACCCGCGTAGGCCTTGGAATCATGTGGTTAGCGTGCATCTGAAGTCCTCTATAAAGAGGTAATGTGTTTGGATAAAGATTGGTTTAAAATGTGATGCTTCAAGGTTTGAGGTCATAATTTATCCCCTTTGGATCTTCTTGGGTGTTGTCTGTTTGAGGATTTTAGGCATGGATTCATAATCTACGTTGTAAGAGCTTCGTTTTAGGCTTTTAGTTTGTGCAAAATGATCAAGAATTGAGTGTGTTTGGTGTTGTTAAAGAATGCTATTTTCACTTTGTTTTTCACGTGAAGTTTATGGCTATGGAGGTTAAGGGTTTTGTTTTGTGAATGAGAGGTTGAAGAAGAAGACCACGTGTCGTCTTCTTAGAGGTCATAGGGCTTATTTTGTCTTATTCTCATTTAAGATCACTTGACCCATTGATAAATGTTATGTGTGTACGTTTTTTTTTCTTTTTTCTTGTATGCTGAATGAAAATATGCATGGTAATGGATAACATGTGGCGAATTCATCTTGGCCGTATGATTGTGATCAGAGGCGTGAGAGGGTGCCACCACATTAATGAAGCACACCCCTCTCACATGCTCTTCTTTCCACCCTTTCCTTATTTCTTTTTTGCTGAGAAAAAGAGGCGTTTTGTGTGCATTGGGCCTACAGGAATTACTACGTGCACCCTTGTTTCATGAGCCCACGTGAGATTGAACTAGGAGATTACTAGTGTAGCACCCCCCTCATTCTTTCTTGCTTTTTTTCATTTCCTTTTTACTACACGTTAAAAAATGAATATTAAAAATAGTAAAAATTTCCTTAAATTCCAAAATAACTCATGATAATTTTTGGATGTTTTATTTAATTTTTGATGAATTTTTCTTTTATTTTTAACCACATTTGGTATTTTTTTTCCCAATTTCTGAGTGGAATGTGTGTATATGGACATACTTTATGATTCAAGCCTCCCAAAAGGATCTTCCCTTAGTAGTTGTGATCTAATTTTTTATGTGTATTTTGAAACTTGATAATGAGATCCTTACATGTTAAATTCATGCTTTGATCATAATTTTTGAGTCACTTTCTAAGTACTTTTTTATGACTTGTGTTTGTATGATCATTAAGTGACATATGCCTAATGTTTGCAACTTTTTGAGCACCCTTAGTGCATAATTTGGATCCAATTTTGTGTACATAATCACTCACTGACCTTAACATGACATGGTTAATTTCTCCTAATTTTCTAAAAACTCTAACTATTTTTCATGGACAATTCCATTGCGTGACTAATCTTTTGATACATGCTAGAACAAGGTTAAGTTTGATACTTGTGTGTGAGCTTTTTAAGACCAATTTTGAGGGCATGTTTGAGCCTAGATACAATGACATTTTAGGTGCCTTTTTTATCCTTGTATATGACTTTTTAATCATGACTCACATGATTCTTTTTGAACCCTAAGTTGCTTACTCGATCATGCTTGATGTTTGCTTGGATGTTTTAGTTTGATGGTGCATTTGTGCAATCCTCTTTGGGAAATTTTTGTGCATTATTTCACATATGGATTAGCATGAATCATAGCCTGCCCACATGTATTTATAGGTCACTTCACATGCTTCTAATGGGTGTTATGTCTTCACAAATTTGAGCATCAATGAGGGGTTAACTTTGTTGTTTTCATTTGAACTTTGGATGAGCCATATTTGTCCAATGCTTTTGATATTCAAATGTGTCATTCCATATATCATTTTCCACTACCTCATGAGTGAGAACACTTGATCTACTTGATTTTGAATTTACTTTTGCATACTTGAACTTGTTTGCTTCTAGTGGAAGACAAAGTTGATTTTTGACCTCTACTTGTAACATCATTTGTATGTCATTTTTGTTCATTGCTTTTGGTATTCAAATATGAGATATTATAGGTCTCTTACTTCTGGTGTTGATGCTTTTATGTTACTTTACCATGTTCTTTCTTTGCTCTTTGCTTGGTTGATAAGTTACATGCCTTAAAAGATGCTTAAGTGTGATTTTAACCCTTACTTCCCTTAGTTTTGGAGATTGAGTTTAACATGAAATGTTGTGATAATTTGAGGTTGATCTTACACACTAGATACATGTCTCCACTTCTGACCTATGACTTGTGAGTTCATCTCACACTTGTTTGCTTGTTGTATAACCTTGAATGATTAAAGCATGTTTTATGTGCCATCTTTGGATGCAACTTTCAAACCACTTGAACATGATTGATGTACATTCCATGATTACTTCTTAACACTCCAAGCTTGCTTTCTAAATATTTATATCATATATGTTTCTTGAATACTTTACTTGACTTCCCTTTTGTGTGACTTTTATAAATCTTTTTCACATAGCTTGTGAACAACAAATGTTTGTGCATTGATATAAGACATAACTTGTAACCTTTTGACATTGTTTAGGACATTAACATAGATAGGATAGGATAGGTTTAGCTAATACCCCTTGTATGTTCTTGTACCTCTAAGGTTTACTTCTCATTGCTTATGGTTTAACTTTTCTCCTAGGGTAGAATTAGAGCACTTCCTTGTGCATTAGAAAATAGTTTTGTATTTTGCTTTCAACTACTTGATAGTTGAGCTTGGCATGGAGATGATAAGTTGCTTATGATACTTTTCATGCTTATTCACACTTACATGATTCCTTTTTCATATCACTTCTCCTTCACTTCTCTCTTTTGTGATTGTTTAGAATAATGTTTACTTGTGTTTCTTCACATGATCCCTTAGGATTCCTAGCTCCACTTAATTTCTGATTAAGTTGAAGGTAGGAGAGACATTAGGCTAGAAATCCATGCATGATAACAAGTAGTCTAGTCCCCCCTTAACCCTAACTATAGGGCCACCATTGCATAATAATGTTAAGATCTAGTTTCCCTTAGTTATTTTCCTTCAACTTTGAGTCCTTTCTCTTCTCATCTCTAAACAAAATCAAAAAAAAATTAATAAATACAACGAGTATTGTACGCCATGAGTCTTAAGTATATGGGAAATAGAGGGTGGAGGGTTTCTCTTCACTTTCCTAGAGTGTTTAGCATGCGTCCCGTCTTGGGCCGATTTGCGACGCATTCGATCATATGTCATAGACTTTAGTGTAATGCGAGTTTCAAACAATAAATCAAAACACTTTCTTATAAAAAACAAAAACAAAAATTCGTCTTCCTTCGGGATTCTCTTCTCATCTCCCTCACTCTCATCATAAAGGATACGTCATTTTTGTTCTATCATAAACAGGTAATCGCGTAAGACTCCATACAACGAGCGGCAACACCTAAATTGCTAGAGCGCGAACGTTGGCGTCTTCCACTTAAAAAACACAAAACAAAAAGACCTTGTAAGTCGAACTACGACTGCTCTGACTTCCTCTCTCCCGTCCGGTTGAGAATACGTAGGCACGAGATGCGATATCTTGGCGAGCAACCTTCCATCAATTCCCGTAGTCCTCCGAACTACGTTGACTCTGACTTTCCCACTCCCGAGGGAATACGTAGGCCTAGGATGGTGATATCCTATCGAGTCACCTTTTCTTTTCTTTCCCCGTTTCCCGTTTCCATTTAGCAGTTGAGCTTCAGATACCCACACCCTTTGATCGATACAACAAGCGTGGATCCCATCGAGTACGATGGACGCGAGGGGGTGCTAATACCTTCCTTTCACGTAACCGACTCCTGAACCCAGGCTATGGTTGCAATGACCATATCTTTCCCTTTGTTGAGGTTTTTTTCAATCGTTTCCTTTCCCTGCGTTGGGATAAATAATGTTCGGTGGTGACTCTTCTGTCTTTTTCGCCGGTTGATTTTCGTAGATGCGATAGCTGGTAACTCTGTTGGAGAACGGTTATCCCTAAGAGAGTCAATCCTAGCACTTGCTTGTTTTCGATTATTGGGTGTTTATCTGTATGCTTTATCTGCTTTATTTATGGCTTTATTGCATGTTTATCACTTTCGTCGCATTTACTTGCTTTACATTCATTATTGCCATATATACTGGACTGTACTAGACTGTCGTTTTCTTTGGTGGGATGGGTGATCTGAGAGATAAGCCCATTATCCAGGCTTGAGTGTACACCTAGGACTAGAGTGGAAATTAGTGTGGCCTACGTAGCGTCTTGGTACGTTTGGTTTACACGAAACCCACACCCAGACGAGGTTTTTTTAGGAGATGTTCTGATTTGGGTGTCTTGTGCATTTCTGGGTGTTAACCTAGCATGTTGTCAACTCTGGTGACCATTCCCGAGGACTCAGTTGAGGCACTCCTCCCAATGGGCGATAATGGCATACCAGAAATGGCAAACCCATTACGCTTCATGATCTGAGGACCCGAAGCTGAGAACTTACCGTAGGATGACCTTTTGAGGGGAATCAATTGAGGCCTCCTTGATTAATGATGATGCCAAACCAGAAATGGTGAACGTATCATCATTTCTCAACCTGAGTATTTGTGACGCTGAGGATCCTTAGTCTTAGAACCCACATGTGAGAAGGGTTGGGTGTTTGCAGGTAACTTTGACTTCCAACCTTCCCGGTTTTCTGGTATTCTTATAGAAGTGGACTGTTCATCCTGTTATGTTCAGTTAGTTGTTATTCACAGATCTACACAGACACTATCTACACATACACTTTGCACAGTTCATCACCAACACGTCCAGTTATATATGGCACTCTGATACCATGCCTTTGCATTGCATTTTCATACCCTGATATTCATGTTTTTTCATTTCTAGGTTTATATCGTAATTTTGATTCTGGTCAGCGGGTTCTATAAGGATGGATACCTAGAGGAAGAATAATGTGGCCTACATATTTCCGAAGCCGACTTTAGACCTACTTCATAAAGTGGTTTCCATGGCCGATCCTAGTGTTCGTACCGACTCTAGAAAAGAGTATGGGAGATTATTGATTATGGTCTGTAACATCACGAAGTATGAGCACGACGCTCTTTATACACTATTGCAGTTTTATGAGCCTCCGTTGCGGTGCTTCGTCTTTTCGGATTATATTCTGATGCCAACACTGGAAGAGTTTTCTTTCATCCTGGGGATCTCTATCAAGCCAATGATACCGTTCTTTTATGAGGAGTGTCCAAGCTTAGAGGAAGTCTCAATTGCTCTGCATGTGGGTCAGTCACTTCTGAAGGACAACGTTGCTGATACGGGTGGAATTAAAGGTTTTCATTTGGAATTCCTGGTTAGCCAAGCTCGAGAATATGCTGACACCAAGAGTTTGACTGTTTTCAATGCTATTTTAGCCCTATGCATCTACGAGATTATTTTGTTTCCCAATCTAAGTGACTTTGTGGACATGCACGCCGTGAGAATCTTCATTATGAAAAATCCAATTCCTACTCTGCTTAGTGATTTCTATCATTCGGTGTACTTCAAAAACGAGAAGAGAAGAGGGGGGCCTGTCAATTATTGCACGCCACTCTTGTCCGATTGGTTTCTTAATCATCTGCCTCAGACTGGTGCCTTTGTTGACACAAAGGCTTCTCTGAAGTGGTTCAAGCGGATAATGGGGCTGACTGCTGACAATATCGTCTAGTTTGGCCATCAGTTGCTAGGTACAGAGATTATTTCTAGCTGCAGAAACTTTCTGAACGTGCCTCTAGTGGGCAAGAAGGGTGGAATCAATTATAACCCTATCATGTCCATTAGAAAATTTGGATATGCTTCGAGGAGTCCTCCTGAAGACCGAGACATTGAGGAATCTTTGTTCTTTAATGGGGTTGAAGACCAGGAAGTGCTGAGGGAAGTTGTGAACGCTTGGGCACATATTCACAAGAAGGGGAAGACTGTTCTGGGAAAAGGTGACTGTAGAGCTTACCCTTCTTATATAGAGTGGATCCAGAGGAAAGTAGAAAAGGTGCTCTTGCCTTTCTCAAGGGAGCCACCTTTGTACCCATTAATGCTAAAATAACTTACCACTGTTGCCATTAAAGAGTTCAACAAGCTGCAAGCTCTTGTGAATGAGCTCCGTGTGGAAAACTCTGACTTGAGTAGCCGACTTCAAGATGCTTTGCATAACAACTTGGACTTGGAATGTAAGGCTAAGGACGCAACGAAGCTGCTAACAGAGAAAGAGATAGACTTTGCAGACAGAGCTCGATTCTACCAGAAATCTAAGTTGGCTGCCGAATTCTCCGCCCGGACTCATAAGCAACCTAAGCAACTTTTGTCCAAGGCAAACGTCAAGCTTGCTAGCTCTTAGAACATGTGGGTTGAAATCATGGCTGAAAATGAGGAACTAAAGGAAAATCTCCAAGAGGCGAAGAGAGGCAAGAAGCACTTTTTCGACAAACTAAAGGAAGATGAAAAGGAGATTGCAGAGCTCAAGATTCAAGCTGGGATCAAGAAGTCAAAGCTCAGAGATATCTTTGGAGACGAAGATAGTGTAGAACATATTGTCAAGCTGAATCAAGACATTGGAAAAAGGAATAAGCTGATCAAAGGGTTGTTAGAACGACCAACTCATCCAGACACTGAAGCCCTCCTCGAAGAAGTCAAGACCAATATATATGGGCTAGGGGTTTGGGATTGATCTGTTTATGTATTTCTGTATGTTGTCTATCCTGACTACCATCAGGCTTGTTGATGGACTCACCCTTAGTTGTGTCAGATATATTTGTATGACTTTCAGAAATGTTATATGATGATGTCGTTGTTTCAGCTATATTGTTTCAGTGGTATTCTCAGTAGTGTTGTTCCAGCTGTATTTTCTCTACAATATCTATCTGTTCCTGTGATATTTTCTCTGCAACATATCTGATCCCTCACCCAATTAATACTGGAATCAAAGTAGATATATCTTGGAAATGATTAAACATGGTATATGCATGCATTCATACATTTCATTTTTGCATAACATTTGCTTATTTCTAAATTTCCTAACCTTATTTGATTGACAGGCAGGATTGCTGATTCTTATATCCACCGATATCCAACGCGTCAAAACCAACAACGAGTCATGGAACAACTACAGGAAGAAATGGCTGAAATGAGGGCCCGGATGAACCTGTTTATGGACCTGATGTAGGGAGTGGCTCATCGACAACAAGAGCCAAGGGCAATGGTGCAGTGGCCCGAAGTTGAAATTCCAAATGCTGACAATCAAGTTGACCCTCCGGTTGGAGGTGATATTCCCGTCGGTGGAATTAATGCTGGTATTCCCGTTGTTGGAGTTAATGGTGGTATTCCTGCTGGTCGAGCTGTTAGGGTCCTATCCCCATTCCTGTTCCTGTTCCTCATATGGAGGATAATCACTATGATCATTTTTCTCTGATGAATGTAGATCTGGGTAGTAACAATGGTGAAGATGACTGAAGGTACCAATTGCTTGCTGAAAGGATCAAGGCTGTAGAATGTCAGAATACTATGGGCATTGACGTAGCAGACATGGGGTTAGTTCAAGGGGTAAGAATCCCTCCTAAATTCAAGGCTCCATCTTTCGACAAATACAATGACAATTCTTGCCCAAAAACTCACTTGCAAGCTTACTTCAGGAAGATTTCTGCTTACTCCAATGATGAAAAGCTTTAGATGTACTTTTTCCAAGATAGCCTGTCTGGGGCATTTCTAGAGTGGCACATGAAGCTTGAAAAGGTCCACGTCAGAAACTGGAAAGAGTTGGTAGAGGTGTTTCTAAAGCAGTATCAATACAACATCGATATGGCACCTAATCGTACTCAGCTGTAGAACCAGATAGAGAAAAGTAAAGAAAGCTTCAAAGAATACGCCCAGCGGTGGCGTAAGTTGGCTGCACGGGTACAACTACAGTTGCTTGAAAGAGAAATGGCTGACATGTTCATGGGAACGCTGCAAGGTCCATTCCTAGAATGCCTGGTAGGGTGACCTTCATCTAGTTTTTCTGATATTGTAGTTGTTGGGGAGAGGATTGAGAATTTGCTTAAGATAGGTAAGATTCAAGACAGTGTTGGGTCATCTTCTGGTGTGCGAAAACCTTTTGCGGGTGCAGGTAAAAAATGTGAGGGGGATACTAATGTTGCGTCTTCTCAAAAGAGCAGAAGTAGAGGATATCAGGCCCCATACCATTAGATCGCTGCTGTAACCATTCTCGTTGCTACACAACAACAAAATCAACAACAACAGGCCCCAAGGCAGGCCTACCAACAAAGACAGAGAACGACTGACCGGAATTTGGATCCTTTACCAATGTCTTACACTATGTTGCTTCAACAATTGCTCAACCTGAATATGGTAGAACTCCACACACTGGGTCCCCCTCCTACAAAGCTCCCACCAGGTTATGATGCCAATGCGCATTGTGATTTTCATTCGGGTGCTCCCAGACACACTATTGAAAGATGCATAGCCTTTCAAAATAAGCTCCAGGATTTGATAGATTCCAAAGCTATTAATTTTGTTCCTCCTGCCACCCCAAATGTTATTCAGAATCCGATGCCTACCCACGGTAGGGCAACGGTTAACGCTGTCGAAGAAGACGATGGTTTGAGATTGGTATCTAATGTTAGGGATGTTAAGACGTCGTTGCTGGCCGTGAAAGATCGTTTGTTGAAGGGAGGCATATTCCCTGGGTGTGATGTAGACTGTTCAGATTATTTGATTCATGAGAATGGCTATGAGAAGTTGTATTCAAAATTTGATGAACGACGGGTGTTTACAATTCAGTCAGGTTTCCAGTGCTGATAATGATGTTTCAATTATTACCATCCCTTTTACACCGGTACAGATTCCAGTGCCTGCAAGGCGAGCTCCGGTTACCATCACGGTTCCCGGACCAATTTTGTTTAAAAGTGAGAAGGCAATCCCATGGCACTATGGTGCTGAGGTATACTACAACGGTCAAAAGTAAGAAGTTGGTACTCCAGCTGTAGTTGATCAGAAAGTTGATAATGTAGGAGTTGGTGGTTTCAATAGAAGCGGCAGCCTGTTTGCGCCGCAAACTCTCTGAAATGATAACGCAGATGCCTTGGCAAAAGCCAAAGGCAAACAAGTGATGAACGAAGAGCCTGTGCAGAGGACGGAGCCTGGTACCTCTTTTGAAAATGATGTCAAAGAATTTATGAAGATCATCAAGAAAAGTGACTACAAGATTGTAGATCACCTCCACCAAACTCCATCAAAGATATCCAATTTGTCTTTGTTGTTGTGTTCTGAAGCACATCGCAATGCCTTGTTAAAAGTCCTGAATGCGGCGTATGTGCCTCAGGAAATCTCAGTCAACCAACTTTAAGGGATAATATCTAATGTTAATGCCAGTCATGGGCTAGGTTTCACTGACTTTGATTTGACTTCGGAGGGCCGAAACCACAACAAAGCACTCCATATTTCTATGGAATGTAAAGGGGAAATTCTCTCCCATGTGCTAGTAGATACCAGATCCTCGCTTAATGTGCTTCCCAAAAAGGCACTTATTAAGCTGGACATTGAAAGAGTGGTACTCAGACCGAGCAACTTGGTAGTTCGAGCATTTGACGGGTCAAAAAGATCGGTTTTTAGGGAAGTGGAATTACCTATCAAGGTGGGGCCCCAAATCTTCAACACTACTTTCTACGTAATAGATATTCAACCTACATACAGCTGTTTACTAGGGCGCCCGTGGATTCATGGCGTTGGAGCTGTATCATCGACCCTCCACCAGAAGGTTAAGTTTGTGGTAGATGGACAAGTGGTCACCGTCTGCAGTGAAGAGGACATCTTTGTAAGTCACCTATCTTTCTTCAAGTATGTTGAGATGGATGGCGAAATCCAAGAGACGTTGTGTCAAGCATTTGAAACTGTGAATATGCAAGAAGTTTCTCCTTCATCAGAGAAGAAGCCAGAAGTTTCTATTGCATCATATAAGTAAGCCCAAGCTGTCGTACAATCTGGAAATGCAGGAGGTTGGGGTCGAGTGATTGAGGCGCCCCTCAAAGAAAACAAGTTTGGAATTGGTTATCGAGGACCAAAGTGTCAAGGCCGTCAAGGACCTATTACTTTTTCTAGTGTTGGAGTCATCGATCCTGACCATATTTTCGCACTGAGCGATGAAGACAGAGACAGTGATTGCGACATTAGCAACTGGATACGCCCAGCTGTATGGGGTCAAGAACTTCACAACTGGTCTTCTGAAGGCTTCGTCCAAGTCACTCTTCGCAAAGAGTAATTTTCTCTGTTTTCATGTTAAATCTTGCGCCCCGCCCAAGGCGTAAAGATTCTTTGTAGGGCCTACGTTGTTAAACATTCAATTTTATCATTAATAAAAGACGTTCTTTTTGCATTCAAATATTGTGCTCCCTGTCTTTCTCTTTTTACTTTTTAATAATAAATGGCAATGTTATTTTTTGCACTCATAAAGCGTGAATAATCATTCATGCATATGTATTTCATCGGATTCCATTGATAATGATTCTGCTATGGCTTATTATCCGATTTACCAAACCGAAGAGGATGGTGAAGAAGATTGTGAACTTCCTGAGGAGTTAGCCAGGATGTTGAAATAGGAGGAAAAGGCCATTCAGCCACATGAAGAAGCACTGGAAGTTATTAATATGGGAACCAAAGACGCCAAGAAAGAAGTCAAGATCGGGTCTGCCTTAAATGAGAATGTAAAGAAAGGGTTGATTGAAATGCTGCATAAATACGTAGACATCTTTGCTTGGTCGTATCAAGATATGCCAGGGCTTGACACCGATATTGTTATGCACAGATTGCCTCTCAAAGAGGGTTGCCCTCCCGTAAAGCTGAAGCTTAGGAGAACGAAACCAGAAATGTTAATTAAGATCAAGGAAGAAGTCCAGAAGCAGTTGGATGCAGGTTTCTTGGCTGTTACCAGTTATCCACCATGGGTTACAAATATTGTGCCGGTACCTAAGAAGGATGGCAAGGTCCGGATGTGTGTTGATTACCGTGATCTAAACAGAGTAAGTCCGAAGGATGACTTCTCATTACCTCACATTGATGTTTTGGTATTTTCTTTCATGGATGGCTTCTCTGGCTACAATCAGATTAAGATGGCACCAGAGGACATGGAGAAAACAATATTCATTACCCCATGGGGAACATTTTGTTATAAAGTGATACCCTTTGGTTTAAAGAACGCAGGGGCAACCTATCAACGTGCAATGGTGACTCTCTTTCATGATATGATTCATAAGGAGATTGAAGTCTACATTGATGACATGATCGCGAAGTCACAGACCGAAGAGGAACACTTGGTGAATTTGCAGAAACTGTTTGAACGATTGAGAAAATTTAAGTTGAAGCTGAATTCGGATAAGTGCACGTTCGGGGTGCGGTCTGGAAAATTGTTGGGTTTCATCGTCAATGAAAGAGGGATCGAGGTTGATCCAGCCAAAGTAAAAGCAATTAAAGAGATGCCTGAGCCTAGAACAGAAAAACAGGTTCGTGGTTTCCTAAGGAGGTTGAACTACATTGCTAGATTCATCTCTCATCTTACAGCCACTTGTGAACTAATTTTCAAGCTGCTAAGAAAATATCAGGTTATCAGGTGGAATCATGACTACCAAAGGGCATTTGAAAAGGTAAAAGAGTATCTTCAACAACCTCCAATCCTTATACCTACAGTTCCAGGGAGACCACTGATAATGTATTTGACAGTACTTGAAAACTCAATGGGTTGTGTATTCGGTCAACACGACGAGACAGGTAGGAAAAAACATGCTATCTACTACCTGAGCCAGAAATTCAACGATTGCGAGTCAAGATACTCAATGCTTAAGAAGACATGTTGTGCACTTGCATGAGCTACTAAACGTTTGAGACAATACATGCTGATTCACACAACTCTGTTAATATCCAAGATGGATCCAGTCAAGTACATCTTTGAGAAGCCAGCTCTCACCGGAAGGGTTGCTCGTTGGCAAATGGTCATAACAGAATATGACATTCAATATACTTCCCAGAAAGCCATCAAGGGTAGTGTCCTGTCCGACTATCTTGCTCAATAGCCACTGGATGATTATCAGCCGATGAAATTTGAAGTCCCTGATGAAGACATTATGTATTTGAAAATGAAGGACTGTTGTTATACCCCAAATTTTACCCCTTAGATGTCATAACATCTTGCACTTACATTTAGGAATCAATCATCTATACGTTGTTGACTAACCATTTCATCTTGCAAGTTTGTTTCTTTTGTTTGAAAACCAGGTTTTACACCAGAAAGAGAGCAAGGTCTCCTAAGCCAGGCTCTCACAGGATCCAAAGTCTCTTAAGGCATTCTCTGGTTCCATACAATCATCACAAGTGTTCACCAATTTGGGATCTCAAAACTTGGGATCAAATCAAGTCAACAAGGGACTATCAAACCAAAGTTGAGGAATTAGGGTTTTAACCTGAAGAATCACTGAAGAGGTTTGTCATGATCAGTCAAGGTTTGATTGGTTCATCAACCAATTGAACTTACCTACATCCAAAAGATCCCACTCCACAAGAAATCAAGTGTTTGGTTCCTATTACAAGTCCCTCTTACCCTCAACTAGGGTTTTGTCAAGACAGGTTAGCCATTGCCCTTGATTTTGATCAAGAAATGTTTCCAAGCCTTGGGACATGGTTCCATATGTTCATAAACATCCTTAAAGGCCATCTATGGACCTTGTAAGGGATTGAAGAAGCAAGATCCTCCAGGATCATCCAATGGAATTCCTGAGGAAATTAGGGTTTCGACTGACAAAGTCAAGCCTCTGACTTTGATGTTATTGGCCCAAAATGAAGTGTTCAAGTCACATTATACCTTAACATGTTCAATCCTTGATTAAGAGCATGAGAGACCCCCATTTGAAAAAATTCTTGCAAGAAGGGCAAGGTTTTATTCTTAAAATTTTCTAAGTAAGGAAGAATTCACTTCTTGTGCAAAATTGGAAAAGTCATAACTTCCAAACCACACATCCAAATTTGGTGACTTAAAGCTCAAATTGAAGCTCTCATCATGAACTTCAAAACATATTAGAGGACCCTTCTCAAGTTAAGGCTTGGTTTTTAAGTTACAAGGCTTGGAAGTTCAAAACACTTAAGGACTTAGTGAAATTTCACTACTTTTTGCCTTAAAAACCAACTGACTTCACCTCCACTTTTCACTAAGATCCCTTGTGATTTAGAATTTGGATTGAACGTGAAAGTTTTAGAGGACATTTGGAGATTTCCAAAAATTACAAGAACTCCTCAATCCATTGAGTGAGCTGAGAGATGCAATTGAAAGAAGTTTGAGGTCCATTTCTTGAGTTTTAAGTAACCAACTTACGCATAATGATGCATTACACTTCTAATCACCAAGACTTTGACTCTTCTGATGTTTAGAGACCAAATTGGCTTGGTTTAGGATCTCTGCCATGATTTTATCAAGTTGCATATTAAAATAACATAGTTTATGCAAGGCAAGGCAAGTGGATCAAGTGGAAAGAGAAACTTTTCAACACAAGGCATGACAGCTTCTTTTTCTCCTTGTAACTTGGGTTCTGACCCAATCCAATCAGTCCACATTGCAACAGAGCCTATGGCTAGGGCTTTGAAGACCCTTGAATCAGCCAAGCCAGCTCACACAAAGGAAGCTTCTCTAAAGGGCAAAGTTGGCAACTTTCCATTTTTGACCATGCCTTGAACCCTTAACATTTCCTATAAATAGACACTCAATCTACTCTCCAAAACACACCAGAATCACTCCACAAGAGGCTGATTTCTCACTCTACCATCTCATTCACAAGTTCTTGCAAATCTGCAAGAACTCCCCAAACACAAGTTTTACTCTTGCACTTTCTCTCTAACTCCACAAATCTTCTCTAAACACCATATAGAGAAGCTCCAAACACTCAAACCCTAACTGTAACACTTCCATAATCACCTGCCATTTTTGAACTTTAGTTTACATAAAGGATCGGGTTCCATATTCCAAGCATTTCCCAAAGCTTCTAAGCATTTGCAACTTCTCTCCAAGGCCCAACAAGTACCCAGAAGGTGGTGTTTCTTATTTACAAGTGTTATAGAAGAGGCCTTAGACTTTCTCCAAGAGGTAGGGTTTCTATTTCTGAAACTCACATATTCATGCATGATATTGTTGCTATTTGAATGTTAAAATGTAGTGTGTTTATTGCTTTGTGTTTCTGAGTCAAAGTTTGCCATGTTTGTTTGATATATTGCATGATATAACTTGTTGAAATCTTATGATGTTGCACTGTTATGTGTTGATTTTTGAATCATACAATGGTTGTTAATGGAAACTAATAACATATTTAGAATCCTGGGAGTTTTTACTCCAACTTTGGTTTTTGTTTCACTTGATTTGGTGGAGAAATGAGAGAGATCCGTGGGCTGGAAATTTTGGCCATGGTTGCATGTTTAGGGTTCGAGAGAGAGGATAATGAGAACGAAGAAGAAGAAATGGTGGCCCCCAGCCAGTCCCATGTGGCGCTGAGGTGGTCGTTTAAGTGTTGATTCAAAATAAAAATGATTTGAGTTGTATTATGTTTGGATGAGAGCGTAGCACCGCTGGTCCATGGAGGAAGTTATAGGCATTGGCAAGAGAAGGGTCTGGGGTTCGAATCCCCCTCGCCCCAAACCTTTTCCTTTTTATTTTTCTACCTGAGCCACTTGTTATGTTATTTTATTTCATGTTTGCCTCAAGTATTCACACTGAGCGCACAGCCCAGTTGGTAAGGGTTTTGTACTGCGAGCCCTATGGCGTGAGTTCAAGTCCCATGTGGGACATTTCCATTTCTTTTTATCACTTGTTCTTGTTTTTTATGGTTTATACCTTGTTTTTAAACTTTCATAACTTGCTCATTTTTCACTCTTTTTGATCCATTCTTTTTGCAAAATGTTCCTTAACATGTCTATTTTCTGATTATAAAAAGAAATTGGTGAAAATAATTATTCTTGAAACATTTGTTAATGTTGGAAGTGAAATGCTTTTTAGGGTTTTCATAAGAACATCTTGATTCCTCTTGTTTTCTTTGCCATGTTTCCTTGTTTATATTGATCAAAGGGGACCTAAAGCATGTTACCTTGAAACTTGTATGATGTTATGACATTGTATGTTTTGTGTTTCACCTTATTTACTTGATGTTTAATGTGTTTTTACATGAAAATACTCTTTGAAAATACCATGAGATCTTTTTAGATCATTTGCTTTGTAACTTGAGTTTGTTTGATCAAATATGTGACATGTTTATATCTTGAAATTTGATTGCCATGTCTGGAACCATCTTTAAGTACTCATATGCCTTGGATTGTCATTTCTGATTACAGGAACTTGAAAATGTTGTCACATTCTTTTGGTTTACCTATACCACTTATGTTTGCTAAACATTTCCACATGTGCTTCCCATGAAGTGTTTTGGTCATTACCATGCTCATATTTTTATCTTGTTTATGAGAACTTCATTAAGTCTTCCCCAAGTGAGGCAAGCTCTTTAGCTTCTCCTCCTTAAACCACATTATTCCCCTTCCTTCCAAAGGAAAGACTCTCTATTGACTTCTAAGTCATAGATAGCTCATATACCATCTTGGCCTCCTTAGAGCCATTCCCTATCCTCATAAGGATTCACCCTTGGCCTTCCTAGAGCCTCTTCTCCCTTTAACCTCATTAGGTTCCCCTCTTATGAGCATTATCCTCATAGTTGCTCACTTCTCTCTTGGGCCTCCTTTGAGCCATTTGCCTCATGACTTAGGTTTCACCCAGAGTTCCTCAACTCTATGTGAACATCATCATTATGATGTTTCTTCCCATTTGGCCTCCTTAGAGCCATTTTCCTTCAAACTTAGAATTAAGTTAGAGTTCATCAACTCTATGTGATTCTCATCATCATGAGTATTTACTTACCCTTAAAACTTAGACTTAAAGAGTTTCTTAAACTCTATATGAGCTCATACTCATTCCCCTTGGAACTTTGGCCCTAGTCAATGGTTCCTCTCTCACCCTTTGTTAGGTGAACTATGCTTGCTCTGATTCTTTAGTCAGGATACGTAGGCACAAGATGCGACGTCTTGGCGAGTAAACTTAGTATATACCCCCTAGGTCCTTACCTTTAGTATTTTAGGTCCTTACCTTAACCTTAGAAGATTTTCCTTAGCAAGCAAACATAGCATAACACATATACAAACAAGAGGCTCCTGTAGAATACTATAGATACTTAGGGTGCTAATACCTTCCCTTAGTATAACTAACCCCCGATCCCCGATCTCTTAGCTGTGTCTTCACATGGTGCAAAAGGTTTTTCTTTCGGTCTTTACCCTTTCCTTTGGATAAATCAAAGCTCGGTGGTGAATTTCAAAGTTTTGTGATGCAAGTTAATTAATAGCTTGTTGTCCGATTCTCACCGCAACAGCTGTGAAGAATCGTTAGTTGACGAAGGACCAGATCCTGATTCTAAGTGGTGTTTGATATTCGATGGGGCCGTTAATGTAAATGGTAATGGAGTTGGGGCAGTTATTGTCACTCTGAAGGGTTCTCATATACCTTTCACCACCAGACTGACATTCGAATGCACCAACAATGAAGCTGAGTATGAAGCTTGCATTATGGGTATCAAAGAGGCTATTGATCTGAGGATTAAAACTCTGGACATATTTGGGGATCCACTTTCGTGATCAATCAGGTCAACGGAGATTGGAATACTCATCATCCCAATTTGATTCCGTATTAAGACTACATGAGAAGACTGTTGACTTTATTCAATATAGTGAAGCTTCACTATATACCTCGTGACAAAAATCAGATGGAAGACACTCTGGCTACGTTATCCTCCATGATTAAAGTGAATTGGTGGAATCATGTGCCCAAAATTGATGTGACGCACCTTGATAGGCCCGCTTATGTGTTTACAGGCGAGATAATTGTGGATAGTAAGCCTTGGTATCATGATATCAAGTGCTTTCTGAAAAGTAAAGAGTACCCGACTGGGGCATCCAACAATGATAAGAAGATTCTGAGAAGATTGGCTAGTAGTTTCTTCTTGAATGAGGATGACGTGTTGTATAAACGGAATTTTGACATGGTCTTGCTCAGATGCGTGGATAGACACGAAGCAGACATGTTGATGCAAGAAGGGCACGAAGCTTCCTTTGGTACCCATGCCAATGGACATGCTATGGCGAAGAAGTTATTGAGAACAGGTTATTACAGGATGACCATGGAATCAGACTGCTTCAAATACACTAGAAAGTGCCATAAATGCCAGATTTATGTCGACAAAGTGCATGTGCCTCCGAATCCTTTGAATGTTATGACTTCTCTGTGGCCCTTTGCTATGTGGGGCATTAATATGATTAGAAAGATCGAGCCCATTGCTTCCAATGGGCACTGTTTCATCCTAGTTGCCATCTATTATTTCACCAAGTGGGTGGAGGCAGCTTCCTTTGCAAACGTCACCAAACAAGTGGTTGCCCGGTTTATCAAGAAGGAGATCATTTGCCGTTATAGGGTTCCTGAAAGAATCATCACTGATAATGGTTCTAACCTCAATAACAAGATGATGAAAGAGCTGTCCCAGAGCTTCAAGATTAAACATCACAATTCTTCTCCGTACTGTCCAAAGATGAACGGTGTTGTTGAGACAGCCAACAAGAACATTAAGAAGATTGTGCAAAAGATGGTTGTGACGTATAAGGATTGGCATGAGATGTTGCCTTTCGCTTTACATAGGTATCGTACTTCAGTGCGTACGTCAACCGGTGCAACTCCGTTCTCACTTGTGTATGGTATGGAAGCAGTCATTCCAGTTAAAGTTGAGATTCCTTCTCTGAGGGTTATGATGGATGTGAAGCTAGACGAAGCTGAATGGGTCTGAACAAGATTCAACAAGCTGAGCCTCATTGAAGAAAGAAGAATGGCAGCTGTATGCCATGGGCAGTTATATCAGAGGAGGATGAAGAAGGAATTAGATCAGAAAGTGCATCCTCGTCGTTTCTAGGTCGGTGATTTAGTGTTGAAACAGATTCTTCCTCCATAGACAGATCACAGGGGAAAGTGGACCCCGAATTATGAAGGACCATGCGTTATTAAGAAAGCTTTCTCTGGAGGAGCCTTGATGCTTTCAACTATGGACGGTGAAGACTTTATGTCCCCTATGAACTCAGACGCAGTTAAAAAATACTTCACATAAAAGAGACCCGTTGGACAGCCAAAAGAATACGTCCAGGCAAAAAAGGGCATCTCGGCAAACCATAAAAAAGAAAAAAGGTTCAGGAAAAAATTAGGGATATAAAAAAATGAGTAAACCCGCTAAGTTGGAAACCTGAAAAGGCGACTTAGGCAAAAATGGGTATCCCGGTGGATTGAAAACCCGTAAAGGGCAATCCAGGCAAAAGTTAGGGATTAAAGTGAAAGGTTGCGATCTGAGTATTCCGTACTTCATCTCTTTTCAACATATGGGAATCTCGAAGGATAGGAATCTTTCCAACCACCTTTCTCGGAAAGCAGAGTATTCGGGGTGTTTTGAAGACATACAAGTCATAGCAGAATTGAAACCAAGTGGAAATCTGTTTTTACATTGCCACTAGTGAAATTTCTTTTTTTTTTTATGCAATTACCTCTTTCTAGGAATTGCTTCCCAATGTAAATGCTTATTTACAGGCCCATTCAATTAATAAATTCATTTTTACTCAAATAACGTTCTCTTTTGTTTTCATTTTACCGGTTGTTTGCAGAAACGTCCAAATTTTTTATAAACATTGCATTTGAAAACAATAAAGCTCTACGAAAACATGCGTGAAAACATTTAAAATTGCTTTGAATGTTGAGTGTCCTTGGGTGGTAAATTCAGACCATATAATACCTCGGGGCACACGAGTGTATCTTTTGTGTTTGCAGGCACATGCATTCGTATTCGAAGGCCAGTGTGCAAGTCAAAAACCACTATCTTCTCACAACACTGGAGGTGTGGTTCAGAAATGTAAATGAATGGCTCCCTAGCAGAAACAATCAAGATGGTGTCATCCTTGGCAGAGGTTATGTATTCTTATTATCCTCCCCAGCAGGAGTCTAGAGATCTGGTTTCCCCAATCAGAATTGGATTTTTCTTTTCTCCAGCGAGAGTTCAAGCCCCAGACAGGGTAGAGATGGTTTGTTCTTGCTCTCCAAACATGTTGTCATCCCCAGCCAAAGGCTCGTTTGACTGCCCGTATCCAGTAGAGTTTCTCTCCCCAAAGAGTACCGGTGTGTAATCTCCTCATCAAGTCAGGAAGTGCTTCCTTCCTCAACAAAGGTTTGATTGATCTCAGTCCCCTAGCGGCCAGGCCAGAAGGTTGATATGTCCCCAGCAACGTCCTATGGTTATAGGCTCTCCTCAAACAGGGTTGGTTCTAGTGATGTCTTCCCAGCCAGGTCATCAGTCCCTGCAATCCAGAGTCTAGATGTATCAACATTTCTCCCTCAGCCAAGTATTGATCCTTCCCCACAGAAATGCAGAAGATCAGATCAGTGGTCACTTCCTCTACAGATTTGATAATCGTCATCTTCAATCGAGGATCCTCTTTTCATTTTGCATGTAGTAATCACTGTATCCTCAAAACGCGTAGCATTTCCATTTGATATGGAGCATTACACCATGGAAAAATTCAAACATATGTATTCGAGGCATAAGCCAGTTTCAGATATTTCCGTTGCCAGACGTCCCCCAACAACAATGGTTTAACACAGGATATTCAATCCTACCTTATCCCCATGTGAAGCTGCTAATAAACCTATTCATCTTACTGATATTACCCTACAGAGTCGTCTTTTCAAGCTTCTCTTTTTCCCCAGCAGAAAACAATGTGACTGTGGCCCCAAGCAGGTGCTTCAACCAATCCTTAGGGTAGTAAATTCGTCAATCTTACCCTTTTGGTCTTCATTCCCTAGAAGAATTCGTCTGACTAGGATTCCATTATCCCCTTAGAGTCGTTCCTCACACCCATCGTCCAAAGTTTGGATGCGTTAATCTTGACAGTTTCGAGGCACTGTTTGTTCAGCACTTGTCCGTGTTTGTTTCATTTCTTAAATACTTCGTCCATATTGATTCCCTTATCCTTCTCAACACTCCTTCGTGTTTGTTTCAATATCTTTAATTTTCATCCATATTGATCTTTCAACACTCGTTCATGTTCGTTTCAATTTTCAATATTCGTCTATATTGATCTTTCAACACTCATTCGTGTTCGTTTCGGTATTTTCAATATTCGTCCATATTGGTCCTTCAACACTCGTCCGTGTCTGTTTTAGGTTCATCAATACTCGTTCGTATTGAGCCTGGATTCTTAGACACTCGTATGTGATCTTTCAAAACTCGTCTGTGTTTGTTTTAGGTTCACCAATACTCGTTCATATTGACCCTAGATTCTTAGACACTCGTCCGTGATCTTTTAACACTCGTTCGTATTTGTTTCAGGTTCCTCAATGCTCGTTCGTATTGGCCCTAGATTTGTAGACGCTAGTCTGTGGTCTTTCGACACCCATTCGTGTTTGTTTCAGTCTCGCCAATACTCGTTCGTATTGATTCCATACTAATCTTAGTCACTCGTCTGTGTTCTTTCGACACCCGTTCGTGTTCGCTTTCATTTCCTTAACATTTTGTCCCTATTGATCTTAGACACTCGTCCGTGCTTGTTTCAGAGTCATCAATATTCGTCCATATTGATCTTAAGCACTAGTCCGTGTTCGTTTCGGATTCATCAATACTCGTCCGTGATGATCTTAGAGTCCATATACTCACAGTAATTTCTCTAACACTGTCTGTACCGATACTAAGTACTTGTCTGTGTTTATCCCCAGTGCAGTTAAGCACCCTTTCGTGTTTGCTTCACTCGGTTTCAATACTTCGTCCGTACTAATGGTTACACCTCTTAGGACTCGTTCCCCAGCAGATTGGTCCCTCCCCTTGCAGGTTGCGAATTCTGTGTGGTTATTTTGGTACTAAATTTTCTTCTCGATGCTTGTCCGTGCTCACCCTCATCTTTCTTTGATACCCGTCCATATCATCTTTCGATACTCGCGTCGTTAACTCAAACACTCGTCTGTGTCCATCTTTCCTTGATACATGTAAGTATCATCTTCCGATACTCGTCCGTGTCATTAACCAAATCCCTAATTCATGTTTGTTCTCATTCTTTGACGTCCGTCTGTGTCATTTCCTATCCCTAACAGATTTTTCAATCTCACTTATCCTTTCATCCCCAGTGGAGTTTTACACTCGTCTGATCCCCTACCCTTATTTTATACCCACAGAGTGTAAATTTCCTATTGCCTTTAGTATTTAATCCCTATTTACCTCAAATGTCTGAAAGTCGGCGCTCTCATCCCTTTCAGGTACACAGTTGATTGAATAGGGGCAGCTGTTATGAGAGCAAGAGTTGTCTCTGCGAGTCATCTCTATGTTTTGATGATAACAATGAGTATTTGTGAAAGAACTATTTTATGTTCTAATGTTTGTTTTTGTGCAAATCATATTTATTAAATATATTAGATCAAACAAACATGTGCAAAGATGTGCGTAAAAGATTACATGCGAGTTACTATGTGTAACACAAGTCGCAAGAAGCAAATTTGCTTCTGTATCTGGAAACAAGCAGAAAGGTCCAAGGATGCCGATATTGCTGTTTTAATGCTCTTGTGGATTTTGTTCTG
Source organism: Lathyrus tuberosus (assembly GCA_022829125.1). NCBI lineage: Eukaryota > Viridiplantae > Streptophyta > Magnoliopsida > Fabales > Fabaceae > Lathyrus > Lathyrus tuberosus. The sequence goes on from JALAZF010000179.1 coordinate 5,312,645, forward strand.
AAGGTGTTTCAGATTCTGAAGACCAAGTGCAGAAAGACTCTGAAGACTGAAGTATTCTGAAGATTAAGATTCAAATGATCAAGTGCTGAAGACTCTGAAGACAACGTTCTGAGTGAACATGGTTCTGAAGACTCTGAAGACTTGAAGTTATGAAGACAAAGGGTTTCAAGACAAGTGCTGAAGCTCTGAAGACAGGGTCCTAATGGATAAGTTCTGAAGACTAAAGACTTGAAGATTCTGAAGACCCAACTAAAGTCTCGACTCATGCTTCAACTAAATACCATCAGAAGCCTCTGAAGATTTGAAGACAAATGTTACCGTTAGCAATGACTGTACACCGTACTAAAAAGATCTATCCCATCACTTTTTTCTACAGTAAAAAGAAGATATGGTAGTACAACTTTCATCATTGCATAACGACTCTTTTCAAATAGCCAACAGCTCTTCAACAGCTATATTTTACTTGGCTATTTAAAGGAAAGGAGTATGCGCTTCTGATAGAGTCGATGTGATGATAGTCGCAATGATCAATTATCATTGTTACACTAAACATTTAAAGCTATCACCATTAACACACGAACATTGTTGTTGAAGCTCAAAGATCATCATTCAACACAACAACAATCAATTAGTACAGAAGCTGTTGATGAACTAGACATCATTACAAATCAGTCAAGTCATCAACCAACTACATCATCTCTGAAGATCAAAGATCAGTAGCAAGGGAGTTGTTGCTCGAAGCTTGCTCAACGAAGAAGATGAAGAATTCTCAAGATGTTATTCAACTGTCAAATCATGTACATCTTGTTAGAATCATGTAGTTTGCAAGGAGCTGTTGCTCATATCTTGCTAGAACACTTTGTGTTCATTTGTACTTAAACTTAGGAGTTATCTGTTTGTTAAGAAACATCAATGTAACCTCCTGCAACTAATTCTATGTGAATTAGGATTCCTCAAGTGATCAGTGTGATCGGAGACTTGAGAAGACAATGGCTTGGTGTCATTGTGGAAATCCTGAAATATGGTCAATGATAGTCATATCTCAAAGAGGACCAATTGTGGGTCAGACTCTTGTGAGATCACTGATGGAACTCATTGAAGATCCTGGAAGAATAGTCAGTAAACGTTATATTCGTTAACTCAGATCACTGAACATTTAGTTGTGAAATCCTGGTAGTAGATCTTGCGAGATTGGAACCTATTGGGCCAATGTTCGTTATATCTATTAACTTGGATCCCTGAACGGTTCATTGTGGGTTAGTCACAATTGTGGTTGTGCAGGTTATTAGTCACCGGCGTTAGCCCGTGCATATGTAATCGGTGTTTGATTATAGTGGATTAAGTCCTTGTGTTCAAGGCGAAATCACCTTGGAAGGGTGGACTGGACTAACTTGAGAATTGCTCAAGGGAACCAGGATATATCGTGTGTTCTTTACTCTTGCTTATGCTTTGAATTATTGTTTATGTTTCTGTATCGCTTATCAGAACCTTGCATGGCAAGTCAGAACCTTGCAACTCAACTCTGATAAGCTTTTGCATTGCAAGTCTGATTCATGCATCGCTAATTTAGATTCTCCTTGTTACTTATGCTTCATGCATCGCACAATCTGAATGAAGCATCGTAAGTCAGAGTCTCTCATCGCAACTCTGATATTCTCTTAGTACATTAAAGATAAGAGACAAAAAGACTTTAATAGTTAGAACACAATTCAAACCCCCCTTTCTTGTGTCTTTCTCACACCTTCAATTGGTATCAGAGCTCCGGTTCTGTTATTGATAGATATCAAACACTTAACAGTGTCAGAAAAAGATCCAGATATGTAGAAATACTCTGGTTGAGATTTCAATCCACTTACAATTTCAGTATCAGTTCAGAAGATGACTGTGTACTAAATTGTAATCAAACGGATTACTTGAGCAAGTCACTGATTCTTGAAGTTTTGCAGTTGTCAACAACAGAATCTTCTACATTAAAGCTTGGAAGAAGATTGAAGAATCAACTGATAAGATAGATTCATCAGATAAGAAGTAGTATCTGTTGAATGCCTATCTCAGAAATACGATTGGATAAATAACGTATTTGCTCAAGATTAGATCATTAGAAAACAAGAAATCTTGTTTGCTGAAGATTACTTCTTTATGAGTTTTGAGATGTTTTCAAGAAATGGATTAGTCCACCCTTGACTTTCTCATTTAAAGCTCATTAAGAAACTCTTCATGTAAAGAAGAGAGATTGTTGTTCTATGATTTTGAACATCATAGCAAAGTCTTCCAAAGAAGCTTTGCTGAAAACTGAAGAATATTCATAAAGAAAATATCTAGTGATTCTTCAGGAATCTGATTCAGGATGAATTCTGAGCAATGATTGAAATTACATAGACGATTGAGTTCTGTTAAATTGAGATTTTATCTCAGTTGAACCAACTGTAATTGGTCAAAACATTATCTGATATTTCTCTCAGAAATTCATGTTGCATAAATTGTGGAATCAGAAGATGCTCAACTAGATGCAATGACAGAAGTCATTTACTCGAAGCCAAAAAGGATTTAAGTCACTGATGTTTTTCAGAATGAAAAAATTAGTAGACATTCTTTTCAGAAGTAGATATGTTGTCAATCCTTTGATGGACTAACTCTAAACAAGTTAGATCAGCATTGTAAAAACAAGATTGTCATGCAAACTATGTCATATGTTACACACATGTTTGATGATACTTGTATTTGAACAAGCTCTGCATCTGTTCAAGTGAGAAGATGTTATGAGATGTTAATCAATTCTCTCTAGCACATAATCTCTCAGAATTCATGTTCAAGCTAAAGAATTACTGATTTTTTAAAAGCAAGCATCTGTTTAGAAGAGACCTTGATGGAAGAAAGATGTTCTGCTGGTTAGAATATCTGTATCTGAAGATTGCTCTCAGAAGTCAGATGAATGTTTCTAAATGGAAAAAGGGAAATATCATCTGAAGAGAAGATTGATTCTAGTTCTCAGAACTTGAGAATCAAAGTTCATAAAACACTGACATTCTTCAATGACAGAATACAGAAAGTTTCTGAAGAATGTGAGAATCAGCAAATATTCGATAGACCACTCTGAAGGAAGCAGAAGCTGAAAGATGATAATCAGAAGCTCAGAGTCAGAATAGAAAACATTCAGATAAAGTATCACAGTGAAGATTTCAAATTCTCAAAGAATAAGAATCTTTGGAGATAACGAGAAACCAGAATAAACAGAATCTGAGAAAAGTCAGAAGCCTAAACTCAAGACGGATTCAGAAAGGAAAGCACTCAAATATAGAATCGCTGTGAAAAGATTTCAAAATATCTAAGGTATGATTTTCTTTATCCATGACCATCCTTAATCTCTGAATTTTAAACAGTCGCAATATGTTGAATCTTGTCATAGTCACTGATCATTCACTGACACATTAGGTTTCATAAGAATTATTGAAAATAGAATAAGATTCTAACGCAATTCCTTCATTGAGCATTTATTTATGATTAGACGAATATTAAGAATAAATTATTCCCAAAAATAAGCGTTTTTGATTACTTTGTGTCAGCCACTCCCTTACGGGTCATAAGTATACATCAATTCGTATTCTTATTTGTGATCTGTTCTGACAACTACTCTATAGAGTCTATCACATGTCTTTTCAGTTTGAAGCTGACTATATCTATACACTGCCATCGCTACTCATAGCTAATCTCAAAAATGATGAATCTTGCGTGTTCCAGTTCATAAAATAGCTATTGATCCTAAGTCCTTCTCATATCACTTCCTCTATTCAAAGAAGAGACACTCTTTAACCTCTCATAGTCTAAATTCCTTCTCTTAAAGAAAATCACCTCCGTTCAAGATGTCTTCCCACAACATCAGAGGAGAATTTTCTAACCTTGAACTCTTGAAGGAATACACTCTGAATTTAAGCCATCTGCATCAACTCAACAAAACAAGTATCCTCTCTGGAATTAAATTTCAGAACTGGGAAAACTATTTCAACATGCTTGTTGGACCCGTCTTCCCTGAGCTTGTAACTGAGTTCTGGGCAAACGCTCGAGTACTAGAGTATGATTATGGCAAGAATGCCATTTTGTCTGTGGTTGCTGGCTGTCCAGTCATGATCAACCCTACCATCATTGCCAAAACCATTGAGTGTAATGAATATGGTTTGATAGTTGAAAGCCACATCAACAATGCTTGTTTCGACAAGCACTTGCATGTGATTTTTGAGACTGAAGGTCATTCCACTCAACCATGTACCCTCACTCCCGTAGCTAAAGATTGGTATAAATTAATGGTAACTAATTTAAGACCAAGAGAAAGAGGAGCAGGATGGTTATCTGACAAGGAGAGGTTATTTATTTTCTTCTTAGTCTCTAGGATCAAAATAAACTTGCCCCAATCCATGTATAATCATCTGAAGGATGAAATTATCTTGTCTAGGGAAGACACATTCTATCAAGTTCCCTACTCCAGAGTCATTTCCTACATTCTTGATCTTCAAGGAGTAATTAGTCATTGCAGAAGAAATGGAATGACTAAAAAGACTCTTCCCGAGTTCTGTCAACCTATGACATTCTTAGTCTAAAATAGGAAGTTAGATTTCCTAGAGTCATAGTTTTTAAAGGTCTTTGTTTGTCTGTCCTTCTATTTTGAATTCGACTTGTATCTCCTTAATCAATTAATGAAGTAACCCTGTTTGTGAACTGCTTATCCTTATGAGTGATTAATCTTATGCTCATCTTATCACGATGCATTATTTAATATACACTTTATAAATTCACTATAATTTAGAATAAAGTAATTAAGCATTATAATCAATTACATGCATCTATTGTTAGTCACAAGAAAAACATTAGGGTTATCAAGAAACTGCATTATCTTTTTAGGTCAAAAATGCGTGACGATTACTCTCGCCACTCATGAGAAAACAGTTATGCTTCATGATCGGTTAATTTTCTCTCATTAAAGAAACCAATCATTCACTTTCTTTTCCCACGTCCCTTACCCGACCTAGGAAAGATCAACTATTACCCTCTCAAATTCTTAAGCCTTACTCTCCTCATTATTCTATAAATAGGCTCAACCTTAAATCACTCTTCACAGCCTTCACATCATCTAAATCTTAAGTAAACTCTGTTAGTATGTTTCACCTTCAACAATGGTCTCCTTCTGTCAACGTGCATTATGCCCCATCACCACAAAAACACCAGTTGAAAAACTCATTGTCAAGTCTGAAACAATTGTGAATTTCAAGAGTTTGAAAGCAAACGGATGTGATGTGACTCACTCCATGAATGATCAAGGGTGGAGCAACTACTTCAAAAGGTTGGAAGGACCAACCTATGCTTGTCTGGTCAAAGAATTCTGGATCCATGTGTCATACCCCAAATTTTGACCACTAAGATTTCCCATCATTGTGCAAATCATCATCACAATATGGATGAACCATTAGTCTCCCTAAAGATGGGTGAGCACCCACTACAATCAGAATTAGGGTTTCAAGCCCTCTCAGAGCTCTTAGATAAAGGATCAATCAAGGAATGACATGATCTTCAACTTGTCTAAACCTCTCAAACATCCCCAGGGGATCAAAAGGACTCCGACTTCAAGGATTAAGCACAAGGCTGCTCCCTTCTAAGTGGATTAAGCCTCAAGGTCGCCAGTGTCACCAAATTAGGGTTTTGGTCGACCAGGGCTTCCAGATGGGAATTTTCCTCTGGGCATGAGCCAATGCTTCAAACCATAACCTATGATGCTCTAAGGGACATCATAAACCCAATCATCAAGTCAATTTAACCTCAGGGGATGCATTCACAAAAAATCAGGAATTAGGGTTTCTTGACCTAATTCACCCCTAAGTTGACTTTTGGGGAAAAGCATGAGCCAAGACCTCAAGACATGATTTGAGGGTCTTTAATACGCCACATTGATCCATTTGTAACAATGGATTGATCCAAGAAGCTTGAGCAACAAGTTTCAATTTCAGCTGAACTACAGTTAGGGTTTCGCGGGAAAAGTCAACTGTAGCTTTGACTTTTGACCAGGGCATGCTCCCAAACCCTAGGACATGATCCAATACACCCTATGACACCTATGAAATCAATCCATCAAGTTTGATTTAGGTCAAGGACTTGATTTCATAAAGGATCGCACAGTTTGGAATTCATTTGATAAAAAGTCAACTGTGCACAAAAGTCAACTTTGACTTTTTGAGATTTTTCACAATTATGGTTCCTTAACCCTAAAATAATGTTAATGTGTGATTTGAATCAACATTAATTAAGAAAAATCAAGAAAAGTGGGATAACTTGTAAAATGGGTAACCATAAAAAACTTAGAAATTTTCTAAGTTATGGAATAAAGTGGCAAGGGTACCAACTTTGGAGGATCATAACTCCTAAACCATAAGGCCATTTTTCCCCATCCGAAGCTGGATTTGTAGCTCTCATGGCCCTTTACAAAAACTTCAAACAAAACTCATTCCAATTCATCATGGATTTTGAGTTATGGAATGATCAAAATCACAAAAAGTGAAAATGTCACTTTTTTCCAACACTTAGTGAAATTTTCACAAAGTCAGAATCTGCCTTACTTTTTTCCAAATGTAGGGCCATTTTTCACTTGGATCCAAAAAGTATCAAAACCAATTATGATCAAACAGTTGTTGTATCATATGAGGGCTTTCCAAAATGGCCAAGAACTCCCTCAAAGTCCACTTGAGCCATGAGATATGACAATGCCAATATGTCGTGCTGCAAACTGTCATGGCAAGGCAGATTTTGGAGTTTTTCTCGATTTGCTCAAATTTTGCAAAGGGAAAGCAACTCTATCCATCTGAACACCTCAAGGGGGGACCAAGGAGGAACTAACTCTGATCCCAAGCCTCCCAAGTCTTTGGAACCAAAAATAGCATGCCAAACCTAGAAATGCCTAAAAGAGAGACAAGACTCCAATTTTGGATTGGAGCATTCAATGCATACACCAAGGTGGCATGGACTGAGCCATTGCCAACTGAATTCAGTCAAGACTTATCCAAGACCAAGGGGACCAGCAGCCTGTGCCCTAACCTCTAGCTATTGGCTAGAGGAGACTTGGATTATTATTGATCAACATTGGCCAAACCTATGCAGCAGTTGCCATTCACTATTCCTTGCAAAACAAACTTGCTCTACTATAAATATAGCTCATTCGTGATCAGTTTGAGTACACCAAAGCCATCAAATAGATGCTTTCCTCAAAATCACCTTCTCACTTCCAATTTTGCCTTCTAAGGCAAGTCACTATCGGGTTTTGAGTTTGAGAGCTATTCCAACCAAACCAATCACACACACACACACCTCATAAACATCATATAGAAGTGATCCAAACACTTAAACAACATCTGGAACACTGATTTCACAAAATCACCAACCAACTGCTTAAGGTTTTAACCAAGTTGCAGTTGGGATACCATCTTCAGTTCCAGCTTATTTCAAACCATTCCAAACACCCAGACACACTCCATAGCACCTAGGGAAGCTATCCATAACCTTGGAACCAAGTTGTAACACCTCTAACACAAAACACGATCACCAGCTACAAGTGGTAAGCATGAGCTCTTCTAACTCTATGATCCATGCAATTTTTGCTGCACAATAATTTGGCCATATGTTCATAATCATGCATAGAGTGTTTTCCCTCAATCAATTCATTTTTTTGAATCGTGTGTGGAATTTCTGAGCCTTCATGCAAATTTTAGGGTTCTTGAGGTTTCTCTTTGATTTCTTGTTCCATGCTTAAAATAAATGAAATTAAAGACCATAGACATGATCGTGAGGTTGAAACGAGTAGATTGATATGTAGATTGCATGATATAATCAAGTATTCAGTGAGATTGGAGGAACTACGAACAGAGGGTGGCGCGTGTTCTTGCCCTTGTTCTTGGCGCCCTTTTTGAAAATTTGAAAATTTGAATTTTGTGATTTTATTTAATTAATTCAAAAATTAATTTCTCTCTGAGTTTTAATGATTTTGAGTTGATTCTTTTTTTAATAATTCACAAAAATATTAAAATATTTTATTTTCCCGAAAAATCCCAAAAATATTATTTATTTCATATACTTGATATTTTTGTAAAGAATTAATATTTTAATTGTTTTTGACATTTAAAATATTTTCTCATTCTTGATTTTTTAAATTTTAGTGATTTCCAATCATTTTGTGGATCAAAACCTGATTTTTGAAACATTAATCCAAGATCACAATTTGTTTTCCACATGTTAAACAATTTTGGTCATTTTAATTGAATTTTTTATTCAATTAAAATACATTTTGAAAACAAATTAGGGTTTTTGATTAATTCAACCCTCATCAAACTTTTTCAAACACACTGGGCCTCTAATAGAGTGTAAGACTCAATCCCCTTTTAACCAAAACAATTTTGGACCTCAGATATTGTATAAGTCCCTATGCGTTAAAAGAAAATCTCGGCGCAATCGCCAGTTCAAAAATAAAACCCTTTGGGCCTACCCTCATGTTATAAGCCCCACTCTTTAAAAATCATTGGGCCTCTAGTAAAGTGTAAGACCCAACTCTTTTTGAAGACCAAAATAATTTGGGCCTCACTTATTGTATAAGTCCCGATACCACCAAAAAGTTCGACGCGATCGTCGCCTTTTAAAACAAATCTTTGGGCCTCTCCTTGAGTTGTAAGCCCCACCACTTGTACAAAAATAAACCTTTGGGCCTCTTGAGAGAGTGTAAGACCCATCCCCTTGTACAGAAAAACATTTTTGGGCCTCAGTCACTTGTATAAGTACCTGTACAATTTCAAACAACAGTGCGATCGCTGATAAAACCTTGGGCCTCTCTGTAGCGAGCGATTTTGGACGCGGTTCTTAAGCGCTGGTCGCTCTCTGCGGTTTGAGCTTAAAACTACAGGTCGATTCATTTTTTATCCTATTGTGAGATGAATAAGGAAGGGAAATAGATGTCTCCAATTAACCCTGCTTTGCATACTGATTTTAAACAGCGGTCTGTTAGGTTACGGATGTTATCAATGTGGGGGGCCTTTGTACTGGTTATTTGTATTTTCGCCAATACTGATTTCTTTCTTTTTAGACAGAAGGTTTCTGGCGGGGAACTAGGATTAGGATGTCAGGACGGATGTTTTTGAATTACTGCTTTTGATTGATGGAGATATGGGATTTGGGTTTTTGTTTAGTGTGCTCGCTAAGATCTTTTCTTTCGATCTTATGCCTACGTATTCCCGTTTACCGAAATAGGGAAATCAGAGCGTTCGTAGTTCCTCCTATTCTATGGGAGGAAATGATTGTTTTTGGTGTCTTGTTCAAAGCCCAAGACGTGAAGCGAAAGGTGATTTGTATCTTGTTCAAAGCCCAAGATGTGAAGCTAAAAGGTCTCAACTTTAGAGAGAATTTGTCATCTCTAAAGAGGGGGTTGTATGTCACAACTATTTATAAAGGAGAATTACTTTAGCCGGGATATGTGAATCCGACAATGCCATAATTTCCTGAGAAGGGGTTTTTAACCTAAAGGAGAAGACTTTAACTCAGTGTAGAGCAATGCTATCTTTCCCTAGGAATTTCTCATGCTAAAAGAGGGACAGTGGCATAGATGTAGATGATCCAGAGGCTTGCCGCTTACAGCGATTAAATGAAGGGAGTTGTTGATGTTTGTTTACTGTGAACGAGGCACAATTTTGATGCTAAAAGGTTAATTGGATTAACCAGTGGTTTTCTTATATAAAGCCTAAGAGGAGGCTATCATGTGTCTCGTACAAAGCCCGAGAGAGAGGCTAAAAGGTTTTGACTCAACGATGGAGTCTTTTGGTATCTCGTATAAAGCCCGAGATGGAGGCGATTGGACTCAACAAGAGAGTTTCTTTTTTTGTATCTCGTACGAAGCCCGAGGTGGAGGTTGTTGCTTGTTTGGCTCAATAAGAACCTTTTTGTATCTCGTATAAAGCCCGAGATGGAGGCGAAAAGGGTGTCTGACTCAACGAGGGAGTCTCTTATGTGTCTCGTACAAAGCCCGAGAGAGAGGCTAAAAGTTGTTTGATTCCACTGGGGGAGAATCATTGTACAAGGCCCAAGAGGAGGCTAGGGTGACTGTTTCAGTTGAGTGACAGGTCCAGTATACTGATTTTCAAGAGAAAATCAGTTCTTATATGAGCAACACTGTACTCAGGGATTTGATTCAAGGATCAGGGATATTTCCTTCTCTTTGTGGGAAATCCGAAGGGTATTGAGACTGTCCAAGTCTACGGGTTTCCTTTCTATTTAACGAAGGGGTCACTTGAGAATGTCTTTGAGACTCAAGGAAGTTAGACTGTCCAAGTCTAGAGTTTCATCTTTTGTACTATGCTTTGAGAAACAGTAGTAGACTCTTTGAAAGGACTGTTCTATGCAGATGACTAGGTTCTGTTCCTATACCTCTAGGAGGTCGTCGGGACAATTTGTACGAAGCCCAAGAGTAGGCTGGAAACTTTTAAGAAGTCGACGGGTCCTTGTACTAAGCCCAAGAGGAGGCTATCATTCCCGGAGGAAGAGATCATTATACGAAGCCTAAGAGGAGGCTGTGAATACTTCTAAGAAGCTGTAGGGTCCTTGTACTAAGCCCAAGAGGAGGCGGGGTTGCTTTTAGGAAGCCTGTGGGTCCTTGTACGATGCCCAAGAGGAGGCCGATGCTTTTAAGAAGCCCGTGGGTCCCCAAACCCCGAGAAATTCAAGGCAATGCTATTCACCGAGAATAGATCAAAGTCAGGAAAGTTCGAGAATTTGGAAGAAACTCAAAGATGCCATTCACGGAGAAGACATTCATCTTGGGGAGTAGAGTTTCTTGACAATTCCTAATGAGGACAGCCGAAGAGAAGACTGTATCTGGTGATCCTATTGGGGATCTAGTTGTCTATTTCTATAAATAAACGAAACGGTGTCACCTAGTTCTAGACGTAGTTGCCGGGGAAACTCTAAATATCTATACTATTATTACACAGTTGATATGAGTTTATGAAATAAGACTTACAGTGAAACAGCCCCACAATACAGTTATATGTATATGAAAGCGGTAAATGAAAGCAATAACCACTTACTCGGTTGTAGAGCTTCCATGCTGTTTGGTTAGTTGTTCAACAAAGAAAGATTGAAAACAACAATATATTCAAAATCAAAGGAGAAAGTGCTTTGAAAAAGAAAGTTTTGGGGCTTACAGCTCAAGGAGAGGCCCAGGGTTTCATTAGTGAGCGCACTGTTTGAAATTGTACAGAGGGACTTATACAAGTGACTGAGGCCCAAAAAGTTTTCTGTACAAAGGGATGGGTCTTACACTCTCTCAAGAGGCCCAAAAAGTTTTAAAGAAAAAGGAGTAGGGCTTACAACACGAGGGTAGGCCCAGATGACTTTTCCGTTTGAAATGGCGATCGCGCCGAGGTTTTCTTTTAACGCAGGGGACTTATACAATAAGTGAGGCCCAAATGATTTTGGTTAAAAGGGGATTGGGTCTTACACTCTATTAGAGGCCCAAAGTGTTTTTGAATGGGTCTTATAGCTCAAGGAGAGGCCCAAAAGTTATTTTGAAAAGGCGACGATCGCGCCGTTTGTTTTTGACGGTATCGGGACTTATACAATGCACTGAGGCCCAAAATGTTTTGGTCAAGAAAGGATTGGGTCTTACACTCTATTAGAGGCCCAAGTGAGTTTTGAAAATGACTTATGAGGGTTGAATTAATCCAAAAACCCTAATTTGTTTTCAAAAATGTATTTAATTGAATAAAAATTCAATTAAAATGATCAAAATTGTTTAACATGTGAAAAACAAATTGTGATCTTGGATTAATGCTTCAAAAATTAAGTATTGACCTACAAAATAATTAGAAAGCATTAAAAGTTGCAAAATCAATGTAGAAAAAAATATTTAAAATGTCAAAAATAATTAAAATATTAATTCTTTGCAAAAATATCAATTATATGAAATAAATAATATTTTTGGGATTTTTTGATAAAATAAAATATTTTAACATTTTTGTGAATTATTAAAAAAAGAATCAACTCAAAATCATTAAAACTCAGAGAGAAATTAATTTTTGAATCAATTAAATAAAATCCCAAAATTCAAATATTTGAATTTGTGAAAAAGGCGCCAAGAACACAAGCAAGAACACGCGCGTTTTTCTGGGTTTGGCTGATTTGCGTTTTCCATCCAATCTCACTGAATACGTAATCATATCATGCAATCCACATATCATTATGCTCGTCTCAACCTCACGATCATGTCTATAACACTTAATTTCATTTAAATTAAACACAAAACATGAAATCACGAAGAAACCTCAAGAACCCTAATTTCTGCATGAAGGCTAGGATTTTTGATACACGATTCAAACAATGCAATTAATTGAGGGAAAACATTCCATGCATGATTATGAACATATGGCCAAATTATTGTGCGAGGAAATATGCATAGATTGAGAGATGACCAAGTATGTGCTTACCTCTAGGCCGTGACAGCAAGTGCAATGTGATTTTTGATTTGGAGGTGTTACAGATGATTGGTGATGATCTGAACAGCTTCCCTACACCCTATGGAGTGTGTTTGAATGGTTGGACTTGATTGAAATTGGCTGGATCACTTTGTGGTACCTCAGCTGCAACTTGGTTAAAACCTTGAGCAACCAGCTGGTGATTTTGTGAAATTGGTGTTTCAGAAGTGATCTAAGTGTTTGATCAGCTCATATGTGATGTATGTGAGGTGTGTGAGTGATTGGTTTGATTGGAAGAGCTCTCAAACTCAAAACCTGATAGTGACTTGCCTTAGAAGGCAAAATTGGAGTGAAAGAAGAGATTTTGAGGAAAGCATCTGTTTGATGGCTTTGGTGTACTCAAACTGATCACAATTGAGCTCTATTTATAGTAGAGCAAGTTTGTTTTGCAAGGAATAATGCATGGCAGCTGGTAAGTAGGTTTGGCCAATGTTGGCAAATGAAAATCCAAGTCTCCTCTAGCCATTGACTAGAGGTTAGGGCACAGAGCTTTGGTTCCCTTGGTCTTGGATAAGTCTTGACTGATTTCAGATGAGAATGGCTCAGTTCATGCCACCTTGATGCTTCCATTGAATGCTTCAATCCAAATTTGGAGTCTTGTCCCTATTTTGGCCAATCTAGGTTCAACATGCTATTTCTTGTTCCATGGACTTTGGAGGCTTGGCTCAGTGATTGTCCCCTTTAAATTCAATCCTCAGATGTGTCCAAGTGGATAGGAGCATTTAAATTTGGCTGATTTTGGCAAATCGAGCAAAATTGCAAATTCTGCCTTGCCTTGACAGATTTCAGCAAGGCAACTTGCCAATGTCATATCTCATGGTGTAAGTTGAATTTGGTAATGCTCTTGACCATTTTGGAAAGCCCTTACATGATACAACAACTGTTTGAAAAAATTTGGTTTTGATCTCTTTTGATTCCAAGTGAAAAATCCCTCTACATTTGGCAAAAAGTGAAGCAAAATCTGACTTAGTGAAATTTTCACTAAGTGTTGGAACAAAGTGTGATTTCTTGATTTTGATCACTCCATAACTCAAAATCCTTAATGAATTGGACTTAAGTCTAGTTGAAGTTTTTGTAGAGGGTAATGAGGGCTACAAATCCATCTGTGGATGATAAAAAATGGCCATGTGGTTTAGGAGTTATGATCCTCCAAAGTTAGGGTATTAGTGGTACTTTTTCCATAACTTAGAAAAATTTCTAAGTTTTATGGTTACCCCTTTTACAAGTTATCCAACTTTCTTTGATTTTTCTTGATGAATGATGATTCAAATCATACGTTAACATCATTTTAGGGTTAAAAATCCATTTTGGTGAAAAATCTCAAAAAGTCAAAGTTAACTTTTGTGCACAGTTGACTTTTTATCAGATGAATTCCAAACTGTGCAATTCTTCATGAAATCATGTCCTTGACCTAAATCAAACTTGATGGACATGTTCCAAGGGTGTCATAGGGTACATTAAGGCATGTTCTAGGGTTTGGGAGCATGTCCTGGTCAAAAGTCAAAGTTATAGTTGACTTTTCTCGCGAAACCCTAATTGTGGTGCAGATGAACTTGAGACTTGTTGCTCAAGCTTCTTGGATTAATCCATTGTTCCAAATGGATCAATATACTTCATTAGAGACCCTCAAATCATGTCTTGAGGTCTTGGCTCTTGATTTGTCCCAAAAGTCAACTTAGGGGTGAATTAGGTCAAGAAACCCTAATTCCTGATTTTTGATGTATACATCCCCTGAGGTCAAATTGACTTGATGCTTGGGTCCATGAGGTTCCATGGAGTATATTAGGTTGTGTTTTGGATCATTGCCTTGTGCCCAGATGAAGATTTCCATCTGGAGGCCCTGGTCGACCAAAACCCTAATTTGGTGACACTGTCGATCTTGAGACTTAATCCACCTAGAAGGGAGCAACCTTGTGCTTAATCCTTGAAGTGGGAGTCCTTTTTGATCCATTGTGGATGTTTGAGAGGTTAGACAAGTTGAAGATCATGTCATTCCTTGATTGATCCTTTGCCTAAGGCTCTGAGAGGGCTTAAAACCCTAATTCTGATTGTAGTGGATGCTCACCCATCTTTGGGGAGACTGACAAGGTATGATGGTTCCTCCATATTGTGATGGTGATTTGCACAATGATGGGAAATATAAGTGGTCAAAATTTGGGTTATGACAGATGCCCCTATTTAATCTTCTTGGACCCGAAGGTGTGAATGGCGAAGGTATTCAGGCATTCGGGGTGCAAGAGGATTAAATATCGGAATACCCGAAATTTTGATGGTGGTTATGAATGATAGCTTGCGCATTCATCTTCTTTTGCTAAGTGATGATGCTTAGAAAAGGTAAACTTCCCCTCGATCCTGGTCTTCAGCTAAGGAACTGGTCTTTGTTGCGGAAACAAACTTCCCCTCGATCCTGGTTTCCTACCAAGGAACTGGTCTCAGTTGCTTATGTAAACTTCCCCTCGATCCTGGTTTCCTACCAAGGAACTGGTCTTAGTTTCTTTTTGTCAATAAACTTTATTGACAAGGAACGCTATTTGTAGTGGCTTTCCTTCAAACTTCTCGCCGAATTTTCCTGGGGAGATGCCATTTGAGTGGAAAAAGTTTTGATGTCAGACTTGCTGGGGAAACCCAGTCGTCTGAGTTGTAGAGGTGCACAAACTTCTCTGTTGGAGACGCCATTTGTCGATTCTACTGGGGAAAACGAGTCTCTTGAGAGACTGTTTCCACTTGGGATCTTACATCATACTTTTCTCGGGATCTTCCCGGAGAAATGCCATATGATGGGGTCCAATTTTGAGGTGCCGATGACCTTTTCATCAGCGGATTTTCGGAGCAAAACTGATGTACTGCCGAACCTTTGCTTAAGAGGTTTTCTCTGGGGATTTTCCTTAATCCGGGAAAGCAAGGATATCATCTTCAATGGCGAAGAGTGACATCTATTGAAGGTTCTCTGGCTCTTCAGAGGTTCAAGTTATCAAAGTGGTCAAGTGCCGACTCTGACTTAAGGATACACTGTGGTGAGGTTGTTCAGACGCAACGTTTCCTAACAAGGAAAGAACTGACAACTCGATTGAGAGGACTTTTATCACTAGGGGACACGACCGACTAGAGTGATAGCGATGCAATATGAAATGTGAATGCAAATCAATAATGCATGATGCATGTATGTTTATGCTGACAAAACTGACGCGACACACAAACTACAAGATGAACATGACTGGATACTCGGCCATCGCAGGGCGTATAGAGATATCGCTGGTTCAAGATAGCAATTCCACCTTGCTTATGAGAGATAATCCCTGCGGGGAATACCGTTGATCGGGCTTAGGAGATGAGAACTCGGCCGAGGATGTCAGACGACTCATGGTCTCTGACATTATTGATCCTTCATTCAGGCGTACTGGGTTATAAGGAGTATTTTAATTCTGAACTTTGAAGTTCGCTTACTTCTGGAGAAGCGTTTGATGTTCTTCTGATGTTCCACAGTCAAAAGAAATACCATCTTTATTTTTAAAAGCAGAGAAAGTTTAACAAGTAAATTCATTTTGTTTTATTTCAAGAATCGTTGACCATATTAAAATGTCGTTCTATAAAGCTAAAACAAATAAGAATTGCAAACAAAAGCACAAGGGCTCAAATTTTATTGATAGGATGGAAATTAGCCAAGCGCGTGATTCCAAAGAGTATTTACAAAGTTTGAAAAATGGTAATTTACAGGGAAAAGGGCTACGTTGAAACATAACGACCACTATCCTTCTACCAACTTTGAATTCTGGGCATCCTGAGCTTCTGTCGAAGATGACCTTGACTGGAGTTTTCTTCCGATGATGTAACTGCTGCTGCTGAGGGATTTGCCTCTGTTGAACATAGTTACTTGCCATTATCCCTAATTTTTCATGGATTGTACTATGAGATTTCCAATCCATCGGGATGATTTTTTTCATGTCTCTAACTTTTTCCTGGACCGCCCTTTCGGGTTTTCAATCCACCGAGACGTTTTTTCTCTATTTTTTTTTTAGTTTAGGCGAAGTATTTCTTGACTACATCAACATTCGTGGGGTAGGCAAATTCCTCTCCGTCCATGGTTGCAAGTCTCAAGGCGCCGCCTGAGAAAGCTTTTATGACCACATAAGGGCCATCATAATTCGGGGTCCATTTGCCCCGAGAATCAGTGAGAAAAGATTGAATCTTTTTTAGCACAAGGTCTCCTTTTCGGAAGACACGAGGTCGGACCTTTTTGTCGAACGCCCTCTTCATTCTCTGTTGATACAATTGACCGTGGCATAGTGCCGTTATTCTCTTTTCTTCGATCAGATTCAGTTCGTCATGTCGACTTTGACACCATTCATCTTCGGTGAGCTTAGCTTCCATCAATACCCTGATTGACGGGATCTCTACTTCTATGGGGAGAACTACCTCCATGCCATATACCAGAGAGAAAGGGGTTGCCCCTGTTGAAGTACGAACAGATGTGCGATAACCATGAAGAGCAAAGGGTAGCATCTCGTGCCAGTCTTTATAGGTTACAACCATCTTTTGAACGATTCTTTTGATATTCTTGTTAGCCGCTTCTACCGCCCCGTTCATCTTGGGTCGGTAGGGAGATGAGTTATGATGTTCGATCTTGAACTCAGCGCACAACTCTTTTATCATCTTATTGTTTAAGTTAGATCCATTGTCAGTAATGATCTCGCTTGGAACACCATAACGGCAGATGATATTGTTTTTGATAAATCAGACCACCACTTGTCGGGTTACATTGGCGTATGACGCTGCTTTGACCCACTTGGTGAAGTAGTCAATGGCTACCAGGATGAACCGATGTCCGTTTGAAGCCTTGGGTTCAATCATACCAATCATGTCGATTCCCCATATGGAAAAAGGCCACGGGGAAGAGAGAACTTTGAGATGTGATAGCGGTACATGAATTTTGTCGGAGTATATCTGACACTTGTGACACCTCCTCATGTACTTGTAGCAGTCAGATTCTAGGGTCAACCAGTAATACCCTGCTCTCAGAATTTTTCTCGCCATTGTGTGTCCGTTGGCATGAGTGCCAAAGGATCCTTCATGAATTTCTTTCATAAGCATGTCTGCTTCTGGTCTGTCTATGCATCGGAGCAAGACCATGTCAAAATTTCTCTTATAGAGAGTGTCACCGCTCAGGAAGAAGTTTCCAGCCAATCTTCTGAGGGTTTTCCTGTCTTTTCTGAGTGCCCCAGATGGGTACTCTTATTTCTGGAGGAAGCATTTGATATCGTGATACCAAGGTTTGTCATCTATGACTACTTCAATTGTGAAGACGTAAGCGGGCCGTTCAAGGCGCATTATGTCGATCTTAGGTATGTCATTCCAATGACCTACACTAATCATGGAAGAGATAGTGGCTAATGCATCAGCCATGTGATTCTCATCACGAGGGATGTGATAAAACTCAACTCTGTTAAAGAAGGGTAGCAACCTTCTTGCATAATCTTTGTAAGGAATCAATCCTGATTGGTATGTGTTCCAATCTCCTTTTATCTGATTGATAACCAGGGCTGAATCGCCGTATACGTCCAAGTTTTTGATCCTTAAATCAATTGCTTCCTCGAGACCCATAATACAAGCTTCGTATTCGGCCTCGTTGTTCGTACACCTGAACGTAAGTCGAGCGATGAAAGGAATGTGGGTACCCTGAGGGGTAACAATGATTACCCCAATTTTGTTTCCATAATGATTAACTGCTCCGTCAAAGATAAGTCCCCATTGGGAACCTAGTTCTGGCCCTTCACTGAGTAACGGTTCATCGCAGTCTTTCATCTTTAGATACATGACATCTTCGTCTGGGAAGTCAAACCCGATTGATTCTTGATCGTCAATCGGTTGATGAGCCAAATGATCGGCTAAAATACTTCCTTTAACGGCTTTCTGAGCATGGTACTCTATGTCATATTCTGATAATAGCATTTGCCAACGGGCAATCCTTCCCGTAAGAGCAGGTTTTTCGAAGACATACTTGATTGGATCCATTTCTGAGATCAACCAAGTAGTGTGACGAATCATGTACTGGCGAAGACATTTGGCTGCCCAAGCCAAAGCACAGCAATTTTTCTCAAGCATCATGTATCGAGTTTCACAGTCGGTGAATTTCTTGCTTAGATAGTAGATGGCAGACTCTTTCCTTTTGGTTTCGTCTTGTTGGCCAAGTACACACCCCATTGAGTCCTCTAGGACTGTGAGGTAAATGATCAGTGGTCTTCCTTCCACTGGAGGTGATAGAATCATAGGATTCAACAGATATTCCTTAATACTGTCGAAGGCGGTTTGGCAATCTTTTGACCAAACGCAATCCTGGTTCTTTTTGAGTAACTTGAAAATTGGCGCACACGTGGCAGTCATAAGGAATATGAATCTGGAGATGTAGTTCAAACGTCCCAAGAATCCTCTGACTTGTTTTTCAGTTTTCAGAGAAGGCATTTCTTGAATGGCCTTAACCTTGTCAGGATCAACCTCAATTCCTTTCTGGCTGACGATGAACCCTAGTAGTTTCCCTGAACGGACACCGAAGGTGCACTTGTTGGGATTCAAGCGGAGCTTGAATTTTCTTAAACGTTCGAACAATTTTAACAGATGTCAACGTGCTCACTCTCTGTTTTCGATTTTGCAATCATATCATCGACATATACCTCGATTTCCTTATGTATCATGTCATGAAACAGAGTAGTCATGGCCCTTTGATAGGTTGCCCCGGCGTTCTTCAAACCGAACGGCATCACCTTGTAACAAAATGTGCCCCATGGGGCAATGAATGAAATTTTCTCCATGTCTTTCGGCGCCATTTTGATCTGATTATAGCCCGAGAATCCATCCATGAAGGAGAAAATTCTGAACTTTGCTGTGCTGTCTACCAGCATGTCAATGTGCGGTAAAGGAAAGTCGTCCTTTGGACTTGCCTTGTTCAGATCCCTGTAATCAACACACATTCTGACCTTTCCGTCCTTTTTGGGAACGGGTACGATGTTGTCTAACCATTGAGGATATTCAGATGTAGCGAGGAAACCTGCGTCAATCTGTTTCTGCACCTCCTCTTTGATTTTGATGGCCATGTCCGGGTGAGTGCGTCTCAACCTTTGCTTTACTGGCGGACATTCCAATCTTAACGGTAAGTGATGTTCCACGATACTGGTATCCAACCCTGGCATATCCTGATAGGACCAAGCGAATACATCGGGAAATTCTTTGAGAAGCTTTATCAAACCTTCTCTGGCAGTTGGACTGAGCAGTGCCCCAATCCTGATTTCTTTTCTCTCTTTTTCGGAACCCAAGTTTACCGTTTCCAACGGTTCTTTGTGAGGTCCAATGGACCTTTCCTCTTGTCTGAGTAGTCGGGAGATCTCTTCTGGAATTTCGTCGTCATTTTCTTCTTCAGCCCCGAATACCAGGAACTCAAAGTTGGGAGAAGGCATCGGATCGTATGTTTCAACGGCGTGTAAAACAAGCAATCTGCATGACGTAATGATCCGCGTTTAGAAGAGATAGAGAAAATGCAAGTGTGTGCAGTGTTTTTATTTTACTGCTTGTTTTTATTTTTAATTATTTTTTAGGATTACCATTTCCTTTGAAAAAGCAAAAAGAGAAAACAGCAATTAATGCGGAAATTATAGAACGATGTTATTTTATTAATGAACAAGTCGATCCTTGAAACTACAGCCCTATAAAACAAAACTCTGTCGCTTCGGGCAAAGCGAAGAGGGAAATTTACAGAAAACGAGCCCTATCAAAACATCCGTTTCACCTGGGCAGGGTGAAAGGTTTAAAGATGGCAATTACTTTGACTGACGAACGATCTTCGGAATCTCGACAGCAACCCATTGGCGACGAACTCCTCGGTGAATCACAAAGTCTGGAACCTTCCTTGATTTCTCTTCAGAAATAACGCTGATTTCTGGTGGAGTAGGATCATTGGAATCTGTCTCCCAGGCAGAGTTGTCGTAGGAGAATTCCTCTGTTGCATTCTGCAGAATATTTGTGCTCTCAGCTGTATCTCCCCATCCAGATGGCTGGATATCTTCGAGCTTGATACGAGAGCTTTCGGGAGCGGTGTATTTCACCATATAGTCGTATTTTCCACTTGGTTCTCCCAGAGTGTCCCAAACTTCTTTGGAACTTGAGGAGTCATCTCTCTCGATGACGTTGACCTCGGGAAAAGCATAGTTGATGAACTCAAGTCCTGCGAACGTTGCGAATTCATCTTCCTGTTGAGTAGTTTCTGAATGACCCGAGTGTTGATCCCATGACATGGTGGGGACACGGGTGTTCTGTTCGACGACGGTCAGCTGATTTTCATTGCTCGGCTGACTTTCTTGCCCTAAGTTTCCTGGATAAGGTTGCCACATTGGCAGACCATCCATTGGGCCATAGTAGGTGTAGTCAAAATTGTCTTTCATTGGAGTGTCTTCCTCTAATGAATTTGGCGGAACGCGGCATCCTTCCAGATCACAATCCCCGTAGATCGTTTTGACATCTGATCTTGGTATAAATCTCAAACTTTCTGTAGGAAAGCAAAAAGGCATAGGCACCTCTTCCTGAGACATATAACCGTCCTCGTTAAGATAGGACTTCCACTCTTCATCTGTGTCAGAGGGATCTTCTTCATTGATAGCATGAACTGTCTGAGACACTGGGTGAAGGAAACCTCCACTGTGGAAGAAGTTTTGAAGGGGATGAAGACTTCCATCGTTGGCAGCTGTCCGGGTACAGGTTGCAGAAAAACCAAGACCCTTCTTTGTTTTATTGTCAATAGGAATGACAAGCTGTCCCCATCCTGTCGTATCCGTACTCTCGACTGCTTTAATAGCATCTTTGTATGAGGAAATCGAGGTTCCTCCTCTGAACTGATTGTCCTTGCTCACCGACAATGCTTGGAACTGAGTTCCAATAACCTCCTCAGGTTCTATACCAGCAGATGATGACAAGTTACTCACAAGCAAGGCTTGTTCTCCACAGACTGTGACAAGTTGATCGTTCTAAACGAACTTTAGCTTTTGGTGGAGGGTTGAAGTGACCGCTCTAGCCTGATGTATCCAAGGTCTTACTAATAAACAACTATACGTTGCCCGGATATCCATGACCTGGAAAGTGACTTGGAAAGTGTGAGGACCAATAGTTATGGGAAGATCAACTTCGCCGATAACTGTTTTTCTGGATCCGTCGAATGCTTTGACAACAATCTCGCTGACTCTCATCGGAGGGCCCTTGAACGATAATTGCATCAAAGTGGACTTCGGCATAACATTCAGGGCTGACCCTGTGTCTACCAGTACGCTGGCTAAAGCACCATCCTGGCAGTTAACTGTAATGTTGAGCGCCATGTTATGACAGCGACCCTCTTCGGGTAATTCCTCATCACTAAATCCCAAATTGTTGCAGGAAGTGATGTTAGAGACAATGCTATCGAACTGTCTGATTGTTACATCCTGTTCCACAAAGGCTTGCTCCAAGACTTTTTGTAGAGCCTCCCTGTGGGCTTCTGAACTGAGTAACAGTGATAACACCGAGATCTTTGAAGGAGTTTGTAACAGTTGATCGACAATGTTATATTCACTCCTTTGGATGAGCTTCAGTATCTCATCATTATTTTTCGAAAGGTCGGGATTACTGGACTGACCGACTGATAGATCGGGAGCTTCTGTTTGAAGTTCCTTTTCCTTATTAACTTCCCCAACCCCTCGGTTGAAGATTCTACCACTCCGTGTTACTCGACTGATGTCTGCAATGTTCACAACGGAGGGTAATGGAATTTCCTTTCCATTTTCAATTATTGTTGCACCGTATTTGTAAGGGATTGCTTTAGCTGATTCATACGGTAGCGGTCCTGGTAGATAGATGACTACTGGAGCCTTTTTATTTTTCTGACCATCATAAGGAATCTCGATTCATTCCCGGTTGGGAACTTTAGATTTGTCAAGTAGAGGGATAATGGCAAAAACATCCCTGGTATGGTGATGACCAGAGATTGTGACAACATCCTCAACTTGCTCGGCAAGGTAGTTCGGCGACCAGTTGGTGGGTCCAGAACCCGGATATGGACGAATTTCTCCACGATCGACCTGACCCTGAAGAGCTGCTCTCACAAGGTAACACCCTTGGTTACTTTCCGAACAGACACCACAACTGTCATAGTTGTGTGGTGGCACCTGGCCACGCCCACTTTGAATACAATGTAACCTCACTAGGTTAGCTTCGATTGATCGGACATCCTGACTTTGACGCCGAGTAGGATTCCTGTTACTGATACTAATTTGCTGAGTATCTTCATCCATGTAGATTGGCATCCACCAATGATTTAACAAGTGCTGAAGTGCCTCCTGGACAAGGGTACAACCTCGTTCGTTTTCGCAACCCGCTTTACAGTTTTGATAGTCATGTGATATTAAGAATCCAAGCCGGACCTGCTCAGCATGTAACTCTACCAGGTTGGTATTCATTACGCGAATATCAAAGATCTGAACCATGTTGATTTGATAGGAGTTCCTATCATGGTAGTCTTGGATCCATCCAAGATCCATCTGACGCTGGAGGGCCTCCTGTATGAAAGAGCATCCCTGTTTATTTACCGAGCAAATCAGACAAGAACTGTAATCGTGCCGCGGCAGATTATGATACTGGCTTTGCCTTGAGTGCATCGCCACCAAGTTGACATTCATTGCACGGATGTCGTGGTTCTGAATGACGTTAGAATTCGTGTAGACCATGTTAACTCCACGAACTCGGTGCTCTTGGATCCATCCGAGATCCATTTGTTCCTGTAGAGCTGCTTGCACTACCGAACATCCTTGATTGTCTTTAGAGCAGATATTACACTGATGATAGTTATGAGGTGGCGCATGGCCATATCCACTCTGTCTACAATGCATCTTAACCAGATTGGTTTTCAACAAGAGTACATTGTGAATTTGATAGACATCGTTAGTCTCTCCTTCTATCAAATTGACTGCAGCCTTCTCGTGTTGAGGCAGCGGGTTCATGAGAACATTAGGATTCGTATCTTTGAAAGATAAGACCCCGCTCCTAACAAGCTTTTGCACGTCAGACTTGAAATTGAGACAAGTCTCTATGTTATGCCCTGGACTTCCTTGATGATAAGGGCAAGTTTGATCCACCTTAAACCAAAAAGGCGGATTTTTCGGTACTATAAGAGGAGATTTAGTCTGAATGTGCCCCTTAGCCAGTAGTAATGGAAACAGTTCTGCATATGTTACGGGTACAGGATCAAATCCTGGTGGCCGTGTTGTACGTTTGTTATTATATGGGGGACGAGCCTGCTGAAGAGGCTGTTGTGTCCTTTACTGGTCAGGTTGGCTCTGCAGACGCAGGGTTGATAGCAGGAGTAACAGCTGCTACCGGTTGATAACGTCGTCTTTGCTTTCCAAGAGAGATATTCCCGATATCTTTCTCTTTTTTCTTAGGGAGAGCACTACCATATTTTTTAGTACCGCTCGTCGATCCAGGGTCTTTTACCAAACGTCATTCTCGGATGGCTTCCTCAAGACATACGCCCATGCCGACCATTTCGGTGAAATCACTGGGCACACTGGCAACCATTCGATCATAGTAAAATGAGCTTAAGATCTTTAAGAAGATCTTTATCATCTCTTTTTCCTCAAGAGGCGGACAAATTTGAGCGGCAATTTCACGCCACCTTTGGGCATACTCCTTAAAGGTTTCCTTGTCCTTTTGCGACATTGATCTGAGTTTATCTTTGTCGGGTGCCATGTCCAAATTGTATTTGTATTGTTGGACGAAGGCAGTACCAAGATCTCTGAATGTGCTAATCGTAGCACGGTTTAAACCCATGTACCATTTGAGTGCGGCACCGGTTAAACTATCCTGGAAGTAGTGAATTAGTAGGTCCTGATTCTCCGTCTGAGCTGACATCCGTCGAGCGTACATCACCAGATGGCTTTGAGGGCAAGAGTTACCCTTATATTTTTCAAAGTCGGGCACTTGAAACTTGTGCGGAACTTTCACATTTGGGACCAAGCAGAGATCTGCGGCGTCTTTTCCAAATAGATCCTGACCGCGAATGGCTTGCAGCTCCTTCTGCATTTCCAAGAACTGTTCCTGGAATTCATCCATTCTATCGAACATAGTTTCCTTCTTACTAGAAGGTGTTTGTGGAATCTGTCCTTCCGGGACAGTGTGCACCACAGGGGGTGGGACCGTGACTACGACAGTGAGTCTTGGCGTTTCCCAAAGTTTGTAACCTTCAGGAGTCTTCAGTATGCCCCTGGCATCTTCGCTTTCCCGAAGTTTGTAACCTTCAGGACCAGCGGCTTCTGTTGTGATTCCCTGATCTTCAGTGATCGGCGGAACATATCCTTCTGGGATATAGTTAACAGGTATGCCCCAAGGACGATTTTTCGGTATCTGATACCTAGGATCATGCCTCTCCACTATGGGAGTTGAGGTGATCTCTGAGATCACAGTTCTTTGTAGCTGAGCTTCTGCCATGGCTTGCATGTCGTTACGAAGCTTTCTCATATCCTCTCTCAGAGCGTCGATCTCTTCTTTCAATTCTCTGTTTTCTTCCTCAAGATCATCCATCTTTTTCTGACGATTAGCCTGAGTATTATACGAATGAGACAGTTTGACTCTAAAATCGAGACACAAACATGAGATTCATAGGGAAGAAGAATACGTGATGTGAGAATGATGAATGCAATGATTATATTAATTGTTTAAGGTTTAATCAAAATAAACTTTGACAATTAGATTGCAAATACCAAACAATGGGGAAACCCCTTTTTATTGAATTCACAGAATTACAGAAGTGGAAATACAGTAGATTACAAAGTACAGAAACATAAACCTAAACTAATGGGTCCTGAGTCCTCTCTGAAGAGAAATCAGGTGCTGATTCTGGTATCTTCCTTTTCTTTGACCGGGGCTCTTGGACCGTTGTCGGGTTGTCACTCCTTTGCCAGGTGAAAGGAGCGAGCAGATTCCTTTGGTCATCTTGATTATCTACAGCATGTTGCTCCAAAATTTCAATCAGAGCATCTTTTTCTTTCAGTAATTGCTGTATTTTGATGCACTCTATGTCGAGGGTGCGGTACTTGTTCTTCCAAGACCTTCTCTCCTTTTGAATTTTGTTGAGAGTAACCTGAAGCTTTTCAGTTTCCGTCATGAAGCACATGACAGATTCCCGCGGTGGAAGAATTTCGTAACGAGGATAAGGCATCTTTAGCTTGAGAGCTCTAGTTTGTACCCAATGGAGATAAGGCTCCACCGAGACACATTCTGGTTTTCCCAGAGACTCTCGTCCTTTCTTATGAACATGCTTCCAAGCGTGTACTATTTCCATCTTTAATGCTCTATCATTTTCTCCTTCTTTGAAGAAAAGACCTTCCAGATGAACACCCCGTGGGATGTGTCTCATCGGGTATCCAAATTGACGGTGAACTAATACCGGATGGTAGTTTATTCCTCCTTTAGTTCCTATAAGGGGTACGTTGGGGAAATTTCCACAACGGTCGATGATTCTGATTCCCTCATAGATCCTATTACACCAATTTATATTAGAGTTGGTAAGAGACATGATCTTTTGCGACCAACGTAAGGCACTCTTGCAATCCCAAAAAGCAGCAGACTTGGGCAAGTGAGAGATAAACCATTTGTAAAGCAGAGGTACACAGAATGTGATCTCCCCTCCGCTGTACAAATTCCCCAAGTGTACAGAATGATACGCATCTGCGAGCAGAGTCGGCACAGGATTTCCAATGAGAAAAACCTTAATAGCGTTAATATCGACGAAGTTATTGATGTTGGGAAACAAAAATAACCCGTAGGTGAGCAAGACGAAGATGCTTTCAAAAGCACTCACGTTTCCTATACTGGCAAAATATAGGGCCTTCTTTGTCAAGAACTGGGCTGGAAAACCTTGGATGCCACCCTTAGTGGTTAGGTGAGTCCTAACTTCAGACTCGTCCAAATGAATTGCTCTTGCAATAGTCTGATTCTTTGGAATTTCTTCCAGTCCAGAAAATGGAGCTCGATCTGTAATGTGTAGATCGATCAGGTGAGAATACTCCTCCAGCGTTGGTGCAAGATGGTAATCCGGGAATGTGAAACAGTGATAAACCGGATCATAAAACTGAACGAGCGCATCCATGATTCCCTCAATCACATGGACTCTTAATAGTGGTAGCAAACCTCCGTGCTTGGCTCTGAAAGCCTCTGGGTTAGTGATCATCCTCGCTAACCTTCTCAAATCCTCTAGTTTTGGAACCTTGAAGGTATACTGGTGAGTTCTCCTTCTACCGAAATCCATTAGTGCAATCCTTTTCTCTGATATTTGCAATCACAGTCTTAGTTTAATTTGAAAAACAGAGAGACTAGAGGAGAAGATTTTTTGAATGTTTTAATGTTTTTTAGATGAATGCATGAATGCAGCACACAAAAACATAGAAAAAACATGGGGTCAAAAGGTCGTTGTCATGAAGTCAAGGCTCTACCCATCCCCAAAGGTTTATACTAGGGTGATTTTTGTACCTGTACTCATTATCATTAGCTCCTCCCAGGAAAGCAAAACAACAAGCGGATCGCCAGCGAGTTGTAGTGTAATCTTAGAGTAAGTGCCATTCACCGAGAATAGATCACCAGCCTCAAATGAGGGTAGTATCGCGTAACAACTATTTTCGATAGTTTCCGCACTACGAAAGGGTTTGGCTCCTCAGCTTCTCAGACTTAACAACCGGCCCATTGGCTAAGAGAGTGAATGGGTTGCATTGGTCAGCCTCTACTGAGGTTGATGGTCGACCCCGTCGCCATCACTTATCTTAAGTGTATACTCATTCTTTCCACATACGACATCACCCGCATTCCCATTAGCAGAAAAATAAACACATATTCAATTAGGAAAAGCAGTATATATATTTGTCCTAAACATCCTAGACCTTTAAAGCTATGAATCCTAAGTTCCTGACAGAAAATGGGTTCCCTGGCGGAAGCCCCAATCTGTGGTATTCATACAAGAGGTGAAAAAGGAAATCAGAAAAGGGCCCCACGGTGGGCGCCATTTTTTCTGTAGCGAGCGATTTTGGACGCGGTTCTTAAGCGCTGGTCGCTCTCTGCGGTTTGAGCTTAAAACTACAGGTTGATTCATTTTTTATCCTATTGTGAGCTGAATAAGGAAGGGAAATAGATGTCTCCAATTAACCCTGCTTTGCATACTGATTTTAAACAGCGGTCTGTTAGGTTACGGATGCTATCAATGTGGGGGCCTTTGTACTGGTTATTTGTATTTTCGCCAATACTGATTTCTTTCTTTTTAGACAGAAGGTTTCTGGCGGGGAACTAGGATTAGGATGTCAGGACGTATGTTTTTGAATTACTGCTTTTGATTGATGGAGATATGGGATTTGGGTTTTTGTTTAGTGTGCTCGCTAAGATCTTTTCTTTCGATCTTATGCCTACGTATTCCCGTTTACCGAAACAGGGAAATCAGAGCATTCGCAGTTCCTCCTATTCTATGGGAGGAAATGATTGTTTTTGGTGTCTTGTTCAAAGCCCAAGACGTGAAGCGAAAGGTGATTTGTATCTTGTTTAAAGCCCAAGATGGGAAGCTAAAAGGTCTCAACTTTAGAGAGAATTTGTCATCTCTAAAGAGGGGGTTGTATGTCACAACTATTTATAAAGGAGAATTACTTTAACCGGGATATGTGAATCCGGCAATGCCATAATTTCCTGAGAAGGGGTTTTGAACCTGAAGGAGAAGACTTTAACTCAGTGTAGAGCAATGCTATCTTTCCCTAGGAATTTCTCATGCTAAAAGAGGGACAGTGGCATGGATGTAGATGATCCAGAGGCTTGCCGCTTACAGCGATTAGATGAAGGGAGTTGTTGATGTTTGTTTACTGTGAACGAGGCACAGTTTTGATGCTAAAAGGTTAATTGGATTAACCAGTGGTTTTCTTATATAAAGCATAAGAGGAGGCTATCATGTGTCTCATACAAAGCCCGAGAGAGATGCTAAAAGGTTTTGACTCAACGATGGAGTCTTTTGGTATCTCGTATAAAGCCCGAGATGGAGGCAATTGGACTCAACAAGAGAGTTTCTTTTTTTGTATCTCGTACGAAGCCCGAGGTGGAGGCTGTTGCTTGTTTGGCTCAATAAGAACCTTTTTGTATCTCGTATAAAGCCCGAGATGGAGGCGAAAAGGGTGTCTGACTCAACGAGGGAGTCTCTTATGTGTCTCGTACAAAGCCCGAGAGAGAGGCTAAAAGTTATTTGATTCTGCTGGGGGAGAATCATTGTACAAGGCCCAAGAGGAGGCTAGGGTGACTGTTTCAGTTGAGTGACAGGTCCAGTATACTAATTTTCAAGAGAAAATTAGTTCTTATATGAGCAACACTGTACTCAGGGATTTGATTCAAGGATCAGGGATATTTCCTTCTCTTTGTGGGAAATCCGAAGGGTATTGAGACTGTCCAAGTCTACGGGTTTCCTTCCTATTTAACGAAGGGGTCACTTGAGAATGTCTTTGAGACTCAAGGAAGTTAGACTGTCCAAGTCTAGAGTTTCATCTTTTGTACTATGCTTTGAGAAACAGTAGTAGACTCTTTGAAAGGACTGTTCTATGCAGATGACTAGGTTCTGTTCCTATACCTCTAGGAGGTCGTCGGGACAATTTGTACGAAGCCCAAGAGTAGGCTGGAAACTTTTAAGAAGTCGACGGGTCCTTGTACTAAGCCCAAGAGGAGGCTATCATTCTCGGAGGAAGAGATCATTATACGAAGCCTAAGAGGAGGCTGTGAATACTTCTAAGAAGCCGTAGGGTCCTTGTACTAAGCCCAAGAGGAGGCGGGGTTGCTTTTAGGAAGCCTGTGGGTCCTTGTACGATGCCCAAGAGGAAGACGATGCTTTTAAGAAGCCCGTGGGTCCCCAAACCCCGAGAAATTCAAGGTAATGCTAATCACCGAGAATAGATCAAAGTCAGGAAAGTTCGAGAATTTGGAAGAAACTCAAAGATGCCATTCACGAAGAAGACATTCATCTTGGGGAGTAGAGTTTCTTGACAATTCCTAATGAGGACAGCCGAAGAGAAGACTGTATCTGGTGATCCTATTGGGGATCTAGTTGTCTATTTCTATAAATAAACGAAACGACGTCACCTAGTTCTAGACGTAGTTGCCGGGGAAACTCTAAATATCTATACTATTATTACACAGTTGATATGAGTTTATGAAAGAAGACTTACAGTGAAACAGCCCCACAATATAGTTATATGTATATGAAAGCGGTAAATGAAAGCAATAACCACTTACTCGGTTGTAGAGCTTCCATGCTGTTTGGTTAGTTGTTCAACAAAGAAAGATTGAAAACAACAATATATTCAAAATCAAAGGAGAAAGTGCTTTGAAAAAGAAAGTTTTGGGGCTTACAGCTCAAGGAGAGGCCTAGGGTTTCATCAGTGAGCGCACTGTTTGAATTTGTACAGAGGGACTTATACAAGTGACTGAGGCCCAAAAAGTTTTCTGTACAAAGGGATGGGTCTTACACTCTCTCAAGAGGCCCAAAAAGTTTAAAGAAAAAGGAGTGGGGCTTACAACACGAGGGTAGGCCCAGATGACTTTTCCGTTTGAAATGGCGATCGCGCCGAGGTTTTCTTTTAACGCAGGGGGACTTATACAATAAGTGAGGCCTAAATGATTTTGGTTAAAAGGGGATTGGGTCTTACACTCTATTAGAGGCCCAAAGTGTTTTTGAATGGGTCTTATAGCTCAAGGAGAGGCCCAAAAGTTATTTTGAAAAGGCGACGATCGCGCCGTTTGTTTTTGACGGTATCGGGACTTATACAATGCACTGAGGCCCAAAATGTTTTGGTCAAGAAAGGATTGGGTCTTACACTCTATTAGAGGCCCAAGTGAGTTTTGAAAATGACTTATGAGGGTTGAATTAATCCAAAAACCCTAATTTGTTTTCAAAAATGTATTTAATTGAATAAAAATTCAATTAAAATGATCAAAATTGTTTAACATGTGAAAAACAATTGTGATCTTGGATTAATGCTTCAAAAATTAAGTATTGACCTACAAAATAATTAGAAAGCATTAAAAGTTGCAAAATCAATGTAGAAAAAAATAATTAAAATGTCAAAAACAATTAAAATATTAATTCTTTGCAAAAATATCAATTATATGAAATAAATAATATTTTTGGGATTTTTTGATAAAATAAAATATTTTAACATTTTTGTGAATTATTAAAAAAAGAATCAACTCAAAATCATTAAAACTCAGGGAGAAATTAATTTTTGAATCAATTAAACAAAATCACAAAATTCAAATATTTGAATTTGTGAAAAAGGCGCCAGGAACACAAGCAAGAACACGCGCGTTTTTCTGGGTTTGGCTGATTTGCGTTTTCCATCCAATCTCACTGAATACGTAATCATATCATGCAATCCACATATCATTATGCTCGTCTCAACCTCACGATCATGTCTATAACACTTAATTTCATTTAAATTAAACACAAAACATGAAATCACGAAGAAACCTCAAGAACCCTAATTTCTGCATGAAGGCTAGGATTTTTGATACACGATTCAAATAATGCAATTAATTGAGGGAAAACATTCCATGCATGATTATGAACATATGGCCAAATTATTGTGCGAGGAAATATGCATAGATTGAGAGATGACCAAGTATGTGCTTACCTCTAGGCCGTGACAGCAAGTGCAATGTGATTTTTGATTTGGAGGTGTTACAGATGAGTGGTGATGATCTGAACAGCTTCCCTACACCCTATGGAGTGTGTTTGAATGGTTGGACTTGATTGAAATTGGCTGGATCACTTTGTGGTACCTCAGCTGCAACTTGGTTAAAACCTTGAGCAACCAGCTGGTGATTTTGTGAAATTGGTGTTTCAGAAGTGATCTAAGTGTTTGATCAGCTCATATGTGATGTATGTGAGGTGTGTGAGTGATTGGTTTGATTGGAAGAGCTCTCAAACTCAAAACCTGATAGTGACTTGCCTTAGAAGGCAAAATTGGAGTGAAAGAAGAGATTTTGAGGAAAGCATCTGTTTGATGGCTTTGGTGTACTCAAACTGATCACAATTAAGCTCTATTTATAGTAGAGCAAGTTTGTTTTGCAAGGAATAGTGCATGGCAGCTGGTAAGTAGGTTTGGCCAATGTTGGCAAATGAAAATCCAAGTCTCCTCTAGCCATTGACTAGAGGTTAGGGCACAGAGCTTTGGTTCCCTTGGTCTTGGATAAGTCTTGACTGATTTCAGATGAGAATGGCTCAGTCCATGCCACCTTGATGCTTCCATTGAATGCTTCAATCCAAATTTGGAGTCTTGTCCCTATTTTGGCCATTCTAGGTTCAACATGTTATTTCTTTTTCCATGGACTTTGGAGGCTTGGCTCAGTGATTGTCCCCTTTAGATTCAATCCTCAGATGTGTCTAAGTGGATAGGAGCATTTGAATTTGGCTGATTTTGGCAAATCGAGCAAAATTGCAAATTCTGCCTTGCCTTGACAGATTTCAGCAAGGCAACTTGCCAATGTCATATCTCATGGTGTAAGTTGAACTTGGTGATGCTCTTGACCATTTTGGAAAGCCCTTACATGATACAACAACTATTTGAACAAGTTTGGTTTTGATCTCTTTTGATTCCAAGTGAAAAATCTCTCTACATTTGGCAAAAAGTGAAGCAAAATCTGACTTAGTGAAATTTTCACTAAGTGTTGGAACAAAGTGTGATTTCTTGATTTTGATCACTCCATAACTCAAAATCCTTAATGAATTGGACTTAGGTCTAGTTGAAGTTTTTGTAGAGGGTAATGAGGGCTACAAATCCATCTTTGGATGAGAAAAAATGGCCATGTGGTTTAGGAGTTATGATCCTCCAAAGTTAAGGTATTAGTGGTACTTTTTCCATAACTTAGAAAAATTTCTAAGTTTTATGGTTACCCCTTTTACAAGTTATCCAACTTTCTTTGATTTTTCTTGATGAATGATGATTCAAATCATACTTTAACATCATTTTAGGGTTAAAAATCCATTTTGGTGAAAAATCTCAAAAAGTCAAAGTTGACTTTTGTGCACAGTTGACTTTTTATCAGATGAATTCCAAACTGTGCAATTCTTCATGAAATCATGTCCTTGACCTAAATCAAACTTGATGGACATGTTCCAAGGTTGTCATAGGGTACATTAAGGCATGTTCTAGGGTTTGGGAGCATGTCCTGGTCAAAAGTCAAAGTTACAGTTGACTTTTCTCGCGAAACCCTAATTGTGGTGCAGATGAACTTGAGACTTGTTGCTCAAGCTTCTTGGATTAATCCATTGTTCCAAATGGATCAATATACTTCATTAGAGACCCTCAAATCATGTCTTGAGGTCTTGGCTCTTGATTTGTCCCAAAAGTCAACTTAGGGGTGAATTAGGTCAAGAAACCCTAATTCTTGATTTTTGATGTATGCATCCCCTGAGGTCAAATTGACTTGATGCTTGGGTCCATGAGATTACATGGAGTATATTAGGTTGTGTTTTGGATCATTGCCTTGTGCCCAGATGAAGATTTCCATCTGGAGGCCCTGGTCGACCAAAACCCTAATTTGGTGACACTGTCGATCTTGAGACTTAATCCACCTAGAAGGGAGCAACCTTGTGCTTAATCCTTGAAGTGGGAGTCCTTTTTGATCCATTGTGGATGTTTGAGAGTTTAGACAAGTTGAAGATCATGTCATTCCTTGATTGATCCTTTGCCTAAGGTTCTGAGAGGGCTTAAAACCCTAATTCTGATTGTAGTGGATGCTCACCCATCTTTGGGGAGACTGACAAGGTATGATGGTTCCTCCATATTGTGATGATGATTTGCACAATGATGGGAAATATAAGTGGTCAAAATTTGGGGTATGACACTCTCCTTGAGCTGTACGCCCCAACAATCTTTTCAAAGCACTTTCTCCTTTGATTTTGAATATAATATTGTTATCAAAGCTTTCTTTGTTGAACAAACTAACCAAACAGAATGGACGCTCTACAACCGAGTAAGTGTTTACCCGCTTTCTTTACCCGCTTTCATATATATATATACATATAACTGTATTTTGGGGCTGCTCACTGTAAGTCTTCTTTCACAAACTTTTATATACTTGTCAAATATCAACTGTGTAATAATAGTATAGTTATTTAGAGTTTTCCCCGACAACTACGTCTAGCACTAAGTAAAGCCCTGTTGGTCGCTCTTAAATATAAACAAAAGTAGATCCCTATAGGATTACGAGACACAGTCTTCCCTCCTCTTGGGGTTAAACAATATGGAGACGTGAAAGGCAACATTCTCGGTGAACCCTTTCTCAGACTGTCACTCTTAGAAATTGTCAAAGAAACTCTACTCCCCAGAGATGATATTTTCTACGTGAATGGCATCTCTTGAGTTTCTTCCAAATTCTCGAACTTTCCTGGATTGATCTATTCTCGATGAATGGCTTGTCTTGAACTTCTCGGGGTTTGGGGACCCACAAGCTTCTTAAAAGCATCCCCGCCTCCTCTTGGGCGTTGTACAAGGACCCTTCGGCTTCTTAAAAGCTCTCATGCCTTCTCTTGGGCTTAGTACAAGGACCCCGAGACCTCTACAGGTATAGGAACAGAACCTAGTCATCAATTTGCTAGAGCTGTCTTTCTGAGTCAAGTGTCAGACCTGTTAATGGGTTGACCTTCATCCCTTAACATACCAGCCTTCTCTTGGGTATCATACAAAGATCATTCACTACCTGAGAATCGATTTCTCAAAACACCCGTAGACTTGGACAGTCTCAATACCCTTTGGATTTCCCATTTCCTTAAAGAACAGAAGATAACCCTGATCCTCTGATCAATGCCAGAGCACAACATTACCCATATAAGAACTAATTTTCTCTTTATCCAATATACTAGACCTGACACTAAACTGAAACAGTTACACTAGCCTCCTCTTGGGATTTGTACAATGATTCAACCCAGTGGAGCTAACCTTTTCACACTCTCTTGTTGAGTATAAAAGACTCTCTTGTTGAGTCAACCACTTTTAGCCTCCATCTCGGGCTTCGTACGAGATGCAAAATCACTCTCTTGTTGAGTCACTTCCCTTTTAGCCTCCATCTCGGGCTTCGTACGAGATAAAAATCACTCTCTTGTTGAGTATAAAAGACTATCTTATTAAGTCACTTCCCTCTCAGCCTCCACCTCGGGCTTCGTACGAGATACAAAACTACTCTCTTGTTGAGTATAAAAGACTCTCATGTTGAGTCAAAACCTTTTAGCCTCCGTCTTGGGCTTCGTACAAGACACATAAAAGCACTCTCTTGTTGAGTCAGTCACTTGTTAGCACTCTTTTGTTGAGTCAAACCCTTTTAGCCTCTCTCTCGGGCTTCGTACGAGATACCAAAAACACCCTCTTGTTGGGTCAGTAGCCTCCTCTTAGGCTTTGTATAAGGAAACCCCGGTTAAGTCAATCAACCTTTTAGCATCAAAAGTTGTGCCTCATTCACAGTATACAAACATCAACAACTCCTTTTCCCCCATCTAATTGCTGTAAGCGGCAAGCCTCTGGATTATTTACATCCACGCCACTGTCCTTCTTTTAGCATGAGAAATTCCTAAAGAAAGATGGCATTACTCTAAACTAAGTTAAAGTCTTCTCCTTCAGGTTAAAAAATCCCCTATAAAGGAAATTATGTCATTACTGGATTCATATATCCCAGTTAAAGTAATTCTCCTTTATAACCAGTCACCCAACAGTTGGGACAAACAGACCCCCTTTAGAGATGACAAATTCTCTCTGAAGTCAAAACCCTTTTAGCTTCACATCTTGGGCTTCGAACAAGATACAAATAGACCTTTCAGCTTCACATCTTGGGCTTTAAACAAGATACAAACCACTTTTAGCTTCACGTCTTGGGCTTTGAACAAGACACCAAAACAACTCTTTTCCTCCCATAGAATAGGAGGAACTACGATCGCTCTGATTTCCCTGTTTCGTTAAACGGGAATACGTAAGCATAAGATTGAAAAAATTTAGCGAGCACACTAATCAAAAACCCAAAATCCCGTACCTTCACACATCAATCGAAAAGCATCAGTCTTAACATCCTACCAATAGCATAGTCCCGTCATTGCATTCTTAGCGAAATAAGCAGAGAGAGGCCCCACATCCACATAGCATCTGTAACCTAACAGACCGCTGTTCAAACTCAGTATGCAAGCAAGGTTAATTGGAGACATCTATTTCCCTTCCTTATTCAGCTTAATAGGATAAAAAATGAATCGACCTGTAGTACCCCATAGCGACAGTGCTTAAGAACCACGTCCAAAATCGCTCGCTACAGCAAAATGGTGCCCACCGTGGGGCCCCGCAGGGCATTTTGTCCCTCTTATCTCTTTGGTTGAAACCCTAAATTCATGTCACAGAAATGGCGACTGTGCTGGGGAGTCATTGTCTGTATAGGATTATAAGACTAGAGGTCTAGGATAATTAAGACAAATATATATACTGCTTTTCCTAATTGATATCTGTGTTTATTTTTCTGTGACTTTCATAAAACAGACATACATAGTACATACTAAGGGGTTCCCACATGAGGGTTAAACAAGACTAGCATCTTGGGACAGCATACATACGCTTGTATATCTCCCAAATCCCCAAGTATACTCAAATAGTATAGACATCGTAGTCTTCTCTGCCCTATGGTAGAAGACTAGCACTTTTGGTGTTCTAACAATTTTTTGCTAGAACATTACTGGTTATCCCTTTTAATTTATCGCTATGATTGGTTTTCTGAGTTAGATTCAAATTTTTTTATTTTGATGTATCACTTAGGCATCTTTACTGAATATATCTTGGAGCATTTATACAACCCTGATTAGTTCATAATTTCAAGACTTCAGTTATGATAAGTATTTCCCTACCAAGTGTTTTCCTCTATAATTTAGTCAGACCTAGTTTCACCTGAGATATCTTTGGCTAGGCAAAAGGTTTCAATTTACTTAGCTTGACCATAGTCGATTATTCCAGAGGCTTCAAGTTGCTTGGACTTCAGTTAGGCCAGAGGTTTCTATTTACTTACCCTGACCATAGACGATTATGCTAGAGGCTTCAAGTTTCTTGGACTTCAGTTAGGCCAGAGGTTTCAATTTACTTAGCACGATTGTAGCTGATTATGCCAGAGGCTTCATGTTTCTTAGTCTTCAGTTAGGATAGAGGTTTCAATTTACTTAACTCGGTTGTAGCCGATTTTTCCAGAGGCTTCAAGTTACTTGTACTTCAGTTAGACCAGAGGTTTAGATTTACTTAGCCCGGCCGTAGCCGATTATGCCAGAGGCTTCAAGTTGCTTGGACTTCAGTTAGGATCATGTTCTAAGACGATCATACCTATTTTATATAATATACTTGTTATAACTATGAGTGCCTCATTAAAAACCCTTTCTCTTGCATGGGAAAAAAGTGTGTTCCCATAATTTTTATTTATGAAGTTTATTACATAGTCTAGCAAAGATAAGACTTAAAACTAGTTACATTCTAGGTCCTAGGCATTTTAACATCCTTCAAACTTTCTAATTAGTAAGCCATATTATTCAACCTCTAAGGACTACGAAAAGGTCTTTCCCAATTCGAAGCTAGCTTGCCTTTTTTCTAAAGGTCAGACACCCTCTTCACCACCAGATCCCCTTTGTGATATTCCCTTTGCCTCACTTTAATATTAAACCTCCTAGAAATTTCCTTTCCCTAAATTCATCTAACAAATCTGCCGAATCATCCAGACACTCCGAGTTGACGTTTTCATCAAAAATAATACACCTCATAGTAATGATTTCGACTAGTATTATTGCATCGACTCTATAAATCATTCTGAAAGGAATTTCTCAAGTAGCAGCATAGGGTGTAGTATGATAAGACCACAAAATTTCATGCAGGTACTCAGCCTATAATATCTTGGCTTTATCCAGCTTATTTCTCATCCCAGACGAGATGATCTTGTTTTCTGCCTCTGGCTGATCTTTCGCTTGAGGGTGGTCTACTAAAATAAATCGATTTTGTATTCCCAAATCTTTGCAAAAATCTAAAACTAATGAGCTAGAAAATTGCACACTGTTATCTGAAACCATAACCCCAGGAAGGCCAAATCGACATACTATGTTTATCTAGTAGAATCGACATGCTCTCTCCATTGTGATTCGTGCCACTGCTTCTTCCTCAATCCTTTTAGAGAAGTAATCAACAGCTACTATTAAGAACTTCACCTTTCTGGTTTCCACGGTAAGTATACCCAAAATATCTGACCACCACTAATAAAACAACCATGATGTATATATAGGATCGGTCAATTTCGGGCATGTCAACTGGTTTCCATGCAAACAGGTCTACGTTTTCCCTCAATATTTTGATTATTTCAGCTTCCTCCTCCGAAGATAGACTAGAGCCAATTTGAGTTGCCCAGGATGATTTGACCCCATTATGTACCTTTTTTTTACCTCTCCAAGGGTCGTCAAACTATTCTCTACTAAATCTTTTTCGGGATCAATATCAATTAGGTTCACTTTTAAATGATCATATTTTATTGGTTCATTAGTTTGAGCTTTTGTTTTTAATTTCATACTATCTTTATAACACTTCCTTTCTATCTCCAAATCACCCTTTACTACTCCTACTCGGCCATTTTCGAGAGGATATTTTAGTGTGAGGTATAAAGTGGATAAGGTCGCTTCCAAAGCATTTAACGATGGTCTGCCAATATTAATATTGTATGGAGATGCATCATTGACAATTAAATACCTAACCTTAACAATTTTCGCATTGTCTCCATTGCCAAAAGTTATCATCACGGGTAAATTCCCATCCCCTAGAATGCATCCTAATACAAAACATTTTCTGAACTTCCCAGATCTACAAAGACTCATTTCACGCTCTAGTCCCAGATTTGTACTTTGATTACCATTAGGTCGTTTTTGCTGGCTAACACTCCTTCAACGAATCTTCTAGAGAAATTGATCACGGCCAGATTTTCTTCTCCCTTTGAGGGTGACTTCTGCCTGACATGCATCACTGACCGATCATATGTTTTCCTTGCTGAACTCGTTTCTCCTCCTCATGAGAATACCCCCGTAATGGTATTTAATATATGATGAGTCACCCAGGCTTCACGAATTTCCTCCATATTTTTCCCCTTCTTTTGCGTAGGGGTTTTCGAGCTAGTATCTTCCCCAAGAGGGCTTCTTTTTCCTGAATGTCCTCAGACGTCTTTAACATATAATAACAACCGACCTCTCTAAATTAAAATTTCAATTTCTTTTTTTTATGATGACAATTCTGCGTGTGGTGTCCACAAATTATGTGGTACGCATACAATGCACTCTCGTCTTTTCCCGTTACAACATGGACCGCTTTTGGATGCCCCGGTATGGAAAGTAATTTAAGGTGATAACTTCTCTCAAGACATCCTCTCGTCTAGAATTCAATGGCATATACTCAGCCTCTTTGTCAAATGGACGCCAAGATGGTCTCATCGTTGTCCGATCCCTAAGTTCAGACTTAGGGAATTTCTTTTTATGCCCAGATCCTTCCTCTTTAACTTTCATTTTTCCTTTGGCATCTCAGGACCTCTTTTCCATGTTACTTACCTCTTCTTTGATATAGTATTCTGCTCTGGTAATAACTTTATTTGTGTTGGATGCCGACTTTTGTGCTAAGTATTTATTGAACTTCCCGGCTTTGAGGTCATGCTGAAATGTCCCCACGAACATTTCCTGATTCGGATGAAACACTTTAATTATCTCCTAATTGAACCTTGTCAGGTATTCTATGAGGGATTTTGAATACCCATGTCAGACATTAAATAGACTAGTGGTGGACACTTTTCTTTGTTTGCTTGCTGAAAAGTGTTGTACCATCTTTTTAGTTAAGTCCTGGTAGCTAACGACCGAGAACCTAGGTAAACTCATATACCATTGCAAAGCTCCTTCCTTAAAAGTCCCAACCATGAGCTTAAATTTAAGAGAGTCGGCAACTCTTGCAATTGCCATCTGATTATTGATCGCGATAATATGCTTCTGAGGGTCGGTT
Source organism: Lathyrus tuberosus (assembly GCA_022829125.1). Lineage (NCBI taxonomy): Eukaryota > Viridiplantae > Streptophyta > Magnoliopsida > Fabales > Fabaceae > Lathyrus > Lathyrus tuberosus. The sequence goes on from JALAZF010000179.1 coordinate 5,352,288, forward strand.
TTACCATCAAAAGATACCAACGGCGATGGTTTGAAGCTCTCTCAAACTTAATCATCCCAAATTTCCTCAGACAAAGGTTGGGAATCTAGAGGCTCTTCCTCTGTATCCTCATCCTGTTAAATCTGTGCCTGCAAAAAATGAACACTATCATGCAAGGTTTCATTCCGTTGACGGAGAGTCTCCACCATCGCAAGTAGTTGGGTTAGATCTGGTGGCGGAGGAGGATCACAGTGACTGGGAGATGACCCTGACATTGCACTGCTGGATTATTAGTGATTTTGATGATGATTTTTGTGTGTCCTGGGAAAGTTTTACTGAGGCCCCACGATGGGTTCCAAATGTTTTTGCTAAAAAACACCAAAAGGTCGACTGCCTTGTTACTAGTCAAGGAAAGCCTAAAATGATTGGTTTAAGTGTGTGTTATGTGTTTCTTAGTTGATCTCCTTCCTGAAGACAAGAAATCTTATATTTACATGGCTCGACTTTCCCATCCTCTATTAATGTTTGTCTTTTCATATCCTTCATAGAGGTAACTTCATGTAACGTCCACTGCCCTCTTAATTTCCAAGTAACGTTTCACCATTTATAACTATAACTCTTATGCAGTTATGAAGCATTCTGTAATCGTCCCTTGTGACTCTTCAGATGGTATCCTAACACTGACATCAGAACCAACCTATATGTATAAGTCGGCCCCGACGTGCTTATATTGGTGTTCCTCACTGGATTCCGACCTACTTGCCTCTTTATCTGGGTTCATAACCAATGATGACCCTAATCGATCAAGGTTTATAACCCAGCACCATGACAACTTCTATTTCCCAACTTTGACCCGAGTCATCCTTATTTCATCATAAGTGTTCTTCCAATTTAATACCTCGACGAGTCAAACAAATTCTGGGATGTACATTATCTATGAGTTTTTGGATGTTTTACTTCTTGTTCTATAATTTTATATCTAGTAATTGACTCCATCACAATTAGTTCTCTGCACATCTCTTACAAAGGAGTTTTTTCATTAAAATGTCTTTTGCATGCATAAAACAAACATTTTTCTAAAAATCAACGAACAGTGAATCAAATAAGAAAATTTGTTATTAGAATCAAGAAATTCATGCAAGCATGATTTGAATAATGCAAATCCTTGAATCGAGTCATGAAGTTTTTATTTTACTAAAAAATTACTTTGGGAAGCATGACCCGAATTAGGAAAAGTCGTGACCCAAATCATGAGCAAGTCTTAGAAATTAGAATTTAGCGTTAAATACAAGACACGAGTCACACCTTCTTTTGACTCGAATCATAAGTTATTATGGCTCGAGTCATGATATGGTATTATTCGAATCACATACGAGTTTTTCAATTTTGAATTGCTCACTTGAAATGTGACTTGAATCATTTTCTCTTTTGATTCGAATCAAACACGTAAAATTCTGAATTTTCTTCTCTTGATTCAAATCATTCTCGCACTAGATTTGAATCATCATTTTTTCATTTGACTCAAATCAAAGTGTCATTTTTATTGTATTTTTTGTGTTTTATATCTAACATATATAAAACTAATTTTTCTCTCTAGTTCATAACTTTCATAGTCCATGGTATATCCATTGAAAAACCTTGAGTGTTTATCAATCACACAAACTTCTATCTCATATTAACCTTGAAGAAAAACTTTTTTGGTTGTTGTTTTCTTGAGTTCGTAAGGTTTTTTCATGAGATTTGAAAAACTTCATCTTCATCTTCAGATCAAAAACTCCATTGATAAGTATTATGTGAGTTCTCATTACGAGGAGATTCTTTAGGTGTTCTAATGTTCTTCTGAAGATTATTTTTCAGATAAAAGAATAAGTTTGTTGCTTTCTATAGATTGACATCGAATGAAAAAAAAAAGAAGTTATTCTCCAAAGGTCTTGGAGTTTCTAGATTTTTCAACAAGTTAAAATACCTAGAAAAAAGAATTATGGTAGGATCAAGTGAAAACTGACATAGGCGAAATCTTTGAGTGCTTTTGTTTTTAGAATTTGGATCGACGCAAGACCGTAGATGTCGGATGTTTTACATCCTAGTGAGCTGTGTGCAGCTAAAGTAAAATCAAGAATAACATCTCTGTAGCTTAGCTATAAGATCTAAGTTTTTAGTATCTTTGATTTCATATGTACTAAAGTACAATGTGTAAATTTTCTATTAGTGGAAGACTCAACAATTTACAATGACTTGCCATTGGAGATTCGATTAAGTGCAAATGAGGATGAAACATTGAATCAATATAAATCTTGGTGTACACTTTCTTTATATTTATATCTTATCATTTTTGTATAAAATTTGCATGTTTTTAAGTTTTATTTACTTTTTAGTTTGAATATGATTATGTTTTATTACTGATTGAGCTTTCTAGTTTAAATGTGATTAGGTTTTATTGCACATAGAGATTTAATGTTTAATTTTAAGTTTGTGATATGAGGTTGATGTACCTTTGCAAAGGTATTGCTCTCTGCTTGTTTCTTTCATCTATGGTTCACATCATTTTTTGACTTACCAATTTCCTCATAGGTATTAAATACTTAAAGCTCCATATAGGGATGGACAAGTTATTACAATCTGGTGATGACCGACCGATCCAAAGCGTCCGTTTTACATTCGATCGGTTTTAAACGGTTTTCGAATTGAACCGGGTGACTATTTTGGATATATTAGGGTTGAGTCGGTTCGGTTCAAATCATTATTTTGGGTCCGTCTAAAACCGAACCTGACCAAAATTATACTAATTGTTATTATTTTTTTTATACTACTCCATACCCTAATACACTTCTCTCACTCTCTCTCTTGTCCAAATAAAATTATTTTTCTCTCTTCTAACCTCCCTCTCACAGAGAACCCTAATACACTTCTCTCAATTTCTCGCTTGTCCTCGCTGCCGCTTCATCGCTCTTCTCTTTTTTCAATTTCATCTTCCTCTACCATCTTTGTCTCACCATTCACTCATCTTCATCTCTGTCTCACTTCATATAACCTTCATGCATTGCTTTGTTCTATGCTTTTCTTTGTTCTTTGAGTTGATTTGATGCTATTAGAGGCGATTCTACCACTTTATCCATCTTTTGAAAAAATTTATATAGTGTTTGAGTTTTATTTTCTAAGTTTGATTGATGAACAGTAATATTTTTGTATCTCTTAAAGTGATTCAGGGTTAGCGTAATTTTTGTGTCAACCTTATGTTTTGAATACTCAAAAAAGGTTAAGCCTTTATGTATTTGTTCAACATTTTGAATTATTTTTTATTAATTTTGTGATTTTGTCATTTGATCAATGAAAGAATAATGCTTTATGTATTTTTTGGGATACTGTTGGAAACGCGCTGTAATTTTTTTAATATTTTGGTGGATTCTATGACTTTTGGAGGTTTTTGATGGATATATTATCTATGTGAAACAGGACTAGAGGATTATAACAAAGCAAGAACTTTGAGTTTGTGTTACTGTTTTATGGAGGGTGAAAGGCTATTGAAGACTAGAGATTGAAGCTTATTGGAGGTAAGAGTTTTCCTTTGACACTATCTACATAAATCAGATCTCATATTGGTCTTATTTATTTTATGGTTACTGTCTTAAGGATGATTTAAGATCTTAGTATTGTGTTTAGGGATGATTTACGATCTTAATATTGTGTTTGAATTGTATAGTTTTTTAGATCTATAAAATTTTGGTTTATCAGTAATTGTTTAATAACCGGATTGTACAAAAATATTTAAGCACAAGTCTCTATAGGATTGTTTAGAAAAGCTTATAAACATAACTTATAGCAGTGTCTAAAATTTATTTTCATAAGCTTTGTAAGAAAATGTTAGTTGTGTTTGGGTACAGATTCTAAATGTTTAGTAATCGGATTATACAGTTGTGTTTGGTATATATTTCTAGAAAATTCATACTAATCTCTATAGTTCTTTTCACAGATTGGAGAAGAGTTTGTTGGAACATTCTTGCCGATATATGCAACAACAAATGGACCAATAGGGAACAACAAATACAATGGAGCAGAAACACTTATGAGAAATGCAGCTTGTGCTAAACACTTATTGGCAAGTTATAAATATCATTAAGTATTTTTGAAATTTTCATAAATATTGCATAGCAATTATTTATGGTAATAACTCACTTCTATTTTGGTTCATTAGAAGTTTTAATAATTTCTAAACAACATTAAATACCTTTAAAATTTTCATAAATTTTCATAAATTTTGACACAGAAGCTTAAAAAAATAAAAACTTTATTATTTAAATTTTTTATGTAGATATAAGTTCTTATAAAATTTTATAAACTAATTAAAGAATTTCAAAAGTTATAGGAGGTAATATAAAGAAGCTAATATAAAGAATTGTATGTGTCATATTTTAACTCTCAAAGATTAGTTTGGTTAAATTTTGTTGTAATGAGGTTTTATTTGTTAGTGTTTCTAACCTCTCATATTTTTCTTATTATTTGTTGCTTTAGAAAATTGAAGTAGGAGAAGAGTATGGTTGTATGTCATATAATTTTCTATAAATTTGTTAATATTATTTTAGTATTTGTTTGATTTTCTTTTAATTTCCCTCAATGTCTTCTCTAAAGGTGTTGTTGCAATTAAAAAAAATGGTGTAAATTTTGGAGAAAGAACATTGTTCAATAAGTTTTTATAATTCTCTGATAAGTTTGTTCTGTAAGTTATTTTTATTTCTCTTGGTAAGTTTTTTTTTTTTGCAGGTAGGAAGTTATTATTGCAGTAGCCTTATTTTTATTCATGTCTAATAAATTATTGGTTGTTTAGGATTGTATAGAAAGTTGTCAAATACCTTCTAATTCATTAAAAGACTGGTGTTAGATTCAAATATATTTTTGTATAATAATTCCAAATGTGTATTGGTTTTGGTTCAGTATTATATTTTAATAAATATGTAATTTATTTAGTTAAGGATTTAGTTTTATTTTCAATGTTGTTTAATATTGTTTTTGGATGATTTAGTATTCAATTTCATAAAAAATATTCAACTATTATGTTTATCCTTCTTTAGAAGGAAGAACTAAAATGGCTCAAAATAGCCCTTTTAAACAAATAATTAATATTTTTTAATCCAAATAATTAAGAGTTTTTTATTATAAAAAATTAGATAATTTATCATTTTTAAAATTAAAATAAAATTTATTTTGGGTTGTAATCACTAATTGGGCTTGAAATTTGGCCCAACTAGCTTCTTGATAAGAATTAAAAAAAGTAAAAAATAATCTATTGGATTTATTATTATTTGGGCTGGATTTTGTATTGACCCATATGAAAAAACCTGAACTCGTTTAAACCTGAACTCGAAAAAACCGATGGTTTAATTGGTCAGAATTGAACCAATATATGTCATCCGAGGATTGGGACGGATTGAGGTTTTGGGCCCGAAATCGAATCAGCCCGAACTGATACTCACCCTTTGCTCCACCATTGAGGTTGTATTATGTTCGAGTTTCGAGTTTGACTATTTTTGCTACATACTTTTGAACATGCCCTTCTCATACTAGGTTTTAAATATGTATTTTGGACCCTCGCAATTGTCAATTGAATGGTCGTACATTCCTTGATACTCATCATAGTACAAGATTCTATCTGTGCCGGGTCTTGGATCGTTTTAAAAAGGTAGATTGATTATATTAGAGTCCTTTCCTTACCTAAAAATCTTCATGGGTCTCTCCTTTAGAGGTAGAGGTGTACGCGAGTTGGGTTGGACCAGATTTGACCTAACCCGTTATCAAACCCGTTCAAACTTTAATGGGTTGGGTTCGTCGTTCAACCCGCAATTTCATTGTCAAAACCGACCTGATCCGACCCGTTCATTTATGGGTTGGGTTGGGTTCGCGGGTTGTATTTCAAAGAAAATATATATATTTTTATGATTCTTTTTTTCGGTTTAAAAAAATGTAACACAACTCAATATAATCATACTCATGTATAACACTCAAATTCGATGAAACACATCATAAAATATTAAATAAAATTCATCAACACGACATAACACTTGATATTAGTATAAAATTCAACAAAACACGTTATTTCCATAAAATAGGTAAGTTGGAAATGATACAAAAGAAAATAAGAAACAACACTTAAAATTAGAATTACGTAAACGCATTCGTCTAGTAGTATTATTGGAGCAGAATAATATTTTTTTTTTTTGAAAAAATTATGGTTATTAGTGAGATATTAGTTTTATATTTTTATTGAAAATAAAAATAAAAATAATAAGAAATTACTAAAGTCTTATCAATGTGTTGTGTCAGTGGGTCTGCGGGTTGCAAAAGTCAAACCCAATACCCGACCCAAAACTATACAGGTTGTTATGAGTTGGGTTGAGTATACCCGTAAATAAATGGATTCGAGTAATTTATAAGTTGGTTTGATTTGGGTCAACGGGTTCGTGGGTCGACACGCAACCATGAACACCCCTAATTAGAGGATTGAGTTTAGCGAAGTAAAATTTCTCTTATTTTTGCCTCAATTGTTGTGTCATGTATCTTATGTTCTGCCTCAATCTTAGTCACTAGGAGAAGACCTTTTATAGTCTTTTCTCTTGGTTGTGACTAATTTCTTCATGATTAATAGATTCTTATGAAGTCTATTATGAATGCCTATGTACTATTGCTTAAAGAATGGTCATGATTTTAAATTTTCCACCTTTGCATGTAGCGCCACGATAGGATTCAAATTATTTTTATCTGGGATGTTTCATCGTTGAAGTTATCCATGAGAGAGTTGATAGATTCATCTTATCATTGTCTAAAACTAACCGGGAAGTTCAAGCATTTCTAAGTTATCCGGCTCATCTGAAATTCGGACATGAAGATGTCGAGTAACGGTTTCCATGATTTAACATATTTCTATTAGAGGAAGAAGAATCATATGAGGGAAAACATTTTTAGAATGTGTTTGAATGAAACATTTTAATGAGGGAAAGTAAATTTTTGAAGAAATTTAAAATGACTAGAGCAAAATTCATTATTTGGACCAAAAATATAGAGAATTAATAAAATGATGTAAATTTATGAAGTATTTTTTTTCAAGTTAAATTTAAGGAATTTCAAATGACACCAAAAAGTAAGGAATTTGAAATTATTCCACCAATCTATATCATGCAATTGTTAAATTGTTTATTATTAAACTTTCAAATTTTGCAAGATGGTCGTCATATTTTATGAAAATTTCAAATTCACCCTTAAAATTTTTTAAAAATTGTAAATAAGTTTCTAAAATTATTCAAATTTTACAAATTAGTCCTTTTAAATTTTCAAAAATTGGAAATTGGTCCCTTTTTTTCATATATTAAATTTGACTCAAAAGTTGTAAAATTTATAAAAATGACCCCAAAAATTTAACAATGAATCATTTAATATTTCATCCAAACAAAAGAATTTAAAAATGGATTAATTTCAATCGAATAATTTCAATTGTTTAAAATTTTGAATTCCTTAAAATTTTTCAATTAACTCATCCAAACACACTCTTAGAATCTGTTTGGATGAAACATTTTAATAAGGGGGAGTATTTTTTTTAAGAAACTTTAAAATGATTTGACTAAAATTTATTGTTTTGATAAAAAAAATATAAAATTGTTAAAATAATGTAAATCTACGAAGTATTTTATTTATGTTAAATTTAAGAAATTTTAAATAACACAAAAAAAAATAAATAATAAGAAATTGTTCATTTAATCTATATAATGAAAATGTTAAATTATTTATTATTAATTTTTTAAATTTTACAAGATACTCATCATATTTAAAAAAAAAAATTCAAATTAACCTCTAAAATTATCAATTACCTCGTCAAAACATGCTCGTTGGATGAATGGAAAGACTTTTCATTTTCTGATGTAATATTCTTTATAAAACACCAACCTAACTAGTGTGAGCAATTTTATAATTCCTTATGGAGAACCTTGGTTTGGGGATGCTTTAGTTGTATCTTGAATTGTCAATGAAAAATAAATTAAATAATTCTTAATAGTATATTTAGGTGAAGTATTTTAACGAGAGAAAATAACTTTTTTGAGAGAATTTAAAATAATTTGACTAAAATTGTAACACACACATATAATATATGTCTAGAATAATTCATATTATACATGGTTGTAAATTTGGTACTGAAATATACATAAGTTCCTAGTGACACATTATACATATTACATGCTCAAAATACCAAAATACTAAAAGTGGCATAAATATATACAACATGTCCAAAACAACTAAGAACTAGATCATATCAAATGATCTCAAAATGGAGTTTTCGCAGCGGGAAAAACCATCCAAAAAGCTAAGACAAGTAAGGACATCAACAGCTTTATCCTTACCCTTCGAAGAATCTGAACTACCAGAAAAAGAATCAACAACAGAGGGTGGGATAATAATTCCAATGGGTTCCCTATCTTATGGGTCCTCTCGGCTTTACAAGGTTATAAAAGAATCCTACCTCAAGTCAAAAGGGAAGGGATAAGACTTGAGCTCACAAACCACACACTATATGGAACATGTTGCTTGAGTTCAACAACTCAAATTATCACTAATCAGAAACCTCATCAAGGCATCTTTCCCCGGCCAACCCTATGTCTAGAGATATCGACACGGGTCACGGATCCTTGTATCTACTTTGACATAAATGGATTTGGATCCAAGGGAAACATTATCCACATGAATCGTCACTTCTCATGGGCCTTCCCCCATCACAAGTGTCTTTACCCGTATGCTCCATTCGTACACACGGGAATCAAACATGTCAAAGTAATAATGCGTACATTATGGAGGAGCTCTCGATATAAGCCTCAACTCTTGGAACGACACATCTCAAGGGATTGTTTCCGACTAAGTGAGCACACATGCAAACATGATTGTATTCGACAATCACAAGGAAAACATATTCACCTTATTCTCAAAGTAACACAAAACCAACACATGTTCGATATAATGTCTCACCTCTCTACTAAACAACTACATGTCAATGATGCACATCTAGGCATCAAATGCACAAGCATCGTCATCTAAGTCATCTATCATATCCTAGATACATCACTTGTTCATTCCATTCAATTGTAATAAAGTTTTCCTCACTTTCTCTATACATTTTCCCATATTTTATCATTATACATAAATTACCAAACACTCATGGTAAGCATGTATAATAATCATAATAATCATGTAAAACAATCTATAGTATCATAAGTCATGCTTAAGAAACAACCAAACAAGTAAACAAACAAATGGAACAAAAGCTGTCAAACTCGCTGTGCGAGCTCTAGGCGAGGTCGCCTCGCTTTGAGTTTGATATGCGAGCTCTGGGCAAGACATGGGAAATTGGAGGCAATAGAAAAACGCCTCAGTGGTCGCTGTGTGACCACTAGGCGAGGTCTCGCCTTCACCTCGCTGGAGGCTCGCTGAACGAGCATAGCAGACTGATATGATCCTTGTTGGCTCGCTGTGCGATCTCTGCGTTTCCATAATTTCTTTCATAAAAAGGACAGCAATAAGGGGTCTCAACCCCCATCTCTACCCATGCCTGTTTCCACCAAAAATATCATCAAACATAGTGACATAATAACACAACAACATATTTTAACAAACATTCATGAAAGATCATAGAAGTAGAAGAATCATATGTTCATATTTTCATTTCTTTCTCAAACTTAACCTTCCTACTTCTACCATAATGGTATCTAACTAGAACCCACCTCAAGAAAAAGATGAAGAAGTCGTTGGTGATGAAGATGAGATGATTTGTTGATGAATGATGAGTTCTACTTCTTCTTCCACTTCTAGGGGTTTCTTCTCTTTATCCCTTTTTCTCTTCTTTCTCTATATTATTCTTTCTTTCCTTCCCTTACTATGTTTCTGTTCTTTTCCTTTTCTATCTTCTTACTTTTCCCACAAAATTGGAATAAAAGGCACAAAGTAGTAACATGAAAAGTTAGTAAGACTAACTTGGTTAAAAGTTAAATTTTTAAGAGTATCCAAAATGTCTCTTTTGTACCAATTAATAAAACCTCAGAGTCAGATAATATTAATTAAATCAACTCTGAGCTCATCAGTTACTCTAATTATCTCGACAGATAAATCTCAGAGCACACCAGAACCCAGTTAATCTCAACTAATATTATTTAGAGCATTTTAGGAAATATGGGGTATTACATCCTCCCCCCTTAAATAAAATTCGTCCTCGAATTTAAAGATTACCTGAAAAAAGTGAGGGTAAGCATCTCGCATCTCAGACTCTGGCTCCAAAGTAGCACCACTCGGGTGTGTTTCGTCCCACTAAACCTTGACAAGAGGAATTTCTTTGTTCCTCAACACCTTGGTTTCTCTTCCCACAATACGGCTCGATATAGGTTCAAAGGTTAAATCTGCTTCTATCTCAATTGTATATGGAAGAACTGGCTGAAGAGGACCAGGAATAAACTTCCGGAGTTGAGACACGTGAAAAATATCATGCATCTCAGATAGAAAAGGTGGTAATGTTAATCTGTAAGCCACTTCACCAATCCTCTCTATATTCTGATATGGTCCCACGTATCTCGGGCTTAACTTTGGCGACTTAAATGGTTCTCTCAATCTCAATCTGGGAGTAACCTTCAAGAATACATGATCACCTTCCTCAAATTCTAATGGTCTATTACTGTTATCTGCATAATTCTTCTGTCGATCTTGTGCTTTCTTTACCTTGTCACGAATCATTCATATCTTTTCCATCGTCTCTTGAATAATCTCTGGTCCTAAAATACTTTCTTCACCAACTTCCGTCTAACACAAAGGCGTTCTACATTTCCTTCCGTACAACGCTTCGTAAGGAGTCATACCGATACTCACGTGGTAGCTATTGTTGTATGCAAGCTCAATCAATGGTAAAAGTTCCTTCCAATTTCCTCCACTTTCAAGCACACAATCTCTTAACATGTCTTCCAAAGTTTATATCGTCCGTTCCGTCTGACCATTCGTTAGAGGATGATTCAATGTACTCAAACATAACTGAGATCCCATGGCTTGTTGAAAAGCTCTCCAAAACCTTGAATTAAACTTAGGATCTCTATCAGATGACTTGCCTTGTAAGTAGTCTTCACTGCTAAGAAATGTTCGGACTTCGTCAAATGATCCACAATCACCCAAATAGAATCATAACCACCTTGCGTACAAGGCAGTCCAACCGCAAAGTCCATTGAAATACTATCTTATTTCTACACCGAAATCTCTAACGGTTGCCACAAACCACCCGGTCTTTGGTGTTCAATCTTCATTTGTTGGCAACCTTCACATTCAGATACATATTCCGCAATATCTATTTTCATTCCGGATCACCAATTGTCCCTTTTTAAGTCTTGTTACATCTTCGAGGAACCATGATGTATAGTAAAAGCGCCCTTATGTGCTTCTTTCAAAATCTTCCTTTTTAACACCGTATCATCCGTAACACAAATTCTTTGATTAAAAAGAACAACTCCATCCACGGCTCATGTGAAACCCAGTTGAACCAACGTCCCTTGCAACTTCGCATCTAGCACTTGCCCTTGTTGAATTTCTATTCCGAGATAGGAAGTAAGATTCAAATTTCCCATTTCTGAGTCCAAGCGAACAGAAGATTAAGATCTCGAAACTTTTCCAATAATGCATACTCTAACATCATAAACTCCACTTTGTGTATCTCTTTCTGACATAATGCATCTGCCACCTTATTCACTTTACCTGGATGATACTTCAGTTCAAAGTCAAAATCCTTCAAGTACTTCATCTATCTCTTTTGACGCATGTTCAATTCCTTCTGATCGAACAAATACTTTAAACTCTTATGGTCACTGAACATCTCAAAACCCACTCTATACAAGTAATGACGTCACACCTTCAGTGTAAAAATAACAGTCGCTAACTCTAAATCATGAGTTGGATAATTCTCATGACAACCCTGCATTAACACGCCTCCTAAACCCCTCTTAGAAGAATCACAAAATACTTACGGCTTACTAGGATCAAGAATAATCAAAACAAGAGCAGTCTTCATCCTTTCCTTCAAACTCATAAAAAAAATTTCACAGCCGAAATCCCAACTATAAGAAACTCTCTCCGGGTTAGTCTAGTCATTGGCAAAGCCAACTGAGAAAAGCCTTTGATGAACCTTCAATAGTAACCTGCCAATCTAAGAAACTTCTGACTTCTGAAGCGTTCTTCGGTCTTTTCCAGTTAATCACCGCTTTAAATTTTGATGGATCTACCGCCACACCTATTTGAGATATAATATGACCAAGGAATCTAACTTCTGTTATCCAAAACTCACACTTGCTTAACTTGGAAAAAGTTGTCTCTCCTACAAGATCGATAGAACAATCCTTAAATGTTCTTCGTGCTCTTGTGGAGTATGAGAGTAAATAAGAATGTCACCAATAAAGATCACTACAAATTGTTCCAAGTAAGGTTTGAATATTCGGTTCATGTAATCCATGAAAACAATTGGAGCATTCGTCATACCGAAAGGCATTACAGGGAATTCATAATGGCCATAACAGGTTCTAAATGCGGTCTTTGGTACATCTAAACTCTTCACACGGATTTGATGGTAACCCGACCATAAATCAATCTTCGAGAACACACAGGCTTCTTTCAATTGATCTAATAGGTTGTCTATCCTGGTTAAGGGGTACTTGTTCTTGATGGTGACTTTATTCAACTGGCGGTAATCAATACACAAACGCATTCCACCATCCTTCTTCTTTACTAGCAGAACTAGAGCTCCCCAGGGTGAAACACTAGGTCGAACGAAATGTTTCGCCAACAACTCTTCCAATTGTTCCTTCAACTCTCTTAACTCAAATGGTTCCATCCGATACGGAGAGATGGATATAGGAGCCGTTCTCGGTACTAGGTCAAAAGAGAATTCCACTTCCTTCTCCGGAGGGGGAGAAATGACATCCTCGGGGAAAACTTTTGGAACCTCACATACTACATGGATTTGTAAAACCTTCATATCATTACTTGCCTCCTTAGTGAGAACCAAAAGGACAAATTTTTCCTTCTGAAACCAGAAATTGACCCTACCAACTGTACCTTCCAAAATAGTAGTCAATACATCTTTTGGAGTAGCTTCCCTGGACGGAATAATGATTAACTTCTCCTCACAACCAATAAACACTGAATTAGCAGAGAGGTAATGCATCTCCAAGGCAACATCAACCTTCTTAAGCGGCAGACAGATAAGGTCAATCTGAAAAATTCTACTATCCACCGAAAACAAGTAGTTTTCACAAGTCAACGGTGTCTCAACCATCTCATCCATAGCGGTAGTAACCACCATGGGAGGAGACAGAGGAATATCTTGCAACCCAAGTCGCTTCATACATTGCATCAACACAAAAGAGCGTGTTTCTCCACAATCAAACAATACAAAACAAGGATGTTCATTCACAAAACACGTACCAGCAATCAAAGAGTTGTCACCCTTAGTCTTCCTTGCATCCAAGGTATAAACCTGACCGGTATTATTCCCTTGCACCTGACTCCCATTCTTAGGACAATCCTTCGCTACATGACCCATTTTGTAGCATTGATAACACTTCACACCTTCAATATTACACCTTCCGTAATGAGTCTTACCACAAGTACGACACACAGAAGGAGTATTAGGTCTAGCACTCTCCACTTATTTCCCTTTGAAGAGTAGTGGTCTAGGCCTAAATTCACTACTACAAAACGCAAACAACAATGCCAGGTTTACAACGGATTCATCTAAACCGTTGTAATAGGTTAAAATTTTCGCGCCCAGTAAGTAGTCGTACGTATAAACAGAAATCTAATGACGGTTATTTTAAAATACCGTAGTAATAGATATTGTGCAGCAAGCTTCGATTCCCACCAGTTAAACTTTTTCCATTTTTTTTAGTACATTAAGCGTTTGTCACTTAAGTCCATTATTTATAAAATAAATTGTAAATGATTTTACAACGGTTTATTAAACCAACCATTGTTATAGAACTTAACTCCATTATTTTAAAAATAAATTGTAAAATAGTTTACAACGGTGAAGTAAAACAACCGTTGTAAGAGGTCTACAATTCCACTACGGTTGTGTTTTCCAACCGTAATTAAAGGGTTCACTGGTAAATTAAAACAAAAGTTATTTGTATTATTTCTTTCAAAAGACACCCTAGTTGAACAAGCGAGCCAGAGACGACAGCGGAGACGTAAACTTTACCCTCTTCGTAGCTCAAATCTTCACACTCTCTTCGTTCATTTGATTCTTTAGCTTTGAAGTACGGTATTCTTCAACATCTTCATTCCATTTTTCTTTGTTTATGCTGTATATGCTCAAGTCAATATGTTTATGTTGTTTATGCTCAAGTCAGTATTAGAGTAAATGTTTTATATGCTTCAGGTTTAGATTTGCATATGCATTAAGTTTTTGGATTACATTTTGGTGTGTCATTCACATTATTATATGAGTATAAATTTCAGAAGTTGTTATGGATCGTAGTTGGATGAAAGATGATAGATTAGGTCCAGTTTATGAGAAAGGAGTTCTTAAATTTCTTGAATACGCTGATAAACATCTTCCCGAAAATAATGGTATCTTTTATTATCCATGTGTTCTTTGCGCGAATATCAAAAAGTGTAGAAATGATGAAATATTCCATCACCTTTGTTGTGATGGTATATGTCAAAATTATATAATATAGACGTGGCATGGTGAAGTGGAGGAAAGTCGTGTGTCACAAAGTCAAAGAGTCGATGAAGATGAATATATGGAAGATCAACTAGAGGATATGTTCCATGATATTGGGGAATCTTCTTTTAAGAATGCTCATATTTATGATACTTTATGTAGTAAAAACACTCCTTTATATAAGGGATGCACAAATTTTACACGATTGTCGGCGGTGTTAAAGTTGTTTAATCTGAAGGCAAAAAATGGATGGTCGGATAAAAGATTCACAGAATTACTTGAATTGCTAAAGGAAATGTTACCAAAAGATAACAAATTGCCGGATCGTTGTTATTAGGCCAAGAAGATATTGTGTCCAATGGTTCTGGAGTATATCAAAATACATGCTTGCCCTAATGATTGCATATTATACCAGAAAAAGTATGAGGACTTGTATCAATGTCTGAAATGTGGTGTGTCGCGGTACAAGCTGAAGGCCAACAGTGGTGATGACAATAACTATGACAATGTTAGTAGGAAGCATCCTCCTGCTAAAGTGTTATGGTACTCGCCAATACTTTCATGATTTAAGAGACTTTTTTCTAATTCGAATGACGCAAAGAATCTTAGATGGCATGCAGATGAAAGGACTTGTGATGGAAGCATTCACCATGTTGCTGATTCATTATAATGGAAGGAAATTGATTCATTATTTCCGGATTTTGGAGTTGAGCCAAGAAACCTTAGGCTTCGACTTACCACCGATGGAATGAACCCCTTTGGGAATCTGAGCACTAATCATACTTCGTGGCCTATTCTTCTCACTATTTACAACCTATCTCCTTGGTTGAGTATGAAGTGCAAGTATATACTGTTAAGTATGATGATTTCTGGACCACGACAACCTGGTAACGACATAGATGTTTATCTAAGTCCATTAATTTATGAGTTACGGCTCTTGTGGGATGAAGGCGTTGAAGTTGATGATGCATATTCTGGGGAAAAGTTTAAGATGTGTGCAATGTTATTTTGCACAATCAACGACTTTCCTGCTTATGGTAACTTGGCTGGATATAGTGTTAAAGGACATAGAGTGTGTCCTATATGTGAAGATGATACTTATTATCACCAACTTGAGTTTAGAAAAAATATTATTTACCTTGGGCATCGAAAATTTCTAATACCTGATCATCCTTATCGTAGATTGCAGAAGGCTTTTAATGGAGAGCAAGAGTTTGATGAGGCACCTAAACCTTTAACCGGGGAAGAAGTTTATCAACGGCAGGAGCACATTAAAGTTGTCTTTGGGAAGAGAAAAAAAGAAAAAGGGGCAGTTGCGAAAAATATTTGGAAAAAGAGGTCCATCTTCTTTGATCTTCCATATTGGTCAAGTCTTGATGTTAGACATTGTCTTGATGTGATGCACGTGGAGAAAAATGTGTGTGATAGTTTGATTGGCACACTTCTAAACATTCCAGGCAAGACTAAAGATAGTAATACTTCCTGTCTTGATATGGAGAAGATGGGTATAAGAAAATAGTTGGCTCCAATAGAGAAAAGAAAAAGAACTTATCTGCCTCCAGCATGTCACACTCTTTCTAAAAAGGAAAAGAAAATTTTCTGTGAGTGTTTACAAGGTATTAAATTTCCGCAAGGTTACTCATCAAAAATCAAGAGTTTTGTATCAATGAAAGACCTCAAGTTAATTGGTTTAAAATCTCATGATTGTCATGTATTGATGCAACAACTTCTGCCAGTGACTATCCATGAGATCCTACCAAAAAATGTGAGAGTAACTATAACGAGATTGTGCTTATTCTTCAATGCCATATGTAATAAAGTTCTTGATTTCAAAAAATTAGATGAATTAGAAGATGAGGCTGCCATAATCTTGTGTCAATTGGAGATGTATTTTCCTCCATCATTTTTTGAAATTATGGTTCACTTACTTGTTCATATAGTCAGAGAAATCAGAATTTGTGGTCCATTTTATTTAAGGTGGATGTATCCAATAGAGTGATATATGAATATCTTTAAAGGATATACGAAGAATCATCACCGATCGGAAGCTTCGATTGCTGAAAGATACATCACAGAAGAAGCTGTTGAGTTTGTACAAACTATTTGTCAGACGCAGATTCTATAGGAATTCCAATTTCTCGTCATGCTGACACAGACAAAAGAGGTATTCAAGGTCTAAATGTTAATTCAATGGCTCAAGATGTAGTTATTCAAGCACATTTCTATATATTGAATAATATAGATGAAGTTCAACCTTTCATAGATACTCACAAAGGACTTTTGAGGAAAAGATATCCCTGAATGAGTGACAAGTTGTTGTTGATAGAGCATAACAAGAGATTCATAAAATGGTTTAATAAAAGTGTGTCTAATGATCGTAGTGCATCTGAGATACTTAAATGGTTGTCGTACGAGCCAAATTTTGTGTCATTACTTGGACTGCATATAACATTGGTCATTATACCTTTTATATAGAATAAAAATATGATTGTAGTATAATACAAAAATAATGGGGTTATGGTTGAAACCGAATCGATGTATTTCTCTAGTTCGAAAGATAAGAATCCTGTATTGGCAACTACCACATTTTATGGTGTCATTGATGAGATTTGGGAGATTGATTATGTTATTTTCAAAGTGGCTTTATTTAAATGCAAATGAGTTTCCAATAATAATAATGGTGTACATATTGATGATTTAGGATTCACACGGGTCGACCTTGGCAAGACATCTTTTATGACCAAACCATTCATCATGGCTTCTCAAGCAAAATAAGTTTTCTATGTTACCGACCCATCGGACATATCGGGGAAATGGTCAATCGTTCTCCAAGGAAAACACATTCCTCTTAGTGATGGAAGTCTTGATATTCCGTCCACACCTTCTTACACAACACAAGTCCCTACCTCATATGATGAAGTTGATGGAGATGTCGTGCTCGCTATTCGAATCGATCATGGAGAAGGCATATGGAAAAATTAAAAAGTACGTAATTTAGTCTTTATTCATAATATATTAATTATATGTTATAGTTTCTAAATATTTTTACTAACAAGTATAATTATTTGAAATCATAGGTCTTTAGAGTCAAGACACCAAGAGACATGAAACCAAAACACCAAATTACAATTATGTGATGTTATGTAATGTGTAAACTGTAGGTTGTCTGTTCTGATAAATTGTAAGATATTTGTTACAATTGAATATGATACAACTGTGTGATGTTACATAATGTGTAAATTGTAGGTTGTTTGTTACGATAAATTGTAAGATATTTGTTACAATTGAATATGATACAATTATGTGATGCTATGTAATGTGTAAACTATAGGTTATTTATTCTGATAAATTGTATGATATTTGTTACAATTGAATATGATAAAATTATGTGATATTATGAATATGATACAATTAACATTATTATGATTACTTTATCACAAATGTTAGTTGTATTTTCTGTTGTGATATGGTGAACAATAATACAGGTTAAAAAAATGGATTAATTATAAAGTCAGTAATCTTTTTCTTAATTCTGCAGAATATGTAACAACGGTTATACATCATAACTGTAATAATATCTTATGCTTTAACAACAGTTATATTACACAACCGTTATAATATCTCGCACGCTGTCCAGAAAAAATAAATATCAAAACAGCGCAGCTGGGAATCGAACCTAGGACAATTACTTTATTACAACAGTTGTTTGTATAAACCGTTGTGATAGGTAGCGCTCTTTCCAGTTTAATACAACAGTTACTGGTCCGTGATTGTAAGTATCATATATACAACGACACTATACATAACAATGTCTGTACACGCGTGATTACATACCTTTCCCAACTGTTGTTAAATTGGTTTTCCGTAGTAGTGATTGTTGATTTGGTCTTCCTTAATCTTTCTGACCCATCCTACTCAAACCCCTCTCTTCTTGGACTCTTTTCAAACTATTCTTGTCTATATAGCATTGCCTTAGTAACTCAGTATGGGTAGTGAACTATCTTTGGGACACACTATGAGAGATCTCAGTGTTCAATCCAAGTAGAAATTAATCAATTTTACACTTCTCATTCAGAGCATACATAACCTGCCTAGAGTAAGCAGCTATGTCCTCAAACTTCTCAGCATAAGTAGCCACCGTCAAATTACCCTGCCTCAACTGTTGGAATTCAAACTCTTTCTGGGTTCTCAAAGAGCTAGGAAAAATACTTATCCAAAAAGGTAATCTTAAAATGTTCTGAAATCTTAGGTATTCCCTGGTTAGTCATCAGAGTTGAAGCATTTTCCCACCACCTCTCAACAGGACCTTTCAACGTGTGGGAAACAAACACCGCCTTGTTCTCTTCACTGCACTGCACTATCAGAAAGATTCTCTCCATACCAGACACACATTCATGAGCTTTCACGGGATCTAATCCGCCATGAAATTCTGGAGGATTCATGCGGAAGAAATCCTGAAAACTCCCATCTGCAGCTTCCAAAGCAACCACTGGAGGATGAGGACCACAATTCAATGGTTACATCGTTTGTTGCATGAATAAAGGGCATTGAATACCTCCATTACCACTTGGTGGTTCTGAATTTGTATTCTGAGTTCTAGTTCTACCCAGACCTCTGCGTCTGTCAACCACGATTCTTAATGTCATAAAAATAGGATTAAGTTTATCAGACTCAATACTATGAATATGGCATCAAGAACAATGATGACAACACACATATGAGGTAGAAAGAAATACTCATAATATTTCATGGCTAGGTCGAGGATACGACCTGCTCTGATACCAATTGTAACACCCACATATAATATATGTCTAGAATAATTCATATTATACATGGTTGCAAATTTGGTACTGAAATATACATGAGTTTCGAGTGGCACATTATATATATTACATGCCCAAAATACCAAAATATTAAAAGTGGCATAAATATATACAACATGTCCAAAACAACTAAGAACTAGATCATATCAAATGATCTTAAAATAGAGTTTTCACAGTGGGAAAAGCCATCCAAAAAGCTAAGATGAGTAAGGACATCAACAACTTTGTCCTTACCCTTAGAAAAATCTGAACTACCTAAAAAATAATCAACAACAGGGGGTGAGATAATAATCTCAGTGGATTCCCTATCTTATGGGTCATCTCAGCTTTACAAGGTTATAAAAGAATCCTACCTCAAGTCAAAAGGAAAGGGATAAGACTTAAGCTCACAAACGACACACTTTATGGAACATGTTGCTTGAGTTCAACAACTCAAACTATCACTAATCAGAAACCTCATCAAGGCATCTTTCCCCATCTAACCCTACATCTAGAGTTATCGACACATGTCACGGATCCTTGTATCTATATTGACATACGAAATGTATTCGGATCCAATGTAAACATTATCCACATGAATTGTCACTTCTCATGGGCCTTCCCCCATCACAAGTGTCTTTACCAGTAGTCTCCATTTGTACACACGAGAATTAAACCTGTCAAAGTAATAGTGTGTACATTCTAGAGGAGCTCTCTATATAAGCCTTAACTCTTGGAACGACACATCTCAAGGGATTGTTTCTGACTACGTGAGCACACACACAAACATGCGACAATCACAAGGCGAACACATTCACCTTATTCTCAAAGTAACACAAACCCAACACATATTCCATATAATGTCTCACCTCTCCACTAGACAACTACTTGTCAAGGATGCACACCTAGGCATAAAAAATGCACAAGCAGTGTCATCTAAGTCATCTATCATATCCTAGTTACATCACTAGTTCATTCCATTCAATTGTAATAAGGGTTTCCTCACTTTCTCAATACTTTTTCCCATATTTTATCATCATACATAATCAACCAAACACTCATGGTAAGCATGTATAATAATCATAATAATCATGTAAAACAATTCATAGTATCATAAGTCATCATAAGAAACAACCAAACAAGTAAACAAATAAATGGAACAGAAACTGTCAAAAGAATGTATGAATTGCTTCAAATGGAAGAAAAAGAAAGTGTTACTGATTTCTTCACCAGAGTAACGAGACTGGTGAATCAAATCAATATGTGTGAAAATGTTGACGTCAAGATCAATAGTTGTAAAGATCTTGAGCTAATTACTTCCAAAAATCAAACATGTGGTAATATTCATAGAAGAATTAAAGGATTTGTCAAGCATGATAAAAGTAGAGCTTCAATGGATACTTGAATATCATGAACAAAGAATGGCTGAAAAATCTGCAAGCAAGACAAAAAGTGATGTGACTCTGCAGGCACAACTAGATGAAGATAAGAAAGGTAAAGGAAAATGGAATGGAAACAAAGCTAGCAAAGGCTATAAAAATTCAACTGGTAGAGAAAACCAATAAGAAGTTAGTTCATCAAATCAGAGACAATCCTCAAGTCAAAGCAATCACATAGGTGGTATTGTAGGTAGAGGAAGAGGTGATGGGAGAGAAATTGGAAAAAAGCCATAATCAATGTCGAGGAGACAAGAAAGAAAATCAAGAAAGTGATGTAAGACTTGCAAGACAACAATAATATGAAGTGGTGTTGATGGTCACACAAAAAAAAGATTCAAAGATCAGTGGTATCTCGACTCAGGCTGCTCATCATAAATGACTGGAAGAAGAGATTGGTTCATTAACATCAACCCCTCAATGAAGAACAAGTTGAAATTTGCTAATGATAATACCCTAAGTGACGAAGGTATTTGTGATGTTCTTATCATGAGGAAGGATGGCAAGCAATCAGTGATTTCCAATATGTTGCATATACTTGGCATGAAAATTAATCTGCTAAGTATATGCCATCTGATCGAGCAGAATTAAAAGGCTGTGATTGAAGACAAGATGATGAGAATGCTATACTCAAGTAAAAAGTTAATCTTGAAGGTTCTTATGCCTCAGAATAGAACCTTTGGGATTGAACTTGATGTGTTAGAACACATGTTCCTGATAACTACAACTAGTAGGGATGAATGGCTATGGCATTACAGACTTGGTCATCTAAATTTAATGACATTAGCAACTATAAGAGAAAGAACATGGTCTAAGGATTACCCGAAATTCACATTCCAAGAGAATTGTGTGAGAATGTGTTCAGGCAAAGCAACACAAGAACAACTTCAGCAAAGATGCAAGAAGCAAGTAAAAAGCCACTCTTGAAGTGATTTACTCAAATGTGTGTGGTCCTCTCCATGTATATTTGATTGGAGGTAACAAGTACTTTGCTAAATTTATAGATGGTTACAACAGAAAGTTGTGGCCTTACTTGATTAAGAAAAAAGTGATGTGATTGATGTTTTCACCAAGTTCAAAGCCATGGTGGAAAGACAAAGTGGTCACAAGATCAAGACTCTGAGGATAGATGGTGGTGGAGAATATGTGTCGAAATATTTTGACACACTATGTGAAAGATAAGTAATTGTGTATGAGGTGGTGCCACCATACACTCCTAAACAAAATGGTATTGCTGAAAGGAAAAACATAACCATTATGAACATGTTGAGAAGTATGTTAAAAGGCAAACAGTTACCAAATGATTTATGGGGTGAGGTTTTATCCACTGCAACTTACATACTAAAAAGATGTCCAACAAAGAGGATAAAAGGTATCACATAAGAAGAATGTTAGTCTGGTGTCAAACCTAACTTAAGCCACTCAAAAGTGTTTGGATCCATTGCACATAGACATGTGCCTAATCAGTTGAGAAGAAAACTTGATGAAAAATCAAGCCAGATGAATGTAGTGGGAAAATTTGAGATTAAGCTATTGATTAACTTAACTCGTAAAGCAAGAGTCGCCACCGCACTTTTATTTTTCCACAAGAAAGGGAAAAGAGCGAACAAAACGTAAAGAAGTTCTAAAACAAGAAGTAATAAAAAACAGAGACAGGGCAAGGGGGTTGGTTACACAAAGGGAAAGTGTTAGCACCCTAAACGTCTATAGTACTCTATAGGAACCTCTTTGAAAATCTAGAGTTTGGCTTATAAAAAGGTGTTGTTGGCAAAAGATTGGTGAGGTGAGAAGGGAAGTAATTTTTTTAATAATTTTGTGTTTGACAAGACTTCCTGAGCCTCGTGCCTACGTACCCACAAAATGAAATGGAGGATCAAAACCTCATAGTTCGTGGTAAAAATAACCAAAATGGTTTGTTATGGTTCATTTTAAATGCAAAGACAACTTGCCATTTTAAGGAGTAAACTTCAACTAATCACCCATAAGTATGTTAAAATAGACCTTTGCATTACCATGAGAAGGGCTCTAACTTGGATAAAATCAACAAGTATGCCACTAACTCTCAAAGGTGTCAAAATGTCAACTTATTTCAAACAATACTATGGGGACAGGAGGATCACATCTCAACTATAAACGACTCATGTCTAAGCTTTATGAAAATAAAAATTAAAAGGAAAAGTGCACCAAGGCACAAAATGATTTGAATGAATTAAGTGTTTTTCAGGTCTTTTGAAATGGTCTTGATATTCTTAAGATTGATTAGCATTTTATTCAAGAAAAAGAGTTTGAAAATCACTTGACAAAGCCAAGGTTTATTATGAAAGAGGTTATACTTTGAAAGAAGAAGGTTTAGAAAATGAGATAAGGTTTTGGAAATTTAAGAAAAGGGAGGAGATGAAGAGGCTATCCTAAAGTGTTGTACCCCAAATTTTACCCCTTAGATGTCATAACATCTTGCACTTACATCTAGGGTTCAATCATCTGTGCATTGTTAACTAACCACCATATCTTGCTAGTTTGTTCTTATGTGAAAGCCAGGGTTGCACAGGAAAGAGAACAAAAGTCAATAAGCCAGACTCTCACATTTTTCAAGGTCTCCTAAGACATTTTTTGGCTCCATACAATCATCACAAGTGTTCACCAGTTTGGGTGAGATTCTTATGAGAAGCCATTTGTTCAAGAAAGATAGATGAGGCTCCAAGGTACAGCCATTTGGTCTTGGAGGCTAATTATGAAGTCCTCAAATCATGTGCTATGATTTTAATGAGATTGGGTCAAGAGAAATCAAGAAAAGATCATCTGGTCAAGAGTTGTGGAATTAGGGTTTTTACTTGAAGAATCATTGAAGAACCTTGTTGTGACCAACCAGTATCTTAAAGGGTTCATCAACCATTTGAGCTCACATACTTTCAAGAGATCTTATTCAACAAGAAATCAAGTGTGTTTGGTTCCTATTACAAGTGCCTTGAGCCACAAGATTCACCATGACTCAAACTAGGGTTTTATCAGCATCAGTCAACCAATGCCTTTGATTTTGATCAAGATATGTTTCCAAGCTTTGGGACATGATTCCACATGATACTGGACATCCTTAGAGGCCATCTATGGGCCTTGGAAAAGATTGAAGAAGCAAGATCCTCAAGGACCATACAGTGGAATTCCTGAGGAAATTAGGGTTTTTACTGATAAAGTCAAGACTCTAACTCTGATGTTATTAGACCAAAATTAAGTATTCAAGTCATGTCTCATCTTAATATGTTCAACCATTGACTGAGGGCATGAGAGATCACAAGGCATTTGTGAATTTTATTTTAAAAAAAACAAAAAAAAAGGAAGAAAAGAAAAAAAAGAAAAAAAGAAAAGCACTTCATGGCACTGACCACACTTTGGTGGCACTGGCCATGAAGTGTGGCGCCCACCATATAATATCATGGCGCCCACCATGAGGAAATATGGCGCCTGCCATGAAGTTGGTTTATGGCGCCTGCCATGAAGAAACATGGCATTTGCCATGAAAAATGTGGCGTTTGCCACCTTTCCCACAATCTGCACTTAAATAATTTTGTTTTAATTAAAATAATGCAAGTGGATCCAAGTCATCATGAAGAAAGAAAAAGCTTTTCAGTAAAAGCATGGGTCCTCTCCCATCAATATAGAAAAGAAAACCTATTCTGATCAAGTGAAGACTTTTCAAACTCAGCCACTTGCACTTGCACGAGAAATTAGAAAAAGGACAATCTTGGCAATAAGCACCAATCTAACCATGCTTCAAGTTCTCCTTTTTTCCTATAAATAGGACATTGCACTTCAGTGAAAAGGACACCACGAGATTCACCAAAAAAATAGGCTGAATACTCCCCTCATTTTCTCCCCAGTTACTCTTATAAAATCTGAATATTGTTGCAAGAGTTTGTCGGTTCGAGATTTCCACCATCCAACCTTGCAGTAGCTGGCATTTTGAGGAAGAAAAAGTTCGTCCATTTTTTCAGAATACATACTTGTGAAGAGGCAGTGGACCATCTCCACTAGGTAACTCTCACTTTTCTGTTTCATTTCATTTTCAAAATATCATAATCATGTGCTTCATACTGTTATGATATTTTCCTATTATGTCAATGATGGATTCTTGAATAAATGTTACAAATCATGAAGGTGTGATTTTCTTTTGATTTTATCTTAAACTAGGTTCATGGATGTTGTTTAAAAGAAGGAACAAAATAAATAAATAAAAAACAAACAAGTTGGGGCACTGGCCACAAGTTTATGTGGCACTGGCCACAAAGTGTGGCGCCTGCCACCACTCCACAAAGCATTTCATGGCGCCTGCCATGACAAAGTGTGGCGCCTGCCACATTATTATGGCACTAGCCATAACCTATGACGCCTGCCATGGGCAAGAGTGGCGTCTGCCACTAGTTTTGTGGCACTAGCCACAAAGTGTGGCACTTGCCCTGCTTTATATGGCGACTACCATTTTGTCACCTTAATTTAGTTTTTATTTATTTTCTTTTTATATAGTATTTTCATTTCCTTTCTAAAAACTTCAAAACCAAAAATATGCATGACAATCCTTGGATTTCTTCCTTGTAAAAATGATCAACTGATTCTTGAAAACCTTTAAAGATTTTCTTTGGAGTGTTTTGCAGCATGAGAGATATTTTGTTTGAAAATTATTCCTTGACCTTTGTTGCTAAGTTTCATCACTCACCATGTCTCTGTTTTCAAACTTGGAGAATATTATCTTTGCTTTATCCATGCTTGCCATGTTCATCCTTGAAATTTCAGCTTGATTAATGTTTACTGCCTATGAACCATTGAAATCATATTGTTCATTCAACTCTTGTTTATAAGTTGTTTCCCCTTTCCTTCCAAAGGAAAGTCTATCTATTGACCTTAAAGTCATAGATAGCTCATTACCAGCTTTGACCTCATAGTCATAGCCACCTCCCTCCTTGACCTCAGAGTCATAGGATACCAGCTTTGACCTCATAGTCATGGCCACCTTCCCCTTGGCCTCATAGCCATTCACCTCTTACAAATTAGAACTAAGTTAGAGTTCTTGGACTCTATGGGAACTCATCACCTTGAGTATTCACTTCCCCCATCACAACTTAGACTTAGAGAGTTTCTTAAACTCTACATGAGCTCATACTCATTCCCCTTGGAACTTTGACCATAGCCAATGGTTCCTCCTTCACCCTTAGTTAGGTGAACTACGGTTGCTCTAATTTTTTAGTTAGATACATAGGCATAAGATGCGACGTCTTGGCGAGCATACTTAGTGTACATACCCTTAGGTTTTTACCTTTACCCTTAGTAGATTCTTAGTAAGCAAACATAACATAACACAAACATAAACAAGAGGTTCCTGTAGAGTACTACAGATACTTAGGGTGCTAATACCTTCCCTTAGTATAACCAACCCCCGAACCAAGATTCTCTTATTAGGGTTTTCGTTCTTTACCCTTTCCTTTGGATAAATTAAAGCTCGGTGGTGAATTTCAAAGTTTTTTGATGCAAGTTAATTAATAGCTTGTTATCTTATTGCCAACGCAACAGAAATGGCGACTTCACTGGGGATAATATGAATATTTGAGGGTTAAGCCCACCTTGTTTATGCTTGTGTTATTCATGTTTTGCTTGCTATATTTGTATATATCTGTATATATCTGTATACCTGTTTTGTTTGGGTTCTTCTGTTTAGCAAGGTACTACTATAGAGTGGTGAGATAAGTCCTAACCCGGACTAGAGATCATTTATGATAGGATGATGGTATAGTCAAGGAGGCTTTGAGGGAGTCGATTCCCAAAAAAGTTGACTTAAGACACCATCACTCAGTTTAGGCCCTTTTTGAGAGTCTAGTCATGTTAAACGAGTGTATTCGTGAAAACGTGCTACTCTCGACATAGGTGCCATCGATTCTGAGAACCGTAGTTATCTCTAAACCCCACTTGACCGTTTTAGGATGTAGTGCGAGGACTATGAGAGAGTCTATTCTCGAAATGGTTGCTATGCGATACTACACTCAGACGAGATTCTCTTGAGAATATTATTGATTACCGAGTCATTCGAGAAGTCGATAATATCCGAAGGATGGGTTGTCGACTCTGGGAACTTCTTAGAACCCTGTTCTATAGTTGATAAACCCTAGTACACACCTTTTGGGACAGGTAGACCATGGCTCCATGCTCGTGATCTTCAAACCTAGGCCCTCTCTTGTTTGCTTGTGCATATTTGTGAATACTTGTATATGTGTGTTTGTGCATACATTCATTTATTCACGATAGCCCTTTGGTTTCAAGGAATTCAGATGCTCTTTCCTTTGCAAAATCAACAGAGACCATGGATTTTAAAATAAAACCTCTTCAGTCTTTCCAAAAAAAATGTTTGCAACTCGCTATTGAACTCCTTGAAACCATTTGGCTTGCATTTTGCATTTTTGCATGCACATTCGAATCTCATTCGCATTTCTCAGTCCTGAGTCTCTCTCCTTCTTCTATGTCTAGAGGATACCTAGCACTTATTCAAGACAATGACAACAATGAATGAATTTCTGAAGAACCAAGAAGTTTTGAATGAGAAAGTCAGAATCCTCAAGGGCCAAATGAGTTGGGTCGTGGAGACCTTATAAAACTTGAAGGTAAAGGAATGGCACATCCACCCTATGGCACCCAAGTAAGTTGTCAATTCCTCGTCATACCAAGGACCCGCCTTTGGAGAAACTTCATACCAGCCAGCATTTGGTCTTGGTATTGCACCAGAATATCATCATCATCAGGTGCCTACCAAAAGGGCAACCCAACCTCCAACGGTTGTTTTTCCTCGAAGTTCCCGAAACCAAAACAAGAAGAAGTGATATGTCAAAAGAGGCAAAGTTACCTACCAGCCCATTCCGGTGCCATTGAGAAAACTCTTCCCACTGTTGACACGGAACAAGTTGGTAACTCCTCGACTCCACAACCCTGTGCCAGGACCTTGGCACAATCCAAACCTGACCTGTGAATTCCACCAGGGAGCTAAAGGGCATGACTTGGATAATTGTCGAGCCTTAGAAGCTACTGTGCAAATGCTGATTTATGATAAGGATCTGATCCTTGAAGAAGATCGCTTGGAGATTAAATGCAAATTCCACACTAGGACAATGCGGCATACCATTGAAGAATACAAAGAGTTCGAGGCGAGACTGCTAAAAACACTGCAACCTCAGGAAAGTACGTCAGATGTCAATGTCTTAACTCTTGAAGAAAAAATCAAAAGACTTGTGAAGCCTCTCAAGGTTCAGTATCACAAGGAACAAGTGATTAGTGGCGAAAGTGTTCCCTCGCTTGGGCCCGGAAACTAAAATCTTTTGAAATCATTTCGCCAAGGTCGGTTGTATTTTGTTCATTTCAGTATTGTATTTCCTTTGCACTTTGAATTTGTATTTGCTTATAAGCTTTGTTGTACTTTCAAATTGGCAAGATTAATGAAATGTTTGTGCACCTTTTGATTAAGTCCATTCGTTTCACTCATTCACTTTTATGTTCATAAAAACAAAAAATATATCTTTATCTTATTTCACTCCACTTATAAAATTGTTGTTAAGCAAATATTAGGGAGGATGATGAAAACATTATATCTATAATTGTTGTGGTATGCTGCCAATTAAACATTGTCGGTGATGTAAGGCATTGTTTCAATTCCCAAACACTGGAGAAATAAGGAAGATAATCCCTCGTTAACCACTTCGAGCCTAAAAGTAGGAGTTTTCTATTCTTACAAAAAACCCTTAAATCTTAAACCTTGGGGTGGGTAGTTCTCAGTTTAACTTGGTTATGCATTCTAATGCAAGCGCTTCATGCAAGACACCAGTCAACTCTCTCAAATCAAATGACAATAAAAAAGAAGAGGTCTCAAAACCTCAACCAAGACAAAAAGAGGTCTCATAACCTCAAGCAAAGATAAAAAGAGGTATCATAACCTCAACAAAGACAAAAAAGAGGTCTCATAACCTCAAGCAAAGACAAGAAGAGGTCTCAAAATCTCAGCAAAAACAAAGAAGAGGTCTCATAACCTCAACAAAGGCGAAGACGAGGTCTCATAACCTCAAGCAAAGACAAGAAGAGGTCTCAAAACCTCAACAATAAAGTATAACAAGATTCTGCAAAGGAGTAATGACCACAAAGGTGTCTGAATCATCATCAACTATCATCAATTCATTCCTAGCCCATAGGAACTTGAATGTATAGCTTGAGTTAACTGAGCGTAGGATTGGATTTCATCACGAAGATTGGGTGGGGACAAATAAACTTTGAGTCTTTATCCTTTGTTTCATAAAATCGTGAACCAAGCCACGTTACAACCCTTAAAAGACCTAATTGAGGTAAGGTTGTTTTGATAGCATACTACAGCAAGGTTGATTAATCTGACTCCTAATGATCTTTTCTAAATTGCGTGTGTTGATCACCTCATCTGTCATTCTGTAAATGGCTAGACCCACCTTTATTTTTTTATTATTTAATCATTCCACCGTGTGTGTTTCACCAATAAACTTGATTTCAAAAGTTTGCATTAATGTTGCATTAAAATTGCCAATTTTTAAATGAACAATGCTTGTTTGCAAAATAATTCAATATCAAAAGAATCCCAACAAATGCAGCCAGCTAGGGAATTTGACTTGATAAAAGAAGCTCAGTCAGGGGGAACCAAGCGAAAGGATATGCCATTCCACCATTCCAAGAGCTATTGAATCAGGGGCAGAACTCTTCAAGTTCAAAATATTGGGGAAAACCTTCTCGAGGTCATCTTATGACAAGTTTGGACTCCAATGACCTACCAGCAAGGGCAAGTTTGTTCCCTAGTTATTTCTATCATAGTCTAAAGGACTTTGTATTACGAATATAGTTGAGTTGGGGCAGCTATGTCGAGGCTCATTTCTCTTCAAGAGTTTGAAGATATTGAAGCATATGGTATGCCATTTCTTCTGTAAAATCCTTTTGATGACCCATTCTCACAGACCTGTCAATCAGAAGCAGTCATGTCAAGATTCGACAAATCTCTCAAAGGTCAGCTAGTCTGGGACATCTCCTTCACAGATAAACCATTCTGAAGAACAAGTTCGAAGATTTTGTTATGCAAATGCAGTTAATCTGGGGCAGTGTGTCGAAATTCATGAATCTCTCCAAGAGTTTGAAGATATTGAAACACCTTGTATGCCAATTCTTCTGTAAAATCCTCTTGATATTTTCTTCTAACAGACCATGTAATTTGGGGCAGATGAGTCATGCAGAACTATTCATCCTTTGTGACATCCTTTGTTAGCTCTCTAGTAAGCTGTTACTTCACCTAATCTTGGCAATTCTTCAGTAAGGAAAGCAGTTCATGATGGTAATCCTAGTGAAGTCATGATGCTATACCAAGTGAAAGACTTTTTCCCTCAAAGAAGTTTGTAACATTGAAGTAGTGTTGCTGATTCTGCATTCATCCCCAGAAAGGGTCCAATCTGTTAAGACTGGTTGGGTATCCTTGTCGAGATGTTTATTTCATCTCCAGTCTCGCTTCCCTTTGTCTGTTTTGTCAGCATAAGCATATACATAGCATCTTAGCATTTTGCTACCCCCTTTCGGGTGTTTACCTGCTTTGTTCACTTTGGCGTTTATCTCCCCAAGTGACTGGGTTTGTCTATTCTCTCTAATAGAGTTGTCAGCCCTAGGCATAAAGTGCCCATCCTTCTGAATTCCCCACAGAGATTAGTTCTCGTGGATGATGGTTGGTTCAGTTATCTTTTCCATGCTTGGATAAGATAAATCCCCGTTTAAGCTCATTCCTCAATGGTTGGAGTCTTGTTTGACTGTATCTTTCTAGTTTGTTCCTAGATCAATTTTTTCGGTCCCTGGCAAGTGTGTTATTGGGCCTGTTTAGGTTGTTGAACCTAGTTTGAACGTGCATTTATTTTGCACTGTGTCTCGCAGGAAGAATCTTTTGCAGATCCTCATTGAGGACAAAATTATTTCTCCAGTAATGTTGTGATATCAACATCTTTGTGGAATTTATACCTAACAACAAGTAGCAATCTCTTGGAGAAGCTTGTTTTTCTATGGCGATAAGTGGCAGTCTCTTCTGAGAAGCTTATCTATCCCTAGTACTATCCAACCTTTTTGCAATCACAATTGGTATTCCCCAAGAAGTCTAATCTTCATTTATGTAACTCCGGTACTGACCTATCTGATACTTAATCTCCTCATATGGATACCTAAAGTCCAGTAATTTCTGGCATTGTTTACTTCAGGTCAGATATGAACCTTGGTCAGATATGAAGCAAAACCTCAGGTCAGATATGAACCTTGGTCAGATATGAACTAAAACTTCAGGTCAAATATGAACCTTGGTCAGATATGAACCAAAACCTCAAGTCAGATATGAACCTTGGTCAGATATGAACCAAAACTTCAGGTCAAATATGAACCTTGGTCAGATATGAACCTAAAATACAAGTCCAGCTCATACTGGCATTCAAAATCCAGCTCATACTGGTATCCAAAATCCAGCTCATACTGGTATTCAACAAGTCCAGCTCATACTGGCATTCAAAATCCAGCTCATACTAGTACCCAAAGTCCAACTCATATTGGCATTTCAAAATTCAGCTCATACTGGTATTCAAAGTCCAACTCATATTGGCATTCAAAGTCCAACTCATATTGGCATTCAAAATCCAGCTCATACTGGTATTCAAAAGTCCAACTCATATTGGCATTCAAGTCCAGATCATACTAACATTCAAAATCTAGCTCATACTGGTATCCAAAATTCAGCTCATACTGGTATTCAACAAGTTCAACTCATACTGGCATTCAAAATCCAGCTCATACTGGTATTCAACAAGTCCAGCTCATACTGGCATTCAAAATCCAACTCATACTGGTATTCAAAAGTCTAACTCATATTGGCATTCAAAATCCAGCTCATACTAGTATTCAAAAGTCTAACTCATATTGGCATTTAAAATCTAGCTCTTACTGGTATCCAAAATTTAACTCATACTGGTATTCAACAAGTCCAACTCATACAGGCATTCAAAATCCATCTCATACTGGTATTCAACAAGTCCAGCTCATACTGGCATTCAAAATCCAGCTCATACTGGTATTCAAAAGTCTAACTCATATTGGCATTCAAAATCCAGCTCATACTGGTATTCAAAAGTCCAACTCATATTGGCATTCAAAATCCAGCTCTTGCTGGTATTCAAAAGTCCAACTCATATTGGCATTCAAAATCTAGCTCATACTGGTATTCAAAGTCCAGCTCATACTGGGATTGCAAAATCCAGCTCATACTGGTACCCAAAGTCCAACTCATATTGGCATTTCAAAATCCAGCTCGTACTGGTATTCAAAGTCCAGGTCATACTGGCATTGCAAAATCCAGCTCATACTGGTACCCAAAAACCAGCTCATACTGGTATTCAAAGTCCAACTCATATTGGTATTCAAAATCCAACTCATATTGGTACCCGAGTCCAATCACTAATGGCTCATTAACCTTATTCCCAGCTAAAGTTCAGTCGTTATCTTTCATCATTTGGTGCGCACAAGTTTATCTTTGTCGTTTCTGGATTTTCTTGAAGATCCTGTTTGAACTCTTCAGTATAAGAAAATCCCAAAAAATCTTTTGTTGATGTCTATCCTTTTATTTCAAAATTGATCCCCAGTGGAGATTATCTCTTCTGTCTGGTTTTATGCCCAGTAAGAATGTGTCTTTTTTCCCCAGTGTCGTCCGGTCACATATGAACCGGTCGTCCATCTCCCTGGATCTTTCCCCAGTGGAGAACACCTCTCTGGCTCCTATCCCCAGTGAGGATCTGTAGGGTTTTCCACTTATTTTTCTATCCCCAATATTTCCTTGGAGTCTCCCCAGTTGAGTCTCTTCTGTTGGATAGTCTGTCTCCCCAGTGAGTTTTCCTTGTGGATGTTAACCTTATCCTTCCCCAGTAACCTTAGCATCTGCATTCCATCTAAGGGCAAAATTTTTGGTTTGCTATATTTAAATACCTTTCACCTGGATGTCCCGAGGACCTTCTTTCCCCGTGCCATCCGGTAAAGCTATTTAAATCGGGGCAACTGTTGTACTCCAAATTTTACCCCTTAGATGTCATAATATCTTGCACTTACATTTAGGGTTCAATCATCTGTGCATTGTTAACTAACCACCATATCTTGCTAGTTTGTTCTTATGTGAAAGCCAGGGTTGCACAAGAAAGAGAACAAAAGTCAATAAGCCAGACTCTCACTTTTTTCAAGGCCTCCTAAGACATTCTTTGGTTCCATACAATCATCACAAGAGTTCACCAGTTTGGGTGAGATTCTTATGAGAAGCCATTTGTTCAAGAAAGATAGCTGAGGCTCTAAGATACACCCATTTGGTCTTGGAGGCTAATTATGAAGTCCTCAAATCATGTGCTATGATCTTAATGAGATTGGGTCAAGAGAAATCAAGAAAAGATCATCTGGTCAAGAGTTGTGGAATTAGGGTTTTTACTTGAAGAATCATTGAAGAACCTTGTTGTGATCAGACAGTAACTTAAAGGGTTCATCAACCATTTTAGCTCACATACTTTCAAGAGATATTATTCAACAAGAAATCAAGTGTGTTTGGTTCCTATTACAAGTGCCTTGAGCCACAAGATTCACCATGACTCAAACTAGGGTTTTATCAGCATCAGTCAACCAGTGCCTTTGATTTTGATCAAGACATGTTTCCAAGCTTTGGGACATGATTCCACATAATACTGGAAATCCTTAGAGGCCATCTATGGGCCTTGGAAGAAATTGAAGAAGCAAGATCCTCAAGGACCATACAGTGGAATTCCTGAGGAAATTAGAGTTTTTACTGATAAATTCGAGACTCCGACTCTGATGTTATTAGACCAAAATGAAGTATTCAAGTCATGCCTCATCTTAATATGTTCAACCATTGATTGAGAGCATGAGATATCACAAGGCATTTGTGAATTTTATTTGAAAAAATAAACCAAAAAAAAAGGAAGAAAAGAAAAAAAAAGCACTTCATGGCACTGGCCACACTTTGGTGGCACTGGCCATGAAGTGTGGCGCCCACCACATAATATCATGGCGCCCACCATGAGGAAACATGGATCCTACCATGAAGTTGGTTTGTGGCGCCTGCCACGAAGAAACATGGCACTTGCCATGAAAAATGTGGCGTTTGCCACCTTTCCCACAATCTGCACTTAAATAATTTTGTTTTAATTAAAATAATGCAAGTGGATCCAAGTCATCATGAAGAAAGAAAAAGCTTTTCAGTAAAAGCATGGGTCCTCTCCCATCAATATAGAAAAGAAAACCTATTATGATCAAGTGAAGACTTTTCAAACTCAGCCACTTGCACTTGCACGAGAAATTAGGAAAAGGGCAATCTTGGCAATAAGCACCAATCTGACCATGCTTCCAGTTCTCCTTTTTTCCTATAAATAGGACATTCCACTTCAGTGAAAAGGACACCACGAGATTCACCCAAAAAATTGGTTGAATACTCCCCTCATTTTCTCCGCAGTTACTCTTATAAAATCTGAATATTGTTGCTAGAGTTTGTCAGTTCGAGATTTCCACCATCCAACCTTGCACTAGCTGACATTTTGAGGAAGAATAAGTTCATCCATTTTTTCAGAATACATACTTGTGAAGAGGCAGTGGACCATCTCCACTAGGTAACTCTCACTTTTCTGTTTCATTTCGTTTTCAAAATATCATAATCATGTGCTTCATACTGTTATTATATTTTGCGATTATATCAATGATGGGTTCTTGAATAAATGCTACAAATCATGAATGTGTGATTTTTTTTTGATTTTATCTTGAAGTGGGTTCAAGGATGTTGTTTAAAAGAAGGAACAAAAAAAAAAAAAAGTTGTGGCACTGGCCACAATGTGTGGCGCCTACCACCACTCGACAAAGCATTTCAGGGCGCCTGCCATGACAAAGTGTGGCGCCTACCACATTATTATGGCACTACCCATAACCTATGGCGTCTGCCATGGGCAAGAGTGGCGCCTGCCACTAGTTTTGTGGCACTGGCCACAAAGTGTGGCATTTGCCCTGCTTTATATGGCGACTGCCATTTTGTCACCTTAATTTAGTTTTTTTTTTATTTTCTTTTTATATAGTATTTTCATTTCCTTTCTAAAAAATTCAAAAACCAAAAATATGCATGACAATCCTTGGATTTCTTTCTTGTAAAAATCATCAACTGATTCTTGAAAACCTTTAAAGATTTTCTTTGGAGTGTTTTACAGCATGTGAGATATTTTGTTTGAAAATTATTCCTTGACCTTTGTTGCTAAGTTTCATCACTCACCATGTCTCTGTTTTCAAACTTGGAGAATGTTATCTTTGCTTTATCCATGCTTGCCATGTTCATCCTTGAAATTTCAGCTTGATTAATGTTTACTGTCTTTGAACCATTGAAATCATATTGTTCATTCAACTCTTGTTTATAAGTTGTTTCCCCTTTCCTTCCAAAGGAAAGTCTCTCTATTGACCTCAAAGTCATAGATAACTCATTATCATCTTTGACCTCATAGTCATAGCCACCTCCCTCTTTGACCTCATAGTCATAGGATACCAGTTTTGACCTCATAGTCATGGCCACATTCCCTTTGGCCTCATAGCCATTCATCTCTTACAACTTAGAACTAAGTTAGAGTTCTTGGACTCTATGGGAACTCATCACCTTGAGTATTCGCTTCCCCCGTTACAACTTAGACTTAGAGAGTTTCTTAAACTCTACATGAGCTCATACTCATTCCCCTTGAAACTTTGGCCATAGCCAATGGTTCCTCCTTCATCCTTAGTTAGGTGAACTACGGTTGCTCTGATTCTTTAGTCAGATACGTAGGCACAAGATGCGACGTCTTGGCCAGCAAACTTAGTGTACATACCCTTAGGTTTTTACTTTTACCCTTAGCAGATTCTTAACAAGCAAACATAACATAACACAAACATAAACAAGAGGTTCCTGTAGAGTACTCTAGATACTTAGGGTGCTAATACCTTCCCTTAGTATAACCAACCCCCCGAACCTAGATTCTCTTATTAGGGTTTCGTTCTTTACCTTTCCTTTGGATAAATTAAAGCTCGGTGGTGAATTTCAAAGTTTTGTGATGCAAGTTAATTAATAGCTTGTTATCCGATTCTCACCGCAACATAATGCAATAAAATAAAAGTTAAGGAAGGAAAGATCTAACCAAGATACAAGCCTTTGACATACCAAGCCAAAACTCCTAACATTTAGACTCAAGCAACAAGATAAACAATAAGATAAGCAGAGAAAACCAAGCATCAGATGAAAACCAAGTCTTCAAGCCAAGTCTTCATAAGAGGTCTCTCAAGGTCAAAGTGCCAAATAAGATCCAAGGTCTCAAGATATAACTCCAAAGAATAAGACAAGGAACCTAATTCTAAGTTCATCATCCATGAGCATATAATAGTCACCAAAAAGTCCAAGGAACATTAAGAGTTTTTTAATTATTTAGGCATTTATTAATGTCTTAAAAGAAAAAGAAAGTCCAAATGGACAAAGAGAGAAAAAGGCATAAACATAAACAAGATGAATAATATGATATGATAATAATAAGCATAAAATAAAGAGCATAAAAGTAAATGAGCATAAAAATAAAGGCATAAAGTTAAATTAATACAATTAAGGTTAGTGTTAATGAAGATATTTTGTCATTTAAAGTAGATTACTCAACTAATCAGCCCAACAAGTGTGAGATCTTTGAATCATCCTTTGAGAAGGGCTCTAACTTGGATAAAATCAACAAGTATGCCACTAGCTCTTTTAGATGGAAAAGAATCCACACATTATGGAGATAAGATATTTACATCTAAACTAAAGATGACTCATATCTAAAATTGGACCAATATGATGACTTTCTGATCAGGGACAAATTTAGCGCTGTGTTAAGCAATCGTAGCATAATCTATAAGGAAGGTCATACTATGGCAGACCGGTCAATAAAACTTTATGTACCATACATGTTAGAGATGTGATATAAAAATCACACTCCTAAAACATGTTGCACAGGTCAAAATAAAGTTGATCAAGACCTAAGTCAAGGAAAGGTGGATCTATTACATCAATCAACCTCTCGTATTACTTTGGACAAACTTATGCATCAATCCAAAGTACCTCAATTGATCAAATGATCAATAAAATGGTAGATTTGAATTGATGAAAATTTATCAAGCACCACTCAAAGTCTCATGAACAAGGTGACATTCAATATCCTCCAACTGATCTAAAGAAATGGTGAGAAAGAAAAAGAAAGGGATGAAGAAGAGAGGATCAAACAAAAGGACAAAACCAAATTGGATCCAAATGGTGATCAAGTCATCATCAAAATAAATAATCTATTTTGGTGGGTTAGGGTTTTCACCCCATCAACACCCAAGATCTATTGAGTTTGATGAGACTTATGATCAAATCAACCAAGATCCAAGGCCAACAGCAGTTAACAAGGGTCAAACAATATCAAAATGCAATAATATGAATTAATATGCACTAAAATAATTTTTAAAATTAATTTTAAAATGAAAATAAAGATAAAAATGCAAATGATGCATCCAATCAAATGAGAAATGATCAAGAAAAATCACACAATTTAGAAACAATATGAGGATGTTATATAAAATTTTTGAGAATTTTTTAATGCATAAAAGTATTTTTAAACTAATTAAAATACTTGAAAAAATAAGAAAATGATGAAAAATATCAAAAGAAGAAATAAAAATATGCAAAAATGCTCAGAAAATAAAAAATATTTTTATGAAACTATGAAAAGAAATGGAGTTAAAAATGTTAATATAACTATTTTTTATAATTTTTTGAAATTAAATGAAAAAAAGGAACACAAAGAAAATAAAAATAAATGATGGAAAAAACAAGAGTCGTTGATCTGATCAGAAGGTTGAGAATAGAAATGTGTTTAGCCATCAGATCTCATTTAATGAGATTAGAAGGTCCACATCATGAGAAACATGATGGACACTAAATGATGGCACACACATGATCCTATTTAAAAACAAAACAAACTTTGACCACAAGGATGCTTCTCCGGTCGTCTTCTTCGGTGAGCTCTTCATAGGAGTTCCACAAATGGTAAAGATAGATCATGAGACCTATATCATTGTGACTGTCTCATTGAAGGGAACTCAACCATGTCCACCATTTTCATTTATTGAAAACGTACATGGAGAATTTCATGAAAATGCAGAGAAAAACACATACACGAAAACAAAAATTAAATGATGTACAAGAATGATCAACATCATCTAGGATAGAGGAAACATTCAGCAAGCAAAGAACTACATTGTGGTAACTTGTTTGATTAAAAATGTAGCCTCAAACTACCTTATCCAAAAACGATCGGAGAAACTCTGAAACTGGATTTGGTTGGAGCAATTCAGGGACTCTTAGAGCATGGAATTTATTGCAGAAGCTTCAGAGGAATACGATAAAGCTTATGGAATCAAAAAATGGAAGTGAAAGTAGCTGGAAATCAAAACACGATAGCTCACTTTTTTGCAGATAATTTGAAGGTGGAACAGGGGTTTTCTAGCTCTCAAAAGTTGGGAATGAAGGTAGAATGAAACTCTATTTAGAGCCGAAGATGATGGAATGCTGAGAGAGGTGACTTGAGTGAAAATTTAGTGTAATCGTGTGCACCCTTGGTCATGATAAAAGTGTGGCTTGAATTGGCTCAAAACTCAGCCAAACCATGTGTTTTGCCACTCATTTAACTTCAGCCAACTTGGCTAATCATGTTTAGATGCATATCACATGCTAATTTGACTTGTAATTGAAGTTTAGTTAAAGAAAAAATCTGATCACGGTGCAAAACTTCAGTTTCAAGTTACCATGTTTGCATCAATGGGGCACCTTATACAAGAGATTTTTCATCCAATTCTTTTTGCAATTGATCAACATCATGGCAAAGATCACAATGTGCCAAGAAAGGTTTCATTTGGATGCTTGAGAATAAATTTATGGCATGTCAAAGTTGGCATAAAAATTTGGCAAACCAAACTTGAAAATTTCTAAGTCCAAATGGTTGAAAATGACTTTTAATGTATCGATGAATTCCATGGCCTTCCAAGCATAATTTGACTTTGGCCTTTGAAGAAATCTTGTAGAGTGCATCAAAAAGAGCATTGTGCAAAAATAATGAGCTCCATATGTTAAAAATTGAAGAAGTCATGATTCTTGAAAGTTGAGAAAAAGTCACTTAAAAATAGGCAAAATTTCACTAAGTCCACAAATGACCTATAATGTCTCCAAACTTTTGATGATCCTCCAATCGTAATTGGCTCTTGTCATGTGAATAGAAATTGAAGAGGATGTTGAGAAGAGTCATATGAAAAAAGAAGCATTCAAAAATATTTAGAATTGAAGGAGTTGTGTTGTTTGGAACTTTGGCTTGAAAATGTTGACTTTTAGGTCAAACTTCCTTGAATCAACTTGTGATCTTGGACTTTTCTTGCATTTCAAAATACATGGATCATCATATGAACTCAAAATAAAGTTCCCTTTAATGTACCTTGATTACATGTATCAAATCTTAAGGTTACTTGTTGATGAAGGAATGGAAAAAATACATGAACCTTTGACTTTTCTTGAGAAACAAGCTACTAAACTTTGAGATATCTTTGATAAAAATGAGATTAAATGATGCTTTGGATCAAACACTTTAAGATTGGAGGTCATGACTTGATGAAATAGCCCTTAGAAACCAAAGGTTGACCATACTTGACTTTGAGGGACCATAACCTTAGCTAAGGAACCATGCTTAATGTTCTTGATGCAAAACCCTACATTACAATGAAACAAAAGGTATACAAGACATGTTTCTTTTGGTATTTTGGTTAGTAGTTAGTGAAACATAAAGTGCATAAACATAAAGGAAAGAGATACACAAAGAGGTGTTTGGTGATCTCTGCAAAGCCAAACCCAAGGATGAAGGGCTAGGGAAGAACCAAGTTTGTGATCTTGATGCATTGTGAAGATGCAAATGAGGTGGGATCTTAGGGGTAAAAATTAGGGTATGAGAATGACCAGATATGATATCACTCAACTGGTGGATACAAATTGTTTGACCTAACAAAGAATCTAGTTGTGATCAGTAAGGTTGTGATCATAAATGAGCTTAAGGAATGAGACTGGAGTGAAAACTTCAAGAAGGATTTAGTGAGAATCTT
The DNA here is from genome assembly GCA_022829125.1 of Lathyrus tuberosus. NCBI lineage: Eukaryota > Viridiplantae > Streptophyta > Magnoliopsida > Fabales > Fabaceae > Lathyrus > Lathyrus tuberosus. Next base: position 5,392,481 of record JALAZF010000179.1, read on the forward strand.
ATGTGATGAACCAGCTAGTGAAGTTGATAGAGATGTTTAACAAGAAGAAATCAGAGGTCAAGCGGGAACAAGAAGACCTCAAAGAATAAGAAACATTCTTACAAGATTGCGAGAATGTGTGATCACATCAGCCCAGTGAACAAGCAAGTTGTGATCAACAAGGATGTGATCATAGACAGGCTTAAGGAATGGGAATGGAGTGAAAACATCAAGAAGGATTCAGTGAGAATCTTATGTGATGAACCATCTAGTGAAGTTGATAGAGAAGTTTGACAAGAAGAAATCAGTGGTCAAGCGGGCACAAGTAGAACTCAAAGAACAAGAAATATTCCTACAATATTGCAGGAATGTGTGACCACATATGAGATGTGGTAGATGATGAAGGTCAACTAGTACATTATGCCTTTTATGCAGATACAGAGCCATTCAATGTAGCTGAGGATTGAAAGACTCAAAATAACTTCATGCTATGGTGGAGGAGTTAAAATCCATAAAAGACAACAAAACATGGTTACTAATTGAATTAGCTATTTTGGAGGAGTTGAAACTTAGTATTTTTTGTGTAATAGTTGAGTTAGCTATTTTGAGATTACTTTGAGTGCAAGTAATCTCATTATAAATTGAAGGAGATTCTGTTAGACGACGACAGCTTGTCTAGATGGGGGGGGGGGGGGGGGTGTGAATAGACACCCAAGCCAAAATCACCAAATAAAATTTGGGTTTTAAAGTTATTTGAAAAGGAGAGCGCGCGGAAGGTTTTGGTATGAATCGACAAAAGTCTTCTATGCGAACCTAGTTATTGGAACTCAGATATGCAAAGCCAAATATGGAATAAAAAACACAATAATCAAATTTAACCTTTAATCGAGTATCACGTTATTACTCATTTAAACTAATTCACTTAGTAATGCTATTTCCAATTATAATAAGAAAAAATATTGAACTATGCAATTTATCGAACACTTGGTGTGTGAACGAATTTTTAGAATTTCCTTTGTGTTGTTGTTGATATGAAAACCACTTATAATCAAAAGTGATTATAATCTCATTACCAATCAAATTAAAACAAAAAGATCACAAGAAAATTCTTACGAGTTGATCGATTAATCAATGTTATTTGACAAATTGCTTAATGAAAAATAAAACGAGTAAAGAGATAATAGAGAGATCGACACGAGGATTTGTTCACGCAGTTTCCCACTTTTGTCCTCGCGTGTGGGTACGTCTGCGCCTAATTTCCAATGTGGAATTAGGATACTTTCTTACTATGCAAAAATTTGATATACAAGAAAAGTGTTCAAGAGCAACCATACAAACACTACTGGTTCTGATGTTGATTCAACCCCTTTTCTTGTTTTGATCTTGAGTAAGACCAAGACAATAATGAATGTCAATTGACTTGTTGATATTGCTACTCTTTTGCGTTCTTTATCTCCAAAGCTTTCGCGCATGATCAATTGCACCGATTGTTCCACAAGACTTCAATTCGATTCGCCGTTGTCTGTTACTTCCTTTGCGTTCTTTATCTCCAAAGGATCCTTTGCATACTTTGTCTGCAAAGGATTTCACAACGTCGCAATCCTCTCTTGAACGTCTTTCACGAAAACCCCCAAATCTGTACACGATCTTGGAGGACAAACCCGCGGTTTTTCCGAATGAAGACCCCTACAAATCTGAACCCGATATTCTCGGCTACATAAGAACCTAATCGGACGTTATCAGGCCTTCGCCTAGCTGGCACCCCAACAAAAGATTATTATGTGTGATTTGTCTGTGTGTAGACATAGGACGGAGGTTGAAGATGATGAGAAGATGCAGGCTAATTTGAGCATGAAAGATGTATTTATAGTTTTGGAAGATTGGTGGCAAGGAGGTAATTTTCGGAGTAAAAAAATGAACAAAACTGACCAACTTAAACAGCATGTGCCGGCCTGAACGTTGGATGTACCGGCACATACTGTCAAAATTAACAGCATGTGCCGACCCAAATGAAACAGAAGCTACAGCCTTATTTATAACAATAGATGTGTCGGCCTGAAGCACGTATGTGCCGACCCAAATGAAACAGAAGGTACAGTCGTATTTAGGACAGTAGATGTGTCGGCCTGAAGCACGTATGTGCCGATACATAATGTTGAAACTTACAGTATGTGCCGACCTGAAGAAGGTGCGTGTCGACCGAAACAAGACAAAAGCTACAGGCTTCAAAAATGAGTTACATGTGCTGGCCTGAGTTGCGTATGTGCCGGCATATGCAATGCATTTTTGTGCTGAAACTGATTTTCATGATTTTGGACAATTCTAAAGTGGGTTTTGATGATTCCTAAGACCTCTAATGCAAGGGTGCCACACATACTCAGAGCTGTTGTCCAATATACCAAAATGCGAAGTAGTTTCAATGTTTTGACATCATGCAAAACGTCTCATGGTGAAGTTGCACTTACATAATCTATGAAAAGAAAATAACAGAGAGAAATCACTTTGTAACCACTTTCAATATTTCAATGTAGTGCAGTTGCACAGTGCAATACATTCTTCTTCTTTCTCCTAAATTGTGTATTCGTAAAACCTAAATCTTTTCTTTTCATCTCTTCAAATCTGTGTGTAAAGTAGAATCATCTTGCAACTAAAGTGTGATTGATTAACTCTAGTAAAAAGTGAAGAGCAGGAGGCGCGATCAATCAAAAAGATTGATTCTTGTTTATCAAAATTGAATCGGATTATCTCCAAAATTGGAGTTAGTTCCAACATATTTTTCATTGAACGAAAATATAAAACTATTTTACATTGTGATTTCATATCCATTATACTCTTTCTTCATTGGCATAATATATACATGCAATTCATCTTCCTTCATCATTGAAATATCTTTGAACTACACCTCTCTCACTTGAAAAAAAAAAGGAATGAGAATAAAATAGAGATGAAAACAATATACTATTTAACTATCACATTTAGTAACGTGAATACTGCATCAACGGCCCAATTCAAACAAAAATAGGTGTAGTATTCTATTAGTATCTCATAAAAAAACTATTCTAGATTGACCTTGGTATACACCAAAATCCAAAGAGCATCATTTCCATAATTGGCTGCTTTGGGTTTCGCATTGTTTTGGCATCTGGTTTCGTTTTTGTCTATACAATGTTTTATGTTTTTTTTTTGTATTTTCCAGAAAAAACCTCCACTGTGTGTTTGCTTGATTAGGGTGTGCGACTGTTCATTATTAATAACCGCTGTCTTCGGAACATATTCAAAGTTAGACTGCATCGAGAAGCAAGCTAACGGGTCAATTAAATAAGTACTCCATATGGTTTTGTAAGGAAAAATTAATTTGTATTACATGTATTAATTTTGGAATCTATTAGTCCAGTAGTTCAATTAGCGGCTTATTATAGACATTTAGGAGTTCGTTTGGTTTAGCTATAACAGTTAGAAGTTGGTTGTTGTTAGGATTTTGTTAGAACTCAATCAATTTCTAACTCTTCTATATATTGAATGCAAGATCTCTTATAAAAATTTTAAACTTTAAATGAATAAACAATATGAATATGAGATTCACAACATCATAACTTAGTTTGATAAGTTTAGGAAAAAGCTTTATGTTTCCAATGTTTCATCCAATCTAGAACAACACGAGTCCAACTCCAGTCGAGGTTGTTATAGTTTTCATGATCGTGGAAGAAACTATCGAGTTAGAGGTCGTGGTCGCTCAAGAGGAGGCGTCTCAGGCTCAAGACCAACTCGTCAACTTTGTGGCAAGTATGGACATGATGTGTTCGATTGATGGCACGTGTATGATGAATTCTTTGTTCACTTGGCAAGCTCACAAGGTGTTCGAGATAATACTCGTGCCATTGAAAATCAAGCAAAGAGTAACTCGCTTGATGTACCTACCAAAACCAATCCTCCAATCGCAATGATGGCCACCACATCTCAACATGCCTACACTAAGGAATTCTCCTTACCACGAGTTGAAATCCCAAGTTTTGTTTGCAGATTCAGGTGCGTGTCACCATCTTATCTCATCTAGTTTTCTTATACATCACAAACTAGTAATTACATTAATTTGATATTATATGTATAGTTTAGATATTTATAAATATTGAATGGTAAATGTAATTGTATAAAAAAATAATGATTTAGACTTTTGCATAAATTTAAAATAATTTCGTACGGCGAATTTGGACTTAAATGTATATTTAGAGTAATATTTTTTTTAATTTTTTGTTTGAATTTAACTGGTCGTGTCCTGGTACAAATTTTAAAATAGTATTTAATATTTTTTATAATAATAGCAAGAATGATTTAATAGATGATAAAAATAATAAAATTATAATTGTATTCAAATATACATTTAAAATAATATTTATATATGATTTTTTGTTTGAATCTAATTGATTGTATTCTGTATTATTTCATAAATATTTCAATCAAATTTTCGACATTAGAAAAAAATATAAATGAATGATTTTCCAAAATGATCCAATAACATTTTAAAATATAAATTTATAACTCCAATTAAGAATGATAATTTTTTAATATTTATTTTATTGGCAACAAATAAAATTATTTAAAAATTACATTTAATATTCATAAATAGGATTGTTTTAAAAAAGAGAAGATAATGGGTCATTTATATCATGTCCAATTTTATTTTTAAAAAAACAACATAATTTTATAAAAAGAAGATTTATCTATAATATAAGAAGATTAACTGTTCTGGTTAATCCTTCCTTAGCCCTTGATTTTATGTTGCCACATCACTAATTGGGGGACAATTTGTGTCTAAAACGAATTAAATTGAACTAAAATCATGCGTAATTAGTTTCCAACAAATCTTTAGTTGCACAAATAACTCATTATATGGGGTAAATGTAATTGGATGGGCTAATAAAGTTGAGAAAGTGGCTAAAAGCAAAACAGGAAAAAAAGCATGGCATTAGTTGGTAAGGGCAAAAAGTTGAAATTGATGAATGGGAACAGTTTCCCAAGTCTGCGATGCAGGCTACACTTCACATGCTGTAAAAATGTTTCATGGAAGCAGATGAAAAAATATTCAAAAAGGATGGTAGTGTAGGACATTTGAAAACGTTTGTATGCAAACAAAATCTTCCCCTGGCGAAAAACAAAATTAGGGCGTACATCACAAACATCAAATGGCAAGACCGTATTCGACGGTTAAGGACATCAACAATACTAAGGAGCTTTGGAAGATGGCAGTAAGAATCTATCACAAATGGAGTGTTGTTTCAAAGAATAAACAACATTTTGAAATGATTGTTCTTGATAATGAGGTAATATTTCTACATCCATTATGACTTGGATTTGTTTTCCTGTTGGTTGGCTAATAAAAAATCCATAAAACAATCCATTTGTAACTTATGTGAAGATGTTTAAAAGTTTAGTGAACTGAATGATTTTCATATTGTTTGTATGATTTTCTAATGACATGTCTTTTTTAAAGCTTCTGAGTAAGATTTGTTTAACAAAATTTTTGTATGTTTCATGTTTTGACGAAATCTACTTCAACAATGGACACTTTTAACCTTTCAGGGGACGGATATTCATGTGAAAGTCCCAACAATGTATAAACAACTATTTGATTATGTGTTAACCGTTGGTAACACTTATACGATTGCAAATTTTCAAGTGTTGTTGAATGACCTATTGTTCAAGCCATCCGACCTCAAATTTGTGTTGCTGTTTACTGGCGGTACTTCCGTCACCGAAAAAAATAAGCATGTAATTCCGCCAAAAAACCTGAAGTTCACGCCTTTTGCAGATATCATTTGCGGCAAGTGGAAGAAGGATGTTTTAACAGGTTTGTATAAATGTAATTATTTGATTAATAATCAACCATCATGTTGTATTATGTTCTATTATTGTTCTGTAACTTATGTTTTGTTTGCATTTGTTGAATGTTGTAGACGTCATCTGTAACGCCCCAGTTTTTGTCAGTGTTGCCAGTTTTATTTAATAGAGTCGTTTTTTATTATTTTATTATTATATTATTTCATTTTTACTTTTATGTGGAAATATATTATTTTTCATTGTTGTGCTATTTTATCGCGTTTTGGGAACGTTTGCGAGGAATTTGAGTGTAGGGGTATTTTGGTCTTTTTGGGTGGTTAGATATTTTGATTTTTATAAAAATAGAAAAAAATAGTAAGAATGGAGAGAGGGAGAAGAAGAAAGAAAAGAGAAGAGAAAGAGAAGAAGAAAAAGAAGAAAAAGAGGAAAAACTTGTGGATTTAGGAACCGATTCAACCGACTTTTCAAATGCGAATTTATCGGGTAAGGGTGCGAAACTCGATTATACTATTTTTGCGTATGATTATGTATGTTTGCGTGGAAGTTTTGTTGGTTTTTCAAATATAGGTCGAAATGAGATAAACGAGTAAAAATCGAGGTTTTCACGGTCGGAAATCGATATAAACTGTATTGTATGATCACACTGTGTGTATGAATAATCGTTGATGTTTGTTTTGCTGTTGGAATTGAATTTGGGTGAAAAATGGGATTTTTGGAGTGGATTCTCGAAGAGGGTTTTTTCTGAAAATCGCAGAGCCCGCTCAGCGCGCTCCTGAAAAAATGTAACCTCATCAGGCAGTGGCGAGCCCGCTCAGCGCGCTCAAATCCCGCTCAGCGCGGTCTGGGACTTCAAAATTTTTACCTGTTTTCTAAATTCCGTAACTTTTGATCCGTAACTCGGATCGGGACGTTCTTTATACCGTTGGAAAGATTATGAAATGTTCTTTCTAATAAAAATGGGTTTTGAGATTGTTGGCCAATTTAATTATGTCGGTCTCTTGCATTGCATAAATCATTTATGGTTGTTTATGTGTGGATTTGTGGATAAATTGATATACGGATATGTGTTGTATTTGGTTATATATGCATGTTTATGGTTGCATATATGTGTGAAGATGCATTGGTTGTCATGAGTTCTTGTGTGTCAAGCATCATGATATGCATCTTGTGGGATCGTGAGCCTTATACAAAGAGGACTGAAAGCGATCGGATTGTGAGCCTTATACAAAGAGGACTGAAAGCAATCCATGAACGTCGTGTGCCCATGTGGGGTGTGAGCGACGGTTTGATTCCTGCGAGAATCTGCTATAACATCGTGAGCCTTATACAAAGAGGACTGAAAACGGTGGTTATAGATGATCGTGAGCCTTATGCAAAGAGGACTGCAAGCGATCGGATTGTGAGCCTTATACAAAGAGGACTGAAAGCAATCCATAAACGTCGTGAGCCTTAAAAATAAGAGGTATGAATATCCTTAAAAATAAGAGGACTGTAAGCGACGGGTGAACATCGTAGGCCCGACGGGGAGTTACAGTGATGTAACGAGCGATGGTTCCAGCAGAGTTCCTGAGTGAACTAGTGTTGAGATTTGATGGAGTCGGTACCGCATATGCATTTGCATAGAGTCGTTGTGTCGGTCTCTTTGCATCTGCATGGTTTATGATTGCATTGGTTATATGTGAAAAATCATGATTTATTTGATTATGTGTGAGACATTGTGATATGCATTTGTGATAAATGTATTGTGCATGATTAATATGCAATTGGGAATGGAGTAAGTATGTGATTGAGCTTGTGATAGCATTTGTGAATTGATGTGCATTCGTGACAAATGCATCGAGTTATGAATTATATGTTTTGTGTATAAACATATGCATGATGTGTGAATACGTGATTATGTGAATATAATCTGTATATGCTTTATGTGTTGGCATGTGATAATTGTGGTGAGAATACTTGATATGTGTATTTTTTGGTGTTATATATAATTATATGCATTTATATTATAATTGTGTTTCTCACCTTTCTGCTGTTTTATAATGCTCTATGAGGCATTGCAGATTAGATTGCTGGAGGTCTTTTTGTGAAGCTTAGGACTTCATTCTTTTGTCGGTCGGCTCTGATATGTGACACCGGGTAGTCGGGGGATCGATTAGGATTATTTTGCGATGTTGTATATATACATGATTCTGCTGATAACAGATAAACCTTTATGTGATATATATATATATATATATATATATATATATATATATATGATAGTCAGTTTTAGATTTTCCGCTTTTATTCTAAAATCTGATGAAATGTGGGTGTAAGAAACTGAGTTCCTTTGATGACTGCTACCCCACTGTTGCATATCTTTATGAGCAGGTGTTGTATGTTTTGTTTCAATATGATGTGATTCTCCCTGTCTATGCCATGATAATTTAAATATACTCTGATGAAATTTTGAATTTTTATTTATCGCTTTTAATAGCTTGGGGGTATAGATTGGGGGTGTTACATCATCAGTATGGTAACAGAGATTGGGTAGACACAACTACAGAGTGGGAGCAAAAAACAGCAAATCAATTTGGTTTTGAAGGACTTGGGGTATGTCTACAATACGACTTCCGCATTACTGGTCAGATTGTTATGTGTTTTCAAATTCATGTTGTATGTAAACATTTATGCGTTTGACATGTTTGTAGAAACAATACTATGCATTGTACTCTGTGGGAAGGGTATGCGTTGCAGTTCCATGACTACTGCCAAAAGAGGAAAGACGGTTCTTTACCAACTATCATCATTTTACAATTTGCAAAAGTTAAGGAGGAAGGTATACATTCTTTCTGTTTTCATATATAGTACGGTGATGCATTATTGTTTTTTAAAGACACTAATAATTTGTTGTTTCTTAAATGTATAGGGAAGTATCCTTTGAATGTTTCGAACATGTTCAACGTAACCAAGCTGCACATTAATGATGACTCACCTGACATTAGGGATTTCCTACAAAGGTCCTTTATTGATGACTGCATTACAATTTCTTTTGGATCTGAATTTATATATTATAAACTATTCCAAAATTAATGTTTTTTATATTGAAACTCTTATTCACCATAGGATACCAAAAATGGAAGGCAATCAGGGGTCATGTCAAAGTTTAACAACACAATCACGTAACTGGTCACAGAGGTCATCAAGTTCTCAACTAACACATTACGACAAATTCATGTGTAAGGCTGTCGTACTACCACTGGATCATATTATACAACTTAAGGATGTAAGAACGATAACTATAACGTCATTCCAACTGATCGTTTTTTGACCATTCATTTTTTATGCTCATGTGTGTGACAATCTAATACACATTCTTTCATAAAAGATCACTCAATGTGTCACCATCGCAACGACTGACAAGCTGAAAGCATCCCAAGGGGGTGGTATTACCAGGCATGCCATGAATGTCCAAGGGTTGCCAAGGGGGATAAACCACCTTACATATATGGTGCTGGCCATAATACGGAAGCTCAGATTTTCAGGTAATAATACCTTTAGATTTATGCTTTTATGCATTATTTTTATACCGCGCTATATGGACCTAAAGTACTACCATGTATAGGTATAAGGTAATGCTTGAAGTGATAAGTGATGGATGTCGTAAGACATTTGTATTATGGGACCGGGAATGCTCACAACTGTTGGAACTATCTGCGAGACAAATGCGCAACAACCTGCTTCAGGTAACACTACCTACTGCATTTGTCACACACACAATTCTATTGCAATGTCCTCATAGTTTTAAATTACCTTCCCATTTTCAATTAGGATGGAGTCACGAACCCTCTTGAATATCCCTTAGCACTTGATGCTTTGGTTGGTTTGAAGTTGGCATTCAAAGTGAAGTGGTAACCGTCCTGGGAAAATGCATCAGTTGTGTCTATATATCAGGATGAAATTGTTGTGAAACAGCTTGCAGGGTCAATTGCTCCAGCTTCGGTATGAAATGTTTATTGGTTTCTCTTAATTCTGCATGCTTACAAATTAAATATGAGCCTCACGTTTTGGTTTTCCCTTTGTTGATTAGACAGCCACATTGTGTCCCGTTATCGAAGACATGCTGTAGGTTTTTATATGTTGAGAATTATTTTTTTGTTCAAATTTGTATATATCTGCAGGTTTATTTACTGTTTTATTTCTTTGTAGATTAATGAAAGCTTTGATGAGGCTAACCCATTGGAGAACTGGGAATTAGTAGCCGTAACTTTACAAATCATCTCCTTCTATTATAGATGTGTTATTAGTTTTTCATTTTTTTTTACAAAATTTTCGTAACATACCGTATAATATGAATTTCAGGAGATTGATGTTACGTCCAATCATACTCCAGACCCGGTCACACCTGTTACCACGTCAAAGAGGGTGGCTAAATTTGTTTCGACTGCTTCTACTACTTCAAATGAATTAGAAGACTGCGACCATTCATCCACCAAAATGAAGAAGTTGATCAAAGTAGAAAAGTGAAGTTTTGATGCTGGGAAAAGTGATGAAATAAAGTTTGAATGTGTTTTTAAGTGCAGACATTATTTGGTAGCTGTTGTTGCTCTTATTTTGGAAGTTTTTGTAACCATGAACAACCCCTTTTGAATGTGTAGTTTTAAATGGCTGATGTAAAAACAATGATATTGTGTATCCATTATCTATGGATTATTTAATTTAATTATATATGCTATTTTGCGCAACATATTGTTACAAAATCAAAGCTGTATCAGAATATTATAGATATGCAAATGAATGACCATGCTGAAAATGTTTGCATCATTCCAAAAAAATAATTTAATATCATAAAAATGTTTTAACAATATCATATCAACCTTTCCAAGGATGGGGTTGTAACACAGTTGTGAATAACAAATATACGGATACCCCATTACTTGAGGTTGATCCCACATATGTTCCTGGGTTTATGGTGGGGCCCTAAACATTAATTGTTAGAATAGGTAGGACTTGACCCCCTGACTACCACCTGCCCTTTACCACTCTATGTCTGCAGAAAACATCACCTCACCTGGAATTTTTACACAATAATTTATACACTCTACATCTTCTAATTATGATTCACATATCCCAATACGGTTTGATACTCACTTTAGTTGTTTTTAATTGTCAACCCCAACCTGTTTTTAATTCGTAAGTATTATTTTTCTTTAATCAATTGCCAACATAAGAACTTATTTTACAGCTTTTACTTCACTGTTTCATAACAAATGGACCGTGCATTGGGATTATACCGTTTGTAACTATTACATTTCACAACAATACCTTTTCATTGTTTCATAATGTAGGAATTTCCTGTTAATAACTCTCCTCATACAAAATAACCTCAACAGTTGTGGTTATAAATATCCATATTTCACACACCATTTTCATGTTTTCTACTTATTAGAAAACAACATGGCTACGTGGTCATGGTGTTTGTATTGAACGTCATTCTAAAAGTGAAACATTGCAAAACCAAACTATTCAAACCTGCATTATAATCAAAGACTTTTATTATCAAAGGCTTGAATTAGATGAATCAGTATCTACCAACAAATGTGATGTTGCTGCTACTGCAAGAAAAAAAGAAAGCTTTGTCTTATGAACAAAAGAAACATGAGACAGCTTTGCACCAAGGAGAATGTAAATCCAGATGGTACCTCATCATCATTTTTCACTCCTTGCTCAACCAGTCGTCGCTGTAGCGAGCGATTTTTGTCGGTGACGCGACCACCTTATCACTGGGTTTTCCTCACCGCAATGGTAGGAGGGGGTGCTACTTTCTGATTTCTTATTTATCCCATGAAGCTGGAAGGGAAAGGGAAGCTATCTAAAACTAACCTTGCACACGAATGTTTAAATGAACAAACGCTTTAAAGAGATTGGGGGGTCAGGGGTCAGGTCATATAATGGGAAGTTGTCAATTACCAATCCTATATGTGGTTATCCACAGGATATTAGCGTTAGGTTTCGCTTTGTACTTGATGGTGTTTATCCGTTAATGGGTTGAAAAAGTTTCTTGGAAAATATGAGTGAGTGAGTGAGTTTTAGTTTTTTGTGGAAAATGGGGATGAATGATGACTAAGGTATGAAACCTAAAGTCTTTGAATGAAGGTACTGGACCTAAGGTTTTTTATTAGTATGCTCACTAAGATTTCGCAATCTTATGCCTACGTATTCCCGTTTAAACGAAACAGGGAAATCAGAGCAATCGTAGTTCCTCCTATTCTAAGGGAGGAAAAAGATATTTGGTGTCTTGTTCAAAGCCCAAGATTGAAGCTAAAAGGTTTATTTGTGTCTTGTTCAAAGCCCAAGATTGAAGCTAAAATGTTTAACTGAGAGAGAACTTGTCATCTCTAAAGAGGTATTGTTGATTTTTGTGTGCCTTGATCAAAGCCCAAGGTTAAAGCTAAGAGGTTGATTGACTCTACTAGGGAAATCCTTATACAAAGCCTAAGAGGAGGCTGGAAATGATTGACTCAACAAGAGAGTGCTTATGTGTCTTGTACAAAGCCCAAGATTGAGGCAAAAAAAAAGAGACTGACTCTTTGGGGATATCATTATACAAAGCCTAAGAGGAGGCTAGAAGTTTGACTTTTCCAGGGAAAATGTTCTATCTGTCTTGTATAAAGCCCAAGATTGAGGCTAAAAAGGGATTTTGACTCCGCCAGGGAGGTTTGTATATGTCTTGTGCGAAGCCCAAGATTGAGGCTGAAATGGGAAATTTAACTGACTCGGGTGAGGATATTTTTAGGTCTCTTGTACAAAGCCCAAGATTGAGGCTGAAATGAGTTTGACTCTGCTTGGGAAATCATTCCTCAAAGCCTAAAAGAAGGTTGGGAGGAAGTGACTTCGCTGGGGAAGATATATGTTTCAAGCTTAAGAGATGAAGATTTAGGTCTTGTACAAAGCCCAAGATTGAGGCTAAAAGGGTTTGACTCAACAAGAGAGCGCTTTTATCTGTCCTGTACAGTGCCCAGGATTATGGCTGAACAAGCTGGAGAAATTATTCTACACAACTTGAGAGGAGGCTAGCTCTAGCTAGGGGAAATCTTTTACATCAAACCTACGAGGAGGCTGAAAAAAAGACTGACTCAACAAGAGAGTATTTTTATCTGTCTCGTACAAAGCCCGAGATTGAGGCTAAAATGGTTGACTCAACAAGAGAGTGTTGAAAGGTGACTGACTCAACAAGAGAGTCTGAAAAGGTGATTGACTCAACAAGAGAGTCTAACAAGTTAATTGACTTAACAAGAGAGTCTAAAAAGTTGATTGACTCAACAAGAGAGCCTGAAAAAGTTAGCTCCGCTGGGAAGGATCATTGTACAAAGCCCAAGAGGAGGTTGACTTTGCTGAGGGAAGGTCATTATACAAAGCCTAAGAGGAGGCTATCTTTCTGCTGGGGATTATTGATCTCTAGGCAGGTCCAAGTGGGGAGTCAACTCTTGCTGAGGGTTCCAGAAGAGTTGAGATATCAGATGCCTTGAGGTTTTGATTTGGGATAGTGTTATACTGATGATAAACTAACCCTGGCTTGGGTATTTTTAGGAGAGAGACTGGGTTTTAGAACCCATGGGTTTAACTCTACTGGAGATCGATCCAGAATGATCGGGGTTTCTTCTTATGTTTGTAGGGAACTTTAGAATGTCTTTGAGACTCAAGGGGATTTAGATTGTCCGAGTCTACTGGTGTGGAAGAGTTTCAACTTTTGTATGATGCCCAAGAGGAGGCGGGTGTTTTAAGGGATGAGAATCAACCCTAAATTGGTCTGAGATTTGACACTGGAAAGACTGCTCTAGTAAAGGATGACTAAGTTTTGTCTTATACCTTTAAGAGGTCTTCAGGGTCCTTGTATTAAGCCCAAGAGAAGGCATGAGAACTTCTAAGAAGCCGGAGGGTCATTGTACAAAGCCCAAGAGGAGGCGGGGATGCTTTTAGGAAGCCCGTGGGTCTCAAACCAAGAAAAGTTCAAGAAATGCTATTCACCGAGAATAGATCATTTAGTGAAAGTTCAGAGGTTTGAAGAAACTCAAGAGATGCTATTCACCGAGAATAGATCAACTCTGGGGAGTAGAATTTCTTTGACAATTTCTAATGGTGACAGCCTGAGAAAAGGTTCACGAAGAATACTGCCTTTCTCTTTGTTCCATATTGTTTAAGCCCAAGAGAAGGCAAGACTGTATCTGGAAATCCCGTGGGGATCTAGTTTTGACTGTATTTAAAGAGTGACCAACATGGCTTTACCTAGTTGCCATGGAAAACTCTAAATAGCTATACTAGTATATATACATTTGATATATGACAAGTATCTAAGAGGATATGAAAGACGACTTACAGTGCGCAGCTTCCCACAATACAGTTATATATATTAAAGCATGTAAATGAAAGCAGATAAAACTTACAGGTGAGCAAGCTTCCATGCTGTATTGTTAGTTGTTTAAAGAAATTAAAGAAAGTTTTGATAACAATATATATATATATATATATATATATATATATGAACCTAAATCAAAGGGGAAGTTGCTTATGAAAAGATTGTTGTTTTGGAAAAGATTGTTGGGGCTTATACTCAAGGAGAGGCCCAAGGTTTAACAGTGATTACACTTTTGTTTTGAATATCGCATCGGGACTTATACAACGACTGAGGCCCACAGAGGTTTATTTACAAAAGGATTGGGTCTTACAACTCAAGGGAAGGCCCAAGGATGTTTTGAAAAATAAAGATGGGACTTACAACACGAGGGGAGGTCCATATGATTTTGTTTTGAAATGGAGATCGCGCCAAGATTCTTTTAACGCAAAGGGACTTATACAATACCTGAGGCCCAAAAATGATTTTGGTTAAAAGGGGATTGGGTCTTACACTCCATTAGAGGCCTATGGGTGTTTTGAAATATTTGATAAGGATCAAAAATCAAAGAAACCCTAATTTCATTTTCTTTTAAAAGTAATCCTTTTAATAAAATGAATAAAATGACAAAAATACCAAATAAGTCTAACTAAACTACTTGTGATTTTTTATTAAGGTTTGAAAAATGAGGTTTTAATCACAAGATGATTTAGGACTTATTTGATTTTGATTTTCAAGATGAATATTCATTTTTAAAAGGTTTAAAAACAATAAAAATGAATTTATTTACAAAATTATCAACTATATTAAATAACTAATATACATCTGATTTTTTGTGTGGAATATTTTAACATTTTTGTGATTTTTTGCAAAAAGAACCAATAAAAAATTATTAAAATTGAGAGAGAAATTAATTTTTCAAATCATTTAAAAATAATATGAAAAATAGTAAAAAAATGGAAAAAGTGGTAAAAAAGGGTATGGGCCGAGGGGGATTCGAACCCCAGACCTCCAAGTCACAGCGCGCGCCTTCTACTACTGGGGTGGTGATACATCCGTGTATCAAAACCACCCCATGAATACATAAGGGATGCCTTGTTTTAGGCCTGGGCAAGGCAAGGCAAGGCCAGCTTTTGGGCCAAAAACGTAAAGGTTGTAACTTTCTCATTTCTCCATGGATTGGGACAAAATTTAGGTCTATCCTGTCTAGAATTTCACAAGGAATCTAATGGTGCCCTTGGTTTTTTCAGATGAGGTCCCTATTTTAAAACCTGATGGTGTTTTTAAAATAGGCCTATAATTGCATTTTCTATGCTACCTCATGTTACAGGCAAGAATTACATGGAAAATTGGCTCAAACACAACATATACAACATGCATGAGAGGTGTATGATTAGTGAACTTCAAAGCAATGCATATTTCAAAGAGTTCAAGTTGTGATGCCTACCTCTTTGGGAGTTTTTTGTGCTATCTGCCAAGTTTCTTGTGCCAGAAGTAATTTGATGCTTTAGACACTCTCAATTGATCCCTTAGGAGCTTTTAGAAAGGCCACCACCAGCTGGAATCCTCAGGAACAAGTTTGAGCTCTTTCTTGCAAAAGGGGCAAAAGTGACCAATATGGCAACTCTCTCAAATGGTGTTCCAGATATGGGGAACCATTTGGGACCATTCAAGGATGATATTTGGAGTGTGTTTAAGGTTTTATCTGGTTTTGAAAGTGACTGAATCAAGACATGGCTTGAAAAATGCAAAAAAGTCCAATTTTGAGGTTTTGAGATGGGACTTTGTGATTTTGGTGTTATAGGTAATATATGAGAGTTTGGACAGCTTAGATATGACATATTGGATGTGTTTGGATCATGAGCTGTGATGGAATTGCTCTCTAACTCAAAAACTCAGAGGTACCTTGCAAAAGAAGGCATTTTGGCCTAAAGAGAGGGATTTTGAGGAAAGCATCAGTTTGGGTGCTTTGGTGTACTCAAACTGATCACAATTAAGGCCTATTTATAGTGTGTCAAGTTTGTTTTGGCATCAATAGTGAATGGAGGCTGCAGCAGGCCTTTGGCCAATGTTATGCAAAAGGAATCTCAAGTCTCCTCTAGTAATTGACTTGAGATTAGAGCACATGCTTTGTAGCTTTGGTTCAGAGATAAAATTGGACTGAATTCAGTTGGAATAGGCTCAGTTCATGCCACCTTGGTGCATCCATTGAATGCTTGGAAACAAAATTGGAGTCTTGGCACTTTTTAGCTCTTTTAGGTTTGGCATGGCTACTTGTAGATTCTTGGACTTTGGAGGCTTGGAGATCAGATCATCCCCCTTGGATTTGATCCTCTAATGTGTCCAAATTGATGACAAGGCTTGGATTTATCAGATTTGGACAAATCGAGCAAAATGCACAAATTCTACCTTGTAAAAACCAGTTCAGGATGTCATGTTCCAAGGGTTATATCTCCTTGCTCAAATGGAATTTGGAGATGATCTGGTACTTTTTGGAAAGCCCTCATGGCATACTTCAACTTTGATGTTTACCACTAGACCTGGTTTGACTTGGATCAAGGTGAAAGCTGCCCCTACATTTCGGAAAAAGTAAGACAGATTCTGACTTATTGAAAATTTCACTAAGTGTTGGAAAAATGCCATTTTCATGTTTTCAGCCATTTTGATCACTCCATAACTTAAAATCCATGAAGAATTGGAATGAGATGTAGTTGACACTTTTAAAGTATGCCATGAGAGCTATAAATCCACCTTTGGACCATCCAAAATGGTTGCTTGGATCTCAAGTTATGGTCCTTGGAAGTTGGTACCCTAGCCACTCTGTTCCATAACTTAGAAAAATTCTAAGTTTTTTATGGTTACCCCTTTTACAAGTTAACTCACTTTCTTTGATTTTTCTTGATGAATGATGATTCAAATCACATATTAACATTATTTTAGGGTCAAGGAACCATAATTGTGCAAAATTCCAAAAAAGTCAAACTTGATCTTGTGCACAGTTGACTTTTTATCGGATGAAATCCGAACGGTGCGATCCTTTGTGAAATCAAGTCCTTGACCTAAATCAAACCTAATGGATATGTTCCATAGGTGTTATAGGGTGTATTGAATCATGTCCCAAGGTTGTGGAGCATGTCTTGGTCAAAAGTCAAAGGTACAATTGACTTTTCCCTCGAAACCCTAATTGTGGTCCTGATGAAATTGAAACTTGTAGATCAAGCTTCTTGGATCAATCCATTGTTTCAAATGGATCAATGTAGTGTATTGGAGACCCTCAAATCATGTCTTGAGGTCTTGGCTCATGTTTTGTCCTAAAAGTCAACTTAGGGGTGAATTAGGTCAAGAAACCCTAATTCCTGATTTTTTGGTAAATGCATCCCCTGAGGTTAAATTGACTTGATGATTTGGTCCATGAGGTCCCTTGGAGTATCTTGGGTTGTGCCTTGAAGCATTGGCTCATGTCCCGAGTAAAATTTCCACCTGGAGGCCTCAGTCGACCAAAACCCTAATTTGGTGACACTGGTGATCTTGAGGCTTGATCCACTTGGAATGTTGCAACCATGTGCTTGATTCTTGATGTGGGAGTCCTCTTGATCCTTTATGTGGATGTTTGAGAGGTTAGACAAGTTGAAGATCATGTCATTCCTTGATTGATCCTTTGTCTGAGTGCTCTGAGAGGACTTGAAACCCTAATTCTTGATTGTAGTGAATGCTCAACAATCCTTGAGGAGATTGATAAGGCATGAAGGTACATCCATATTGTGATGATGATTTGTACAATGATGGGAAATCTTGGTGGTCAAAATTTAGGGTATGACAGTCGCCAACATCCAACACCATTGTGTAACAACATATCAAACACACTGCATACTAATTCATCTGATCATCATCACTGCGAAAGAACCAGTTTTAAAAGGGCAAGAATTCTCATTCCTTCAAGACTCAATCTTATCAACGTCTTCAACATTGTCACACCTCCTCATACATCCGGTATAATTGCACCAAAAAAGAGAACTCTACACACACCGGCTTCTACTTTGGAAGGACTACAACCTAGTCAACATTCAAACATTGTGACAGCTTCAACATCTGATACCGACAATTCCCTAAACTCCGAGGCAGGGGATAACTTTTAAAACAGCTCAGATGATGACGACGACCTTAACTCATTCCCATTAGGAAGTTCTTACGATCAAGGTATACACTTTATACATCAGTTGGTGTTATTCATACCATGATGAATATACTTTCGTTAAATAATGTTAAATGCCAAACCTGAATGTTGTAGTTATGTAACTTATACTATTTTCTTCATTTACAGTTTATTATGACATTGGGGACCGTATATGGGAATGCCAACATTGTCGCGCCTGTATGTGGTATCAAGAATGAATAGGCAGGTCAAGACACTTAACTGTTCCAAAGTTCACACTATGTTGCAAGGGAGGAAAAATTGTGCTTCCACTGCTTCAGCCGCCTTCGCCTCAATTACACAAACTTCTCTTTGATCGTATTGGCCACCATGCTAAGAATTTCCAAAACAACATTCGAACCTATAACGCAATGTTTTCGTTCACATCCCTTGGCATGAAATTTAATACAGGCAATACGGCGGGAGGACGGGGTCCATCTACTCCTCGACTACATGGTCAGACATGCCACCGAATAGGGGAAATGCTGCCTGAATTAGGACAACCACCAAAGTATGCACAACTATATATCCACGACACTGACAACAAAGTTGACAACAGAAAGGAGTGTTTCAAGTAACATGCTTATTCATGGTTCCTACTATTGCACCATTTCCGTACCTTTTAATGTTGATGCTTCACATTTTCACTTTTTTTCAGGGACAATAAACACATCAACATGTCTATAGTTAATACTCTGAAGCTCATCTTAGATGAGAATAACCCTTATGCAAAAGCTTTTCGAATGGCAAGAGACGTGTTGAGGAATAAAACTTTTCAAGATTTGAAATTAAGGCTTATCTCAGAAAGATCCACTGACGGTCGCGTGTATAACTGTCCCACCGTGTATGAAGTTGCAGATCTGATAGTCAGGGATATAGATTCTACGTCTAAAAGAGACATAATAGTACAACAACGTGATGGTCAACTTCAGAGGATTGACGAATTCCATCCAAGTTACTTGGCGTATCAATACCCCTTGATTTTTCCTTATGGTGAAGATGGATACAGGCCTAACATACTCCATAAATTTATACACCAGAAAGTTGTTACGAAACAAAACCGTTAAACAATCAAAGATTGGCTCTGTTTCCGGTTACACGAACGAACGGATGAGGCCAAAAACCTGCTGCATTCAATAAGACTATTCCAACAAAATTCTGGTAGATGGTTACACCATGATGGAAACTGAGCGTCTCAATTGGTTGAGGAAAAACCAATCAAAACTATGTGTCAGAAAGTATAAAACCCTTACTGACGTCTGTGGTCATTCACAGTAGGTCCAGGCAGGCAAAGCCGGCAGAAGAGTTATTTTGCCGTCGTCCTTTGTAGGTGGGAAACATTACATGAATCAGCTGTACTTTGATGGCATGGCTATATCCAGTGCAATTGACTTTCCTGATTTGTTTACTATGTTTACGTGCAATCCCAACTGGCCTGAGTTTACACGGCTGCTGTCCAAAGATAATCATAAACCACATGACAGACCTGATATTGTTTCAAAGGTCTTCAAAGTCAAATTCAACGAACTCATGATAGACATAACAAAACGTCATGTGCTTTGTAAAGTTTTGGCATGTACATGATGTTTGTTTTACACTGCCTCTGAAATTGAAATGCACTTGCTATATGAATTAACACTTATGTTTGTCTTATGCAGTCATGTATACAATAGAATTCCAAAAGAGGATTTTCGCATGCACATATTCTAATATTCTTACATCCTCAAAGTAAGTATCCAACACCGCCTAACATTGACAACATTATATCTACCGAAATTCCAAGTCCGGTTCAGCATCCAAAATTGTATCAATTGGTAACATCACACATGATGCACGGTCCTTGAGGTTTAGCCAAGCTGACTTCCCCTTGCATGAAGAATATAAGATGCTCCAAGTTTTTCCCAATAAATTCAATGAAGAAACCATTGTTGATAGCGAGGGATATTCACTATACAAACGAAGCTCTACAACCCATACAATAATAAAATCAGGAATTTCATTGGACAACCGGCACGTTATTCTGTATAACCCAAGATTGCTTCTTAAATACGAGGCTCACATCAACATGGAATGGTGTAACCAGAGTACCTCCATTAAGTACCTTTTCAAATACATTCACAAGGGATACGACCGAATCACGGCTGCTATTGTTCCAACAACAAATTCATCATCTGGTGGATAGAATAGAGTTGATGAGATTAAGGAGTATCTGGATTGTAGGTACGTTTCGCCAAGTGAGGCGTGTTGGAGGATCTTTTCTTACAACATTCATGGAAGAAAGCCTGCAGTAGAGCGCATGTTTTACCATCTTATAGGTGAGAAACCTGTCTACTATACTGATTTGAACGAATGGAAAATATTTTGGAAAAGGCAAGCGTAACAAAATCTATGTTCACTTTATGGTTGATTGCAAATTCACAATTTGTTGAGGCACAACATTTAACTTATGCTCAGTTTGTAAGCAAATTTGTCTACGTCAAAAGGAGTAGAACGTGGAAGCCCCGTAAAAAGGGTTTTACAATTAGCCGCTTGATTTGGGTTCCTCCGACAACGGGAGAGCTGTTTTATCTTAGGATGATGCTCATTGTTGTAAGAGGGCCAAAGACTTATGAAGACATTCGTAAGGTGGGGGAAGTACAATACGAGTCTTTTTGGGATGTTGTTTACCATGAAAATTGGTAAACAACCGCTGATCTTCCAAATCTAACTTTGGTGACTCACAGGATCGATCAGATTGAACCTAGGACATGTGCTAACAATTAATCTAAGGTAAATTCTAAAGAAACAAACACTTCGACAGTACTCATAAAGAAAAGTTCGTTGGAAATACAATCTAAACAACGTTTTAAAGTGTTAAGTTAAAAAGGCTGAAAAATGTAAAAAGAAGGTCGAAAGCGTGCAGTAAAGGTTGAAAATATGACAAGTGCATAAACATAACTTGCATTAAACGGAAGATAAAAACTCAACGAAAGATTGAAGTAAATTGCATTGAAGGATAAATGGTGTTTACATCACGTACATTCTCACAAGACTCTTTTCTCAACACGCGGATACTTTGAGTAAATTTGGAGTTACTTGTACAAAGTGAACACAACACCCAAATCCTATTGCTAGAACCCTTATTTATAATACTAAAACTAACTGCTATAAATTGCCTGAAATAATCAACAAATGACAAGTGTCGCATTGCATGCTTCCATTGCTTTGATCCATGCCACTTGTCTTTCTTCAAGAGCGAACCAAAGTAACCACTCCCTCCTTTATTTGAATTTGAATTTCCCAACGCCATGCATTAGCAGCGTGGTCGGTCGATGGTGACCTCTTCAATTCTTAGAAATATTTTCTAAGTCCCAAAAGCATCCTCTCTTCTTGTGAGCATCTTCGACTAAAACCCTATCATACAGATCCTGTCGAAAGCCTTTCAAAACCTCTCCAAGAGTTTAATATTCCCATCATTACTTCCAACTTCATATAGGCGTCGAATTTATGAGGTAACAAATTTCCCCCCAAAAATGTCTTTTTCGAAAGTGCTGAAGAAAAGGGCATTTTTTTATAGTGTCCATTCGACGCCATCTTTCGATCATGCATAGGTGTCAATCAAAACTGACTAACCCATGTCTCAAGAGACTATTCAGTTTCTTTTCAATCAAATTTATGACATCACAACCAATTATGATTATGACTGAAACGTCTCCTCAGAAATCACATCAAAACCCAAACCATCATAACCTCTCCTAAAGTCTAGGAGATCATGGACATAGGCAGCAACTGTCACCGCCCCTACTTTGGCTCATGGGATTACACGTGTCCCACTAGCTCTAGCTCCTTAATGATGATTAGTGACCTTTTAGTGTTTCCAAAACATTTTATAAATAGTCTCCTCAAAAACTATTTTCATTTTTTAACTCCAAAGTATCCACAGCGCACTCTCTCCTCTCTTCCAAAATGTTCAACCCTTCACCTTCAACAAACCCATTTTCTTCAAATTTTCACCAATGGCTTCTTCAACTGCTACTACTCAATACCCAAAGAAAACCTAGAAACTCCAAGGTCAAAATAGCGTACCACTACTTCCTCCATTCGCCACACTAAATGGACCCAAGGTGGTAAAGAATCAGCAATTCATCCCTGAGCCTCTCAAGGAGGAACAAAGACACGTCTACGAATCCCAGGTACTGATTCATATTACCGTTTCTGGGAAACCATTAGCTTTATCTGGTCCCTTATCTTCTTTAGATACAGATTATACAGCCATTAGTGACTTTTCCCATCATATCGTAAAACCAAACCTTTAGGGCAGAAAGACAAAGCTAGGGTAACATCTGAACCCCATGACAATGTAGCCCTAAAGAACATAGATTTAAAGTATCTGAATGATGGGTCTAGGCTATTTAGGGCAACCCCGTATTTTAAGGATTCTGACCTCTATTTGAACTGGTTGACCAAGTTAGAGAAAGTGAAAGCAGAAACTTGGAAGAACTTAGGAATCTACGACTTGATCATGATGTCGAAGATAGGTTCCGCTTACTGTCCAACTTTGTTAGCATCATCTTTGTATTTTTGGGATAGTACCCATTATACTTTCCATCTCCCTTGTGGGATGATGACACCCACTCTCTTCGACATAGCTGCTATCACAGGGCTAAGACCACATGGGTTAATTTACGACCCTAAAATAGATGCTCTAGACACTATAGGGTTCGCCACCACCAAACACACTTATACTCATTTCATGAACCATTGCCACGACAAGCAAACTGACACAGTAGAGGACAAAAAGCACATAGCGTTCCTGGCGATGTGGCTTTCTCGCTGCGTATTCTGTACCAAATCCTTGCAGGTGGCAAGAAAATATCTGACTCTAGCCAATCAATTACATCTTAATCTAGGAATTTGCCTAAGCGAGATGATATTGGCCAGTCTGTACGAGTCTTTGAGCGAAGGTGCTGGTCGCCTGAAAGACCAAGAGAGCAACGGGAACCTCCTGCTATCAGGACCCTTTTGGTTACTTCAGCTTTGGCTTAATGCCACTTTCGAAGCCAACCTCCCCAAGAAAGGGTCTGTGGACGAAGATGCTGCGGAGATTAAAGAGAGACGAGTCGAATGGATTCGACTGGTGCAACTGACCCCAAACGAAGAAGGACAGACACTTAGGGCATCCTGTCATACCCCAAATTTTGACCACCAAGATTTCCCATCATTGTGTAAATCATCATCACAATATGGATGTACCTTTGTGCCTCATCAATCTCCTCAAGGAATTGTTGAGCATTCACTACAATCAAGCTTAGGGTTTCAAGCCCTCTCAGAGCCTTTAGACAAATGATCAATCAAGGAATGACATGATCTTCAACTTGTCTAACCTCTTAAACACCCACAAAGGATCAAGAGGACTCCCACATCAAGAATTAAGCATAAGAATGCAACATTTCAAGTGGATCAAGCCTCAAGTTCATCTAATACAAAGTCAACTGACGCAGAAGGTCAAAGTTTGACTTTTGGTCAACTTTGAGGTTCACAAGCCATTACTCAAGAAAATATGATGGATGATTTAATTTGATCAAATTTAAATCAAGAAATCATGCAAAATTGCAAAATTGATCAAATTGAAAGAAACTTAGAAATTTTTTCTTAAGTTAAAATCATGTTCAAGTGCACAACTTTTCAAGGTTGTAACTATTGGTCCAAGCATCCATTGATTTTGATTAAGGGCTACTTTTAAAGAGGGTATTTGATACTTCAACATTGTAGAAGGAATCAACTCAAAATATCATAAGGATTGAAAGATATAAGTGATCAAAGTTGGGAATTCTTAATGTCCAATGTTCTGACATTTCATAGGACATCATTAATATTTTTCCAGCAAGAATGTCCCAACTTCAAGGATGTTTTTCTCCATGATCCAAGTTGATTCAGGAAAAACCCTAGGCATGAAAATTGAAGTACGTCATCTCACCTTTCCAGAAAGTCCTAGAAAGCTAATTTATCATTCTCGAGCAGAAAGTTATGATCTCTGCAAAGGCATTGATAAAATAGAATTTTCATGACAGCTTTTAGGACAGATTTGATCACACAAGTTCAAGGTCAATTTTGACAACTTTACAAGTCTTATATTCACAAACCTTGAACATCAAAGTTGAAGTACGTTATCTCAGCTTTCCAGAAAGTTGTAGAACGTCCATTTATCACACTCGAGCATGAAGTTATGGACTTTACAAGAAGGCTTGCTGCAGCTGTTTTTTAGGACAGATTTTGTGCACTTTTTCTTGTGCCACACAATTTTCAAGCTTTGTCACCATGCAAGACAAGCATCAAAGATGCAATTCACTTCAACTCAAAATATCATAGTGGATTAAAAGATACAAGTGATTAAAGTTTGGAATTATTAATGTTCAAAGTTGTCAGATGTTCCAACATTTCATAGGACATCATTACTATTTTTCCAGCAAGAATGTCCCAACTTCAAGGATGTTTTTCTCCATGATCCAAGTTGAACCAAGTCTAGGGTTAAACATCAAAGTTGAAGTATGTCATCTCTGCTTTCCATAGAGTCCTGGAACAGCCATTTATCATTCTTGAGCAAGAAGTTATGGATTTTACAACAAGGCTTGCTGCAGCTGATTTTTAAGACATGTTTCAGGACAGATTTGCACATTTCTTGTGCCACACGAATTTCCAAGCCTTGTCATCATCTTGGACACATCTGAGGATCAAATCCAAAGGGGACAATCACTGAGTCAAGCCTCCAAAGTCCTTGGAACAAGAACTAGCATGCCAAACCTAGAAATCCCTAAAAGAGAGACAAGACTCCAATTTTGGATTGGAGCATTCAATAGATGCTTAGAGGTGGCATGGACTGACACATTTGCAACTGAATTCAGTCAAGATTCCTCTAACAAGTAGGGAACCAAAGCTCTGTGCTCTAACCTCTAGTCAATGGCTAGAGGAGACTTGGATTTTCATTGGCCAACATTGAACAAACCTCTGCTGCAGCCACCATTCACTATTGCTGCCAAAACAAACTTGCTCTACTATAAATAGAGCTCATTTGTGCTCAGTTTGAGTACACCAAAGCCATCAAACAGATGTTTTCTTCAAAATCACTTCTTTCACTCCAAAATGCCTTCTTTAGTAAGGTAATTCTGAGTTTTTGAGTTAGAGAGCATTTCCATCACATCTCATGATCCTAACACCTCATAAACATCATATGTAGGTGATCCAAACTCTCACAAGTGACTTGTAACACCAAAATCACAAAGTCACCTATCAAAACCTCAAAATTGGACTTTTTTGCATTTTTCAAGCCATGTCTTGATTCAGTCACTTTCCAAACCAGATAAAACCTCAAACACACTCCAAATATCATCCTTGAACTGTCCCAAATTGCGCCACACATCTGGAACACCATTTGAGAGAGTTGGCATTTTGGCCACTTTTGCCCATTTTGCAAGAAAATGCTCAAACTTGCTCCAGAGGTTTCCAGCCGATTCCAACCATCCTAAAAGCTTCTAAGAGTTCATTTGAGGGTGTCCAAAGCATCAAATCATTTCTAGAACAAAGCACTTGGTAGGTTGCACAAAATCTCCAAAAAAGAGGTAAAATTCACAACTTGAATTCTTTGAATCATGCTTTCCTTTGTTGTCCACATACATGCATCATATTAAACAATTCTTGAAGCAAAAATGTAGTCCTTAATGTGTATGTTATGATCCTCCTACTGTTTGCACTTTAACATGTTCATATGTGGAGTTTATGTTGTTTTAAACTTAAGGTGCAGATCTGGTTTTTTGCCTTGTATGTGCTGTAGATTAAGTTTCAGTATGTATGAGTGATACCATTGGATTCCTTGCGAAAAATTGGTCAAGATAGGTTCTTACGAATTTTAATTTCGTTAAAAATTGAGAGAGTTATGAGTGTTGAAAGTTTGATAAGCAAAGATGTTTAAAATCAACATGCAATTCTGGTTTTTTACTTTGCGTGTTCTGTACATTAAGTTTCAGTGTGCATGAGTAATACCATTGGATTCCTTGCGAAAAATCGGTCAAGATAGATTCTTACGGATTTCAATTTCGTTAAAAATTGAGAGAGTTATGAATGTTTGAAGTTTGATAGCAAAGATGTTGAAAACCAAGGTACAGTTCTGGTTTTTTAAGATGTCGAATGTGATGTTGTGACATCTTCCTTTTTTCTCTTATCTTCAAAACTCATGAAAGATGTCGAATGTGATGTTGTGACATCTTTCCTCTTTTTCTTAGTTTATCTTCAAAACTCAACCAATTCTTTTACATAGCAAAAATCATCATTTTCCAATTTTGTTTTACACACTTCTTATTCATACTCCATAATATTTTAATCCACAAAAAAATATTATTTTTAGATTATTTTTAATATATTTAAAAATATTGTTTTAAATTATTTTAAATGCTTTTAAAATGATTTATTTTTCTTGATTTTTAAAACCAAAATGATTTTAAATATTCATGTGGATAAAATACTTTTTCATAAACCTTAATCATTGTTTATAACATGATTAATGATTTTATTTGATATTTTTATCATTTTTTTTACTTGATTTTTCTTTGAAAAATGCCTTTAAAAAATGAAATTGGGGTTTCTTTGATTTTCACCTTAACAAATCTTTTTTCAAAAACACTTTGGGCCTCTAATAGAGTGTAAGACCCAACCCTCTTTGTACAAAAATATTTTGGGCCTCAGTTATTGTATAAGTCCCGATACGTTAAAAATCTCGGCGCAATCGCCATTTTCAAACTGAAAATCATCTGGGCCTCCCCTCGTGTTGTAAGCCCCATTTCTTTTCCTAAAATACACTTTGGGCCTCTAATAGAGTGTAAGTCCCATCCCTTTTGTAAATAAATATTTTGGGCCCCAGACATTGTATAAGTCCCTCTGTACATTTACAAAGTTCGGCGCGATCGTCGCCTTTTAACAAAAAAGACCATTGGGCTTCTCCTTGAGCTATAAGTCCCATTTATTTTCGTTTTAAAACACTTGGGCCTCTAATAGAGTGTAAGACCCAATTCCTTTGTAAATACCAAAATTTTGGGCCTCAATCACTTGTATAAGTCCCACGTTGTTTCCAAAATCTCGGCGCGATCGTCGCCCTTTTCAAAATCATCTGGGCCTACCCTCGAGTAGTAAGACCCGCTTCTTTTCTCTAAATCATTTTTTTGGGCCTCTTGAGAGAGTGTAAGACCCATTCCCCTTGTACAAAAATATTTTGGGGCCTCAGTCACTTGTATAAGTCCCACTGTACAAACTCATATCACCGTGCAATCACTACTAAAACCCTGGGCCTCTCTTTGAGCTGTAAGCCCCAATCTTTCCTTTCAAAGCACTTTCTCCTTTGATTTTGAAATATACTGTAGTTTTCAATCTTTCTTTGTTGAACAACTAACAAAACTGCATGGAAGCTCTACAACCGAGTAAGTGTTTATATGCTTTCATTTACCGCTTTCATATACATATAACTGTATTGTGGGGCTGTTTCACTGTAAGTCTTCTTTCATAAACTCATATCGACTGTGTAATAATAGTATAGATATTTAGAGTTTCCCCGGCAACTACGTCTAGCACTAGGTAAAGCCGTTTCGATCATTCTTAGAAATAGACAATACTAGATCCCCCATAGGAGCACCGGATACAGTCTTCTCTTCGGCTGTCCTCCTTAAGAATTGTCAAGAAACTCTACGCCCCAGAGATGATCTCTTCTCCGTGAATTGTATCCCTTGAGTTTCTTCCAAATTCTCGAACTTTCCTGGCTTGATCTATTCTTTGTGAATAGCCTGTCTTGAACTTCTCAGGGTTTGGGGACCCACAGGCTTCTTAAAAGCATCCCCGCCTCCTCTTGGGCGTTGTACAAGGACCCGTCGGCTTCTTAGAAGTATTCACAACCTCCTCTTAGGCTTCGTATAAATGATTTCTTCCTTCGGGAATGATAGTCTCCTCTTGGGCTTCGTACAAATTGTCCCTCGGCTTCTTAAAAGTTTCCAGCTCCTCTTGGGCTTCGTACAAATTGTCCCGACGACCTCCTAGAGGTATAGGAACAGAAATTAGTTATCTTAATGGAACAATCTTTCAAAGAGTCTAGATCTTTCTACCGTGAACGTACTACTACTGTTTCTTTAAGCATAGTACAAAAGATAAAACTCTAGACTTGGACAATCTAATTTCCTTGAGTCTCAAAGAGATTCTCAAGTCCCTTTCAAAAATAGGAAAACACTCGTAGACTCAGACAGTCTCAATACCCTTTGGATTTCCCATTTCCTTAGAGAACAGGAAATAATCCCGATCCTCAGATCAAATCCATGAGTACAGTGTTACTCATATAAGAACTGATTTTCTTGTTGAACCAACATATTGGACCTGTCACTCAACTGAAACAGTAACCTTTTAGCCTCCATCTCGGGCTTCGTACGAGATACAAAGACTCTCTTGTTGAGTCAAACCTTGTAGCCTCCATCTCGGGCTTCGTACGAGATACAAAGACTCTCTTGTTGAGTCAAAACTTTTAGCCTCCATCTCGGGCTTCGTACGAGATACAAAGACTCTCTTGTTGAGTCAATAGCCTCCATCTCGGGCTTCGTACGAGATACAAAAACACTCTCTTGTTGAGTATAAAAGACTCTCTTGTTGAGTAAATCACCTTTTAGCCTCCATCTCGGGCTTCGTACGAGATACAAAATCACTCTCTTGTTGAGTATAAAAGATTCTCTTGGTGAGTCACCATCTTTAGCCTCCATCTCGGGCTTTGTACGAGATACAAAAACACTCTCTTGTTGAGTATAAAAGATTCTCATGTTGAGTCAACCCTTTTAGCCTCTCTCTTGGGCTTTGTACGAGACACATAAAAACTCCCTCTTGTTGGGCCAATAGCCTCCTCTTAGGCTTTGTATAAGGAAAACCCCGGTTGAGCCAGTCAACCTTTTAGCATCAAAGTTGTTCCTCGTTCATAGTATACAAACGTCAACAACTCCTTTTCCTTCATCTAATTGCTGTAAGCGGCAAGCCTCTGGATTATTTACATCCATGCCACTGTCCCTCTTTTAGCATGAGAAATTCCTAAGGAAAGATAGCATTGCTCTACACTGAGTTAAAGTCTTCTCCTTCAGGTTGGAACCCCCTATAAAGGAAATTATGGCATTACCGGATTCACATATCCCAGTTAAAGTAATTCTCCTTTATAAACAGTTGTGACAAACAGACCCTCTTTAGAGATGACAAATTCTCTCTAAAGACAACACCTTTTAGCTTCACATCTTGGGCTTCGAACAAGATACAAATAGACCCTTCAGCTTCACATCTTGGGCTTTGAACAAGATACAAACCACCTTCAGCTTCACATCTTGGGCTTTGAACAAGATATAGATCACCTTTCGCTTCACGTCTTGGGCTTCAAACAAGACACCAAAACACCCATTTCCTCCCATAGAATAGGAGGAACTACGAACGCTCTGATTTCCCTGTTTCGGTAAATGGGAATATGTAGGCATAAGATTGAAAGAAAAATCTTAGCGAGAACACTAATCCAAAAACCTAAAGTAACCTATCTCCACCCAATCTGACAAATTCCCCATGAATAGTCCCAGTTTTCCACCTTAATAAAGTAAGAAGAAAGAAAGGCCCCATTACCGTATAGCATCCGTAACCTAACAGACCGCTGTTTAAACTCAGTATGCAAGCAGGGTTAATTGGAGACATCTATTTCCCTTCCTTAGTTAGCTCACAATAGGATAAAAAATTAATCGACCTGTAGTAAACCCCAAAGAGCGACAGCGCTTAAGAACTGCGTCCAAACTCGCTCGCTACAGAAAAGTGGCGCCCACTGTGGGGCCTTCTCGTTCTTTCTTACAGCTTTAATCCTTTGACCAGTCATTCTCATGGCGGTGGCCACCACAGAAAAGTGGCGCCCACCGTAGGGCCTGACTTTGGAAACTCAAGGTGAAAGCCTTGGACAAAACCTTCACTAGAATTTCGCTGGGAATGAGACTTTTGTTGACTTCACTAGGATCTTAGGTCAAAAACCTTTAAGTTGGGAAGGAACCACAGAATGGCGACTCCGTCGGGGAGCCATTTTCTGTCAGGAACATAGGATTCATAGCTCTAAAAAGTCTAGGACATTAGGACAAATATATATACTGCTTTTCCTAATTGATATAGGTGTTTATTTTTTTGCTAATGGGAATGCGTGTGATGCCCCATGTGGAAAGATTGAGTATACACCTAGGAAAAACCTCTTTTAGTGGTGCGGAAACTATCGGAAATGGTTGTCACGCGATACCACCCTCTTCTGAAGGTTCTTCAGAAAAACATCACCTAGCACGGTGTCATACCCCAAATTTTTACCACTAATATTTCCCATCATTGTGCAAATCACCATCACAATATGGGGGAACCATTCTATTTCATCAGTCTCCCCAAAGATGGGTGAGCATTCCCTACAATCAAAATTAGGATTTTAAGCCCTCTCTGAGTGCTTAGACAAGGCATCAATCAAGGAATAACATGATCTTCAACTTGTATAACCTCTCAAGCATCCACAAAGGATCAAAAGGACTCCCACTTCAAGGATTAAGCACAAGGCTGCTCCCTTTTAGGTGGATTAAGTCTCAAGATCGACAGTGTCACCAAATTAGGGTTTTGGTCGACCAGGGCCTCCAGATGGAAATTTTTCATCTGGGCACAAGCCAATGATCCAAAACATAACCTAATATACTCCATGGAACCTCATGGACCCAAACATCAAGTCAATTTGACCTCAGGGGATGCATACATCAAAAATCAGGAATTAGGGTTTCTTGACCTAATTCACTCCTAAGTTGACTTTTAGGGCAAGTCTTGAGCCAAGACCTCAAGAGAGGGTTTGAGGGTCTCAAATGAACTATATTGATCCATTTGGAACAATGGATTAATCCAAGAAGCTTGAGCAACAAGTCTCAATTTCATCTGCACCACAATTAGGGTTTCGCGAGGAAAGTCAACTCTAACTTTGACTTTTGACCAGGACATGCTCCCAAACCCTAGGACATGCCTCAATACACCCTATGACACCCATGGAACATGTCCATCAAGTTTGATTTAGGTCAAGGACATGATTTCCTGAAGAATTGCACAGTTTGGAATTCATCTGATAAAAAGTCAACTGTGCACAAAAGTCAACATTGACTTTTTGAGATTTTTCACCAAAATGGATTTTTAACCCCAAAATGATGTTAATGTATGATTTGAATCATCATTCATCAAGAAAAACCAAAGAAAGTGGGATAACTTGTAAAATGGGTAACCATAAAACTTAGAAATTTTTCTAAGTTATGGAAAAAGTACCACTAATACACTAACTTTGGAGGGTCATAACTCCTAAACCACATGGCCATTTTTTCTCATCCAAAGATGGATTTTTAGCCCTCATTACCCTCTATAAAAACTTCAACTAGACCTAAGTCCAATTCATTAAGGATTTTGAGTTATGGAGTGATCAAAATCAAGAAATCACACTTTGTTAAAACACTTAGTGAAAATTTCACTAAGTCAGATTTGACCTCACTTTTTGCCAAATGTAGAGGGATTTTTCACTTGGAATCAAAAGAGATCAAAACCAAACTTGTTCAAACAGTTGTTGTATCATGTAAGGGCTTTCCAAAATGGCCAAGAACCTTACCAAATTCAACTTACATCATGAGATATGACATTGGCAAGTTGCCTTACTGAAATCTGTCAAAGGCAAGGCAGAATTTGCAACTTTGCTCGATTTGCCAAAATCAGCCAAATTCAAATGCTCCTATCCACTTGGACACCTCAGAGGATTGAATCTAAAGGGGACAATCACTGAGCCAAGCCTCCAAAGTCCATGGAACAAGAAATAGCATGTTGAAACTAGAATGGCCAAAATAGGGACAACGCTCCAAATTTGGATTGAAGCATTCAATGGAACCATCAAGGTGGCATGGACTGAGCCATTCTCATCTGAAATCAGTCAAGACTTATCCAAGACCAAGGGAACCAAAGCTCTGTGCCCTAACCTCTAGTCAATGGCTAGAGGAGACTTGGATTTTCATTTGCCAACATTGGCCAAACCTACTTACCAGCTGCCATTCACTATTCCTTGCAAAACAAACTTGCTCTACTATAAAGAGAGCTCAATTGTGATCAGTTTGAGTACACCAAAGCCATCTAACAGATGCTTTCCTCAAAATCTCTTTCTCTTGGCAAAAATGCCTTTCTTAGCAAGGTAGCTATCGGGTTTTGAGTTTGAGAGCAATTCCAATCAAACCAATCACTCACACACCTCACAAACATCATATAGAAGTGATCCAAACACTTAGATCACTTCTGAAACACCAATTTCACAAAATCACCCGCTGGTTGCTCAAAATTTCAAACAAGTTGCAGCTGAGGTACCACAAAGTGATCCAACCAATTTCAATCAAGTCCAAGCATTCAAACACAATCCATAGGGTGTAGGGAAGCTGTTCAGATAATCACCACTCATCTGTAACACCTCCAAATCAAAAATCACTTTGCACTTGCTGTCACGGCTTGGAGGTAAGCACATACTTGGTCATCTCTCAATCTATGCATATTTCCTCGCACAATAATTTGGCCATATGTTCATAATCATGTATGGAATGTTTTCCCTCAATTAATTGCTTTGTTTGAATCGTGTATCAAAAATCCTAGCCTTCATGCAAAATTTAGGGTTCTTGAGGATTTTTAGTGATTACTTGTTGTATGTTTAATTTAAATGAAATTAATGGACATAAACATGATCGTGAGGTTGAGACGAGCATAATGATATGTGGATTGCATGATATGATTAAGTATTCAGTGAGATTGGAGAGAAAATGCAAATCTGAGAATCCAAGAACACGCGCGTGTTCTTCAGCTTGTTCTTGGCGCCTTTTTTCCAAATTCAAATATTTGAATTTTGTGATTTTGTTTAATTGATTCAAAAATTAATTTCTCTCTGAGTTTTAATGATTTTGAGTTGATTCTTTTTTTGATAATTCATAAAAATGTTAAAATATTTTATTTTATCAAAAAATCCCAAAAATATTATTTATTTCATATAATTGATATTTTTGCAAAGAATTAATATTTTAATTGTTTTTGACATTTTAAATATTTTTTCCACATTGATTTTGCAACTTTTGATGCTTTCTAATTATTTTGTAGGTCAATACTTAATTTTTGAAGCATTAATCCAAAATCACAATTTGTTTTTCACATGTTAAACAATTTTGATCATTTTAATTGAATTTTTATTCAATTAAATACATTTTTGAAAACAAATTAGGGTTTTTGGATTAATTCAACCCTCATAAATCATTTTCAAAACACTTTGGGCCTCTAATAGAGTGTAAGACCCAATCCTTTTTTGACCAAATCATTTTGGGCCTCAGTGTATTGTATAAGTCCCGATACCGTCAAAAACAAACGGCGCGATCATCGCCCTTTGAAAAATAACCTTTTGGGCCTCTCCTTGAGCTATAAGACCCATTCAAAACTTTTGGGCCTCTAATAGAGTGTAAGACCCAATCCTTTTTTGACTAAAACATTTTGGGCCTCATTGTATTGTATAAGTCCCGATACCGTCAAAAAACAAACGGCGCGATCGTCGCCCTTTTGAAAAATAACCTTTTGGGCCCCTCCTTGAGCTATAAGACCCATTCAAAACACTTTGGGCCTCTAATAGAGTGTAAGACCCAATCCTTTTTTGACCAAATCATTTTGGGCCTCAGTGTATTGTATAAGTTCCGATACCTTCAAAAACGAACGGCGCGATCGTCGCCCTTTTTGAAAAATAACCTTGGGCCTCTCCTTGAGCTATAAGACCCATTCAAAACTTTTTGGCCTCTAATAGAGTGTAAGACCCAACCCCCTTTTAACCAAAATCATTTTGGGCCTCACTTATTGTATAAGTCCCTCTGTGTTAAAAGAAAACCTCGGCACGATCGCCATTTTTAAGCGAAAAGACAACTGGGCCTACCCTCGTGTTATAAGCCCCACTCTTCTTCTTTAAAACTTTTTGGGCCTCTTGAGAGAGTGTAAGACCCATCCCTTTGTACAGAAAAACATTTTGGGCCTCAGTCACTTGTATAAGCCCCCCTGTACAAATTCAAACAGTGCGCTCACTGATAAAACCCTGGGCCTCTCCTTGAGCTGTAAGCCCCAAATCTTCCTTTTTCAAAGCACTTTCTCCTTTGATTTTGAATATACTGTTGTTTTCAATCTTTCTTTGTTGAACAACTAACCAAACAGCATGGAAGCTCTACAACCGAGTAAGTGGTTATTGCTTTCATTTACCGCTTTCATATATATATAACTGTATTGTGGGGCTGTTTCGCTGTAAGTCTCCTTTCATAAACTCATATCAACTGTGTAATAATAGTTTAGATATTTCAAGTTTCCCCGGCAACTACGTCTAGCACTAGGTAAAGCCCTGTTGATCATTCTGAACTTACAGTCAAAACTAGATCCACATAGGATTACCAGACACAGTCTTCCCTCCTCTTGGGGTTAAACAATATGGAGATGTGAAAGGCAGATTCTTTTCTAACCCTTTCTCAGACTGTCACTCTTAGAAATAGACTGAATTAGATCCCCAATAGGATTACCAGATACAGTCTTCTCTTCGGCTGTCCTCATTAGGAATTGTCAAGAAATTCTATTCCCCAGAGATGAATTATTCTCGGTGAAACTTCTCTTGAATTTCTTCAAACCTCAGAACTGTTCACTAAATGAATTATTCTCGGTGAAACTTTTCTTGAACGTTTCTTTGGTTTGGGACCCACGGGCTTCTTAAAAGCATCGGCCTCCTCTTGGGCATCGTACAAGGACCCTCAGGCTTCCTAAAAGCAACCCCGCCTCCTCTTAGGCTTAGTACAAGGACCCTACGGCTTCTTAGAAGTAATCACAGCCTCCTCTTAGGCTTCGTATAATGATCTCTTCCTCCGGGAATGATAGCCTTCTCTTGGGCATCGTACAAGGACCCGTCGGCTTCTTAAAAGATTCCAGCCTCCTCTTGGGCTTCGTACAAATTGTCCCGACGACCTCCTAGAGTTATAGGAACAGAACCTAGTCATCTTAATATAACAGTCCTTTCAAAGAGTCTACTACTGTTTCTCAAAGCATGGTACAAAAGATGAACTCTAGACTTGGACAGTCTTACTTCCTTG
Source organism: Lathyrus tuberosus (assembly GCA_022829125.1). Classification (NCBI taxonomy): domain Eukaryota; kingdom Viridiplantae; phylum Streptophyta; class Magnoliopsida; order Fabales; family Fabaceae; genus Lathyrus; species Lathyrus tuberosus. The sequence goes on from JALAZF010000179.1 coordinate 5,428,050, forward strand.
AGTCTTAAAGACATTCTCAAGCACCCCTTCGTTAAATAGGAAGGAAACCCGTAGACTCGGACAGTCTCAATACCCTTCAGATTTCCCAATTCCTTAAAGAACAGGAATAACCCGGATCCTTGAATCAAATCCATGAGTACAGTGTTGCTCATATAAGAACTGATTTTCTCTGTAAAAATCAGTATACTGGACCTGTCACTTAACTGAACAGTCACCATAGGCTCCTCTTAGGCTTTGTATAAAGATCCTTCTCCAGTGAAGTTAGCCTCCTCTTGGGCTTTGTACAATGATCCTCCCCAGTGGAGTCAAACAAAGTTTAGCCTCTCTCTCGGGCTTTGTACGAGACACATAAGAGACTCCCTCGTTGAGTCAATCACCCCTTTCGCCTCCATCTCGGGCTTTATACGAGATACACAAAGGTTCTTATTGAGCCAAACAAACCTTCAGCCTCCATCTCGGGCTTCGTACGAGATACAAAAAAACTCTCTTGTTGAGTCAAACAGCCTCCATCTCGGGCTTTATACGAGATACCAAACGACTCCATCGTCGGGTCAAAACCTTTTAGCCTCTCTCTCGGGCTTTGTACGAGACACATATTAACCTCCTCTTAGGCTTTGTATAAGAAAACCACTGGTTGATCCAATCAACCTTTTAGCATCAAAGTTGTACCTCGTTCACAGTACCCAAACACAGTACACTCCTTCCCCTTCATCTAATTGCTGTAAGCGGCAAGCCTCTGGATCATTTACATCTATGCCACTGTCCCTCTTTTAGTATGAGAAATTCCTAAGGAAAGATAGCATTGCTCTACACTGAGTTAAAGTCTTCTCCTTCAGGATAAAACCCCTTCTTAGGAAATTATGGCATTGCTAGGATCCGCGTATCCCGGTTAAAGTAATTCTCCTTTAACCCTTCTTTAGAGATGACAAATTCTCTCTAAAGTCGAGGTCCTTCAGCTTCACGTCTTGGGCTTTGAACAAGACACAAATAGACCTTTCAGCTTCACATCTTGGGCTTTGAACAAGATACAAATCACCTTTTCGCTTCACATCTTGGGCTTTGAACAAGACACAAAAACACCCATTTCCTCCCATAGAATAGGAGGAACTACGAATGCTCTGATTTCCCTGTTTCGGTAAACGGGAATGCGTAGGCATAAGATCGAAAGAAAAAATCTTAGCGAGCACACTAAACAAAAAAACCAAATCCCATATCAAAAGCAGTAATTCAAAAGCATCAGTCCTAACATCCTAATCCTTGTTCCCCGCCAGAAACCCTCTGTCTAGATAAAAAGAAAGAAATTGTATTGGCGAAAATACAAATAACCAGTACAAAGGCCCCCCCACATTGATAACATCCGTAACCTAACAGACCGCTGTTTAAACTTAGTATGCAAAGCAGGGTTAATTGGAGACATCTATTTCCCTTCTTTATTCAGCTCACAATAGGATAAAAAATGAATCGACATGTAGTTTTAAGCTCAACCGCAGAGAGCGACCAGCGCTTAAGAACCGCGTCCAAAATCGCTCGCTACAGAAAAAATGGCGCCCACCGTGGGGCCAGTTCTTTCTTTCTTACAATTTAAACCTTGGGTAAGTCATTTTCATGGCGGTGGCCACCAACAGAAAAAAATGGCGCCCACCGTGGGGCCTGTCAAAGTTAGATCTAGGGACGGTCTTCCTTCTCTTCACTTATGTGAAAACCACAGATTGGGGCTTCCGCCGGGGAACCCATTTCTGTCAAGAACTTAGGATTCTTAGCTTTATAAGTCTAGGATTTTTAAGACAAATATATATACTGCTTTTCCTAATTGAGTATATGTTTATTTTTCTGCTACTGGGAATGCGTGTGATGCCACATGTGGTGAGTTTGAGTATACACTTAAGAAAAGCCAACCTTTTTTGTAGTGCGGAAACTATCGGAAATAGTTGTTACGCGATACTACCCTCATTTGAGGCTGGTGATCTATTCTCGGTGAATGGCACTTACTCTAAGATTGCACACAACTCGCTGGCGATCCGCTTGTTGTCTGCCTTCCTGGGAGGAGCTGATGATAATGAGTACAGGTACAAAAATCACCCTAGTATAAACCTTTGGGGATGGGTAGAGCCTTGACTTCATGACAACGACCCTTTGACCCCATGTTTTTTCTATGTTTTTGTGTGCTGCATTCATGCATTCATTTAATAAAACATTAAAACATTCAAAAAACTTTCTCTTCTAGTCTCTCTGTTTTTCAAATTAAACTAAGACTGTGATTGCAAATATCAGAGAAGAGGATTACGCTAATGGATTTCGGTAGAAGGAGAACTCACCAGTATACCTTTAAGGTTCCAAAGTTAGGAGATTTGAGAAGGTTAGCAAGGATGATCACTAGCCCTGAGGCTTTCAGAGCCAAGTACGGAGGTCTGCTACCGCTGTTAAGAGTCCATGTGATTGAGGGAATCATGGATGCGCTCATTCAATTCTACGATCCAGTTTATCACTGTTTCACATTCCCGGATTACCAGCTAGCACCAACGCTGGAGGAGTATTCTCATCTGATCGATCTACACATCACAGATCAAGCTCCATTTTCTGGACTGGAAGAAATTCCAAAGAATCAGACTATTGCAAGAGCAATTCATTTGGATGAGTTTGAGGTCAGGACTCACATGACTACTAAGGGTGGCATCCAAGGTTTGCCAGCCTAGTTCTTAACAAAGAAAGCTCTGTACTTTGCTAGTATAGGGAACAGGACTGCTTTTGAAAGCATCTTTGTTTTACTCACCTACGGATTATTTTTGTTTCCCAACATCAATAACTTCGTCGATATAAACTCCATTAAGGTTTTTCTCATTGGAAACCCTATGCCAACTTTGCTCGCAGATGCGTATCATTCTGTACACTTGGGAAATTTGTACAGTGGAGGGGAGATCACATGCTGTGTACCTCTGCTTTATAAATGGTTTATATCTCACTTGCCCAAGTCTGCCGCTTTTTGGGATTGCAAGAGTGTCTTACGTTGGTAGCAGAAGATCATGTCTCTTACCAACTCTGATATAGATTGGTGTAATAGGATTTATGATGGAATCAGAATCATCGATCGTTGTGGAAACCTCCCCAACGTACCCCTTATAGGAACTAAAGGAGGAATCAACTACCGTCCGGTATTGGTTCGTCGTCAATTTGGATACCCGATGAGACACGTCCCACGGGGTGTTCATCTGGAAGGTCTTTTCTTCAAAGAAGGAGAAAACGACAGAGCACTAAAGATGGAAATAGTGCACGCTTGGAAACACGTTCATAAGAAAGGACGAGAGTCTCTAGGAAAACCAGACTGTGTCTCGGTGGAGCCTTATCTCCACTGGGTACAAACTAGAGCTCTCAAGTTAAAGATGCCTTATCCTCGTTACGGAATTCTTCTGCCAAAGGAATTTGTCATGTATTTCATGACGGAAACTGAAAAACTTCAGGTTACTCTCAACAAAGTCCAGAAGGAGAGAAGGTCATGGAAGAACAAGTACCGCACCCTCGACATAGAGTGCATCAAAATACAGCAATTACTGAAAGAGAAAGATGCTCTGATTGAAATTTTGGAGCAGCACGCTGTAGAGAATCAAGATGACCAAAGGAATTTGCTCGCTCCTTTGACCTGGCAAAGGAATGACAACCCGACAACGGCCCAAGAGCCCCGGTCAAAGAAAAGGAAAGTACCAGAGTCAGCACCCAATTTCTCTTCAGAGAAGACTCGGGACCCATTAGCTTAGGCTTCTGTTTCTGCACTTTGTAATCTACTGTATTTCCATTTCTGTAATCCTTTGAACTTCAATAAAAAGGGGGTTTCCCCACCGTTTGATATTTGCAATCTAATTTTCGAAGTTTATTTTGATTAAACCAAAAAACAATTAATATAATCATTGCATTCATCATTCTCACATCGCGTATTCTTCTTACCTACGAATCTCACGTTTGTGTCTCGATTCTAGAGTCAAACTGTCTCATTCGTATAACACTCGCGCCAATCGTCAGAAAAAGATGGATGATCTTGAGGAAGAAAACAGAGAGTTGAAAGAAGAGATCGACGCTCTGAGAGAGGATATGAGAAAGCTTCGTAACGACATGCAAGCCATGGCAGAAGCTCAGCTACAAAGGACTGTGATCTCAGAGATCACCTCAACACCCATAGTGGAGAAGTATGATCCTAGGTATCAGATACCGAAAGATCGCCCTTGGGGTATGCCTGTTAGCTATATCCCAGAAGGATATGTTCCGCCGATCACTGAGGATCAGGGAATCACAACAGAAGCCGCTGGGCCTGAAGGTTACAAACTTCGGGAAAGCGAAGATGCCAGGGGCATACTGAAGACTCCTGAAGGTTATAAACTTCGGGAAACGCCAAGATTCACCGCCGTAGTCACGGTACCACCCCCTGTGGTGCACACTATCCCGGGAGGACAGATTTCGCCAATACTTTCTTGTAAAAAGGAAACTATGTTTGACCGAATGGATGAATTCCAGGAACAGTTCCTGGAAATGCAGAAGGAGCTGCAGGCCATTCGCGGTCAGGATCTATTTGGGAAGGACGCCGCAGATCTCTGCTTGGTCCCCAATGTGAAAGTCCCGCACAAGTTCCAAGTGCCCGATTTTGAAAAATACAAGGGTAACTCTTGCCCTCAAAGTCAATTGACAATGTACGCTCGACGAATGTCAGCTCAGACGGAGAATCAGGACCTGCTGATTCACTACTTCCAGGATAGTTTAACCGGTGCCGCACTCAAATGGTACATGGGTTTAAACCATGCTACGATCAGCACTTTCATAGATCTTGGCAAAACCTTCGTCCAACAATACAAATACAATTTGGACATGGCACCCGACAGAGATTAACTCAGATCAATGTCACAAAAGGATAAGGAAACCTTTAAGGAGTACGCTCAAAGGTGGCGTGAAATTGCCGCTCAAATTTGTCCACCTCTTGAGGAAAAAGAGATGACAAAGATCTTCTTAAAAACCTTAAGCTCATTTTACTATGACCGAATGGTTGCCAGTGCGCCCAGTGATTTCACCGAGATGGTCGGCATGGGCGTACGTCTTGAGGAAGCCGTCTGAGAAGGACGTTTAATAAAAGATGCTGGATCGACGAGCGGTACCAAGAAATATGGTAGTGCTCTCCCTAAGAAAAAAAAGCAAAATATTGGGAATATCTCTCTCGGAAAGCAAAGGCGACGTTATCAACCAGTAGCAATTGTAATTCCTGCTATCAGCCCTGCGCCTGTTCCTACGTATCAACCTCAGGTTGCGCAGAGCCAACCTGATCAACAAAGGACACAACAGCCTCTTCAGCAGGCTCGTCCTCCATATAACAGCAACCGTACAACACGACCATCAGGGTTTGATCCTATACCCATGTCGTACACAGAGCTGTTTCCATTACTGCTAGCCAAGGGGCACATTCAGACTAAATCCCCTCTTGCATTACCAGAAAATCTGCCTTTTTGGTTTAAGGTGGATCAAACTTGCCCTTATCATCAAGGAGGTCCAGGGCATAACATAGAGACTTGTCTCAATTTCAAGTCCGACGTGCAAAAGCTTGTTATGAGCAGGCTCCTATCTTTTAAGGATACGAACCCCAATGTTCTTACGAACCCGCTGCCTCAACATGAGAAAGCTGCAGTCAATCTCATTGAGAAGGAGACTAATAATGTCTATCAAATTCACGATGTACTCTTATTGAGGACCAATCTGGTCAAGATGCATTGTAGACAGAGTGGATATGGCCAGGTGCCACCACACAACTATCAACATTGCGGCGTCTGTTCGGAAAGTAACCAAGGGTGTTACCTTGTGAGAGCAGCTCTTCAGGGTCAGGTCGATCGTGGAGAAATTCGTCCATATCCGGGTTCTGGACCCATCAACTGGACGCCGAACTACCTTGCCGAGCAAATTGAGGATGTTGTCACGATCTCCGGTCATCATAGGACCAGGGATGTTTTTGCCATTATCCCCCTACTTGACGAATCTAAGGTTCCCTACCGGGAACGGATCGAGATTACTTATGATGGTCAGAAAAATCAGAAGGTTCCCGTAGTCATCTATTTACCGGGACCATTACCGTATGAATCAACTAAGGCGATCCCTTACAGATACGGTGCAACAACAATTGAAAATGGAAAGGAAATTCCACTACCCTCCGTTGTGAATATTGCAGACATCAGTCGTGTAACACGGAGTGGTAGAATCTTCAACCGAGGAGTTGGGGAACCTAACAAGGAAAAGGAACTTCAGACAGAAGCTCCCGATCCACCAGTCGGTCAATCCGGTAATCCCGACCTTTCAAAAGATGATGATGAGATGCTGAAGCTCATCAAAAGGAGTGAATACAACATTGTCGATCAACTGTTACAGACTCCTTCAAAGATCTCGGTATTATCACTGTTACTCAGTTCAGAAGCTCACAGGGAGGCTTTACAGAAAGTCTTGGAGCAAGCCTTTGTGGAACAGGATGTAACAATCAGACAGTTCAATAGCATTGTCTCTAACATCACTTCTTGCAACAATTTGGGATTTAGTGATGAGGAATTACCTGAAGAAGGTCGCCGTCATAACATGGCGCTCAACATTACAGTTAACTGCCAGGACGATGCTTTAGCCAGCGTACTGGTAGACACAGGGTCAGCCCTGAATGTTATGCCAAAGTCTACTTTGATACAATTATCATTCAAAGGCCCTCCGATGAGAATCAACGAGGTTGTCGTCAAAGCATTCGACGGATCCAGAAAAATGGTTATCGGCGAAGTTGATCTTCCCATAACTATCGGTCCTCATACTTTCCAAGTCACTTTCCAGGTCATGGACATCTGGGAAACATACAGTTGTTTATTAGGAAGACCTTGGATACATCAGGCTGGGGCGGTTACTTCCACCCTCCACCAAAAGCTAAAGTTCGTACAGAACGGTCAACTCATCACAGTCTGTGGAGAACAGGCCTTGTTGGTGAGTAACTTGTCATCATCTGCTGGTATAGAACCTGAGGAGGTTATTGGAACGCAGTTCCAAGCACTGTCGGTGAGCAAGGACAATCATTTCAAAGGAGGAACCTCGATTTCCTCATACAAAGATGCTATCAAAGCGGTCGAGAGTACCGATACAAAAGGATGGGGACAACTTGTTATTCCCATTGACAATAAAACAAAGAAGGGTCTTGGTTTTTTGCAACCTATACCCAGACAGCTGCCGGCGATAAAAGTCTTCATCCCCTTCAAAATCTCTTCCACAGTGGAGGTTTCCTTCACCCAGTGTCTCAGACAGTTCATGCTATCAATGAGGAAAATCCCTCTGACACGGATGAAGAGTGGAAGTCCTACCTTAACAAGGACGGTTATATGTCTCAGGAAGAGGTGCCTATGCCTTTTTGCTTTCCTACAGAAAGTCTGAGATTTATACCAAGATCAGACATCGAAATGATATATGGAGATTGTGATCCGGAAGGATGTCGTGCTCCGCCAAATTCATTAGAGGAAGACACTCCGATGAAAGACAATTTTTACTACAATTACTATGGCCCAATGGATGGTCTGCCAATGTGGCAACCTTACCCAGGAAACTTAGGGCAAGAAAGTTAGCCGAGTAATGAAACTCAGCTGAGCATCATTGAACAGAATACCTGTGTCCCCACCATGTCATGGGATTAACACTCAGGTCATTCAGAAACTACTCAACATGAAGATGAATTCGCAACATTTGCAGGACTTGAATTCATCAACTATGCTTTTCCCGAGGTCAACGTCATCGAGAGGGATGACTCCTCCAGTTCCAAAGAAATTTGGGACACCCTGGGAGAACCAAGTGGAAAATACGACTTCATGGTCAAGTACACCGCTCCCGAAAGCTCTCGTATCAGGCTCAAGGATATCCAGCCAACTGGATGGGGAAATATAGCTGAGAGCACAAATGTTATGCAAAATGTAACAGAGGAATTCTCCTACGACAATTCTGCCTGGGAGACAGATTCCAATGATCCTGCTCTGCCAGAAATCAGCGTTATTTCTGAAGACAAATCAAGGAAGGTGCCAAACTTTGTGATTCACCGAGGAGTTCTCCGCCAATGAGTTGCCGTCAAGGTTCCGAAGATCGTTTATCAGTCAAAGTAATTTCCATATTTTAACCTTTCACCCTGCCCAGGTGATACGGATGTTTTGATAGGGCTCATTTTCTGTAAATTTCCCTCTTCGCTTTGCTCGAAGCGACAGAGTTTTGTTTTATAGGGCTGTAGTTTCAAGGATCGACTTGTTCATTAATAAAATAACGTCGTTCTGTAATTTCTGCATTAATTGTTGTTTTCTCTTTTTGCTTTTTCAGAAAATGGTAATCCTAAAAAACAATTCAAATAAAAACAAGCAGTAAAATAAAACACTGCACACACTTGCATTTTCTCTATCTCTTCTAAACACGAATCATCACGTCATGCAGATTGCTTGTTTTACATCCCGTTGAAACATACGATCCAATGCCTTCTCCCGACTTTGAGTTCCCGGTATTTGAGGCTGAAGAAGAAAATGACAACGAAATTCCAAAAGAGATCTCCCAACTACTCAGACAAGAGGAAAGGTCCATTGAACCTCATAAAGAACTGTTGGAAACGGTAAACTTGGGTTCAGAGCAAAAGAGAAAAGAAATCAGGATTGGTGCACTACTCAGTCCAACTTCCAGAGAAGGCTTGATAAAGCTTCTCAAAGAATTCCCCGATGTATTCGCTTGGTCCTATCAGGATATGCCAGGGTTGGATACCAGCATCGTGGAACATCACTTACCGTTAAGATCGGAATGTCCGCCAGTAAAGCAAAGGTTGAGACGCACTCACCCGGACATGGCCATCAAAATCAAAGAGGAGGTGCAGAAACAGATTGACGCGGGTTTCCTCGCCACATCTGAATATCCTCAACGGTTAGCCAACATCGTACCCGTTCCGAAAAAGGACAGAAAGGTCAGAATGTGTGTAGATTACAGGGATTTGAACAAGGCTAGTCCAAAGGACGACTTTCCTTTACCACACATTGACATGCTGGTGGACAGTACAGCAAAATTCAAAGTCTTCTCCTTCATGGATGGATTCTCGGGCTATAACCAGATCAAAATGGCGCCGAAAGACATGGAGAAAACTTCGTTTATCACCCTATGGGGCACCTTTTGTTACATGGTAATGCCGTTCGGTTTGAAGAATGTCGGGGCAATCTATCAAAGGGCCATGACTACTCTGTTTCATGGCATGATACACAAAGAAATCGAAGTGTATGTCGATGATATGATTGCAAAATCAAAAACAGAGAAAGAGCACGTCGAACATCTGTCAAAATTGTTCGAACGCCTAAGAAAATTCAAGCTCCGCTTGAATCCCAACAAGTACGCCTTCGGTGTCCGTTCAGGGAAACTATTAGGGTTCATCGTCAGCCAGAAAGGAATTGAGGTTGATCCTGACAAGGTCAAGGCCATTCGAGAAATGCCTTCTCCGAAAACTGAAAAACAAGTCAGAGGATTTCTGGGACGGTTGAACTACATCTCCAGATTCATATCCCTTATGACCGCCACTTGTGCGCCGATTTTCAAATTACTGAAAAAGAACCAGGATTGTGTTTGGTCAGAAGATTGCCAAACTGCCTTCGACAGTATTAAGGAATATCTGTTGAATCCGCCGATTCTATCACCTCCAGTGGAAGGAAGACCACTGATCATTTACCTCACAGTCCTAGAGGACTCAATGGGGTGTGTACTTGGCCAACAAGACGAAACCAAAAGGAAAGAGTCTTCCATTTACTATCTGAGCAAGAAGTTCACCGATTGTGAAACTCGGTACACGATGCTTGAAAAAACTTGTTGTGCTTTGGCTTGGGCAGCCAAACGTCTTCTCCAGTACATGATTCGTCATACTACTTGGTTGGTCTCCGAAATGGATCCGATCAAGTACGTTTTCGAAAAACCTACTCTCACGGGAAGAATCGCCCGTTGGCAGATGCTGCTATCAGAATATGACATAGAGTACCACGCTCAAAAAGCCGTTAAGGGAAGTATTTTAGACGACCATTTGGCCCATCAACCGATTGACGATCAAGAATCAATCGGGTTTGACTTCCCAGACGAAGATGTCATGTATCTAAAAATGAAAGATTACGATGAACCGTTACCCAGTGAAGGGCCAGAACCAGGTTCCCAATGGGGACTTATCTTCGACGGAGCAGTTAATCATTATGGAAACGGAATTGGGGCAACCATTGTTACCCCTCAGGGTACCCACATTCCTTTCACTGCTAGACTTACGTTCAAGTGTACGAACAACGAGGCCGAATACGAAGCTTGTATTATGGGACTCGAGGAAGCAATTGATTTAAGGATAAAAAATTTGGACGTATACGGCGACTCAGCCCTGATTATCAATCAGATAAAAGGAGATTGGAACACATACCAATCAGGATTGATTCCTTACAAAGACTATGCAAGAAGGTTGTTACCCTTCTTCAACAGAGTTGAGTTTTATCACATCCCTCGTGAGGAGAATCACATGGCTGATGCATTAGCCACTATCTCTTCTATGATTAGTGTAGGTCGATGGAATGACATACCTAAGATCGACATAATGCGCCTTGAAAGGCCCGCTTACGTCTTCACGATTGAAGCAGTCATAGACAACAAACCTTGGTATCACGATATCAAATGCTTCCTTCAGAAACAAGAGTACCCATCTGGGGCACTCAGAAAAGACAGAAAAACCCTCAGAAGATTGGCTGGAAACTTCTTCCTGAGCGGGGACACTCTTTATAAGAGGAATTTTGACATGGTTTTGCTCCGATGCGTCGACAGACCAGAAGCAGACATGCTTATGAAAGAAATTCATGAAGGATCCTTTGGCACTCATGCCAACGGACACACAATGGCGAGAAAAATTCTCAGAGCAGGGTACTATTGGTTGACCATGGAATCCGACTGCTACAAGTACATGAGGAGGTGTCACAAGTGTCAGATATACTCCGACAAAATTCATGTACCACCATCACATCTCAAAGTTCTTTCTTCCCCATGGCCTTTTTCCATATGGGGAATCGACATGATTGGCTTGATCAAACCTAAGGCTTCAAACGGACATCGGTTCATCCTGGTAGACATTGACTATTTCACCAAGTGGGTCGAAGCAGCGTCGTACGCTAATGTAACCCGACAAGTGGTGGTCCGATTTATCAAAAACAATATCATCTGTCGTTATGGTGTTCCAAGCCAGATCATTACTGATAATGGATCTAACTTGAACAACAAGATGATGAAAGAGTTGTGCGCTGAGTTCAAGATCGAACACCATAACTCATCTCCCTACCAACCCAAGATGAACGGAGCGGTAGAAGCGGCTAACAAGAACATCAATAAGATCGTTCAAAAGATGGTTGTAACCTACAAAGACTGGCACAAAATGCTACCCTTTGCTCTTCACGGTTATCGCACATCTGTCCGCACTTCAACAGGGGCTACCCCTTTCTCTCTAGTGTATGGCATGGAAGCAGTGCTCCCCATAGAAGTAGAGATCCCATCAATCCGGGTATTGATGGAAGCGAAGCTCACCGAAGCTGAATGGTGTCAAAGCCGACACGACGAACTCAATCTGATCGAAGAAAAGAGAATCACAGCACTATGCCACAGTCAGTTGTATCAACAAAGAATGAAGAGGGCGTTTGACAAAAAGGTTCGACCTCGTGTCTTCAGACAAGGAGATCTCGTGCTCAAGAAGATACAATCGTTTCTCACTGATTCGCGAGGCAAGTGGACTCCGAATTATGATGGCCCCTACGTGGTCACGAAAGCTTTCTCAGGCGGTGCCTTGAGACTTGCAACCATGGACGGAGAGGAATTTTCCTACCCCACAAATGTTGATGTAGTCAAGAAATACTTCGCCTAAACTAAAAAAAAAAAAAGTCTCGGTGGATTGAAAACCCGAAAGGGCGGTCCAGGCAAAAGTTAGAGACATGAAAAAAAATCATCCCGATGGATTGGAAATCTCATAGTACAATCCAGGCAAAAATTAGGGATAATGGCAAGTAACTATGTTCAACAGAGGCAAATCCCTCAGCAGCAGCAGTTACATCATCTGTCAGAAAACTCCAGTCAAGGTCATCTTCGACGGAAGCTCAGGATGCCCCGAATTCAAAAGTGGTTGAAGGATAGTGGCCGTCATGTTTCAACGTAGCCCTTTTCCCTGTAAATTACCATTTTCTAACTTTGTAAATACTCTTTGGAATCACGCGTTTAGCTGATCTCCATCCTATCAATAAAATTTGAGCCTTTGTTCTTTTGTTTGTCATTCTTATTTGTTTTAGCTTTACAGAACGACGTTTTTAATATGATTAACGATTCTTGAAATAAAACAAAAATGAATTTACTTGTTAAAACTTTTTCTGCTTTTAAACAAAGATGGCAATTTCTTTTGACTGTTGAACATCAAAAGAGCGTCAACCACTTCTTCAGAAGTAAGTGAACTTCAAAGTGCAGAATCAAAGTACTCCTTCTATGCCAGTACGCCTAAATGAAGGATCAACTATGTCAGAGACCTCGTTTCGTCTGACATGCCTCGGCCGAGTTCTTATCTCCTAAGCCCGACCAACGGTAGCTCCCCAACAGGGATTATCTCTCCTAAGCAAGGTGGAATTGCTATTTTGAACCAGCGATATTTTTACACGCCCCGCAATGGCCGAGTATCCAGTCATGTTCATCTTTTAGTTTGTATGTCGCGTCAGTTTTGTCAACATATACATACATACATCATGCATTATTGATTTGCATTTACATTTCATATTGCGTCACTATCACTCTAGTCGGTCTCGTCCCCTAGTGATAACAGTCCTCTCAATCGAGTTGTCAGTTCTTGCCTCGTCAGGAAACGCTGCGTTTGAACAACCTCGCCTCCAGTTTATTTCTGAGAGGAAGTTGGCCTTCGACCACTTTGATAACTTGAACCTCTGAAAGACCAGAGAACCTTCAACAAATGTCACTCTTCGCCATTGAAGGTGATATTTTCGCTTTCCCGGATTAAGGAAAATCCCCAGAGGAAGCCTCTTAAGCAGAGAGTCAGCAATACAGTAGTTTTTCTCCGAAAAGACCGCTGATGAAAAAGTCATCGGCACCTCAAAATTGGACCCCATCATATGGCATTTCTCCGGGAAGATCCCGAGAAAAGTATGATGTAAGATCCCAAACGAAAACAGTCTCTCCAGGGACTCGCATTCCCCCAGTAGAATCGACAAATGGCGTCTCCAAAACAGAGAAGTTTGTGTACCTCTACAATTCAGACGAATGGGTTCCCCAGCAAGTCTGATGTCAAAGCTTTTTCCGTCAAATGTCATCTCTCCAGGAAAATTCGGCGAGAAGTTTGAGGAAAATCCGCTACAAATAGTGTTTCTTGTCAATAAAGTTTATTGACAAAAGAAACTGAGACCAGGTCCTTGGTAGGAAACTAGGATTGAGGGGAAGTTTACATCAGAAACTAAGACCAGGTCCTTGGTAGGAAGCCAGGATCGAGGGGAAGTTCATTTCAGAAACTGAGACTAGTTCCTTGGTAGGAAGCCAGGATCGAGGGGAAGTTCATTTCAGCAACTGAGACCAGTTCCTTGGTAGGAAACCAGGATCGAGGGGAAGTTCGTTTCCACAACTAAGACCAGGTCCTCGATAGGAAACCAGGATCGAGGGGAAGTTTACCTTTTCTAAGCATCATTGCTTAGCAAAAGAAGATGAATGCGCAAGCTACCATTCATAACCACCATCAAAATTTCGGGTATTCCGATATTTAATCCTCTTGCACCCCGAATGCCCGAATACCTTCGCCATTCACACCTTCGTGTCCAAGAAGATTAAATAGGGGCATCTGTCATACCCCAAATTTTGACCACTAAGATTTCCCAGCATTGTGCAAATCACCATCACAATATGGGGGAACCATTCTATTTCATCAGTCTCCCCAAAGATGGGTGAGCATTCCCTACAATCAAAATTAGGGTTTTAATCCCTCTCTGAGTGCTTAGACAAGGGATCAATCAAGGAATGACATGATCTTCAACTTGTATAACCTCTCAAGCATCCACAAAGGATCAAAAGGACTCCCACTTCAAGGATTAAGCACAAGGCTGCTCCCTTTTAGGTGGATTAAGTCTCAAGATCGACAGTGTCACCAAATTAGGGTTTTGGTCGACCAGGGCCTCCAGATGGAAAATTTTCATCTGGGTACAAGCCAATGATCCAAAACATAACCTAATATACTCCATGGAACCTCATGGACCCAAACATCAAGTCAATTTGACCTCAGGGGATGCATACATCAAAAATCAGGAATTAGGGTTTCTTGACCTAATTTACCCCTAAGTTGACTTTTAGGGAAAATCATGAGCCAAGACCTCAAGAGAGGGTTTGAGGGTCTCAAATGAACTATATTGATCCATTTGGAACAATGGATTAATCCAAGAAGCTTGAGAAACAAGTCTCAATTTCATCTGCACCACAATTAGGGTTTCGCGAGGAAAGTCAACTATAACTTTGACTTTTGACCAGGACATGCTCCCAAACCCTAGGACATGCCTCAATACACCCTATGACACCCATGGAACATGTCCATCAAGTTTGATTTAGGTCAAGGACATGATTTCCTGAAGAATTGCACAGTTTGGAATTCATCTGATAAAAAGTCAACTGTGCACAAAAGTCAACTTTGACTTTTTGAGATTTTTCACCAAAATGGATTTTTAACCCTAAAATGATGTTAATGTATGATTTGAATCATCATTCATCAAGAAAACCCAAAGAAGTGGGATAACTTGTAAAAGGGGTAACCATAAAACTTAGAAATTTTTCTAAGTTATGGAAAAAGTACCACTAATACACTAACTTTGGAGGGTCATAACTCCTAAACCACATGGCCATTTTTTCTCATCCAAAGATAGATTTGTAGCCCTCATTACCCTCTACAAAAACTTCAACTAGACCTAAGTCCAATTCATTAAGGATTTTGAGTTATGGAGTGATCAAAATCAAGAAATCACACTTTGTTAAAACACTTAGTGAAAATTTCACTAAGTCAGATTTGACCTCACTTTTTGCCAAATGTAGAGGGATTTTTCACTTGGAATCAAAAGAGATCAAAACCAAACTTGCTCAAACAGTTGTTGTATCATGTAAGGGCTTTCCAAAATGGCCAAGAACCTTACCAAATTCAACTTACATCATGAGATATGACATTGGCAAGTTGCCTTGCTGAAATCTGTCAAAGGCAAGGCAGAATTTGCAACTTTGCTCGATTTGCCAAAATCAGCCAAATTCAAATGCTCCTATCCACTTGGACACCTCAGAGGATTGAATCTAAAGGGGACAATCACTGAGCCAAGCCTCCAAAGTCCATGGAACAAGAAATAGCATGTTGAACCTAGAATGGCCAAAATAGGGACAAGACTCCAAATTTGGATTGAAGCATTCAATGGAACCATCAAGGTGGCATGGACTGAGCCATTCTCATCTGAAATCAGTCAAGACTTATCCAAGACCAAGGGAACCAAAGCTCTGTGCCCTAACCTCTAGTCAATGGCTAGAGGAGACTTGGATTTTCATTTGCCAACATTGGCCAAACCTACTTACCAGCTGCCATTCACTATTCCTCGCAAAACAAACTTGCTCTACTATAAATAGAGCTCAATTGTGATCAGTTTGAGTACACCAAAGCCATCTAACAGATGCTTTCCTCAAAATCTCTTTCTCTTGGCAAAAATGCCTTTCTTAGCAAGGTAGCTATCGGGTTTTGAGTTTGAGAGCAATTCCAATCAAACCAATCACTCACACACCTCACATACATCATATAGAAGTGATCCAAACACTTAGATCACTTCTGAAACACCAATTTCACAAAATCACCAGCTGGTTGCTCAAAATTTCAAACAAGTTGCAGCTGAGGTACCACAAAGTGATCCAGCCAATTTCAATCAAGTCCAAGCATTCAAACACAATCCATAGGGTGTAGGGAAGCTGTTCAGATCATCACCACTCATCTATAACACCTCCAAATCAAAAATCACTTTGCACTTGCTGTCACGGCTTGGAGGTAAGCACATACTTGGTCATCTCTCAATCTATGCATATTTCCTCGCACAATAATTTGGCCATATGTTCATAATCATGTATGGAATGTTTTCCCTCAATTAATTGCTTTGCTTGAATCGTGTATCAAAAATCCTAGCCTTCATGCAAAATTTAGGGTTCTTGAGGATTTTTCGTGATTACTTATTGTATGTTTAATTTAAATGAAATTAATGGACATAAACATGATCGTGAGGTTGAGACGAGCATAATGATATGTGGATTGCATGATATGATTAAGTATTCAGTGAGATTGGAGAGAAAATGAAAATCTGAGAATCCAAGAACACGCGCGTGTTCTTCAGCTTGTTCTTGGCGCCTTTTTTCCAAATTCAAATATTTGAATTTTGTGATTTTGTTTAATTGATTCAAAAATTAATTTCTCTCTGAGTTTTAATGATTTTGAGTTGATTCTTTTTTTGATAATTCATAAAAATGTTAAAATAATTTATTTTATCAAAAATACCAAAAATATTATTTATTTCATATAATTGATATTTTTGCAAAGAATTAATATTTTAATTGTTTTTGACATTTTAAATATTTTTTCCACATTGATTTTGCAACTTTTGATGCTTTCTAATTATTTTGTAGGTCAATACTTAATTTTTGAAGCATTAATCCAAAATCACAATTTGTTTTTCACATGTTAAACAATTTTGATCATTTTAATTGAATTTTTATTCAATTAAATACATTTTTGAAAACAAATTAGGGTTTTTAGATTAATTCAACCCTCATAAATCATTTTCAAAACACTTTGGGCCTCTAATAGAGTGTAAGACCCAATCCTTTTTTGACCAAATCATTTTGAACCTCAGTGTATTGTATAAGTCCCGATACCGTAAAAAACAAACGGCGCGATCGTCGCCTTTTGAAAAATAACCTTTTGGGCCTCTCCTTGAGCTATAAGACCCATTCAAAACTTTTGGGCCTCTAATAGAGTGTAAGACCCAATCCTTTTTTGACTAAAACATTTTGGGCCTCATTGTATTGTATAAGTCCCGATACCGTCAAAAAAAAAAACGGCGCGATCGTCGCCCTTTTGAAAAATAACCTTTTGGGCCTCTCCTTGAGCTATAAGACCCATTCAAAACACTTTGGGCCTCTAATAGAGTGTAAGACCCAATCCTTTTTTGACCAAATCATTTTGGGCCTCAGTGTATTGTATAAGTCCTGATACCGTAAAAAACGAACGGCGCGATCGTCGCCTTTTTTGAAAAATAACCTTGGGCCTCTCCTTGAGCTATAAGACCCATTCAAAACTTTTGGGCCTTTAATAGAGTGTAAGACCCAACCCCCTTTTAACCAAAATCATTTTGGGCCTCACTTATTGTATAAGTCCCTCTGCGTTAAAAGAAAACCTCGGCACGATCGCCATTTTTAAGCGAAAAGACAACTGGGCCTACCCTCGTGTTATAAGCCCCTCTCTTCTTCTTTAAAACTTTTTGGGCCTCTTGAGAGAGTGTAAGACCCATCCCTTTGTACAGAAAAACATTTTGGGCCTCAGTCACTTGTATAAGCCCCCCTGTACAAATTCAAACAGTGCGCTCACTGATAAAACCCTGGGCCTCTCCTTGAGCTATAAGCCCCAAATCTTCCTTTTTCAAAGCACTTTCTCCTTTGATTTTGAATATACTGTTGTTTTCAATCTTTCTTTGTTGAACAACTAACCAAACAGCATGGAAGCTCTACAACCGAGTAAGTGGTTATTGCTTTCATTTACCGCTTTCATATATATATAACTGTATTGTGGGGCTGTTTCGCTGTAAGTCTCCTTTCATAAACTCATATCAACTGTGTAATAATAGTATAGATATTTCGAGTTTCCCCGGCAACTACGTCTAGCACTAGGTAAAGCCCTGTTGATCACTCTGAACTTACAGTCAAAACTAGATCCACATAGGATTACCAGACACAGTCTTCCCTCCTCTTGGGGTTAAACAATATGGAGATGTGAAAGGCAGATTCTTTTTGAACCCTTTCTCAGACTGTCACTCTTAGAAATAGACTGAACTAGATCCCCAATAGGATTACCAAATATAGTCTTCTCTTCGGCTGTCCTCATTAGGAATTGTCAAGAAATTCTATTCCCAAGAGATGAATTATTCTCGGTGAAACTTCTCTTGAATTTCTTCAAACCTCAGAACTGTTCACTAAATGAATTATTCTCGGTGAAACTTTTCTTGAACGTTTCTTTGGTTTGGGACCCACGGGCTTCTTAAAAGCATCGACCTCCTCTTGGGCATCGTACAAGGACCCTCAGGCTTCCTAAAAGCAACCCCGCCTCCTCTTGGGCTTAGTACAAGGACCCTACGGCTTCTTAGAAGTAATCACAGCCTCCTCTTAGGCTTTGTATAATGATCTCTTCCTCCGGGAATGATAGCCTTCTCTTGGGCATCGTACAAGGACCCGTCGGCTTCTTAAAAGATTCCAGCCTCCTCTTGGGCTTCGTACAAATTGTCCCGACGACCTCCTAGAGGTATAGGAATAGAACCTAGTCATCTTAATAGAACAGTCCTTTCAAAGAGTCTACTACTGTTTCTCAAAGCATGGTACAAAAGATGAACTCTAGACTTGGACAGTCTTACTTCCTTGAGTCTCAAAGACATTCTCAAGCACCCCTTTGTTAAATAGGACGGAAACCCGTAGACTCGGACAGTCTCAATACCCTTCGGATTTCCCATT
Organism: Lathyrus tuberosus; assembly: GCA_022829125.1. Lineage (NCBI taxonomy): Eukaryota > Viridiplantae > Streptophyta > Magnoliopsida > Fabales > Fabaceae > Lathyrus > Lathyrus tuberosus. The sequence continues at coordinate 5,446,866 of JALAZF010000179.1, forward strand.
TCCTTAAAGAACAGGAATAACCCGGATCCTTGAATCAAATCCATGAGTACAGTGTTGCTCATATAAGAACTGATTTTCTCTGTAAAAATCAGTATACTGGACCTGTCACTTAACTGAACAGTCACCATAGCCTCCTCTTAGGCTTTGTATAAAGATCCTTCTCCAGTGAAGTTAGCCTCCTCTTGGGCTTTGTACAATGATCCTCCCCAGTGGAGTCAAACAAAGTTTAGCCTCTCTCTCGGGCTTTGTACGAGACACATAAGATACTCCCTCGTTGAGTCAATCACCCCTTTCGCCTCCATCTCGGGCTTTATACGAGATACAAAAAGGTTCTTATTGAGCCAAACAAACCTTCAGCCTCCATCTCGGGCTTCGTACGAGATACAAAAAACTCTCTTGTTGAGTCAAACAACCTCCATCTCGGGCTTTATACGAGATACCAAACGACTCCACCGTCGGGTCAAAACCTTTTAGCCTCTCTCTCGGGCTTTGTACGAGACACATATTAGCCTCCTCTTAGGCTTTGTATAAGAAAACCACTGGTTGATCCAATCAACCTTTTAACATCAAAGCTGTGCCTCGTTCACAGTACCCAAACATAGTACACTCCTTCCCCTTCATCTAATTGCTGTAAGCGGCAAGCCTCTGGATCATTTACATCCATGCCACTGTCCCTCTTTTAGTATGAGAAATTCCTAAGGAAAGATAGCATTGCTCTACACTGAGTTAAAGTCTTCTCCTTCAGGATAAAACCCCTTCTTAGGAAATTATGGCATTGCTAGGATTCGCGTATCCCGGTTAAAGTAATTCTCCTTTAACCCTTCTTTAGAGATGACAAATTCTCTCTAAAGTCGAGGTCCTTCAGCTTCACGTCTTGGGCTTTGAACAAGACACAAATAGACCTTTCAGCTTCACATCTTGGGCTTTGAACAAGATACAAATCACCTTTTCGCTTCACGTCTTGGGCTTTGAACAAGACACAAAAACACCCATTTCCTCCCATAGAATAGGAGGAACTATGAACGCTCTGATTTCCCTGTTTCGGTAAACGGGAATACGTAGGCATAAGATCGAAAGAAAAGATCTTAGCGAGCACACTAAATAAAAAAACCAAATCCCATATCAAAAGCAGTAATTCAAAAGCATCAGTCCTAACATCCTAATCCTTGTTCCTCGCCAGAAACCCTCTGTCTAGATAAAAAGAAAGAAATTGTATTGGCAAAAATACAAATAACCAGTACAAAGGCCCCCCCACATTGATAGCATCCGTAACCTAACAGACCGCTGTTTAAACTCAGTATGCAAAGCAGGGTTAATTGGAGACATCTATTTCCCTTCCTTATTCAGCTCACAATAGGATAAAAAATGAATCGACCTGTAGTTTTAAGCTCAACCGCAGAGAGTGACCAACGCTTAAGAACCGCGTCCAAAATCACTCGCTACATACGGTTCCCGGCCCGCTGGTGTTTTCTCGACAAGAACTGATGATTTTGAGAGACAGGTACAAAAATCACTAGTATAAACCTTTGGGGGATGGGTAGAGCCTTGACTTCATGACAACGACCCTTTAACCCCATGTTTTTTCTATGTTTTTGTGTGCTGCATTCATGCATTCATCTAAAAAAACATTAAAAAAAAAATTTCTCTTCTAGTCTCTCTTTTTCAAATTAAACTGAGACAATGATTGCAAATGTCAGAGAAAAAGATTGTGCTCATGGATTTCGGTAGAAGGAGAACTCATAAGTACACCTTCAAGGTTCCAAAACTTGAGGATTTGAGAAGGTTAGCGAGGATGATCACTAACCCTGAGGCTTTCAGAGCCAAGTACGGAGGTCTACTACCTATGTTAAGAATCCATGTGATTGAAGGGATCATGGATGCACTCGTTCAATTTTACGATCCGGTCTATCACTGTTTCACATCCCCGGATTACCAGCTAGCACCAATGCTGGAGGAATACTCTCACCTGACTGATCTACACATTACTGATCAAGCACCATTTTCTGGACTGGAAGAAATTCCAAAGGATCAAATCATTGCAAGAGCAATTTATTTGGACGAGTCAGAGGTCAGGACACACATGACCACTAAGGGTGGCATCCAAGGTTTGCCAGCCCAGTTCTTGACAAAGAAGACCCTGTATTTCACTAGTATAGGGAACGTGACTGCTTTTGAAAGCATCTTTGTTTTACTCACCTACGGGTTATTTCTGTTTCCCAACATTGATAACTTCGTCGATATCAACGCCAATAAGGTTTTTCTCATTGGAAACCCTGTGCCGACTTTACTCGCAGATGCGTATCATTCTGTCACTTAGGGAATTTGTACAGCGGAGGAGAGATCACGTGATGTGTGCCGCTGCTATACAAATGGTTTATCTCCCATTTGCCTAAGTCTGCTGCTTTTTGGGATCATAAGAGTGCCTTACGCTAGTCACAGAAAATCATGTCTCTCACCAACTCTGACATAGACTAGTGCAATAGGATTTATGACGGAATCATGAACATTTCCCCAACATACCCCTTATAGGAACTAAGGGAGGAATCAATTACCATCCAGTTCTCGTTCGTCGTCAATTTGGATACCCAATGAGGCATGTCCCGCGTAATGCTCATTTGGAAGGTCTTTTCTTCAAGGAAGGAGAAAATGTCAGAGCACTAAAGATGGAAATAGTGCACGCTTGGAAACATGTTCATAAGAAAGGACGGGAGTCTCTAGGAAAACCGGACTGTGTCTCGGTGGAGCCTTATCTCCACTGGGTACAACTAGAGCTCTCAAGCTAAAGATGTCGTATCCTCATCACGGAGTTCTTCCGCCAAGGGAATCTGTCATGTACTTCATGACGGAAACTGAAAAGCTTCAGGTTACTCTCAACAAAGTTTAACAGGAGAGGAGGTCTTGGAAGAACAAGTACCGCATTCTCAATGTGGAGTGTACCAAAATACAGCAGCTACTGAAAGAAAAGGATGCTCTGATCGAGATTTTAGAGCAACATGCTGTGGATAATCAGGATGACCAAAGGAATTTGCTCGCTCCTTTCACTTGGCAAAGGAATGACAACCCGACAACGGCTCAAGAGCCCCAGTCAAAGAAAAGGAAAGTACCAGAATCAGCACCCGAGTTCTCCTCAGAGAGGGCTCGGGACCCATTAGCTTAGGTTTCTGTTTTCGCACCTTGTAATTTACTGTATTTCCATTTCCGCAATCCTTTGAATTTCAATAAAACGGGGTTCCCCACTGTTTGATATTTGCAATCTAATTGTCAAAGTTTATTTTGATTAAACCAAAAAACAATTAATATAATCATTGCATTCATCATTCTCACGTCACATATTCTTCTTACCTACGAATCTCACGTTTGTGTCTCGGTTCTAGAGTCAAACTGTCTCATTCGTACAATACTCGGGCCAATCGTCAGAAAAGGATGGATGATCTTGAGGAAGAGAATAGAGAGTTGAAAGAAGAGATCGACGCTCTAAGAGAGGATATGAGAAAGCTTCGTAACGACATGCAAGCCATGGCAGAAGCTCAACTACAAAGAACCGTGATCTCAGAGATCACCTCAATGCCCATAGTGGAGAAGTATGATCCTAGGTATCGAATGCCGAAAGATCCTCCCTGGGGCATGCCTATTAACTATATCCTAGAAGAATATGTTCCGCCGATCACTGAAGATCAGGAAATCACTGCAGGAACCGCTGGGCCTGAAGGTTACAAACTTCGGGAAAGCGAAGATACCAGGGGCATGACAGCAACTCCTGAAGGTTACAAACTTTGGGAAGCGCCAAGATTCACTGCCGTAGTAACGGTACCACCCCCTGTGGTGCACACTGTCCCGGAAGGACAGATTCCCTAGATACCTTCTGGTGGAAACGAAAGCATGTTTGAATGAATGAACGAGTTCTAGGAACAGTTCCTGGAAATGAAAAAGGAATTGCAAGCTATTCGCGGTCAGGATCTATTTGGAAAGGACGTCGCGGACCTCTGCTTGGTCCCCAATGTGAAAGTTCCACACAAATTCCAGGTGCCCGACTTTGAAAAGTACAAGGGTAACTCTTGCCCTTAGAGTCACTTGGTGATGTACGCTCGGCGAATGTCAGCTCAGACAAAAAATCAAGACCTACTGATTCACTACTTCCAGGATAGTTTAACCGGTGCCGCATTAAAATGGTACATGGGTTTAAATCGCGCCACGATCGGCACGTTCAGAGATCTTGGCACTGCCTTCGTCCAACAGTACAAATATAATTTGGACATGGCACCCGACAGAGATCAACTCAGATCAATGTTACAAAAGGACAAGGAAACCTTTAAGGAGTACGCTCAGAGATGGCATGAAATTGCCGCCCAAATTTGTCCACCTCTTGAGGAAAAAGAGATGACAAAGATCTTCTTAAAGACCTTGAGCTCATTTTACTACGACAGAATGGTTGCCAGTGCACCCAGTGACTTCACCGAGATGGTGGGCATGGGGGTTCGTCTTGAGGAAGCCATCCGAGAAGGACGTCTGGATAAAGACGCTGGATCATCAAGTAGTACAAAACGATACGGTAGTGCTCTCCCTAAGAAAAAAGAGCAAGATATTGGGAATATCTCTCTCGGAAAGCAAAGGCGACGGTATCAACCAGTAGTAACTGTAACTCCTGCTATCAACCCTACGCCTGTTTCTACCTCAGGTTGCGCAGAGACAACCTAATCAACAGCAACTTAAGCAAAGGACACAACAGCCTCTTCAGCAGGCTCGTCCTCCATACAATAACAACCATACAACGCGACCACCAGGATTTGATCCTATACCCGTATCGTACGCGGAACTATTTCCGTTACTACTGGCTAAGGGGCACATCCAGACTAAGTCTCCTCTTATAGTACCAGAAAATCCGCCTTTTTGGTTTAAGGTGGATCAAACTTGCCCTTACCATCAAGGAGGACCAGGGCATAACATAGAGAACTGTCTCAGTTTTAAATATGACGTGCAAAAACTTGTTAGGAGCAGGCTCTTATCTTTCAAAGATACGAATCCCAATGTTCTCACGAACCCGCTGCCTCAACACGAGAAAGCTACAGTCAACCTGATAGAGGTAGAGTCTAACAACGTCTATCAAATTCATGATGTACTCTTGTTGAAAACTAACTTGGTCAAGATGCATTGTAGATAGAGTGGATATGGCCATGTGCCACCTCATAATTATCACCAGTGTGATATCTTCTCTAAAAGCAATCGAGGATGTTCTGTGGTGCAATCAGCTCTACAGGAATAGATGAATCTCGGATGGATCCAAGAGCACCGAGTTCGTGGAGTTAACATGGTTTATACGAATTCCGACGTCATTCAAAACCACGACGTCCGTGTGATGAATGTCAACCTGATGGCAATGCACTCAAGGCAAAGCCAGTATCATAATCTGCCGCAGCACGATTACAGTTCTTATCTGACTTGCTCGGTAAACAAACAGGGATGCTCTTTTGTACAAGAGGCACTCCAGCGTCAGATGGATCTCGGGTGGATCCAGGACTACCATGATAGGAATCCCTATCAGATCAACATGATTCAAATCTTTGATATTTGCTTGATGAATACCAGCCTGGTGGAGTTACACGCAGAACAGGTCTGTCTCGGATTCCTGGTATCACATGATTATCAGGGTTGTAAAGCGGGTTGCAAAAACGATCAAGGTTGTGCCCTTATCCAGGAAACACTTCAGCACTTATTGAACCACTGGTGGCTTCCAATATATATGGATGAAGACACCCAGCAAATTAGTATCACTAACGGGAATCCTACTAGATATCAAAGTCAGGATGTCCAGTCGGTGGAAACTGACCTATTAAGGCTACACTGTATTCAGAGCGACGCGGCCAGGTGCCACTAGACAACTATGAGCGGTGTGGAGTTTGTTCAGTGAACAATCAAGGATGCTACCTCGTGCGGGCAGCCCTTCAAAGTCAGTTGGACCGCAAAGAGATTCAACCATGCTCAAGTTCTGGATCAGTCAACTATCTCACTGATTAAATCGAGGACGTTGTCGTAATCTCTGATCATCAGAGGGCTAGGGATGTTTGTGCCATCATCCCTCTACTTGACGAATCGAGAGTTCCCAACCAGGAACGGATCGAAATTACTTATGATGGTCAGATAAATCAAAAGGCTCCCATAGTCATCTATCTGCCAGGACCACTACCGTATGAATCAACTAAGGCTATCCCTTACAAATACGGTGCAACAATAGTCGAGAATGGAAAGGAAATTCCATTACCCTCCGTCGTGAATATTGCAGACATCAGTCGAGTAACACGGAGCAGTCGAATCTTCAACAGAGGAGTTGGAGAACTCAGCAAAGAAAAGGAACCTCAGACAGAAGTTCCCAATCCACCTGTCGGTCAATCCAGTGATCCCGACCTTTCAAAGAACAACGATGAGATGCTGAAGCTCATCCAAAAGAGTGAATACAACATTGTTGATCAACTATTGCAAACTCCTTCAAAGATCTCACTGCTATCACTTTTACTCAGTTCAGAAGCGCACAGGGAGGCTCTGCAGAAAGTCTTCGAGCAAGCCTTTGTGGAACAGGATGTAACAATCAGACAGTTCGATAGCATTGTCTCTAACATCACTTCCTGCAACAACTTGGGATTTAATGATGAGGAATTACCTGAAGAGGGTCACTGTCATAACATGGCGCTCAATATTACAGTCAACTGCCAGGACGATGCTTTAGCCAGCGTACTGGTAGACACAGGGTCAGCCCTGAATCTTATGCCGAAGTCCACTTTGATGCAATTATCATTCAAAGGCCCTCCGATGAGAACCAGCGAGGTCGTCGTCAAAGCATTTGACGGATCCAAAAAAATGGTTATCGGCGAAGTCAATCTTCCCTTAACTATTGGTCCTCACACTTTCCAAGTCACTTTCCAGGTCATGGACATCCGGGCAACATACAGTTGTTTATTAGGAAGACCTTGGATACATCAGGCTGGGGCAGTCACTTCAACCCTCAACTAAAAGCTAAAGTTCGTCCTGAACGGCCAACTCATCACAGTCTGTGGGGAACAGGCCTTGCTCGTCTGCAATTTATCGTCATCCACTTATGTGGAACCAGAAGGGATAATCGGAACCCAGTTCCAAGCGTTTTTGCTACACAAGGACGATCAATCTGAGGGGGGAACTTCCATTTCCTCGTACAAAGATGCTATCAAAGCGGTCGAGAGTACCAATACGAAAGGATGGGGACAGCTTGTCATTCCTACTGACAATAAAACAAAGAAGGGTCTTGGTTTTTCTGCAACCTGTACCCAGACAGCTGCTAACGATGAAAGTCTTCATCCCATTCAGAACTTCTTCCACAGTGGAGGCTTCCTTCAACCAGTGACTCAAGAGGTACATACCATCAATAAAGATGATTCATCTGATGTGGAGGAAGAATGGAAGTCCTATCTCAATAAGGACGGTTATATGTCTCAGGACGAAATGCAGACTCCATTTTGCTTTCCTACACAGAGTCTGAGATTTATACCCAGGTCAGACGTCGAAATGATATATGGAGATTGTGATCCGGAAGGATGTCGTGCTCCACCAAACTCATTAAAGGAGGACACTCTAATGAATGACAACTTTGACCACAACTATTATAGCCCGATGGATGGCCTGCCAATGTGGCAGTCGTGCCCAGGAGACTTGGGGCAAGAAAATCAGCCGCACAATGAAAATTAGCTGAGCATCATTGAACAGAATACCTGCGTTCCCACCATGTCATGGGATCAACACCCAGGTTATCTTGAAATGCCCAGCACGACGATGAATTTGCAACATTTGTAGGACTAGAGTTCATCAACTATGCTTTTCCCAAATTCAACGTCATCGAGAAGGATGACTCCTCCAGTTCCAAAGAAGTATGGGACACCTTGGGACAACCAAGTGGAAAATACGACTATATGGTCAAGTACACTGCTCCCGAAAGCTCTCGCATCAGGCTCAAAGACATCCAGCCAACTGGATGGGGAGATCTACATGAGAGTACAAATACTATGCAAAATGCAACAGAGGAATCCTCCTACGACAATTCTGCCTGGGAGACAGATTCCAATGATCCTGCTCCACCAGAAATCAGCGTTATTTCTGAAGACAAATCGAGGAAGGTGCCATACTTTGTGATTCACCGAGGAGTTCGCCGCCAGTGAGTTGCTGTCGATGTTCCGAAGATTGTTCATCATTCAAAGTAATTGCCATCTTTAACCTTTCACCCTGCCCAGGTGAAACGGATGTTTGATATGGCTCGCTTTCTGTAAATTTCCCTCTCCGTTTTGCCCAAAGAGACAGAGTTTTGTTTTATAGGGCTGTAGTTTCAAGAATCAACTTGTTCATTAATAAAATAACGTCGTTCTGTAATTTCCGCATTAATTGCTGCTTTCTCTTTTTTCTTTTCTCAGAAAATGGTAATCCTAAAAAACAACTCAATAATAAAAACAAGTAGTAAAAGAAAAATACACTGCACACACTCGCATTTTCTCTATCTTTTCTAAACACAAATCATTATGTCATGCAGATTGCTTGTTTTATACCCCGTTGAAACATACGATCCGATGCCTTCTCCCGACTTTGAGTTCCTGGTATTTGGGGCTAAAGAAGAAGTTGACGATGAAATTCCAGAGGAGATCTCCCGACTACTCAGACAAGAGGAAAGGTCCATTGAGCCTCACAAAGAGCCGTTGGAAACGGTCAACTTAGGTTCGGAAAAAGAGAGAAAAGAAGTCAGAATTGGGGCACTACTCAGTCCGACTATCAAAGAAGGTTTGATAAAGCTTCTCAAAGAGTTTCCCGACGTATTCGCTTGGTCCTATCAGGATATGCCAGGGTTGGATACCAGCATCGTGGAACATCACTTACCATTGAGGTCAGAATGTCCGCCAGTAAAACAGAGGTTGAGACGGACTCGCCCGGACATGGCCATCAAAATCAAAGAGGAGGTACAGAAATAGATTGACGCTGGTTTCCTCGCTACATCTTAATATCCTTAATGGTTAGCCAATATCGTACCCGTTCTAAAAAAGGACGGAAAGGTCAGAATGTGTGTAGATTACAGAGATCTAAACAAGGCTAGTCCAAAGGACGATTTTCCTTTACCACACATTGACATGCTGATTGACAGTACAGCAAAGTTCAAAATTTTCTCCTTCATAGATGGATTCTCGGGATATAATAAAATCAAAATGGCGCCGAAAGACATGGAGAAAACTTCGTTCATCACCCCATGGGGGACCTTTTGTTACAAGGTAATGTTGTTCGGTTTGAAGAATGTCGGGGCAACCTATCAAAGGGCCATGACTACTCTTTTTCATGACATGATACACAAGGAAATCGAGGTATATGTCGATGATATGATTGCAAAATCTAAGACGGAAGAGGAGCATGTGACCCATCTGTCCAAACTATTCGAGCGTTTGAGAAAGTATAAACTCCGCTTGAATCCCAACAAGTGCACCTTCGGTGTCCGTTCAGGGAAACTATTAGGGTTCATCGTCAGCCATAAAGGAATTGAAGTTGATCCTGACAAGGTCAAGGCCATTCAAGAAATGCCTTCTCCAAAAACTGAAAAACAAGTCAGAGGATTCTTGGGACGTTTGAACTACATATTTAGATTCACATTCCTCATGACCGCGACCTGCTCGCCAATCTTCAAACTGCTCAAGAAGATACAATCTTTTCTCACTGACTCTCGGGGCAAGTGGACTCCGAATTATGACGGCCCCTATGTGGTCAAGAAAGCTTTCTCAGGCGGCGCCTTGAGACTCGCAACCATGGATGGAGAAGAATTTGCCTACCCCATGAATGTTGACTTAGTCAAGAAATACTTCGCCTAAAAAAAAGTCTCGGTGGATTGAAAACCCGAAAGAGCGATCCAGGCAAAAATTAGAGACATGATCAAAAATCATCCCGGTGGATTGGAAATCTCCAAGTACAATCCAGGCAAAAGTTAGGGATTAATGGCAAGTAACTACGTCTGATCAGTTCAGCTCCTCAGCAGTCATGACATCCATCAGAGACTCCAGTCAAGGTCATCTTCGACAGAAGCTCAGGATGTCCCGAATTCAAAGTTGGTAGAAGGATAGTGGTCGTTATGTTTCAACGTAGCCCTTTTCCCTGTAAATTACCATTTTCTAATTTTGTAAATACTCTATGGAATCACGCGTTCGGCTGATTTCCATCCTATCAATTAAATTTGAGCCCTTGTGCTTTTGTTTGTAATTCTTACTTGTTTTAGCTTTACAGAATGATGTTTTTAACATGGTTAACGATTCTTGAAATAAAACAAAAATGAATTTACTTGATAAAACTTTTTCTGCTTTTAAAATAAAGATGGCAATTTCTTTTGACTGTTGAACATCAGAAGAACATCGGTCGCTTCTCCAAAGGTGTTCGAACCTCAAAGTGCAGAATCAAAGTACGCATTCTAGACCATTACGCCTGAATGAAGGATCAACTGTGTCAGAGACCATGTTTTGTCTGACATCCTCGGCCGAGTTCTCATCTCCTAAGCCCGACCAGCGTCGCTCCCAACAGGGGTCATTTCTCCTAAGCAAGGCAGAATTGCTATCTTGAACCAGCGACATTTCTACATGCCCCACTGTGGCTGAGTATCCAGTCGTGTTCATCCTTTAGTCTGTATGTTGCGTCAGTTTTGTCAGCATATACATACATACATCATGCATTATTGATTCGCATTCATATTCATATTGCATCACTATCACTCTAGTCGGTCTTGTCCCCTAGTGATAGAAGTCATCTCAATCAAGTTGTCAGATCTTTCCTCGTTAGGAAGTGAATCATCTAAGTAATCTCTCTCCTGTTTATCTCTGGATTAGAGACGGTCCTTGACCACTTTGATAACTTGAACCTCTGAGAAACAAGAAAACTTTCAACAAATATCACTCTTCGCCATTGAAGATGATATATTCGCTTTCCCGGATTAAGGAAAATCCCCAGAGAAAGCCACTCAAAATTAGGGTACATCGTATGGCATTTCTCTGAAAAGACCTCAGGAAAAGTATGATGTAACACCCCCAAACGGAAACAGTCTCTCAAGAGACTCGCTTTCCCCAGTAGAATCGACAAATGGCGTCTCCAAACAGAGAAGTTTGTGTACCTCTACAATTCAGACGAATGGGTTCCCCAGCAAGTCTGACATCAAAACTTTTTCCACTTAAATGGCATCTCCCCAGGAAAATTCGGCGAGAAGTTTAAAGGAAAACCGCTACAAATAGCGTCCCTTGTCAAGAAAGTTTATTAACAAAAGAAACTAAGACTAGTTCCTTGGTAGGAAACCAGGATCGAGGGAAAGTTTACTTCAGAAACTAAGACTAGTTCCTTGGTAGGAAACCAGGATCGAGGGGAAGTTCACAAATCAGAAACTGAGACCAGTTCCTTGGTAGGAAACCAGGATTGAGGGGAAGTTTATTTCAGAAACTGAGACCAGTTCCTTGGTAGGAAACCAGGATGAAGGGGAAGTTTATTTCAGAAACTGAGACCAGTTCCTTGGTAGGAAACCAGGATCGAGGGGAAGTTTATTTCAGCAACTGAGACCAGTTCCTTGGTAGGAAACCAGGATCGAGGGGAAGTTTACTTCAGAAACTGAGACCAGTTCCTTGGCTGAAAACCAGGATCGAGGGGAAGTTTTTACCTTTTTCTAAGCGTAATTGCTTAGCAAAAGAAGATGAATATGTAAGCTGCCATTCATAGCCATCAAAATTTTGGATATTCCGATATTTAACCCTCTTGCACCCTGAATGCCCGAATACCTTCGTCATTCACACCTTCGTGTCTAAGAAGATTAAATAGGGGCAACTGTCATACCCAAAATTTTGACCACCAAGATTTCCCATCATTGTGTAAATCATCATCACAATATGGATGTACCTTTGTGCCTCATCAATCTCCTCAAGGAATTGTTGAGCATTCACTACAATCAAGCTTAGGGTTTCAAGCCCTCTCAGAGCCTTTAGACAAATGATCAATCAAGGAATGACATGATCTTCAACTTGTCTAACCTCTTAAACACCCACAAAGGATCAAGAGGACTCCCACATCAAGAATTAAGCACAAGAGTGCAACATTTCAAGTGGATCAAGCCTCAAGTTCATCTAATACAAAGTCAACTGACGCAGAAGGTCAAAGTTTGACTTTTGGTCAACTTTGAGCTTCACAAGCCATTACTCAAGAAAATATGATGGATTATTTAATTTGATCAAATTTAAATCAAGAAATCATGCAAAATTACAAAATTGATCAAATTGAAAGAAACTTAGAAATTTTTTCTAAGTTAAAATCATGTTCAAGTGCACAACTTTTCAAGGTTATAACTATTGGTCCAAGCATCCATTGATTTTGCTTAAGGGCTACTTTTAAAGAGGGTATTTGATACTTCAACATTGTAGAAGGAATCAACTCAAAATATCATAAGGATTGAAAGATATAAGTGATCAAAGTAAGGAATTCTTAATGTCCAATGTTCTGACATTTCACAGGACATCATTAATATTTTTCCAGCAAGAATATCCCAACTTCAAGGATGTTTTTCTACATGATCCAAGTTGATTCAGGAAAAACCCTGGGCATGAAAGTTGAAGTACGTCATCTCACCTTTCCAGAAAGTCCTAGAAAGCTAATTTATCATTCTCGAGCAGAAAGTTATGGTCTCTGCAAAAGGCATTGATAAAACAGAATTTTCATGACAGCTTTTAGGACAGATTTGATCACACAAGTTCAAGGTCAATTTTGACAACTTTACAAGTCTTATCTTCACAAACCTTGAACATCAAAATTGAAGTACGTTATCTCAGCTTTCCAGAAAGTTGTAGAACGTCCATTTATCACACTGGAGCAGGAAGTTATGGACTTTACAAGAAGGCTTACTGCAACTGTTTTTTAGGAAAGATTTTGTGCACTTTTTCTTGTGCCGCACAATTTTCAAGCTTTGTCACCATGCAAGACAAGCATCAAAGATGCAATTCACTTCAACTCAAAATATCATAGTGGATTAAAAGATACAAGTGATTAAAGTTTGGAATTATTAATGTTCAAAGTTGTCAGATGTTCCAACATTTCATAGGACATCATTACTATTTTTCCAGCAAGAATGTCCCAACTTCAAGGATGTTTTTCTCCATGATCCAAGTTGAACTAAGTCTAGGGTCAAACATCAAAGTTGAAGTATGTCATCTCAGCTTTCCATAGAGTCCTGGAACAGCCATTTATCATTCTTGAGCAAGAAGTTATGGATTTTACAACAAGGCTTGCTGCAGCTGATTTTTAAGACATGTTTCAGGACAGATTTGCACATTTCTTGTGCCACACAAATTTCCAAGCCTTGTCATCATCTTGGACACATCTGAGGATCAAATCCAAAGGGGACAATCACTGAGCCAAGCCTCCAAAGTCCTTGGAACAAGAAGTAGCATGCCAAACCTAGAAATCCCTAAAAGAGAGACAAGACTCCAATTTTGGATTGGAGCATTTAATAGATGCTTAGAGGTGGCATGGACTGACACATTTGCAACTAAATTCAGTCAAGATTCCTCCAACAAGTAGGGAACCAAAGCTCTGTGCTCTAACCTCTAGTCATTGACTAGAGGAGACTTGGATTTTCATTGGCCAACATTGAACAAACCTCTGCTGCAGCCACCATTCATTATTTCTGCCAAAACAAACTTGCTCTACTATAAATAGAGCTCATTTGTGCTCAGTTTGAGTACACCAAAGCCATCAAACAGATGCTTTCCTCAAAATCACTTCTTTCACTCCAAAATGCCTTATTTAGTAAGGTAATTCTGAGTTTTTGAGTTAGAGATCATTTCCATCACATCTCATGATCCTAACACCTCATAAACATCATATGTAGGTGATCCAAACTCTCACAAGTGACCTGTAACACCAAAATCACAAAGTCACCTCTCAAAACCTCAAAATTGGACTTTTTTGCATTTTTCAAGCCATGTCTTGATTCAGTCACTTTCCAAACCAGATAAAACCTCAAACACACTCCAAATATCATCCTTGAACTGTCCTAAATGGTGCCACACATCTGGAACACCATTTGAGAGAGTTGGCATTTTGGCCACTTTTGCCCATTTTGCAAGAAAGTGCTCAAACTTGCTCCAGAGGTTTCCAGCTGATTCCAACCATCCTAAAAGCTTCTAAGAGGTCATTTGAGGGTTTCCAAAGCATCAAATCATTTCTAGAACAAAGCACTTGGTAGGTTACATAAAATCTCCAAAAAAGAGGTAAAATTCACAACTTGAATTCTTTGAATCATGTTTTCCTTTGTTGTCCACATACATGCATCATATTGAACAATTCTTGAAGCAAAAATGTAGTCCTTAATGTGTATATTATGATCCTCCTACTGTTTGCACTTTAACATGTTCATATGTGGAGTTTATGTTGTTTTAAACTTAAGGTACAGATCTGGTTTTTTGCCTTGTATTTGCTGTACATTAAGTTTCAGTACGTAAAAGTGATACCATTGGATTCCTTGCGAAAAATTGGTCAAGTTAGGGTCTTACGGATTTTAATTTCGTTAAAAATTGAGAGAGTTATGAGTGTTGAAAGTTTGATAAGCAAAGATGTTTAAAATCAACATGCAATTCTGGTTTTTTACTTTGTGTGTTCTGTACATTAAGTTTCAGTGTGCATGAGTAATACCATTGGATTCCTTGCGAAAAATCGGTCAAGATAGGTTCTTACGGATTTCAATTTCGTTAAAAATTGAGAGAGTTATGAATGTTTGAAGTTTGATAGCAAAGATGTTGAAAACCAAGGTACAGTTCTGGTTTTTTAAGATGTCGAATGTGATGTTGTGACATCTTCCTTTTTTCTCTTATCTTCAAAACTCATGAAAGATGTCGAATGTGATGTTTTGACATCTTTCCTCTTTTTCTTAGTTTATCTTCAAAACTCAACCAATTCTTTTACATAGCAAAAATCATCATTTTCCAATTCTGTTTTACACACTTCTTATTCATACTCCATAATATTTTAACCCACAAAAAATCACAAAAAAATATTATTTTAAGATTATTTTTAATATATTAAAAATATTGTTTTAAATTGTTTTAAATGCTTTTAAAATGATTTCTTTTTCTTGATTTTTAAAACCAAAATGATTTTAAATATTCATATGGATAAATTACCTTTTCATAAACCTTAATCATTGTTTATAACATGATTAATGATTTTATTTGATATTTTTATCATTTTTTTTACTTGATTTTTCTTTGAAAAATGCCTTTAAAAAATGAAATTGGGGTTTCTTTGATTTTCACCCTAACAAATCTTTTTTCAAAAACACTTTGGGCCTCTAATAGAGTGTAAGACCCAACCCTTTTTGTACAAAACTATTTTGGGCCTCAGTTATTGTATAAGTCCCGATGCGTTAAAAATCTCGGCGCAATCGCCATTTTCAAACTGAAAATCATTTGGGCCTCCCCTCGTGTTGTAAGCCCCATTTCTTTTCCTAAAATACACGTTGGGCCTCTAATAGAGTGTAAGTCCCATCCCTTTTGTAAATAAATATTTTGGGCCTCAATAGAGTGTAAGTCCCATCCCTTTTGTAAGTCCCATCCCTAAAATACACGATTGTCGCCTTTTAACAAAAAAGACCATTGGGCTTCTCCTTGAGCTATAAGTCCCATTTATTTTCATTTTAAAACACTTGGGCCTCTAATAGAGTGTAAGACCCAATTCCTTTGTAAATACGAAAATTTTGGGCCTCAATCACTTGTATAAGTCCCACGGTGTTTCCAAAACCTCGGCGCGATCGTCGCCCTTTTCAAAATCATCTGGGCCTACCCTCGAGTAGTAAGACCTGCTTCTTTTCATTAAATCTTTTTTTTTTGGGCCTCTTGAGAGAGTGTAAGACCCATTCCCCTTGTACAAAAATATTTTGGGGCCTCAGTCACTTGTGTAAGTCTCACTGTACAAACTCATATCACAGTGCAATCACTACTAAAACCATGGGCCTCTCTTTGAGCTGTAAGCCCCAATCTTTCCTTTCAAAGCACTTTCTCCTTTGATTTTGAAATATACTGTTGTTTTCAATCTTTCTTTGTTGAACAACTAACCAAACAGAATGGAAGCTCTACAACCGAGTAAGTGTTTATATGCTTTCATTTACCGCTTTCATATACATATAATTGAATTGTGGGGCTGTTTCGCTGTAAGTCTTCTTTCATAAACTCATATCGACTGTGTAATAATAGTATAGATATTTAGAGTTTCCCCAGCAACTACGTCTAGCACTAGGTAAAGCTGTTTCAATCATTCTTAGAAATAGACAATACTAGATCCCCCATAGGAGCACCAGATACAGTCTTCTCTTCGGATATCCTCCTTAGGAATTGTCAAGAAACTCTATGCCCCAGAGATGATCTCTTCTCCGTGAATTGCATCCCTTGAGTTTCTTCCAAATTCTTGAACTTTCCTGGCTTGATCTATTCTTTGTGAATAGCCTGTCTTGAACTTCTCGGGGTTTGGGGACCCACAGGCTTCTTAAAAGCATCCCCGCCTCCTCTTGGGCGTTGTACAAGGACCCGTCGGCTTCTTAGAAGTATTCACAGCCTCCTCTTAGGCTTCGTATAAATGATTTCTTCCTTCGGGAATGATAGTCTCCTCTTGGGCTTCGTACAAATTATCCCTCGACTTATTAAAAGTTTCCAGCCTTCTCTTGGGCTTCGTACAAATTGTCCCGACGACCTCCTAGAGGTGTAGGAACAGAAATTAGTCATCTTAATAGAACAGTCTTTCAAAGAGTCTATATCTTTCTACCGTGAACGTACTACTACTGTTTCTTTAAGCATAGTACAAAAGATAAAACTCTAGACTTGGACAGTATAATTTCCTTGAGTCTCAAAGGCATTCTCAAGTCCCTTTCAAAAATAGGAAAACACCCGTAGACTCAGACAGTCTCAATACCCTTTGGATTTCCCATTTCCTTAGAGAACAGGAAATAATCCCGATCCTCGGATCAAATCCATGAGTACAGTGTTACTCATATAAGAACTGATTTTCTCGTTGAACCAACATACTGGACCTGTCACTCAACTGAAACAGTAACCTTTTAGCCTCCATCTCGGTCTTCGTACGAGATACAAAGACTCTCTTGTTGAGTCAAACCTTGTAGCCTCCATCTCGGGCTTCGTAGGAGATACAAAGACTCTCTTGTTGAGTCAAAACCTTTTAGCCTCCATCTCGGGCTTCGTACAAGATACAAAAACACTCTCTTATTGAGTATAAAAGACTCTCTTGTTGAGTCAATCACCTTTTAGCCTCCATCTCGGGCTTCGTACGAGATACAAAATCACTCTCTTGTTGAGTATAAAAGATTCTCTTGGTGAGTCACCATCTTTAGCCTCCATCTCGGGCTTTGTACGAGATACAAAAACACTCTCTTGTTGAGTATAAAAGATTCTCCTGTTGAGTCAACCCTTTTAGCCTCTCTCTCAGGCTTCGTACGAGACACATAAAAACTCCCTCTTGTTGGGCCAATAGCCTCCTCTTAGGCTTTGTATAAGGAAAACCCCGGTTGAGCCAATCAACCTTTTAGCATCAAAGTTGTACCTCGTTCACAATATACAAACGTCAACAACTCCTTTTCCTTCATCTAATTGCTGTAACCAGCAAGCCTCTGGATTATTTACATCCATGCCACTGTCCCTCTTTTAGCATGAGAAATTCCTAAGGAAAGATAACATTGCTCTACACTGAGTTAAAGTCTTCTCCTTCAGGTTGGAACCCCCCTATAAAGGAAATTATGGCATTGCCGGATTCACATATCCCGATTAAAGTAATTCTCCTTTATAAACAGTTGTGACAAACAGACCCTCTTTAGAGATGACAAATTCTCTCTAAAGACAACACCTTTTAGCTTCACATCTTGGGCTTCGAACAAGATACAAATAGACCCTTCACCTTCACATCTTAGGCTTTGAACAAGATACAAACCACCTTCAGCTTCACATCTTGGGCTTTGAATAAGATATAGATCACCTTTTGCTTCACGTCTTGGGCTTCAAAAAAGACACCAAAACACCCATTTACTCCCATAGAATAGGAGGAACTATGAACGCTCTGATTTCCCTGTTTCGGTAAACGGGAATACGTAGGCATAAGATTGAAAGAAAAATCTTAGCGAGCACACTAATCCAAAAACCTAAATCCCCTATCTCCACCCAATCTGACAAATTCCCCATGAATAGTCCAAGTTTTCCACCTTAATAAAGTAAGAAGAAAGAAAGGCCCCATTACCATATAGCATCCTTAACCTAACAGATCGTTGTTTAAACTCAGTATGCAAGCAGAGTTAATTGGAGACATCTATTTCCCTTCCTTAGTCAGCTCACATTAGGATAAAAAATGAATCGACCTGTAGTAAACCCCAAAGAGCGACAGCGCTTAAGAACCGCGTCCAAAATCGCTCGCTATACATCGTTCTCTAGCTTCATCAAAATGTTTGCCAAGCGCTATGAATTTACACCAAGGATGGCGCCCTTTGCTGAATGAAAATATGGCCCTGAATGGTTTACCAGGCCCTTTCCTCCTTCATTCAAAAAACATGAAGAAGAATCACAGCGTGTCTGGGAAGCATTCCTGATCCCTCGACTTATCTTTCATCGACTCAACTTGCTAAAGGGCCAAACCTCTCTGATGGCCTATCAACCAAATCTTGTCTCTCGACAAATTGGTTTAGTCTAGACTCTACCCAAGTGCCTGTATGAGAAGAAAGTCCACGTTATCCTTCCCAACACTATCTACGATGCCATAGAGAGTTCGACGCACCTTGCTCGACATGCTCATCGATCACTCCTAACTCCCGTCTACTTTGAACCTTCTCATCTCTGCACCCAAGAGTTCCATGAATGGTGGTCGAAACACTATGCTGCAGAGTTCCTTGATGTCTCCAGCTTCGCTCAGTTGATTGACCAAGCTTTTGTTGATGTGCAGGAGAAGATCAAGAAAGGTACATCTACTCACATTAAGGAGATTCAAGCTTTCCAGAAGTACTTTGAAACTGTTTATCGACCAGATGATATTAGTCGAACCGTCCGTGAAGCTGCGGTTACGCTAAAGGAGAAATTTTTAAAGAAAATGGAGGGTTTGAAACTCCCTTCATATGTTCCTCCTGAGAAACGCTATAAAGCGGCTTTCGCACTATTTCCTCCAAAGACTCCTCGACTGCCATCTGCTGATTTTGGAGTGGCTCTTGCCCCTCCATTTCCAGATTGGTTCATCTATGGGGATTCTATAAAGATCCTTCGCCAGCAGTCGAAACCCAAGGCCCATCGGGTGGTTCTGACTAAGCGTATGCTAGACAGTTTCAAAGGACACCTTCATGTCGGTATCAAAGATGTTCGCATCGAATCCGAAATACATGAAGGTTTGGATTCTCCAATTTTATGTTCTTTCATTCGAACTTTATCATTACTGACTTGTGGTAACCTGGTTTATTTTGCAGCTATACCCAAAAGGAACACGCCTCAGCAACCGGTCGAAGCCAAAGGTGAAGGCAGCAAGGTACATCCCACACCCTTTTCCTTTCGTTGATTACTCCTTCTCCCTTTAACGCTTCTCATCATTTCAGGCTTCTCGCAAACCACCTCCGATGCCTCAAAGGAAGTCGTTGTACCCCAAATTTTACCCTCTGGTTCTGATCGTTTGCATATCCTTTTCATTGGTCTCTGTTTTCACATTTTTAGTAAACATATCAATAATCATGCATTTTTCGTTAGAGTTTAATTTGTTTTATTTCTTTTTTTTACTAACTATTTTCAATTATCTTTTTTATTATTTTTAGTTTTGTTATTATTATTTCTTTTTTATTATTATTATTATTATTATTATTAATTTTATTATTATTAATTTTATTATTATTAGTTTTATTATCATTATTAGTTTTATTATTACTAAGCTTTATTATTATTATTATTATTATTATTATTACTTTTATTTTGTTTATCTTCATGGTAAGTGGGGACCACTACAATACAAACACTTCACATGGATTGCCAACTTGGATTTATCAATGGCCAAAAAGCATTCTTACACTTCAATTATCAATGGCCAAGAATCATTCTCATAAAGTCACATGGATTGCCACATCAACACTCCCACTTTATTCACACTATAAATAAGATCTCTCATTCTCTCATTTTGAACACACCAGATTCACCCCACACAAAGGCTGAATACTCTCTCAATTTTCTCCCTCAATTATTCTTGCAAATTTTCTGGAGAGAAGGCTCGTCTCCATTTTTCTATAACTCGTGTCATTGAAGAGGCAGTGGACCGTCTCCACTAGGTAACATTCACCTATTTTATTTCTCCATTTTCAAAGTACCATGATCATTTATCTATGCTGTTATCAAGTTCATTAGCATGTTAATATTTTTCTGGAAAAAGTATTGTAATATCCTATAACTTTTGTTTGGTTTTATTATGAATGATGTTTAAAAGATAAGATAAAAATTCAAAAAGACAAAGAACATGCTTCATCACCACCCTTTTATTATTTCATACAATTTTTATTTTATTTTCCATTTATTTCTTAATTTTGTTTCTCTAGTTTTTATTTTAGGAGCAGTTTGAATTTTTAGTTTCAATTTATCATGTTATTTCTTGAATTCATAACTTTTTCTTTCGAATTTTGTTATAATTTTTATTTTTCGCTTACGATCTTTATTTCGATTTTTAGGGCCAATGATATTACAAAATCATGACTTAGTTGATTTATGCAAAATGACTAAAAAGTCTTGATATGTATGAGGCTCGTTTTTTTATTTTTGTTGGTCAATGAAAGTCGAATATCAAAAGATTATCGATCCTCCGATTAAATCTTGATCAAGACGAGACTAACTTTATTCTTCATTTCGAGTCCATTTTCTTTACTTTAGGCCGATGACATTGCACAAATCTTGACTTTGATTATTTCAAATCAATAAAGTCTTGATAAATATGAGGCCACTTTTTACTTATTTTTATTGGTGATGAAAGTCAAAAATCTAAGATTATCGATTTATCGATTTAAATCTTGATTAAGACGAGACCAACCTTTTTTTTCATTCCGGTTTCATTATCTTTATTTTGGTCGATGACATAACAAACTTCATGGTTTGGTTGACTTTATTGAATCAACAAAACCTTGATCAATATGAGACCACTTTCTCTTTATTTCAGTTTCATTCACTTTTTAGTCGATGAAAGTCAAGAATCATTGATTATCGATTCCTCGATTAAATCATGATTAGGACGAGACTAATTCTATTTCATATCTTAGAAAGCAAACATAACATAACACAAACATTAACAAGAGGTTCCTGTAGAGCACTACGGATACTTAGGGTGCTAATACCTTCCCTTTGTATAACCAACCCCCGAACCTTAGATTCTCCCCCCTTTTAGGTTTTCTTTGATCTTGAACCTTTCCTTTGGATAAATCAAAGTCGGTTGTAAAAGAAATATGATGCAAGTTAATTAATAGCTTGTTCTCCGATTTTCACCGCAACAGAAATGGCGACTTCACTGGGGAATCAGTTAGACCTATTGCTGGTCCTTTCGTAAGAGGGTTAAGCCAATCTTGTTTTTATGTTATTCATGTTTGCTTATTTACTTGTATATGCTTATGTATGTCATATTTGCTTATATACTTGTATCTTTGTTCTTGCTTTATTATCCTGTTTATTTTGGGTTATCATGGTATCTATGAGTGAGATAAGTCATAACCCAGACTTGAGAGAACACATATGTTTAGGAACCGTGGACATAGTCAAGAGAACTTCGAGGGAGAAATCCCAAAGGAGGGAACTTGAAGTCCACACTCAGTTGAGGCCCTCTTGGAGGTGGTAAATGTTGAACGAGCAATCGTGAATGCGTTACTACTTTCGACCTAGGAGCCAGAGATACTGATGACCTTTAGTTATCCTTTTTCCCCACCTGGCCTATTTAGGATGTAGTGCGATGATTATGAGGGAGTAATCCTAATTGATTGCTACGCGATACTACGCTCAGACGAGACTCTCTTGAGGATTTTATTGATCACCGAGCAATGGGGAAGTTGATAAAATCCGAAAGATGGGTTGTTGACTCTGGGAACTCTTTAGAACCTTGCTCTGCAGATACAAGAACCCTAGTACACACCCTGTGGTTGGTTCTTTACCCAGACTTCATGTTGTGATCTCGAACCCTTGATCCTGTTGCATGTGTTTTTGAATCCTGTTTGCATTGCATTGCATTTTATTTGCATCTTTGCATGTCTCATTGCATACGTCTGTCTGCCCAACTACTCATTTCCAGTGGTCTCTATCTTCCAGTGTCATCTGTGAGTCATCAAGATGATTCCTCGACACCGATACCGAACTAGAGCTAACTGCAGATGCAAGATGTCAGAGCAAGAGATACACAATATTATGGTCCGAATGGAGATCGATGACCTCAAATCAAGTATGACTAAACTCACTGAGATGCTTCAAGTTTTACTTGCTACAGGAGAGCAACCCCAAAGGACTGTCATCCAGGAAGTTTCAAGCGCTGATCCTCCACCAGTTCAGATGCCACCTTCAACTTGGCCCGAGTTTGGTTTGCCACACAACTACTCTCCACCGATTGCATCTACTACTATGGTTGGTCAGAATCCTATGCCAGTGCTTCAAGCTCCTGTTTTTGCCGAACCTCAACCTATAGTTCAGACTGTTCGAGCTCCTTTCGAGAATCCCCTCTATGAGTACAATGCTTCCAGTGTTCAAGGTGAAGACCGTGAAGACTTTGTTGAACCTGAAGTTGTCCGAGAGCAGTTTCAGAGCATAGAGAAGAGACTTAAAGCCGTTGAGGGTACTAATTTCTTTAATGTGGATGCAGACAATATGTGCTTAGTATCAGACCTTGTTATACCTGCTAAGTTCGTAACTCTAGATTTTGTGAAGTACAAGGGTCACTCTTGCCCAAGAGCTCATTTGGTCATGTATCTTCGCAAGATGACTGCTCATGCCAAGAATCAGAAGTTGCTTATCCACTGTTTTCAAGACAGCTTGAGTGGAGCATCACTTAAATGGCACATGGGTCTCGAGCAAAACTCTATCCATAGCTTCCAAGACCTCACAAATGCCTTCATGAAGTAGTATAAGTATAACCTCGACAATGGCTCCTGATCGCCGTCAACTGCAAAACATGTCTCAGAATGATAAAGAGTCTTTTAAGGAGTATGCTCAACACTGGAGAGAGTTGGCTTCCCAGGTTGAACCTCCTTTGGCTAAGAAAGAGTTAACCGGAATGTTCATGGATACCCTGTCCCCATTCTATTGGGAGAAGATGGTTGGAAGTGTTTCCTCCAATTTCACTGATTTGGTTAGTATTGGCCAAAGATTAGAGGAAGGTCTTGAGAAGGGAAAAGTATCCAAGGCTGTTGAATCTTCCAATGCTGTGAAGAAATCCTATGGTAACTTTCAGAAGAAAAAGGAAGATCATACTAACGCTGTCGTGGCTGAAACAAGAAGGCCTCGTCCCCGACCTCAGTATGTTGTTCACCCTGTTGTTGCTGCTGTTACTCCTATGGTTGCTGCACCACAACCAGCTCAAGCTTTCCAACGTCCGGCTGCAGGACAGAGCCAGTATCGTAATAGGGGTCAATTTGATCCTATTCCCATGACTTACACTGAACTTTATCCTGGTTTGGTTCAACAAGGTTTGATTACCACAAGGCCTCTGCCTCCTCCTCCAAATCCTCTTCCAGCCGGCTATAGGGCTGATCTTCATTGTGAATACCATCAAGGTGGTGCAGGCCATAATTTGGAAAGTTATTTTGCATTAAAGGCTAGAGTACAAGAGCTGATGAGGAACAAAATCCTCTCCTTTAAGGACAATCCCAATGTTCAGAACAACCCTCTGCCAGGGCACGCCAAGTGAAGCTTCAGTCAACTTCAGCAGATTATCCTCCTAAAAGCCAGTGTTTCAGATAGGACAACTCATCCTTGTGTTGATTAGTCACTAGGCCTTTGTTTCTTGTTGTTTGCATTTTCCTTATTTTGTAATAGCTGTTTGCTTTCAAATTATGTTTGTACTTTCACAATTAATGAAATGAGCACTGCAACTTTTGATTCAATTCATTTGTGTTTGCTATTTACTTCTTATTGCTTCCTCTTTCATGAAAAATAAAATAAAAATTTTTTTGTCCACTTTCTGTTGATTATGCAAAGATTGGATGGAGGATGATGAAAATGTTATACCCATAATTGTTGTTTGTATGCTTTTAAATCAAAACTTTGCTGACGATGTAAGGCATTGTTTCATTTCCCCAAACACTGGAGAAATAAGGAAGTTAACCCCTCTTTAACCCCTTCGAGCCTAGAAGTAGGAGTTTCTTTCTTTACAAATAAAAACCCGCAATTTTAACCTGGGGCAGGGTAGTTCTCAGTTAACTGGGTTGTGCATTCAATTACAAGAGCAGCATTTAAGACGCCTCTCAACAAAGTTCACAAATGTTCCTTCGCACACAGCAAGCAAGTGTCGAAGATGTCTTTCATGTCAAACGCCAATGATGATTCACTATAATCCTTAAGCCAGGAAGTCACTAAAAAAAAAGAAAAGAAAAGAAGAAAGAACAAGCTTGTATGACAACCAAAAGTTGTAAGGAAGCAGTGATCTCCATCTCAAGTCCATTGAATTTTGAACCATCATCGCTATCATCAGTGCAATTCCTAACTCATGGGAATTTGAGTACATAGTCTGAGTTAACTGAGCATAGGACTGGAGATCATCACGAAGATTGGGTGGGTACAAATAAACTTTGAGCATTTATCCTTTGTTTCTTAAACCGTGAACCAGACCACGTTATAACCCTTAAAAGACCTAACTGAAGCAAGGTTATTTTGAAAGCATACTACAACAAGGTTGCGTAAACTGACTCCAAAATATCTTTGCGGATCATCTATTCTGACATCATACCTTTTTGCTTTACTTCTCACTTTGAATATCTTGAACCGCCGTGTTCAGACCAGTGACTCATATACTTCACTTTTTTCAAAATGATTTTGATTTCAAAAGTTGCATGAACTCTGCATTTACCATGTTTGTACAAATACTTTTGTTTGCAAACTAACTTTTCTTCTCAAGGAATTTTCAAACAAATAAGAAACTTGGTCGGTGATCTAATCAGGGGCAAGTTCCTTCCATATCCTGTTGAGAATCAGTTCAAGATTTGTGGTTTAATGGCGACTTCTTAGAATTGGTTTATACAGAAGATTTTGCAAGGCTCAGGCTGGGGCAACCTTTCTCAGTGTACAGTAAAATAATCATCTTTCTAGACTCAGACTGGGGCAAGCTTTCTAAGAGCACCGTGAAACGGTCATTTCCAGAATCAATCAAGCTGAAGCAATGATCAGCTCATCTACAATAATCAGCTAGGCTGGAGCAGTTTGCCTGAAGAATCCCTAAGCAACGCTTTATCCTTCCTACAAGGAACTTCAATTTGGATACAGTTTACCAGTGTGGCAGAGATGTGTTCAGCATTAGCATCTCTAGTCCCAAGCAGAATGACAGTGGTCTCCGTGTAGAGGAATCAGTCTTCCAGTCTTGTCTTCCCAAAGAATTGAGTCGTGTCGTCGACATCTACATTTTCATTTTCATTTGATCATATATCATCTGCATAATTTATACCATATCCCGAGGTCGTGTCGTTATCCACGTCTTACCAAAACGTTACCTGTCCTTTTCATTCAGTGCCATTCCTGAATGTTGTTATTCTCTTGCGCATCTAATTTTGTTGATAGATGTTGGTCTTATCTCATTCCAATGCTATTCCTGGATCTTTATATTCTCTCACTCCAGTGCCATTCTTGGATGTCTGTCTCTTGTGATCTCCAGTGCCATTCCTGGATGTCTGTCTCTTGTGATCTCCAGTGCCATTCCTGGATATCTTGTTCCCCTTGTTTCTCCCAGTGCTATTCCTGGAAGTTTTGCCTCTCTTTTTTAATCCTCATCAAATTTGCTTGGATATCTTTCAGTGCCATTCCTAAAAGTCTTTTTTGTCCATTCAGTGCCATTCCTGGATGAGTTTTCTCCTTTGCATTCAGTGTCATTCCTGGATGTCTTTCTCACTATCATTCGATACCATTCCTGAATATAGTGATCTACCTTTACTCTCAGTGTCATTCCTGAAAGTTCATAGTCATCCAATGCTTTCTTGGATTTCACCTTTGTTCACATTCATTCAATGCTGTCTTGAATACTGTGGTTCCTTTTGTCCAATGCTTTCTTGGATTTCTATCTTGTTCACTTTCATCTGATGCCTTCTCAGATATTATGAGTTATACCTTTCATCTAAAGCCATTATTGGATTACTGGTGTTTTTTTACATTCAATGTCATTCTTGAATGTAATCTTTGTTCACTTTATCTAAAGTCGTTATTAGATATTGTGATCTATACCTTTCATTCAAAGCCGTTATTGGATGTCCAGTTTCTTTACCATCTGATGCCTTTCCGAAGGTATCTCTCTTTCTGATATTTTACCAGATCGGGTCATTGTTCATTTTTATCTAAAGCCATTATTAGATATTATGAGTCATACCTTTCATTCAAAGCCATTATTGGATGTCTGGTTTCTCTACCATCCGATGCCTATCCGGATGTGTCTCTCCTTCTGATGTTTTTTCAGATTGAGTCTTTGTTCACTTTATCTAAAGTCGTTATTAGATATCGTGATTTATACCTTTCATTCAAAGCCATTATTGGATGTCCAGTTTCTCTACCATCTGATGCCTTTCCGAAGGTATCTCTCTTTCTGATGTTTTTCAGATCGAGTCTTTGTTCACATTCGTCTAAAAGCCATTATTAGATATTGTGATTTGTACCTTTTGTTCAAAGCCATTATTGGATGACTGGTTTCTTTGCATTCAATGCCATTCTTGAATGTAGTCTCTGTTCACATTCACCTAAAGCCATTATTATATATCGTGATTTGTACCTTTCATTCAAAGCCATTATTGGATGACTGGTTTCTTTTGCCATCTGATGTTTTTCCAGATGTTTCTTTCTCTGTCTTTTCTGGCTTTTCTTGAAGATCCCGTTTGAACTCTTCAGTATAAGAAAATCCCAGAAAATCTTTTGTTGGTGTCTATCCTTTTATCCCAAATTGATCCCCAGGGGAGATCATGTATTCTTTCTGGTTTCATGCCCAGTAAAGAGTGTACTTTCATTTCCCCAGTGTCGTCCGGTCACCTATAAACCTGTCGTCCATCTCCTTGGACTTTCCCCTAGTGGAGAGCCCCTCTCTGGCTCCCATCCCCAGTGAGGGCCTGTAGGATTTCCTCTTTATTTTTCTATCCCCGGTGCATTCTTAGAGTCTCCCCAGTGAGTCTATCGTTGGACAGTCTGTATCCCCAGTGAGTCTTTCTCGTGAATGCTAACCTTATCCTTCCCCAGTAAGCTCACCTGTGGTGGATTGCCCTTCATCCTTGGTGTTTTGTTTGTCTGCCGCTTTGCATTTAGCATTCCATCATTTTCATCATATTAGAGTTCATTGCATGTCAGCATTTTTGTCCATAGCATTGCATGTCAGTGCGTCTGAGGGCAAAATTTTTGGTTATCTATATTTAAATACCTTCCACCATGATTTCATGAAGACTATCATCACTCATGTCATCCGGTGAAGATATTTAAATAGGGACAACTGTTGTACCCCAAATTTTACCCTTTGGTTCTGATCGTTTGCATATCCTTTTCATTGGTCCCTGTTTTCGCATTTTTAGTAAACATATCAATAATCATGCATTTTTCGTTAGAGTTTAATTTGTTTTATTTCTTTTTTTTACTAACTATTTTCAATTATCTTTTTTATTATTTTTAGTTTTGTTATTATTATTTCTTTATTATTATTATTATTATTATTATTATTATTATTAATTTTATTATTATTAATTGTATTATTATTAGTTTTATTATCATTATTAGTTTTATTATTATTAGTTTTATTATTACTAAGCTTTATTATTATTATTATTACTTTTATTTTGTTTATCTTCATGGTAAGTGGGAACCACTACAATACAAACACTTCACATGGATTGCCAACTTGGATTTATCAATGGCCAAAAAGCATTCTTACACTTCAATTATCAATGGCCAAGAATCATTCTCATAAAGTCACATGGATTGCCACATCAACACTCCCACTTTATTCACACTATAAATAAGATCTCTCATTCTCTCATTTTGAACACATCAGATTCACCCCACACAAAGGCTGAATACTCTCTCAATTTTCTCCCTCAATTATTCTTGCAAATTTTCTGGAGAGAAGGCTCGTCTCCATTTTTCCATAACTCGTGTCATTGAAGAGGCAGTGGACCGTCTCCACTAGGTAACATTCACCTCTTTTAATTCTCCATTTTCAAAGTATCATGATCATTTATCTATGTTGTTATCAAGTTCATTAGCATGTTAATATTTTTCTGGAAAAAGTATTGTAATATCCTATAATTTTTGTTTGGTTTTATTATGAATGATGTTTAAAAGATAAGATAAAAATTCAAAAAGACAAAGAACATGCTTCATCACCACCCTGTTATTATTTCATACTATTTTTATTTTATTTTCCATTTATTTCTTAATTTTGTTTCTCTAGTTTTTATTTTAGTAGCACTTTGAATTTTTAGTTTCAATTTATCATGTTATTTCTTGAATTCATAACTTTTTCTTTCGAATTTTGTTTTAATTTTTATTTTTCGCTTACGATCTTTATTTCGATTTTTAGGGCCAATGATATTACAAAATCATGACTTAGTTGATTTATGCAAAATGACTAAAAAGTCTTGATATGTATGAGGCTCATTTCTTTATTTTTGTTGGTCAATGAAAGTCGAATATCAAAAGATTATCGATCCTCCGATTAAATCTTGATCAAGACGAGACTAACTGTATTCTTCATTTCGAGTCCATTTTCTTTACTTTAGGCCGATGACATTGCACAAATCTTGACTTTGATTATTTCAAATCAATAAAGTCTTGATAAATATGAGGCCACTTTTTAATTATTTTTATTGGTCGATGAAAGTCAAAAATCTAAGATTATCGATTTATCGATTTAAATCTTGATTAAGATGAGACCAACCTTTTTTTTTCATTCCGGTTTCATTATCTTTATTTTGGTCGATGACATAACAAACTTCATGGTTTGGTTGACTTCATTGAATCAACAAAACCTTGATCAATATGAGACCACTTTCTCTTTATTTCAGTTTCATTCACTTTTTAGTCGATGAAAGTCAAGAATCATTGATTATCGATTCCTCGATTAAATCATGATTAGGATGAGACTAATTCTATTTCGTATCTTAGCAAGCAAACATAACATAACACAAACATTAACAAGAGGTTTCCGTAGAGTACTACGGATACTTAGGGTGCTAATACCTTCCCTTTGTATAACCAACCCCCGAACCTTAGATTCTCCCCCCTTTTAGGTTTTCTTCGATCTTGAACCTTTCCTTTGGATAAATCAAAGTCGGTTGTAAAAGAAATATAATGCAAGTTAATTAATAGCTTGTTATCCGATTTTCACCGCAACAGAAGTCAAAGAGGGGCACTGCCCAAATTATCTTCGATTCAGAGGATGAGGACCAATCTCCTCCTGAAGACTTAAAACTCAAGAAGAGGAAGAAAGCAAGCCAAGAATCCAGTGCTGCTGGTGGCCAACCTGAGCCTACAACGGCTAAGGTCCCCAAAAAGACCACTACTACAAGTAAAGTTATAGAAGCTGAAGCGCGAATTTTTGCATGGTTGCGAAGCACTATTGCTTTGGGGTACTACAGTTCGATTCATTTTTTATCCTATTGAAGCTGATTAAGGAAGGGAAATAGATGTCTCCAATTAACCCTGCTTGCATACTGAGTTTAAACAGATGACTGTTGGTTTACAGATGCTATTGAGATTGTGGGTCTCTCTTAAGTTATTTTGTTAAAATAGTGCCTGGGCGATTGGTGGGAGGTTTAAGACTGATGCTTTTCGATTGATTGATGGAGGTATGGGATTTTGGGTTTTTTGATTAGTGTGCTCGCTAAGATTTTTCAAATCTTATGCCTACGTATTCCCATTTAACGAAACAGGGAAATCAGAGCGATCGTAGTTCCTCCTATTCTATGGGAGGAAAATGGTTGTTTTGGTGTCTTGTTCAAAGCCCAAGACGTGAAGCTAAAGGTGGTTTGTATCTTGTTCAAAGCCCAAGATGTGAAGCTGAAGGGTTTTGACTTTAGAGAGAATTTGTCATCTCTAAAGGGGAGTTATTGATGTTTGTATGCTATGGACAAGGCACAACTTTGATGCTAAAAGGTTGATTGACTCAACCGGGGTTTTCTTTATACAAAGCCTAAGAGGAGGCTATTGACAAAACAAGAGGGTGCTTTTATGTGTCTCGTACAAAGCCCGAGAGAGAGGCTAAAAAGGGATTGACTCAACAAGAGAGTCTTTTATATGTCTCGTATGAAGCCCGAGAGAGAGGCTAAAGGAGTTTACTCAACAAGAGAGTCTTTTATACTCAATAGAGAGTGTTTTTGGATCTCGTATGAAGCCCGAGATAGAGGCTAAAGGGTGATTGACTCAACAAGAGAGTCTTTTATACTCAACAAGAGAGTTGGAAAAGGTTAGCTCCGCAGAGGAGAATCATTGTACAAAGCCCAAGAGGAGGCTAACTTCTCTGAGGAAGGATCATTATACAAAGCCTAAGAGGAGGCTAACTTTCCTGAGGAAATGATCATTATACAAAGCCTAAGAGGAGGCTATTGTAACTGTTTCAGTCTAGCGACAGGTCCAGTATGTCGGATAAAGAGAAAATCAGTTCTTATATGGGTAATGTTGTGTTTAGGGATTGATCAGAGGATCAGGGTTATTTCCTGTTCTTTAAGGAAATGGGAAATCCAAAGGGTATTAAGACTGTCCAAGTCTATGGGTGTTTTGACAAATCGATTCTCGGATAAGTGAATGATTTTTGTATAATGCCCAAGAGAAGGCTGGTATGTTAAGGGATGAAGGTCAACCCATTAACTGGTCTGACATTTGACTCAGAAAGATAGCTCTAGCAAATTGATGACTATGTTCTGTTCCTATACCTGTAGAGGTCTCTAGGTCCTTGTACTAAGCCCAAGAGAAGGCATGAGAGCTTTTAAGAAGCCGAAGGGTCCTTGTACAATGCCCAAAAGGAGGCGGGGATGCTTTTTGGAAGCCTGTGGGTCCCCAAACCCCGAAAAGTTCAAGACATGCTATTCACTGAGAATAGATCAAGCTAGGAAAGTTCGAGAATTTGGAAGAAGCTCAAGAGATGCCATTCACGGAGAAAAGATCATCTCTGGGGAGTTAGAGCTCCTTTGACAATTTCTAAGGCTGCTTTTAAGAAGCCTGTGGGTCCCCAAACCCGAGAAATTCAAGACATGTTATTCACTGAGAATAGATCAAGCCAGGAAAGTCCGAGAATTTGGAAGAAACTCAAGAGATGCCATTCACGGAGAAAAGATCATCTCTGGGGAGTAGAGTTTCTTTTGACAATTTATAAGAGTGGCAGTCTGAGAAAGGGTTCGAAAAGAATCTGCCTTTCACATCTCCATATTGTTTAACCCCAAGAGGAGGGAAGACTGTGTCTGGTAATCCTACGGGGATCTAGTTTTGACTGTATTTAAGAGCGATCAACGGGGCTTTACCTAGTGCTAGACATAGTTGCCGGGGAAAACCATAAATAACTATACTAGTATTACACAGTTGATATTTGACAGGTATATAAAAGTTTGTGAAAGAAGACTTACAGTGAGCAGCCCCACAATACAGTTATATATATATGAAAGCGGATAAAGAAAGTGGGTAAACACTTACTCAGATGTAGAGCTTCCATGCTATTTGGTTAGTTGTTTAACAAAGAAAACTTTGATAATAATATTATATTCAAAATCAAAGAAGAAAGTTCTTTGAAAAGATTGTTGGGGCTTACAGCTCAAGGAGAGGCCCAAGGTTTTAACGATGATTGCACTGTTGTTTTGAATTTGTACAGGGTCTTATACAAGTGACTGAGGCCCAAAAGGTTTTTTGTACAAAGGGATGGGTCTTACACTCTCTCAAGAGGCCCAAAGGTTTATTTTTATATAAGTGGTGGGGCTTACAGCTCAAGGAGAGGCCCAAAGTTTTGATATTTGAACTGGTGATCGCGCCGAGATTTTCTTTTAATGCAGAGGGACTTATACAATGTCTGAGGCCCAAAAAAAATTTTAGTTAAAAGGGGATTGGGTCTTACACTCTATTAGAGGCCCAAAAATTGTTTCATTTTTGTACAAGTGATGGGGCTTACAGCTCAAGGAGAGGCCCAGGGTTTTTGTTAAAAAGGCGACGATCGCGCCGAACTTTTTGACGGTATCGGGACTTATACAATACACTGAGGCCCAAAAAGGTTTGTCAAAAAGGGATTGGGTCTTACACTCTATTAGAGACCCAATGATTTTGTTTGAAAAAGTTTGATGAGGGTTGAATTAATCAAAAACCCTAATTTGTTTCCAAAATGTATTTTAATTGAATAAAAAATTCAATTAAATGATCAAAATTGTTTAACATGTGGAAAACAAATTGTGATCTTGGATTAATGTTTCAAAAATAAAGTTTTGACCTACAAAATGATTAGAAATCATTAAAATTTGCAAAATCAAGAAGGAAAAAATATTTTAAATGTCAAAAACAATTAAAATATTAATTCTTTGCAAAAATATCAATTATATGAAATAAATAATATTTTTGGGATTCTTTGGGAAAATAAAATATTTTAACATTTTTGTGAATTATTAAAAAAAGAATCAACTCAAAATCATTAAAACTCAGAGAGAAATTAATTTTTGAATCAATTAAATAAAATCACAAAATTCAAATATTCAAATTTTTGAAAAAGGGCGCCAAGAACATGGCAAGAACACGCGCCCTTCCTCTGTTTCTGCAGATTTGTGTTTTCTATCCAATCTCACTGGATACTTGATTATATCATGCAATCTACATATCAATCTACTCGTTTCAACCTCGTGATCATGTATATGGTCTTTAATTTCATTTATTTTAAGCATGGAATAAGAAATCAAAGAGAAACCTCAAGAACCCTAAAATTTGCATGAAGGTTCAGAAATTCCACACATGATTCAAACAATGCAATTGATTGAGGGAAAACACTCCATGTATGATTATGAACATATGGCCAAATTATTGTGCAGCAAAAAATGCATGGATCATAGAGTTAGAAGAGCTCATGCTTACCTCTTGCAGCTGGTGATCATGTTTTGTGTTAGAGGTGTTACAGCTAGGTTCCAATGATGTGGATAGCTTCCCTAGGTGCCATGGAGTGTGTCTGGATGCTTGGAGTGGATTGAAATGGTCTGGAACTTGAGATGGTACCCCAACTGCAAATCTGTCAAGAACTTGAGCAATTGGCTGGTGATTTTGGTGTTCCAGATGTTATGTGAGTGTTTAGATCACTTCTATATGATGTTTATGAGGTGTGTGTGTGTGTGTGATTGGTTTGATTGGAATTGCTCTCAAACTCAAAACCCGGTAGTGACTTGCCTTAGAAGGTAAAATTGGAGTGAAGAAGGAGATTTTGAGGAAAGCATATGTTTGATGGATTTGGTGTACTCAAACTGATCACAATTGAGCTCTATTTATAGTAGAGTAAGTTTTTTTTGCAAGGAATAGTGAATGGCAACTGCTGCATAGGTTTGGCCAATGTTGATCAATGAGAATCCAAGTCTCCTCTAGCCATTGACTAGAGGTTAGGGCACAGGCTGCTGGTCCCCTTGGTCTTGGATAAGTCTTGACTGAATTCAGTTGCAAATAGCTCAGTCTATGCCAACTTGGTGTATGCATTGAATGCTCCAATCCAAAATTGGAGTCTTGTCCTTCTTTTAGGCAATTCTAGGTTCGGCATGCTACTTCTTGTTCCAAGGACTTTGGAGGCCTGTATTAGTGTTTTTCCCCTTTAGATTTGATCCTCAGATGTGTCCAAAGTGATGACAAGGTTTGGAATTATCTGATTTTGCCAAATCGAGCCAAAGTGTAAAATTCTGCCTAGCCTTGGCAGTTTTCAGCAAGGCATGTTGCCATTGTCATATCTCATGGGTCAAGTTGAATTTGATGGAGTTTTTGGCCATTTTGGAAAGCCCTCATATGATACAACAATTGTTTGATCATAGTTGGTTTTGATACTTTTTGGATCCAAGTGAAAAATGCCCCTACATTTGGGAAAAAGTGAAGGCAGATTCTAACTTAGTGAAAATTTCACTAAGTGTTGGAAAAAGTGGCATTTCATGTTTTCAGCCATTTTGATCATTCCATAACTCAAAATCCATGATGAATTGGAATGAGGTGTAGTTGAAGCTTTTGTAGAGGTCCATGAGGGCTACAAATCCAGCTTTGAATGGGGAAAAATGGTTTTGTGGTTTAGGAGTTATGATCCTCCAAAGTTGGTACCCTAGCCACTTTATTCCATAACTTAGAAAATTTTCTAAGTTTTCATGGTTACCCCTTTTACAAGTTATCCCACTTTTCTTGATTTTTCTTGATGAATGATGATTCAAATCACACATTAACATCATTTTAGGGTCAAAGAACCATATCTGTGAAAAATCTCAAAAAGTCAAAGTTGACTTTTGTGCACAGTTGACTTTTTGTTAGATGAATTCAAAAATGTGCGATCCTCTATGAAATCAAGTCCTTGACCTAAATCAAACTTGATGGACATGTTCCATAGGTGTCATAGGGTGTATTGAATCATGTCCCAAGGTTTGGGAGCATGTCTTGGTCAAAAGTCAAAGCTACAGTTGACTTTTCCGACGAAACCCTAACTGTGGTTCAGATGGAATTGAAACTTGTTGCTCAATCTTCTTGGATCAATCCATTGTTGCAAATGGATCAATATAGTGTGTTAGAGACCCTCAAATCATGTCTTGAGTTCTTGGCTCATGATTTGTCCCAAAAGTCAACTTAGGGGTGAATTAGGTCAAGAAACCCTAATTCCTGATTTTTTATGAATGCATCCCCTGATGCAAAATTGACTTGATGATTGGGTTTATGATGTACCTTGGAGCATCCTAGGTTATGATTTGAAGCATTGGCTCATACCCAGAGGAAAAATCCCATCTTGAGGCCCTGGTCGACCAAAACCCTAATTTGGTGACACTGTCGATTTTGAGGCTTAATCCACCTGAAAGGGAACAACCTTGTGCTTAATCCTTAAAGTGGGAGTCCTCCTGATCCTTTGTGGATGTTTGAGAGGTTAGACAAGTTGAAGATCATGTCAATTCTTGATTGATCCTTTGTCTAAGAGCTCTGAGAGGGCTTGAAACCCTAATTTTGATTGTAGTGAATGCTCACCCATCTTTGGGGAGACTGATGAGGTATGATGGTTCATCCATATTGTGATGATGATTTTCACAATGATGGGAAATATTAGTGGTCAAAATTTGGGGTATGACAGATGCCCATATTTAATCTTCTTGGACCCGAAGGTGTGAATGGCGAAGGTATTCGGGCATTCGGGGTGCAAGAGGATTAAATATCGGAATACCCGAAATTTTGATGGCGGTTATGAATGGTAGCTTGCCCATCCATCTTCTTTTGCTAAGCAATGATGCTTAGAAAAGGTAAACTTCCCCTCGATCCTGGTCTTCTACCGAGGAACTAGTCTTAGTTTCTGAAATGAACTTCCCCTCGATCCTGGTTTCATACCAAGGAACTGGTCTTAGTTTCTGAAGTAAACTTCCCCTCGATCCTAGTTTCCTACCAAGGAACTGGTCTAAGTTTCTGAAATAAACTTCCCCTCGATCCTGGTTTCCTACCAAGGAACTGGTCTTAGTTTCTGAAGTGAACTTCCCCTCGACCCTGGTTTCCTACCAAGGAACTGGTCTAAGTTTCTGAAATAAACTTCCCCTCGATCCTGGTTTCCTACCAAGGATCTGGTCTTAGTTTCTGAAGTAAACTTCCCCTCGATCCTGGTTTCCTACCAAGGAACTGGTCTTAGTTTCTTTTGTCAATAAAATTTCTTGACAAGGGACGCTATACATAGCGGTTTTCCTCAAACTTCTCGCTGAATTTTCCTGGGGAGATGCCATTTGACGGAAAAGGTTTTGATGTCAGACATGCTGGGGAACCCAGTCATCTGAGTTGTAGAGGTGCACAAACTTCTCTGTTGGAGACGCCATTTGTCGACTCTACTGGGGAAAACGAGTCTCTTGAGAGACTATTTACGCTTGGGGTCTTACATCATACTTTTCTCAGGATCTTCCCGGAGAAATGCCATATGATGTGATCCAATTTTGAGGTGCTGATGACCTTTTCGTCAGTGGATTTTTCGGAGAAAAACTGCTGCATTGTCGAATCTCTAATTAAGAGGCTTTCTCTGGAGATTTTCCTCAATCTGGGAAAGCGAAGATATCATCTGCACTGGCAGAAAGTGACGCTTGTCGAAGATTCTCTGGTTTTTTAGAGGTTCAAGTTATCAAAGTGGTCGAGGAGCCACTCCAATTCAGAAATAAACTGGAGGAGAGAGATTGTTCAGATGCAACATTTCCTGACGAGGAAATAACTGACAACTCGATTGAGATGACTGTTATCACTAGGGGATAAGACCGACTAGAGTGATAGTGATGCAATATGAATGCGAATGTAAATCAATAATGCATGATGTATGTATGTTTATGCTAACAAAACTGACACGACATATAAACTGACGGATGAACATGACTGGATACTCGGCCACTGCGGGGGATGAAAAGTATCACTGGTTCAAGATAGCAATTCCAGCTTGCTTAGGAGGGATAGTCCCCGTGGGGACAACCGTTGGTCGGGCTTAGGAGGTAAGAACTCGGCCGAGGGTGTCAGACGAAACATGGTCTCTGACACAGTTGATCCTTCGTTCAGACGTGCTGGTTTAGAAGGAGTACTTTGATTCTGCACTTTGACGCTCGATTACTTCTGGAGAAGCGGGCGACATTCTTCCGATGTTCAACGGTCAAAAGAAATTGCCATCTTTATTTTGAAGCAGAAAAGTTTTACAAGTAAATTCATTTTTGTTTCGTTTCAAGAATCGTCGATCGTATTAAAATATCGTTCTTATAAAGCTAAAACAAATGAGAATTATAAACAAAAGCACAAGGGCTCAAATTTTATTGATAGGATGGAGATCAGCCAAGCGTGTGATTCCATAGAGTATTTACAAAGTTTATAAAATGGTAATTTATGGGAAGAGGACTACGTTAAAACATAACGACCACTATCCTTCTACCAACTTTGAATTCTGGACATCCTGAGCTTCTGTCGAAGATGACCTTGACTGGATTTTTTTGATGGATAGCATGACTACCACTGGGGAAGTTGCCCCTATTGGACGTAGTTACTTGCCATTATCCCTAACTTTTGTCTGGATTGTACTTTGAGATTTCCAATCCACCTGGATGATTTTTGATTCTGTCTCTAATTTTTTCCTGGACCACCCTTTCGGGTTTTCAATCCACCGAGATGTTTTTTTTTATTTAGGCGAAGTATTTCTTGACTACATCAACATTTGTGGGGTACGCAAATTCCTCTCCATCCATGGTTGCAAGTCTCAAGGCGCCGCCTGAGAAAGCTTTCTTGACCACATAGGGGTCGTCGTAATTCGGAGTCCATTTTCCCCGAGAATCAGTAAGAAATGATTGTATCTTTTTTAGCACAAGGTCTCCTTTCCTGAAGACGCGAGGTCGGACCTTTTTGTCGAACGCCTTCTTCATCATTTGTTGATACAACTGACTGTGGCATAGTGCCGTGATTCGCTTCTCTTCGATCAGGTTCAGCTCGTCGTGTCGATTTTGACACCATTCAGCTTCTGTAAGCTTAGCTTCCATCAATACCTGGATTGATGGGATCTCTACTTCGATGGGGAGTACTGCCTCCATGCCATACACTAGAGAGAAAGGGGTTGCCCCTGTTGAAGTGCGGATAGATGTGCGATAACCATGAAGAGCAAAGGGTAGCATTTCATGCCAGTCTTATAGGTTATAACCACCTTTTGAACGATCTTCTTGATGTTCTTGTTAGCCGCTTCTACCGCTTCGTTCATCTTGGGTCGGTAGGGAGATGAGTTATAGTGTTCGATCTTGAACTCAGCGCACAACTCTTTCATTATCTTATTGTTCAAGTTAGATCCATTATCTGTAATGATCTGGCTTGGAACACCATAACGGTAGATGATATTGTTTTTGATAAATCGGACCACGACCTGTAGGGTTACATTAGCGTACGACGCAGCTTCGATCCACTTGGTAAAGTAGTCAATGGCGACCAGAATGAACCGGTGTCCGTTCGAAGCCTTGGGCTCAATCATGCCAATCATGTCGATTCCCCATATGGAAAAAGGCCACGGGGAAGAGAGAAGAGATGCGTTGGCGGTAAATGGATTTTGTCAGAGTATATCTGACACTTGTGACACCTCCTCATGTACTTGTAGCTGTCGGATTCCATGGTCAACCAGTAGTACCCTGCTCTTAGAATTTTTCTCGCCATTGTGTGTCCGTTGGCATGAGTACCAAAGGATCCTTCGTGAATTTCTTTTACCAGGATGTTCGCTTCTGGTCTGTCTACACATCGGAGCAAGACCATGTCAAAGTTCCTCTTATAGAGTGTATCACCGCTTATGAAGAAACTTCCTGCTAGCCTTCTGAGGGTTTTTCTGTCTTTCCTGGATGCCCCAGGTGGGTACTCTTGTTTCTGAAGGAAGCATTTGATATCATGATACCAAGGTTTGTCGTCTATGACTGCTTCAATCGTGAAGATGTAAGCGGGCCGTTCAAGGCGCATTATGTCGATCTTAGGTAGGTCATTCCATTGACCTACGCTAATCATGGAAGAGAGAGTGGCTAATGCATCAGCCATGTGATTCTCATCACGAGGGATGTGATGAAACTCGATTCTGTTGAAGAAGGGTAGAAACCTTCTTGCATAATCTTTGTAAGGAATCAATCCTGATTGGTATGTGTTCCAATCTCCTTTGATCTGATTGACAACCAGGGCTGAGTCGCCATATACGTCCAAGTTTTTTATCCTTAAGTCAATCGCTTCTTCGAGACCCATGATACAAGCTTCGTATTCGGCCTCGGTGTTTGTACACTTGACCGTAAGTCTAGCAGTGA
Organism: Lathyrus tuberosus; assembly: GCA_022829125.1. Classification (NCBI taxonomy): domain Eukaryota; kingdom Viridiplantae; phylum Streptophyta; class Magnoliopsida; order Fabales; family Fabaceae; genus Lathyrus; species Lathyrus tuberosus. Next base: position 5,486,071 of record JALAZF010000179.1, read on the forward strand.
AAGGAATGTGGGTACCCTAAGGGGTAAAAATGATTGCCCCAATTCCATTTCCATAATGATTGACAGCTCCGTCAAAGATTAGTACCCATTGGGAACCTGGTTCTGCCTCTTCACTGGGTAGCAGTTCATCGCAATCTTTCATTTTTAGATACATAACATCTTCGTCTGGGAAGTCAAACCTGATTGATTCTTGATCGTCAATCGGTTGATGAGCCAAATGATTAGCTAAAATACTTCCCTTAACGGCTTTCTGAGCGTGGTATTCTATGTCATATTCTGATAACAACATCTGCCAACGGGCAATTCTTCCCGTGAGAGCAGGCTTTTCAAAGACATACTTGATTGGATCCATTTCTGAGATTAACCAAGTACTGTGATGAATCATGTACTGGCGAAGACGTTTGACTGCCCAAGCCAGAGCACAACAAGTTTTCTCAAGCATAGTGTACCGAGTCTCGCAGTCGGTGAATTTCTTGCTCAGATAGTAGATGGCAGACTCTTTCCATTTGGTTTCGTCTTGTTGGCCAAGTACACAACCCATTGAGTCCTCTAGGACTGTTAAGTAGATGATCAGCGGTCTTTCTTCCACTGGAGGTGATAGAATCGACGGATTCAACAGGTATTCCTTGATACTGTCGAAGGCGGTTTGGCAATCTTTTGTCCAAACGCAGTCCTGATTCTTTTTGAGTAATTTGAAAATTGGTGCGCAGGTCGCGGTCATGAGGAATATGAATCTGGAGATGTAGTTCAAACGTCCCAGGAATCCTCTGACTTGTTTTTCAGTTTTCGGAGAAGGCATTTCTTGAATGGCCTTGACCTTGTCAGGATCAACCTCAATTCCTTTCTGGCTGATGATGAACCCTGAGAGTTTCCCTGAATGTGCACTTATTGGGATTCAAGCGGAGTTTATACTTTCTCAACCGCTCGAATAGTTTCGACAGGTGGGTCACATGCTCCTCTTCTGTTTTAGATTTGGCAATCATATCATCGACATATACCTCGATTTCCTTGTGTATCATGTCATGAAACAGAGTAGTCATGGCCATTTGATAGGTTGCCCCGACGTTCTTCAAACCGAACGGCATTACCTTGTAACAAAAGGTACCCCATGGGGTAATGAACGAAGTTTTCTCCATGTCTTTCGGCGCCATTTTGATTTGATTATAGCCCGAGAATCCATCCATGAAGGAGAAAACCTTGAACTTTGCTGTACTGTCTACCAGCATGTCAATGTGTGGCAAAGGAAAGTCGTCCTTTGGACTAGCCTTGTTTAGATCTCTGTAATCGACACACATTCTGACTTTTTTGTCCTTTTTCGGAACTGGTACTATGTTGGCTAACCATTGAGGATACTCTGACGTGGCGAGGAAACCAGCGTCAATCTGTTTCTGTACCTCCTCTTTGATTTTGATGGCCATGTCTGGGTGAGTCTGTCTCAACTTATTTTTTACTGGCGGAAATTCCGATTTTAACGGTAAATGATGTTCCACGATGCTGGTATCCAACCCTGGAATATCCTGATAGGACCAAGCAAACACATCGGGAAATTCTCTGAGAAGCTTTGTCAGACTGTCTTTGGCAGTTGGACTGAGCAGTGCCCCAATCCTAATTTCTTTTCTCTCTTTTTCTGAACCCACGTTGATTGTTTCCAAAGGCTCTTTGTGAGGTTCAATGGATCTTTCCTCCTGTTTGAGTAGTCGGGAGATCTCTTCTGGAATTTCGTTGTCAACTTCTTCTTCGGCCCCAAATACCGGGAATTCAAAGTTGGGAGAAGGCATCGGATCGTATGTTTCAACGGGGTTTAAAACAAGCAATCTGCATGACGGTATGATTCGTGTTTAGAAGAGAGAGAGAGAGAGAATGCAAGTGTGTGCAGTGCATTTTTTTTTTGAAAAACTGCTTGTTTATTTTAAATTGTTTTTTTTTAGGATTACCATTTTCTGAGAAAAGCGAAAAGAGATAACAGTAATTAATGTGGAAATTACAGAACGACGTTATTTTATTAATGAACAAGTCGATTCTTGAAACTGCATCCCTATAAAACAAAACTCTAATGCTTTGGACGAAGCGAAGAGGGATATTTACAGAAAGCGAGCCCTATCAAAACATCTGTTTCACCTGGGAAGGGTGAAAGGTTAAAGATGGCAATTACTTTGACTTATGAACAATCTTCAGAACATCAACAGCAACCCATTGGCGGCCAACTCCTCGGTGAATCACAAAGTCTGGTACCTTCTTTCTTAGCTTCTCCTCAGAAATGACGCTGATTTCTGGCAGAGCTGGATCATTGGAATCTGTCTCCCAGGCAGAATTGTCGTAGGAGGATTCCTCGGTTGTATTTTGCATAGTATTTGTGCTTCAGGAAAATCTCCCCATCCAGTTGGCTGGATGTCTTCAAGCCTGATACGAGAGCTTTCGGGAGCGGTGTACTTGACCAAGAAGTCGTATTTACCACTCAGTTGTCCCAAGGTGTCCCACACTTCTTTGGAACTGGAGGAGTCATCTCTCTCGATGACGTTGACCTCAGGAAAAGCATAGTTGATGAATTCTAGTTCGACAAGCTTTGCCAATTCATCGTTGTACGGGATAGGTTCCGAATACCCTGAGTGTTGATCCCATGACATGGTGGGGACACAGGTATTCTGTTCAATGATGCTCAGCTGATTTTCATTGTTCGGCTGATTTTCTTGCCCCAAGTCTCCTGGGTAAGGTTGCCAGATAGGAAGGTCATCCATTGGGCCATAATAGTCGTGGTCAAAGTTGTCTTTCATTAGAGTGTCCTCCTCTAATGAGTTTGATGGAGCACGGCATCCTTCCGGATCACAATCTCCATATATCATTTTGACGTCTGACCTCGGTATAAATCTCGGACTCTGTGCGGGATAGCAAAATGGCGTAGGCACCTCTTCCTGAGACATATAACTGTCCTCGTTAAGATAGGACTTCCATTCCTCATCCATATCGGAGGAATCCTCCTCGTTGATAGTATGGACTGTTTGAGGCACTGGGTGAAGGAAACCTCCACTATGGAAGAAGTCCTGAATGGGATGAAGACTTTCATCGTTAGCAGCTGTCTGGGTACAGGTTGCAGAAAAACCTAGACCCTTCTTTGTTTTGTTATCGGGAGGAATGACAAGCTGTCCCCATCCTTTTGTATTGTTCCTTTTGATCGCTTTGAGAGTATCTCCGTACGAGGAAATCGAGGTTCCTTTCTCTGATCGATTTGCATTGCTCAACGAAAGTGCTTGGAACTGAGTCCCAACAGCCTCCTCGGGTTCTACATAAGTAGACGAGGATAAGTTACTCACGAGCAAGGCTTGCTCTCTACAGACCGTGATGAGTTGATCGTTCTTAACGAACTTCAGTTTCTGGTGCAGCGTCAAAGTGACTTCCCCAGCCTAGTGTATCCAAGGTCTTCCTAATAAACAGCTATACGCTGCTCGGACGTCCATGACCTGGAAAGTGATTAAGAAAGTGTGAGGGCCAATAGTTATGGGAAGGTCGACTTTGCCAATAACTGCTTTCTGAGATCCATCAAAAGCTTTGACTATGACCTCACTGCCCCTCATCGGGGATCCTTTGAATGATAGTCGCATTAGAGTGGACTTTGGCATAACATTGATGGTCGATCCAGTGTCTACCAGTACGCTGGCTAAAGCATCGTCCTGGCAGTTAACTGTGATATTGAGCGCCATGTTGTGACTTTTGCCCCCCTCTGGCAAGTCCTCATCACTGAATCCTACGTTGTTGCAGGAAGTGATGTTAGAGATGATGCTATCGAACTGTCGTATTGACACATCCTGTTCCACAAAGGCCTGCTCTAAGACTTTCTATAGAGCCTCCCTGTGGGATTCGGAACTGAGTAAAAGTGATAGCACTGAGATCTTTGAAGGAGTCTATAATAGTTGATCAACAATGTTGTATTCAGTCCATTGGACGAGCTTCAGCATCTCATCATTATTTTTTGAAAGGTCGGGATTACTGGATTGATCGACTGGTGGATCAGGAGCTTCTGTCTGAAGTTCCTTTTCTTTGTTAGGTTCTCCAACTCCTCGGTTGAATATTCGACCGCTCCGTGTTACTCGACTGATGTCTGCAATATTCACGACGGAGGGTAATGGAATGTCCTTTCCATTCTCAATTATTGTTGCACCGTATTTGTAAGGGATTGCCTTAGCTGATTCATACGGTAATGGTCCCGACAGATAGATAACTACAGGAGCCTTCTAATTTTTCTGACTGTCGTAAGTAACTTCAATCAGCTCCTGGCTAAGAATCTTTGATTCGTCCAGTAAAGGGATGATGGTACAAACATCCTTGTTCCTCTCAGGGTCAGAGATTACAACAATGTCTCTGATCTGATCAGCGAAGTAGTCTGGCGTTCAGTTGATTGGTTCAGAACCCGGACATGGACGAATTTCTCTACAATCCACCTGACCCTGAAGAGTTTCTCGCACAAGGTAGCATCCTTGATTATTCTCCGAACAAACTCTACAACGTTCATAGTTGTGTGGTGGCACCTGGCCACACCCGCTTTGAATGCAATGCAACCTTACGAGGTTTGTTTTCATAGATCGGACATCCTGACTTTGACGCCGAGTAGGGTTTCCATTAAGCACACTGATTTGTTGCGTGTCTTTGTCCAGATAGATTGGAAGCCAACAGTGGTTTAATAAGTGTTGTAAAGTTATTTGCACGAGAGCGCACCCTTGGTTACTTTCACTGCATACTTTACAGTTCAGATAATCGTGAGAAGTGAGAAAACCAAATTGGATTTGCTTGGCATGTAACTCCACTAAGTTGGTATTCATCAGACGAATATCAAAGATTTGAATCATGTTGATCTGATAAGGATTTCTATCATGGTAGTCCTGGATCCATCCAAGATCTATCTGACGCTAGAGGGCCTCTTGTACAAAAGAGCATCCCTGTTTGTTTACCGAGCAAGTCAGACAGGAATTGTAATCGTGCCGCAGCAGATTATGATACTGGATTTTCCTTGAGTGCATCACCACCAAGTTGACATTCATTGCACGAATGTCGTGATTCTGAATGATGTTGGAATTCGTATACGTCATGTTGACTCCACGAACTCGATGCTCTTGGATCCATCCGAGATCCAATTATTCCTGTAGAGCTTATTGCACCACAGAACATCCCTGGTTGTTTTTAGAGTAGATATCACACTGGTAATAGTTATGAGGTGGCACATGGTCATATCCATTCTGTCTACAATGCATCTTGACCAAGTTTTCCCTTAAAGGGAGTACATCGTGAATTTGATAGGTATTATTAGACTCTCCCTCTATCAAATTGACTGCAGCTTTCTCGTGTTGAGGCAGCGGGTTCGTGAGAACATTCGGATTTGTATCTTTGAAAGATAAGACCCCGATCCTAACAAGCTTTTGCACATCAGATTTGAAACTGAGACAGTTTTCTATGTTATGCCCTGGTCCTCCTTGATGGTAAGGACAAGTCTGATCCGCTTTGAACCAGAAAGGCAGATTTTTCGGTACTGTAAGAGGAGACCTGGTTTGGACATGCCCCTTGACTAGTAGTAACGGAAATAGCTCTGCGTACAACATTGGTATAGGGTCGAACCCTGGTGGTCATGTTGCACGATTGTTGTTATATGGAGGACGAGCCTGCTGAAAAGGTTGTTGTGTCCTTTGCTGATATTGCTGTTGATTCGGTTGGCTTTGTGCGACCTGAGGTTGATACGTAGGAATAGGCGCAGAATTGATAGCAGGAGTTACAACTGCTACTGGTTGATAACGTCGCCTTTGCTTTCGAGAGAGATATTCCCAATATCCTGCTCTTTTTTCTTAGGGAGAGCACTACCTATCGCTTTGTACTACTTGATGATCCAACGTCTTTTACTAAACGTCCTTCCCGGACCGCTTCCTCAAGACGAACTCCCATGGCCACCATCTCGGTGAAGTCACTGGGTGCACTGGCGACCATTCTGTCGTAGTAAAATGAGCTCAAGGTCTTTAAGAAGATCTTTGTCATCTCCTTTTCCTCTAGAGGTGGAAAAATCTGAGCGGCAATTTCACGCCATCTCTAAGCGTATTCCTTAAAGGTTTCCTTGTCCTTTTGGGACATCGATCTGAGTTGATCTCTGTCCGGTGCCATGTCCAAATTGTATTTGTATTGTTGGACGAAGGCAGCGCCAAGATCTCTGAATGTGCCGATCGTGGCGCGGTTTAAACCCATGTACCATTTTAAGGCGGCACCGGTTAAACTATCCTGAAAGTAGTGAATGAGCAGCTCTTGGTTCTCTGTCTGAGCTGACATTCGCTGAGCGTACATCACCAAGTGACTCTGAGGGCAAGAGTTACCCTTGTATTTTTCAAAGTCGGACACTTGGAACTTGTGTGGAACTTTCACATTGGGGACCAAGCAGAGGTCCGCGGCGTCCTTTCCAAATAAATCCTGACCGCGAAGGGCTTGCAGTTCTTTCTGCATTTCCAGGAACTGTTCCTGGAATTCATTCATTCTATCGAACATGCTGTTATTTCCACCAGAAGGTATTTGGGGAATCTGTCCTTCCGGGACAGTGTGTACCACGGGTGGTGGTATAGTCATTATGGCCGAGACTCTCGGTGCCTCCCGAAGTTTGTAACCTTCAAGAGTTGCTGTCATGCCCCTAGCATCTTCGCTTTCCCGAAGTTTGTAACCTTCAGGCCTAGCGTCTCCTACTGCGGTTCCCTGATCTTCAGTGATCGGCGGAACATATCCTTCCGAGATATAATTGATAGGCATGCCCCAGGGATGATCTTTTGGTATTTTGTACCTAGGATCGGACTTTTCCACTATGGGTTTCGATGTGATCTCTGAGATCACAGTCCTTTGTTGTTGCATCTGAGCTTCTACTAGAGCTTGCATGTCGTTATGAAGCTTTCTCAGATCCTCTTTCAGAGTGTCGATCTCTTCTCTCAACTCTCTATTCTCTTCCTCGAGATCATCATCTTTTTCTGACGATTGGCCCGAGTATTGTACGAATGAGACAGTTTGACTCTAGAACCGAGACGCAAACGTGAGATTCGTAGGTAAGAAGAATGCGTTTATGAGAATGATGAATGCAATGATTATTAATTATTTTTGTTATTCAAAGTAAACTTCGACAATTAGATTGCAAATATCAAACAGTGGGGAAACCCCATTTTATTGAATTCAAAGGATTGCGGAAATGGAAATACAGTAGATTACAAAGTGCTGAAAAAGGAAATCTAAACTAATGGATCCTGAGTCCTCTCTGAAGAGAGCTCAAGTTCTGGTTCTGGTTTTCCTCTTCTTTGACCGGGGCTCCTGGGCCGTTGTCGGGTTGTCATTCCTTTGCCAAGTGAAAGGCGTGAGCAAACTCCTTTGGTCATCCTGATTTTCTACAGCATGTTGCTCTAAAATCTCAATCAGAGCATCTTTTTCTCTTAACAGTTGCTGTATTTTCTTGCATTCCACATTAAGAATACGGTACTTGTTCCTCCAAGACCTCTTCTCCTGTTGAACTTTGCTGAGAGTAACTTGAAGTTTTTCTGTCTCAGACATGAAATAAAGGGCAGAGTCCCTTAATGGAAGAACTTCCTGACGAGGGTAAGGCATCCTCAGCTTGAGAGCTCTAGTTTGTACCCAGTGGAGATAGGGCTCCACCGAGACACAGACTGGTTTTCCTAGAGACTCTCGTCCTTTCCTGTGAACATGTTTCCAAGCGTGCACTATTTCTGTCTTTAGTGCCGTGTCATTTTCTCCTTCTTTGAAGAAAAAACCTTCCAGATGAGCACTGCGCAGGACATGCCTCATCAGGTATCCAAATTGACGATGAACTAACACCGGATGATAGTTGATTCCTCCCTTAGTTCCTATAAGTGGTACATTTGGGAAATTTCCACAACGGTCAATGATTTTGATCCCTTCGTAGATTCGATTATACCAATCGATGTCCGAGTTGGTAAGAGACATGACTCTCTACGACCAACGTAAAGTATTCTTTTGATCCCAAAATGCAGCAGACTTGGGCAAATGGGAAGTGAACCATTTGTATAGCAGGGGTACACAGCACGTGATCATTCCTCCGCTGTTTAAATTCCTTAAATGTACCGAATGATACGCATCTGCGAGTAAGGTCGGTACAGGGTTTCCAATCAGGAAAATCTTAATGGCATTGATGTCTACGAAGTTATCAATGTTGGGAAACAAAAATAACCCGTAGGTGAGCAAAACAAAGATGCTATTGAAAGCGGCCACGTTCCCTATACTAGCAAAGTACAGGGCTTTCTTTATCAAAAACTAGGCTGGCAAACCTTGGATGCCACCCTTAATGGTCATTTGAGTCTTGACTTCTGACTCGTCCAAATGAATTGCTCTTGTAATGGTCTGATCCTTTAGAATTTCTTTCAGTCCAGAAAAAGGAGCCTGATCAATGATATGTAGATCAGTCAGGTGAGAATACTCCTCCAGCGTTGGTGCAAGCTGATAATCCGGGAATGTGAAACAGTGATAGACCGGATCGTAGAACTGGATTAGCGTGGACAGGATTCCCTCGATTACATAGACCCTTAATAAGGACAGTAGTCCTCCATACTTGGCTCTGAAAGCCTCGTGGTTGGTGATCATCCTCGCCAAACCTCTCAAATCCTCTAACTTTGGAACCTTGAAGGTGTACTTATGAGTTTTCCTTCTACCGAAATCCATTAGCGCAATCTCTTTTCTCTGACATTTGCAATCATTGTCTTAGTTTAATTTGAAAAAGAGAGAGACTAGAAGAGAAGATTTTTTTTGTTTTAATGTTTTTAAATGAATGCATGAATGCAACACACAAAAACATAGAGAAAACATGGGGTCAAAGGGTCGGTGTCATGAAGTCAAGGCTCTACCCCCCCCCCCCAAAGGTTTATACTGGTGATTTTTTGTACCTGTCTGCAAAATCATTAACCCCTCTGGGATAACAACAGCAAGCAGATCGCCAGCGAACTGATGTATCCTGGAGTGATCTTAGATGAGGGCATTATTGCGTGACAACTATTTCCGATAGCTTCCGCACTACAAAATGGCTGCAGCCTGCTAAAAACCTCAGCTTCTCAGATATCCTAGTCGACCACACTACTTTTAACAACCGAAGTCGTATAGGCAATGTATCTGCAAAGGGAGTCTCCACTGAGTTTGATGGTCGATCAGGGGCTCTTAACTGGAATTCACTCCCAGTAAGATTACCCGCATTGACATCACCTATCTTAGGTGTATACTCAATCTTTCCACATGCTGCATCACACGCATTCCCATTAGCAGAAAAATAAACACAGATATCATTTAGGAAAAGCAGTATATATATTTGTCTTAATCATCCTAGACCTCTAGTCTTATGATCCTATACAGACAATGACACCCCAGCAGAGCTGTCATTTCTGTGAAATGAATGTGAACTCAACCAGAGAGATAAGATGGACAAAATGCCCTGCACGGCCCCACGGTGGGCGCCATTTTTTCTGTGGCACTTTTTTAAGGTTTCTACCTAAGAGATGGGAAGAGAACAAGATCTCGCATGTCCCCAACAGAGTCGTCATTTCTCTGTAGCGCGAATTTTTACGTGGTTGCGAAGCACTATCGCTTTGGGGTACTACAGTTCGATTCATTTTTTATCCTATTAAAGCTGATTAAGGAAGGGAAATAGATGTCTCCAATTAACCCTGCTTGCATATTGAGTTTAAACAGATGACTGTTGGTTTACAGATGTTATTGAGATTGTGGGTCTCTCTTAAGTTATTTTGTTAAAATAGTGCCTGGGCGATTGGTGGGAGGTTTAAGACTGATGCTTTTCGATTGATTGATGGAGGTATGGGATTTTGGGGTTTTTGATTAGTGTGCTCGCTAAGATTTTTCAAATCTTATGCCTACGTATTCCCATTTAACAAAACAGGGAAATCAGAGCGATCATAGTTCCTCCTATTCTATGGGAGGAAAATGGTTGTTTTGGTGTCTTGTTCAAAGCCCAAGACGTGAAGCTAAAGGTGGTTTGTATCTTGTTTAAAGCCCAAGATGTGAAGCTGAAGGGTTTTGACTTTAGAGAGAATTTGTCATCTCTAAAGGGGAGTTGTTGATGTTTGTATGCTATGGACAAGGCACAGCTTTGATGCTAAAAGGTTGATTGACTCAACCGGGGTTTTCTTTATACAAATCCTAAGAGGAGGCTATTGACCCAACAAGAGGTTGCTTTTATGTGTCTCGTACAAAGCCCGAGAGAGAGGCCAAAAAGGGATTGACTCAACAAGAGAGTCTTTTATATGTCTCGTATGAAGCCCGAGAGAGAGACTAAAGGAGTTGACTCAACAAGAAAGTCTTTTATACTCAACAAGAGAGTGTTTTTGGATCTCGTATGAAGGCCGAGATAGAGGCTAAAGGGTGATTGACTCAACAAGAGAGTCTTTTATACTCAACAAGAGAGTGATTTTCTATCTCGTACGAAGCCCGAGATGGAGGCTAAAAGGGACTGACTCAACAAGAGAGTCTTTTATACTCAACAAGAGAGTGATTTAGTATCTCGTACAAAGCCCGGGATAAAGGCTAAAAGTTTGACTCAACAAGAGAGTCTTTTATACTCAACAAGAGAGTGTTTTAGTATCTCGTACAAAGCCCGAGATAGAGGCTAAAGGGTTTTGACTCAACAAGAGAGTCTTTTATACTCAACAAGAGAGTCTGAAAAGGTTAGCTCCGCAGAGGAGAATCATTATACAAAGCCCAAGAGGAGGCTAACTTCTCTGAGGAAGGATCATTATACAAAGCCTAAGAGGAGGCTAACTTTCCTGAGGAAATGATCATTATACAAAGCCTAAGAGGAGGTTATTGTAACTGTTTCAGTCTAGTGACAGGTCCAGTATGTCGGATAAAGAGAAAATCAGTTCTTATATGGGTAATAATGTGCTTAGGGATTGATTAGAGGATCAGGGTTATTTCCTGTTCTTTAAGGAAATGGGAAATCCAAAGGGTATTGAGACTGTCCAAGTCTACGAGTGTTTTGAGAAATTGATTCTCGGATAAGTGAATGATTTTTGTATAATGCCCAAGAGAAGGCTGGTATGTTAAGGGATGAAGGTCAACCCATTAACTGGTCTGACATTTGACTCAGAAAGACAGCTCTAGCAAATTGATGACTAGGTTTTGTTCCTATACCTGTAGAGGTCTCTGGGTCCTTGTACTAAGCCCAAGAGAAGGCATGAGAGCTTTTAAGAAGCCGAAGGGTCCTTGTACAATGCCCAAGAGGAGGCGGGGATGCTTTTAGGAAGCATGTGGGTCCCCAAACCCCGAAAAGTTCAAGACATGCTATTCAATGAGAATAGATCAAGCCCGGAAAGTCCGAGAATTTGCAAGTACTCGACTATAGGCCTCCTCCAGTCTTTATCTGTCAAGCTGTCTATTGCAAAAATCTCGAAATTTTCTTCATCAACGTATCCAAGCTTTGTCACTTCTAGGTCTGATGGGCATAATCCAACAGATACAACTTTACCTCTAGCTTCGATTTCCTCTTGTAAATTTTCCTTCGAAACCTTATACCCAGAAGCAACCTGAGCCAAGTCATTGGCCACTTGATTCTCTAGTCGAGGTATATGTCGAATGCTTACTACTTTGAATTTCTTTAGCAGTCTATTTGCCACTACGAAGTACATGATGAGATTCTCCTTAACACATTTGTACTCCTTTGTAATTTGCTTTATGACCAACTCTGAGTCTCCTATTATTTTGACTTGAGTTGCCCCCAATTCTAACAAAATTTCAAGTCCAGCTATTAAGGCTTCATACTCAGCCTCGTTGTTAGAACAAAGTCCTTCGACCCTGTACTTAAATTTTGTTGGAATTTTATCCGGAGAAATAATCAGCACACCTACGTCTGTGACATCTTTGTGGCTGGAGCCATCGAAGTATAACTTCCAAGGTTCCAATTCGACATAATTCAACATGCTTTCGTTTATGGAGTGGTCGACTATAAAGTCTGCTACCACTTGTCCTTTAACTGCCTTCAGAGGCTTATACGTTAAAGAATACTCAGTCAATGCTAGTGCCCATTTACCGATTCGACTGTGCAAGATAGGTTTAGACAACATGTGCTTAATAACATCGAAATGAGACGAAACATAAACATCAACTGGCTTTATGTATTGCTTCAATTTTGTACAAGAGAAATACAAGCATAAGCATAATTTTTCTATCATGCTATACCTAGTTTCTGCATCATTCAAAACTCTACTGAGGTAGTAAATGGCTCTCTCGACACCATCTTCATCCTCTTGAGCCAACATGCTCCCTATGGTTTTATCTGATGCAGCAATGTACAATCTCATACTTCTATTCCTACAAGGTGGTGAGAGAATTAGGGGATGACTCAGGTATTCCTTGATCTTGTCGAAGGCTGCCTGCTGCTCCTGCCCCCATTTGAACCCATCTTTATTGAATCGAAGAAATGGTGAAAAGGCCTCCGTTTTTCCGCTTAGGTTCGATATGAATCTTCTCAAGAAATTGATCTTGCCTAGCAGTGATTGCAGCTCATATTTTGTTGATGGCGCTTTCGCTTCCATGATGGCCTTGGTCTTATTCTAGTTGATCTCGATCCCCTTTTTATGGACCACAAAGCCTAGAAAATCCCCTGCCAGCACATAAAACGCACATTTAAGAGGATTCATTTTAAGACCATATCTTCTCATCCTTTCAAAGGAGTGTCGAAGATGGTCTAAGTGACTCTTCCCTGAAACAGACTTAACCACAATATCATCAATATATATTTGCATGAAAGTCTCTATATAATCATGGAAGATTGAGTTCATTGCTCGTTGATACGTTGCCCCAGCATTTTTGAGGCCAAAAGGCATCACTACCCATTCGTAGGTGCCTAAGACTCCAGGACACCGAAAAGCTGTTTTGGGGACGTCGTCTTCAACAATGAATATTTGGTTATAACCAGAGTACCCATCTAACATACTGAGATACTCATGTCCCGCGGCGGAATCGACTAGCATTTCTGCCATAGGCATAGAATACTCATCCTTAGGAGTTGCAGAATTTAAATCTCTAAAGTCTATGCAAACTCTTAAGGAACCATTCTTTTTAATAACAGGTACAATGTTAGCTAGCCATTCGACATACCTGGCAGTGCAGATGAATTTGCATCGAAGAAGTCTTTCGACTTATTCCTTTATCTTTGAGAGAATTTCTGGGGTAAACCGTCTTGGATTCTGTTTGACTGGCTTCTTCCCAGGCTTGATCGGCAACTTATGTTCGACCAACTCCCTACTCAAACCAGGCATCTCATCATAGTCCCAGGCGAAACAGTCTTTAAACTCCCGTAGTAGCTGGGTAACTTCGACCTTAAGTTGTGGGTCAAGATTAGCACTAACATATGTTGGCATTTTAGTCACCCCTTCTCCTAGGTCGATCTCTTCCAATGGATCTTGGGCTAGCATCTTAAGGTTATTTGCCAGCGGATCCTTCACGAATCCCAAAGGCTCATCGTCATAAATGGAGTCAAGCCTCTGGCCTTGCTCTACACCCTGAACCTTATCTGGTGGCTCTGGGTCGAAGTTCTTACCAGGACCGTTTTGGTGGAATTCAGGATTGGCTTCGCCAGCCATATATTCGTTAGCAGCCTCCAAAGCCGCTTGTAGTTTGGTTTCAGCCACGTAGGCCGAAATTCTTCTCAATGCTTCAAACTCAGTCATTATCACCGAATTCACTTCCCCACCCTGTGGGGTCTACTGCAGCCTCGCCAAGGTATGGAAGTCTTTCCCCTAGCACCTCCTTATCCCAACGGAAACCATCGATGGGATGCAAGTACAATGAGCAAAATGTCGCGTCATCTGGGACAAACTCAAAATCTATTGGGCCACAGAGGGCAATGTGAGCCAAATGTTTGTCGAACTGGCGTCTGTCGACATGATTTATTGGTGCCTTAAAATACCCCTGGTCCGCTTCAATGTTTTCGACTATGCCATCTGGCCTCCAGATGGTGATGTGTTGATGCATCGAAGATGGCACTACACCGATGCCATGTATCCACTCTCGTCCTAAGAGCAGATTGTAGTTGGCTTTTGTTTCTACTACCATGAAGACAGTAGGCCTAGTGATCGTCCCAACTGTCAAGTCCACTTGTATCACACCCAATGTGGAGCTACTTTCCCTTCGTAGTTTGAAAGAACCATATTGTATGGCTTAGTATCAGTATCATACTAGCCAATCTTGTTCAGTAAGAAGTGTGGCATCAAGTTTACTGTGGCGCAACAATCAACTAATATCTTATTTATTGGCACATTCTCCACCTTTCCAGTGATGTACAGGGGCTTCAGGTGACCCTTCATTACCTTTGTGGGTCGCTCGAAAAAGGCGTTCTGCTCTTCAACGCACCCATTATTCATAATATAGTAGCACACAGGCTTGTGTGCTGCCATTTCCGCTTCAGTGCAGGCATCCAAATCTTTGATTTCTGTAATCTGGTCGAACTCTCTGGGCATTACAGACACCACATTGACTATGATGTCAAGAAAAACATTAGACTCAAAGTCGAAGTTGTCTGTCATTTCGTCATCATCTTCGACAGTCTTTTCATGTTCGTCCTCTTGAGAGGTAAACAATTTTTGCCCCACGGGCGCTTTTTCAGCAGTCTTTATTCAATTTCCTCCATTATTGTCAGTAGGGATATTAGTACTGGACTCTCTTTGATCCTTCGACTGGGCCTCCCTGAGAGCCTTCCTTCGACGTTGTTCTCTCCTCCATTGGGATCGCGACATCGGGTTCTTCCCCTTATAGTTTTTAGAGACATACGCCGATCTGTTGGAAGTCTGAAACTTTTTTCGATATTCTATTGAAGAGCCTCTGCCCACATCAAACTTCTGCCATTTTTTCTGACCTTTTTCCTTTCCTTCGACAGGTTTCATCCAGCTACCGACTGGCGCATTACTTGTTAGTTTGAAGGTGTTTGGTCTGGCCCTTGGGAATTGTGTTTTTCCACCCACTTGTTTTGACGCAACCCTTCTAGGATCAAAACTCCTTTGACCCTGAAACTTTCTTTGCTCCCTTCTTTCTTTAGCCTTCCTAACCCCCTCAAGATTATGGGCAGCTTTCTGGTCGAAGATTGCACTGCACCTGGGGCACAGCATGACACCTGATCCCTTCTTTTGACAACAGTGAAGGAATTCAACAATAGTCTCATCCTGTTTTGGATACGCCACTTTGTTACGCTCCTCTTGGTAGCTTGCTTCATCAACCTCCATGGTCCTATGTTGTGTAATCTCGACCATATTTATGTCCATGTCGACATCAGCACTAAGATTCAGATTGCAGAAGTCCATACCAAGGCCCTCAGCAGCCTTGTCCATATTAACGAAACTCTCAGCAATTTCTTTAGTAACCAGCATCATGTTGGAACCCTCATTGATCCCATCATTTAAACCCTCAGTGGTTTCGTCAAAGCTTTCAGCGGCCTTGCACATGAGTTTCTCCACAGCATAAATGTCAAGGTCTTTAGTAACCTTGGTTAACACAACATTGTTGGCGAAATCTTCAGTAATTTCCACCATGTTGACTGAACAATCGAAGTCATCAGCAACCTCAACCACATGTACCTCTGGCCCAGCATAATGGGCCTCTGCTGTTTGCAATGGGTCGGAGTCCATTTTCATCTGACCTTTGCTCTTCTCTCCGAATTTCAGCCTGCCCTCCTGAATAGCATTTTGCACCAGATCCCTGAAAAGAAAACACTGAGAAGTTTTATGACCCACAAAATTATGGTACTTACAAAATCCTCTCTTTTTTCTTTGTTCTAAAGGTGGCATTTTAGCGCCAGGAGGCACTATCATTTGCCCATCTTTTACTAACAAATCAAAAATTTCGTCACATTTAATGATATCGAAAGTGTATGTTTTCTTGGGAAACTTATCATTCTTTTCAGATTCGACAGAATTTTTTCCAGTCGAAGGGGCTAACATTTTGCAAGCATACGGAGGACCCTGCTTTAACTCAGCAACGTCTACCTCACTCTCTTCGAAATATAATGGTTCGTCGTATAAACCTTCGACATCCTCATTATATTACCCTTTTAACCTTATTAAACTTAGCCTTTTCGTCTTTCAGACGTTCTAACTGTCGAACCCTATCAGCCAGTTGGGCCATATCTCTCAGATACTGGGTATCCAATTTCTTTCTAGTAGAGTAATTAAGGCCACCAGCGGCCATTTCGACCAACTCATGCTCTGGCACTTGAGTAAAACACCTAGCCTTAAGTAATCGAAACCTATTTAGGTAATCGTCTATTGGCTCAGTAAACTTTCGCTTTATGCTAGCCAACTCCTTCAAACTAATCTTAGTTTGTCCCATATAGAATTGTTCATGGAACAAACGCTCTAACTGGGTCAAATTACAGATTGAGTTAGGAGTTAGGGTTGTAAACCAAGTAAAAGTATTTTGGGTGAGAGAACTTGGGAAATATTTTACCCTAAGACTTTCGTCATTTGCAATCTCTCCAGCCTCAATCATATACCGGGCTACGTGTTCGACAGTAGATTCAGTTGTATCTCCTGAGAACTTGGTAAACTTTGGGACCTTCGTCATAAGGGGTAATTCTGATTGTAGAATATAATCCACTATGGGTGACGTATAATTTGGCCTAGTAAAGCCAAAATTTACCCCATTTCGAGCCATTATTCTTTCGACCATGGCTGCTAGGTTGTTATCTGCTGCTATGTTGTTACGTCGAACCTGTTGTACAACATGGTCAGCATTTTGGTTTCTATTTACTATCACTACCCCTTGTTCCCCCTCTTCAGGAATTGGCACTTGGTTCCTAGGTGGTTCGACTCTAGGAAGTTTGACTCTATGGGGTTCGACTCTAAGGGGCTCTAGATTCGCCTCAGGTATAGTCTCTAGGTTCCGCCGTGGGATGTTCTCCACCACAGTCGCACCTCGTACAAGGGCTGGCACCCCCATAAATTTTGCCATGCGTGCCAATTGCACCGCTAATTATTGGTTAGTTTTGGGTAGTGTTCTGGATCAAGGGCTGGAAATTTTCCCCCATCTTTTGGGACAAAGTTTGTACCATTTATAGGTTACTCTCATCCATTTGTTGTCTTAAACATGCTATAGACGTGTTTGTCAGACTAGGACCTTGAGTGGAATATCCTACACCTATACTTTGACTGTTTTGACCTATATTTATCCCAGATCCTGACCCTTGTAATGGCGAAGACGTTACATTTTCTGAGAATACTGGGGGGCATTTTGGAGGCTTTGCATTATTGACGTTGGCATTCCATAAGGTGGATTCCTTGGTAATGGTTGTGAGAATCCTGGAGGGGGAAAATGCCTAAATGTTGAAGTTCCTCCTGGTGGAGTTTGGGGATTAGATGCTTGTGGCCCAACGTACTCCAAAATAGGTTGAGTGTAAGCCCTTATATATGTCGACCCTGATCCTGTCATTGATGGCATTGGGTCAGACATAACAGGAGGTGGTATTGGCTCTCCTGTCGAAGGAACTGGAGGTGGTATCACATCGTTCCTGGACACATTTTGAGGGTTAGTGTTACTAGGCTGGGCATTCGAGTTACTCGATTGAGGATTAGAACCACCCCCTTGAGGGTTTGGATTGTTTGGCTGACTAGTGTTCGTCGCCATTTTTCTAGTATATCTTCTCTTTGGTCTCTCTTTGTTTGTAGTGGCTACCTTACCACTTCTCAATAACATGCAATGAAGCTTTTTTAAGAAGAAAACGATGAATGAAGATTTTCAAAATTTATAAAGATCTTTATCAAGTTAGCGCTGTCCCACTGGGTGCGCCAATTTGTTTACCGTGAAAATTGGTAAACAACCCCCGATCTTCCAAATCTAACTTTGGTGACTCACAGGATCGATCAGATTGATCCTAGGACATGTGCTAACAATTAATCTAAGGTAAATTCTGAAGAAACAAACACTTCGACGGTACTCATAAAGAAAAGTTCGTTGGAAATAAAATCTAAACAACGTTTTAAAGTGTTAAGTTAAAAAGGCTGAAAATGTAAAAAGAAGGTCGAAAGCGTGCAGTAAAGGTTGAAAATATGACAAGTGCAGAAACATAACTTGCATTAAACGGGAGATAAAAACTCAATGAAAGATTAAAGTAAATTGCATTGAAGGATAAATGGTGTTTACATCACGTACATTCTCACAAGACACTTTTCTCAACACGCGGATACTTTGAGTAAATTTGGAGTTACTTGTACAAAGTGAACACAACACCCAAATCCTATTGCTAGAATCCCTATTTATAATACTAAAACTAACTGTTATAAACTGCCTGAAATAATCAACAAATGACAAGTGTCGCACTGCATGCTTTCATTGCTTGGGTCCATGCCACTTGTCTTTCTTCAAGAGCGAACCAAAGTAACCACTCCCTCCTTTATTTGAATTTGAATTTCCCAACGTCAGGCATTAGCCGCGTGGTCGGTCGAAGGTGACCTCTTCAATTCTTAGAAATATTTTCTAAGTCCCAAAAGCATCCTCTCTTCTTGTGAGCATCTTCGACTAAAACCCTATCATACAGATCCCGTCGAAAGCTTTTCAAAACCTCTCCAAGAGTTTAATATTCACATCATTACTTCCAACTTCATATAGGCTTCGAATTTATGAGCTAACAGATGCATGCTTTGCAATGGGTTTCCTGGAGGATGATAGGGAATACATTGGAGCTATTAGAGATGCAAGTCTGTGGGGATGTGGACATTTTCTAAGGAAGTTATTTGTTGTGATGCTGTTGTCTGGGACTATAAACAGACCTGCTCATGTTTGGAATGTAACCTTGTCCTTCTTATCGGATGGTATCTTGCACGCGCAGAGGCAACTTGCAAACAACTAATGTTTCTCAACTGTTGTCATCATTCATGGCTTCATATTTATTTTGAATCACGTCATGTACCTGCTAAGAATAACATTTCAATTATTTTAACACTTTTAAGAATGCTTTCACATAACTGCAGTTGCAGGAGGATGACTTGAAGAATTTGACATTGCTTGAGATTGAAGCCTTTCTACAAGCAAACCGTAGGAGTCTTGCGGACTTCAAGCCAATTCTGTATCCTAATGGTTATGTACTTCAACAACTTGGTAACAGACTTATATATGAAGAGAGAAGTTACGATATCGGCGTTATAAAAACAGAGTTCACTGGTCTTTTCAATGCACTAACGAGTAACAAATTAATTAACCTTCTTATTTTTAATTTTTTCTTCCAACCCTATTAAATATCAACTTGCATATTATTGTGTTTTAGATGAACAACGAAATATCTTCAACAAAATCATGTTGGCTGTTACACAACAAAAAGGTGGGGTGTTCTTCCTACATGGATATGGCGGTACCAGGAAAACATATATGTGGAAAACACTTGCAACATCTTTAAGATCGAAGCATGAAATTGTATTAACGGTTGCATCAAGTGGGATTGCTTCTCTTTTATTGCCTGGCGAAAGAACCGCCCATTCAAAGTTTAAAATACCCGTCCTGACAGTTGAAAATTCAACGTGCAAGATTGACGTTAGTGATGACCACGCCAAACTGCTCCGACAAACAAAATTAATAATTTGGGACGAGGCCTCGATGGCAAGAAAATTCTGCTTTGAGGCGCTTGACAAAACTTTAAAGGACGTCATGAGTAAGCATGGGAATTCTGAGGTCGTTTTCAGAGGTAAAGTCGTAGTTTTTGGTGGTGACTTCAAGCAAATTTTGCCCGTCATTCCAAGAGGGAGTAGATTCGACATTGTTCACACGACCATCAACACATCATACATTTGGGATTCATGTTAGTTATTAGCGTTGACACAAAACATGAGACTACGGTGTGGACGATCTACTCAAGAATCACATGAAATTGCTGAATTTTCAAAATGGCAATTAAAATTAGGTGAAGGTAGAATATCAGAACCTAACGATAGATATGCCGATATTGAAATTCCACCGAAGATCCTTATTCAAAATTTCGATGACCCCATTGTTGCAATTTTTGAAAGCATGTATCCTTCATTCATGGAATCTTATAGGTCTTACGATTACTTGAAAAGCCGCGCAATATTGGCATCAACTATTGAGGTTGTTGACAAAATTAATAATCATGTTCTCAATATGATTCCAGGTAGTTTTAAAATCACTTTTCTACTTAATGTTACATCATTTCATTCATTTTCCAGCATTATTAACAATTGCTTTGGGGAATATTTTTGTTGGTTGTTTCTTTACATTTCATAGGTGATAGCAAGGATTATTATAGCTGTAACTCGGTTGATTGATCTGAAATTCACGATAATAACATTATGGAAGTCCTGACTCCAGAATTCCTAAGCTCTCTAAGGACGCCTGGGTTGCCGAACCACCACATTAAGTTAAAGATATGGACGCCCATTTTTCTTATACATTACAAACGAGTAAATTACATTAATTTGATATTATATGTATAGTTTAGATATCTATAAATATTGAATGGTAAATGGAATTGTATAAAAAATAATGATTTATGCTTTTGCATAAAGTTAAAATAATTTCGTATGGCAAATTTGTATTTAAATGTATATTGAGAGTACTATTTTTCAATGTTTTTTGTCTTAATTTAACTGGTCGTGTCCCGTTACAAATTTTAAAATATTATTTGATATTTTTTATAATAATAGTAAGAATGATTTAATAGATGATAAAAATAATAAAATTATAATTGTATTCAAATATATATTTAAAATAATATTTATATATGATTTTTTACTTGAATCTAATTGATAGTATTATGTATTATTTCATAAATTATTTCAATCAAGTTTTCAACATTAGAGAAAATAAATAAATGATTGATTGTCCAAAATGATTCAATAACACTTTAAAATATAAATGATAAATGCTAAGGAATGCCCCCGGACACTGGTTAAGAGATTAAAATGATAAGTTGAACATTATCAATATCTATCTATTAAAATAATAGTACCTGAAAATTCCTAAATTAACCCTTTGATTAACAACTTAATCTTTTCTAATTCCAGGGATAGATTTGTCTTTTAAATTTTTTTCTCTAATCTTATGCATTCTACCATAAATACATCTGATGTGGCAGTCATAGATTTTTTTTAGCTAATTTCCAATTAAAAAATTAAACCTTCACTATTAGCCATTCAACATTTATTATTGCTGAGGTGTCATATACCCATTTTTTACACGGTTAAATTTTCTTTGATTTATTAAAATAGAAAACATGGAATCTCCAAGGTTGCAAATGATTCTTCAACCGCCATAGACATTGGGAAGCTGAAAAACTAAACAGTCATTTTGAAAGTTGGAATTGCTTATTAACTCTCCTTGATCAATATAATATGGCTTTCCAATATCAAAGAGCATTATTTCACTATCACTATTCCGATAATCAGCTAAATCTTTCCATCTTCTTCATTCACTGCGCCACCAGTTTCACTTCCTGTGTTGTTCATAGAATTAGGTTTGATGTCTACCATTGGCCATCACCGTGTACTGTGTTTTGATAATCGCTTTTGGTGAATCGATTTACGTTAACATAAACTGTGCTTTATTTTCCAGATTTCTGCCATGCTTTCTCGCGGCGATTCAAGAGGTTCGAAATGGGTAAGAACAAACAAACCCTACTTCACAATATGCATCATCTTTCTCATTTTGATCCTAACATAACCTCATTTTTAACCCTATTTTGTTTATTCTGAATCCTTGAATTTTTGAACTCAAAAGCTAGAATCAAGGTGTTAAACTCAGGCAAAAAACTAAAGAAGATCTTCTGAATCAATTGAAGGATCTGAAAGCAGAACTTGCTCTTCTCCGCGTCGCTAAGGTCACTGGTGGAGCCCCAAATAAGCTCTCTAAGATTTAGGTTCCCCCATTCACTTTTCTGATCGGTTATTTTCATAATTTCTAGCATTTTTCGCTATTTTACTGCATTTTTTTTCTGTTAGTTTAATTTTATAATATATATAGTATGAATTTATCTAAATTTCAGTTTAAATGATTGTTTTCATTTGTATTATGGTATAGGAATTTCGAGTTTTCGTTGATTTTGGTACAAATTTGATTTTTGTATTGTTTGAATGCAGAAAATTTGTCCGGCTTTCAATAGCACAGGTTTTGACTGTGATTTCATAGAAGCAAAAGTCGGCATTGAGGGAGGCTTATAGAAGAAGAAATACTTTGCCTTTGGATTTGCGTCATATTGGTGTTTGTAAACCATTGTTGCAATGCTACATTTCATTTGTTTTACTTTATAGCTAATGATTAATTGATTTGAACTAAGTATACATGATTATGCTGATATATAAAAGCCATAACCATGGGATTCATACATACATAGAGAACTATAAATAATTGATTATATACTTCTTGGTTGAAAATATTTCCCACTCAAAGTAATTTACAGGTTTTCACATGTTATTATGACAAGTTACACATGCATATAGAAGGTACCTTGTGTTTCCTTATATTTAATTTAGAAAACATTTGATATTGTCAAGTTAGATACTGATTCTCCTGTGATGCATTTTATTTCAAATTATTGAGGATTTATTATGTATCATAGATGTTGTCTTCGCCTAACAAGATCGTGTGGTTATCACATAATACAAGTATATATTGCGATCATGAATATACATTGGTTAGTTTTTTTTATTCCATCATTTATGTTTGTTGCATATTTTCTACGCTTAGAAGAATTAGATCTGACTTTGATTCTTTAAAATTTGGCAGAATAATTCAAAATTTGCATTATCCATAAAGCCTAAAAACAAATAACTTTAGTCATATGCTTCACAAGAGATGGATGATTTGTTAAACACATAATCTCTTTTTTGATACTGGTCTGGATCTGCTACACTCTTGTGTTTTGACATAAAATTAATTTGAACTTAGTTAATATGATAGGTTTGTATTTTAGATTTTCACTTTCACATTTATATAGCTCTACTACTTATCAACTTTATAAAATAAACCACAAACAAATTTAAGCTGTCTAATTTTCCTTTTTCTGTTCAGCCTGTGTCATCCTCTATGGTTCAGGTGTTTTATACTCTGCGCCTGTTGAATTTGGAAGATAACCTTGCTTCTGCAAGTGCTTGGTCTAGAATAAGAACATTCAGGTAACAAAATGTTCTTAATATCTATCTTTCTTAATGTCATTGACATGTATCAAAGGCTAAAGCTTCTTCTGTTTCTAAAAAAATTGTCAAGAAACTATCCCCAAATAGGTTATATAGTATGTCAGATGGAACATCCAAAGAGGCTAAGAAGTTAACAGGGATGTAGAGATTCTATGGTAGAATTTATTAAGTTTTTGAATGAAAAATCATTTAAAAGTTGTGAAATGGCGATCGGGGCACTCCCTGCGGTATGGTCATGGTACCTAGAAATATGAAGAGATTTATTCAAGATGATCATAACATAGCCCTACTTCTGCAAGTGATTGGTCCAGAATAAGGACATTCAGGTAACAATTTTTTCTTAATATCTATCTATCTTTTGTATAGCGTTGGTGTTTGTAAACCATTATTGAAATGCAACATTTCATGAGTTTTACTTTATAACTTATGATTATTTGATTTGTACTAAGTATACATGATTATGTAGATGTATGAAGCCATGATCATTACAACAATATTCTTTGTGTTGCATCGATGCCGTAGTGAGATTTAGAAAAACCTACTTATGTATGGTGTTGGTGTTTGTAAACCATTGTTACAATGCTATATTTCATTTGTTTTACTTTATAGCTAATGATTAATTGCTTTGTACTAAGTATACATGATTATGCTGATATATAAAAGCCATAACCATTGGGATTCATACATACATAGAGAACTATAAACAATTGATTATATACTTCTTGGTTGAAAATATTTCCCACTCAAAGTAATTTACACGTTTTTACATGGTATTATGACAAGTTGCACATGCATATAGAAGGTACCTTGTGTTTCCTTATATTTAATTTAGAAAACATTTGATATTGTCAAGTTAGATACTGATTCTCCTGTAATGCATTTTATTTCAAATTATTGAGGATTTATTATGTATCATAGATGTTGTCTTCGCCTAACAAGATCGTGTGGTTATCACATAATACAAGTATATATTGCGATCATGAATATACATTGGTTAGTTTTTTTATTCCATCATTTATGTTTGTTGCATATTTTCTGAGCATAGAAGAATTAGATCTAACTTTGATTCTTTAAAATTTGGCAGAATAATTCAAAATTTGCATTATCCATAAAGCCTAAAAACAAATAACTTTAGTCATATGCTTCACAAGAGATGGATGATTTGTTAAACACATAATCTCTTTTTTGATACTGGCCTGGATCTGCTACACTCTTGTGTTTTGACATAAAACTGATTTGAACTTAGTTAATATGATAGGTTTGTATTTTAGATTTTCACTTTCACATTTATATAGCTCTACTACTTATCAACTTTATAAAATAAACCACAAACAAATTTAAGCTGTCTAATTTTCCTTTTTCTGTTCAGCCTGTGTCATCCTCTATGGTTCAGGTGTTTGATACTCTGCGCCTGTTGAATTTGGAAGATAATTGTATAGCGGAATGGAGTGAAGTCATGATGCTTTCTCAGCTAAGATGATTGGTAAATTCAATATTGTTCAGTCCTATAATACAGAGTCCTGACTTTAGTTTAGAGCGATGTCATTTTTAACTTTTACGCTCATCTGACTTCAATAATAAAATTTGCTTCCATGTGGTTAACCTTAATTTTTGGCTCATTACTTAATTTAATAACCACAATTAATGTTTCTGTCAACCACTTATTGATTTATTGCAAGTGTTCAAATTCAGCATGATAGTTTAGCTGTATAATTAAATTTAAAGTGGAATATGGTTTCATCACATGTTGTATCAGTATCTCTAGAAGTGTTAATTGTATCTTAGAACTGGCCTTTTTTTTTTATAAGCAATTGTATTAATAGGAGAAATAGGGTTTCTCCAACCCAATACAAAGGATCAAAAAACGGCTAAAAAGCCACAAGAAAAAAATTACAAAAAATCAGAAGGACATTTAATCCATTCATATAAGCTACATTTGACACTACCAATCTCTAACCATCTCCAAGAAAGGATCAAAATACGATAAAAGAGAGTGTCGATGTCACAAACCTCATCTCCAAAAACAATGTTATTTCTTAAGGACCAAATGCTCCAAGTCGAGATATACCAAATGAAGCTAGTCATACCTTCCATGGAAGAAACGCAAAAGAACGGTCTCCAAACCTTAGCAAAAGATAAAATAGAGTCGGCAAGAAATGGAGGAGCACCCAACCAAGCAAAGATCTTATTCCAAAGCAACTGAATTTTTGAGCAAGACAAAAAAAGGTGTGTAACATCTTCATCCTCCATGAAACAAAAGACACAAACCTTGTCGTGAGCGGACGAAATCATCCCTCTAGCAGCTAAGTTCTTGCGGGTCGGCAATCTATCAAGCATCAATCTCCAAATAAAAGCTTTAATTTTCATTGGAATAAAGGATCCCCACATCTCCTGGAGCACACCAAGAATCTCAACCGGAATGCCAATTCCTCTTAAACCCGAACAACTTAAGTTGTAAAAGGACTTGACAAAAAAGGTGGAACTGTTATCCAACTTCCAAATCCAAGTGTCTTCCTCCGAATGCTTCATCGAAACTGCACTCACAATACGATATAAAGCCTCTTAGAACTGGCCTTTATTATTCAGTTTTTCTCTTGAGATGATGAAGTACGTAGGATAATGTTATTTTCACCATTGTAGAACCTCACTCAATACATAAAACAAGTGAGAAGATACAAGATATGTTGGTCAACAAGTTGTAAATTAAAATGTCTGTTGATATCTATTGATAAGGTGACTTCTGATGACAGAGAAAAACTGTTATATGGCCTAAAATGATAATATTATACATATAATAAAAATTAATTGTCTTATATAAAATGCTTAGAATTTTAGCATGCACATTCTTTTAAATGAAGTTGTGTATTGGCATGAAATTTGGTACTAAAGTGAAAATACTTATAAAATTGAAGTATGTCAATGTCATTGTAATTGAACTTCCTGCTGAATATCCTTTGGCTGACAGCGGACCTCTTTAGTACTAAATTGTAAATACTTAATTGCATTCTACATAGAGTTATTTACCTTTACATTGAATGGTTAAACATATCACTACATAGAAGAATGATCAGGCCTTGGTTTTATCTGGTTATTAACTTTACATAACTTGCTTTTAAAGATAGGGCATTTGAATAGAATATACCATTATTCATTATAATATTCTGGCTTTGGATTATATACTTTTTTATATATTTTTCTTTTTCATACAAGTTCATTTTAAAGAACTTTACATTTTAAACTCCGTAAATATTGTTACTATTCTTTATCTCAAGATTAAATTCCTGTTAATATGCATTATGTCTTAAGTATTCATATTGTTTAGTAAATTAATTTCAACTTTTTTTTATTAATGAAAAATAGTATAGTTAAATAATAAATTTGTAGATAACATGAATAATATGTAGAGAATATATATATATATATATATATATATATATATATATATATATATATATATATATATATATATATATATATGCTTTTATGTACTTCTCATTCCTCAATTTTACATCCTATTAAGCCACATTTTATAAAGAACGAGATCATTCACGTTATGATGGTGGTCATCCACCATTTACACATCAAATCAATAGTGTTAGAAAAAATATATATTTTTGGATAGCTCATTAAATAATCTGTAATTTTGAACGTTAAAATATTTTTTTTTTAAATATTTTAGCTAATGGATAGTTTTTTTACGGGAACTAATGAATAGTTATAAATAGGATTGAATATATTTTCAGCCCTTAAAAAATTATTAAACTTTTCTATAAAATTGTCTTAAGAAATAAATAATTTTTTTAATATTTACAAAATAATCACACAATTAAATGTGTTTATTATTTTTTAATATAAATATCAATACATCTATTATTATAATTTTTTACCCGTCCAAATGCATTGTTCATAATATGTGTCAAACAGTTCTGAATGATATTATTATATATTTTGAAAATAACATGTAGGAAATCTTAATTTTGTATTTTGTAATTTATATTTATTATTGTTTTTGGATTTATTAAATCATTAAATTGGTTATGAATGTTAAAATTACACGTAATGGTATAAAATGTGAGTTATTTTGTAGTCCATTTATTATAGTAGGCTTATTTATATAAGAAATATTATATATTATATAATTTATTATAGTAGATGCAATCATGAACTAATATATAAAATCAAATTCATATAATATAATTATTTTATAGATAAATTAAAATAATATTCTATTATTATTTTACGAAAATTTGTTGAAAAGATTTGAAAGGATACATATTTATTTTATTTCAAATGTATAAAGTATTATGAACCTTTGCTATTTCATAAAAATTAAAAATAATAACAATTTTAATTTTAATTAGTTATAATAAATATATTATTAATATTTTTTTATAATTTAAGATTTGTAATAAATTATTTTATTTTATTTTTTTATAATTTTAAATTGTTGCGATACAAAAGTGTTGAATATTAGCACAAAATCAAACAGATATACTATTATTAAACGTATCAATTTACTTTTATTTTCAAAATATCATGGAGTGTAGATATTCATTTAGAATTGAAATTTGACGGGGAGCTGTCATATATATTGTAGGTTTCTAAAAATTGTAAATATGATATAATAAGAAGGATTTAAAACTGATATTTGACGGGAAGTTGTTATAAATTTTAGGTATAGAAAAATTGACTAATATCTAAAAAGTAATGTTATTTGAATTGGAAAAATAATTTTATTCAAATTTGTAGTTTTAAAATTAACTCATCTTGATTCAACTGAGTTTTGTTAACTCATCTGGATTCACGGGTAGATGTAAACGTATTTGATCATACCTGGATCAGATAATTTCTAGTGGCCAACGACGTCGTCTGGGCTTCAGCTCCGGTGAGGTTGAAAGATGGCCGGGGGGGGGGGGGGGGGTGTACCTGCAAGGTACTCCGACGCTCAAGTAAGATAACTGTCAGAGAATAGCAAGTACAGAAATGTGAGTAGAAGTGAACGTAACCTGACCCTCTTAAGTGAGAGGGTATTTATAGAGAGCCCCCAGCGCGGGGCCAATGGTTACTTGCATTGGGCTGGATTGTCAGGCCCAATCCAAGTAACTGTCAGGGCTTACGTGGCGTAGTGAAAACTAGCACGTGGTCTTCGCCCTGGGGTAACCGTTCCTAGATCTCCGGAATTAGGGCAGACCGATTCCATCGGGAGTGGAGCGGTTACATGAGAACGTGTCCTTGCGGGGAGGAGTCCTGCGTGTCGGGGAGAGACGTGTCCTCGCTGGGAGGACTCTTGTGTGAGAAGGAGGTGGCTCTTCGCAGGGAGGAACATGGGAGTGTCGAGGAGGAACGAACTCGGGGAGGCAACGCCCTGCCCGACACTCCGTGTCATGCGTGTGCCCGACGCCATGGGGGAGGCGCAAGTGCCCGACATTGGTCGGTCCAAAAGGCCCTTGTTGGGCCATCCCAGGATGTGTGGGTTGGGCCTGCTCGACTGAGTAGCAGTCCCCGGCCCAGTCCAGAGAAGGAGCCCCCCAAGTCGTCGCTCCGAAGTGTCGGAGTGATGACTTAAGGGCCAATAAGTATGTTGGGGAAGTATGTGACCGCGAGGAGGGAGAACTTGTTAGGGATCCACTGGCCGTTTCGTCGGGGAGACTCGAGCGCGGCAGTCTGAGTTTGCTCAACTCAGCGGGGATACGAGAAGTTTGAACTTGAGTGTTGAGGCAAACGGAGAGACGCGTGTTGGGGAGCGAACAGTCGCATGCGTGCCACGTGGCAGACGTCATCATTGCCTAGGGCGGCTAGGCTAGTGTAGTGTACTTAAGTGCTCTAAACTCTTTGAATTCCGTGAGGGTCCTATAAATAGGCTTCACCTTATTTCATTTGCTTCGTTTGCTCTTTCACTCTCAGACGCTTTATTCTTTCCTTCTCCGTTCTTCCGCCGCTAGCTTCCACCGTCTTCCGCTGTTCTCTTCCAACGACCGTCGTGCCGAAACTCTAAAAAAGCGCATTTCAAGTAAGTTTCTTCCCTTTTTCTCCTTTTGTCTGCGTTCGTAGGGTGACTCTTATGGGGAACCGATGAAGTTCCCATAGAATCACGAAATATCCGGCGAAAACGGCGGAATTTCATAGTTTAGTTGTTGAATCTGGCGGGGAAGGGTGATGAAATCCCCGGGGTCATGAAGAATGTCCCGGGGTCCTGGGATGAATGTTTCTTGGTTCGTTTGTAGAATTCCACGGGGAAAAAGGGATTGGGTCCCCCGGGGAACCAAAGTTCTTCTCGGGGATTTGGGTCGAATATCTCCTTTTCCCCGACGATCCCTCATCGCCCTTTCACTTGATCAGTGGTGGAGGGGTGGATTTGATACGGGTCATCGAATTCACCATTTCCTTCTGCTTTTCAGGTAAATGGATGCGTTGCCCGTGGCTGTGGGATCATTGGACAGTTACGACGAGCCCGACTCTCCTATGGCCGAGACAACCAGCGGGGAGAGGTCGCCCAACGAATGGGCCTGCGAGGAAGCCTTAAACATGTCGTCTCTGTTCGTCGACGGGGACGAAGACGATATCTTCTGCACCGTCGAGCATCGCCTGGTGGGCTCGGCCAAGTCATGGAATGCATTCAGGCCAAGGGAGCACCACAGGATCTGCTCGACGTACGGCGGGATGCGGTTCCCCGTCTACGAGTTCATGTTCGACAAGGCGGGGGTGGCGCCTGCACTTCACAGATTTCCAGCAGGCCGTATTTACTTGGCTGCGCTTGGCCCCCTCCCAGCTCCACCCCAACTCCCTAGCTTTCATTAGGGCCTTCGAGCTGGTGTGTAAATACTTGCGGATTGGTGCCACTGTACCCTTGTTTTTTCGCATCTTCCATCTTCAGAGGCAGGCCATCGACGGCAGGCACGGTTGGGTATCTTTCAAGAAGGTGAATAGCCTGTTTCACACCTACCTGGACTCCGTGCGCGACTTCAAATATCGGTACTACCTCGTGCAGCCGATCACATTTGAGGCCGTAAACACGATGTACCGTCGAGAGGTCGAGGAGATCGATGGTCGGCGACAGGAGGTCCTCAAGTCTAGGTTTCCTTTGTTCTGGACAAAAGCACACTTCAAATTCGGGACGGACAGCTACAAGGTCAAACCCAGCCGTCTCGAAGAGGGGGATCGATTGGCATACGAGTGGATAGTGGCGTTCGTCAACAGCTTCAACCGGGGCAAGTTCGTGACGATGGATGGGGAATTCGTCCGCGGAGACGACGGGTGGGTGTTGACGAAGCGTCGTCTGATTAATACGAGGGCCCTCCTTGAGACGTTCTCCGACGAGGAGGCTCTCGAGCTATTAGGTGGAGACACCCTCCGGATTTATCCCCCCCTTTTTTTCTCGCGTCTTGATTTCTGGTTCGCTGACATGTTTGTTTCCCTTTTTGCAGATAAGATGTCGACCTCCGTGGAGCGATTCAAGAAGTTGAAGGCCAACCGTGCCGCGAAGAAAGGTGGCAAGGGTCGCGTCGAGCAGCTTCGACAGCAGGAGCTCGCTCCCTCCCCGACACCCGTGGGTTCCTCTGGCTCTCACCAGGACAGTGGTTCTCTCAGCCCTCAGCACTCCCCGAAGAGGCAACGACTTGAGAGCACCGTGGACGTCGACCTCACCGAGCAGGAGAGCCCGCCTGCCGTAAAATTTGTGCTCCCGCCCTGTCATACGAGGCCGAACTTCTTCACTGGGAATAATTCGCTGTGTGTGGGTGGCCCTAAAGCTCAGGCCATCCTAGGCGTCGACAAGGCTTCACGGAGAAAGGCGCTGGTGGATGATGTCTCTGCCGTGATGAGGGTTTGCGCGGCTGCCTTGGTCCTGAACGACGAGGCGTGCTTCGCCGG
Source organism: Lathyrus tuberosus (assembly GCA_022829125.1). Lineage (NCBI taxonomy): Eukaryota > Viridiplantae > Streptophyta > Magnoliopsida > Fabales > Fabaceae > Lathyrus > Lathyrus tuberosus. The sequence goes on from JALAZF010000179.1 coordinate 5,517,096, forward strand.
TGAGCTGCAAAAGCTGCAGGACAGTTTCCAGACCATCTCGGCCGAGATGGAGAAGGTAGGGAAGGAGCTGGCCGATTGTAAAAGCCAGAACAAGGCCCAAGTCGAGCTCCAGCAGAAATTGGAGGAAATTTTGAAAGGCTCCGAGGAGGACCAGAAACGTCTCGCTGGTATCGAGACAGAGAGGGATCGCCTTTTGGCGAGGATCACCGAGTTGGAGGAGGCTGTCCGCCCGGCTGAGGAGGAGACCGAGGAGGACAAGTTGCTAACTTCGCGGGCAGCGCTGATAGCGAAGCTTCGGGAAGCCGAGGACGACAACCTCGAAGTGGCAGGCATAGGCTTCAGGAACGCCGTGGAGCAGCTTCGGGTCCTCAACCCCGACCTCGTCACCGAAGGGATTGACCCCGACGCCGAGGTGGTGGATGGTCAGATCGTGCAGCCGATGCGGGTGGACGAAATTCACGAGCATGAGGAGCCCGACGGGACTGCAGCTGAGTAGGCTTTTTTTATCTTCGTTTTGGTCGGCCTGCGAGCCGTTTTGATTTATTGTAATATTGTGCCCGACCTGCGTGCCAAGGGTTTTTTCTTTGATGTTTGTTTGTAACACCTATACAATGGGCTTTGCCGCTCAATGCATTTTTGTTTGTCTGCATGTGTGATGTTTGTATGTTTTCGCTTGTGTGTGATGCTATTGTTATACTTTATTTTTGTCTAAGTAATAAGACTTTGGGATTTGCTCGACCTTGATAGTCCCTGACCGCGTGGAGAGCTGGTCGGACGGCCGGAGGCGTATTCCGACCTTTAACGAGGCTAAGAGCTCGGTCGAGGTCTTAGCTTCGTGGCATGAACTTCCCATCGTGAGCTGGGTATTCTGCCCGATTGGTACAACGACGGTGGGCCTCGATCGAGGTATCCCCGTCGGATCAAAGGTCCTCGCGCACACACAACGCGGTCTCTGATCATCGTGTTCTGTATAGGGGTGTCGCACTCGTACCTTAGCGTGTCCCCGTGATCGCGGTGCTAGTGATCCGTGGGCAGTGCTTAACTGTAGTACTGTTTGAGCTTCTCAGCATGCCATGGTCGAGCAAGTTCTTCCCCGTGCAGATTTTTGAGGAAGTAGGCTCCTGTCCCCGTTTTCCCGCGGACGCGGTACGGGCCTTCCCAGTTCCCGGCGAGTTTGCCTTCTCGCGAGTCCTTCTGGTTCCTGCGTAGGACGAAGGTGCCTACCTGAAAATCACATTTGATAACTTTGTCGTTATAACGTAGTGTTATTTTTTGTTTAAGTGAAGCTTCTTGGAGAGAAGCGCCCGAGCGTGTTTCTTCGACGAAGTCGAGCTCTTCCCTCAAGGCTTCGTCGTTCGCGTCCCCGTCGAGGGGGGCTTCTGTCCTCCTCGAGGGTTCCCTGATCTCCACAGGGATCATCGCTTCCATTCCGTAGGTCAAACGGAAAGGGGTTTCCCCGGTCGTGGAGTGTGGGGTCGTTCGGTAGGCCCAGAGGACACTGTGTAGCTCCTCGACCCACCGTTGTTTGGCGTCGCCTAATCGGCGTCTCAATCCTCAGAGGATTACCCTGTTCGCCGCCTCAGCCTGCCCGTTCGTTTGGGGGTGCTCGACCGACGTGAAGTGCTACTTCGTGCCTAGTTTGGTGACGAAGTCTTGGAAGTTCTTGTCGGTGAACTGTGTCCCGTTGTCGGTGACAATGGCTTGAGGCACACCGAATCGGGCGAGGATGTTTCTTTTGTAAAAACGCAGTATGTTAAAGGCCGTGATTTTGGCCAATGCTTCCGCCTCGATCCACTTCGTGAAGTAATCCACCCCGACGATGAGGTATTTGTTTTGATATGACCCTATGACGAAGGGTCCAAGGATGTCCATTCCCCACCACGCGAACGGCCACGGGGAGGATAACGTTTTGAGCTCGCTAGGAGGAGCGAGGTGCATGTCCCCGTGTCGCTGGCATCTATCGCACTTCTTGACGTGTTCCTTGGCGTCTTGTTGCATGGTGGGCCAGTAGTACCCTGCTCAAAGCGCCTTACGGGCTAACGAGCGGCCGCCGAGGTGCTGTGTGTTGATTCCCTCGTGGATTTCCTGGAGAATGTCGGGGACCTTAGTCTCCTCGACACACCAGAGGAGGGGAATAGAGAACCCTCGCCGGTATAGCTTATCCTCGACTACAGTGTACGAGCACGCCTGCCTCTTGACCATTCCTGCTTCTTTGGAATCTTCGGGCAGTTTGCCTGTCATGAGGTATTCGTATACCGGGGTCATCCAGCAGTTGCTGTCCCCGATGGCGTTGATGTCCGAAACCATGGCCGGTTTTTCAATGCTCGGGTGGGAAAGCACTTCTTGTATGACGGATTTATTCCCGCCTTTCTTCTTTGTGCTCGCCAATTTGGACAAGACATCTGCTCGGGCATTGTGCTCACGGGGAATGTGGGTTACTTCCGCGGAGGTGAACTTTTTCATATTTTCTTTTACCAAGGCCAAGTATTCTATGAGGCTATCGTTCTTGGCTTGGTACTCTCCTCGGACTTGCGAGGCCACGAGCTGGGAATCGGTGAAGAGTTTGACCTCCTTGGCACCGAGGTCCTCCGCCAGCTGAAGTCCTGCGAGGAAGGCCTCGTATTCGGCTTGGTTGTTCGATGTCGGGAAGGACAGTTCGAGGGATACCTCGATCAAGATGCCTTCCTCGTTTTCGAGGATGATGCCCGCCCCGCTTCCCTTTGGACTGGACGCCCCGTCGACATAGATCGTCCATTTCTGTGATCCGTTGGTCGAAGGCTCCGGGACGGTCATCTCTGCTACGAAGTCGGCCAGTACCTGTGCCTTCAGGGCTTTCCACCCTTCGTATTGGATGTCAAACTCGGCGAGCTCGAGTGACCACCTGAGCATCCTCCCCGCCATGTCCGACCGCCCGAGGAGCTGCCTTATAGGCTGTTCGGTCCTTACGATGACGGTATGGACGAGGAAGTAGTGGCGTAGCCTCCTGGCCGCGGTGACGAGGCCCAGGGCGACTTTCTCAATCTGCTGGTATCTGAGCTCGGGGTCCTGGAGGGCTTTGCTCGTGAAGTAAACTGGCTTCTGCCCGTCCGGAGTTTCCCGAATGAGGACGGCGCTGACTGCTTCACTCGTGATCGCAAGATACAAGAAGAGTGCCTCCCCGTTATCAGGCCGTGAGAGGACCGGGGTTTGTGATAGGACCTATTTTAAGTGGATGAGTGCCTGCTCACATTCCTCGCTCCAATCAAACTCCGTTTTTTGTCGAAGAAGTTTGAAAAATGGGAGTGCGTACTGTGCGGATTTGGCGACGAAGTGGGAAAGGGCGGTGAGCATCCCGTTCAATGATTGTATCGACTTCTTTGAGTCCGGGGTAGGGAGCTCGGAGAAAGCCCTGCATTTGTCGAGGTTGGCCTCGATTCCTCGTTCTGTGAGGTAAAATCTGAGGAACCTCCCTTCCCGGACGCCGAAGGTGTACTTGTCGGGGTTAAACCTCATGCTGCACCTCCTCGCCGTGTCGAACACCTTCTTGAGGTGCGCGGCGTGGTCGACTTCTTCTGCAGACTTGAAGATCATGTCGTCCATGTAGACTTCGAGCATGTCGCCGATTTCGGCCCGGAAAACCTTGTTCATCATCCGTTGGTAGGTCGCACCGGCATTCTTCAGGCCGAAGGGCATTACATTGTAATAGTAGTTGCCTGACGCGGTCATGAAGGCCGTGTGTTGTTTGTCGACCTTGTCCATGGGAATTTGGTTGTGTCCCGAGTAAGCGTCCGTGAAGGATAATAATTTGTAACCTGCAGAGTTGTCGACCAGTTGGTCGATGTTAGGCAAGGGATAACAGTCTTTTGGGCAAGCCCGGTTAAGATCAGTATAATCAACGCACATTCTCCATTTTCCATTATTCTTTTTAACAAGTACAACGTTGGACAGCCATGTCGTGTATTTGGCTTCCGAGATAAAATTTGCCTCTAGGAGGTCTTTTACAGCTTTTTCAGCAGCCTCCTCTTTCTCGGGAGACTGCTTACGCCTACGTTGTGCTATGGCCCTAGCGGTCGGATCTACTGCGAGCTGGTGGCAAGCCACCTCGGGGTCGAGGCCAGACATCTCGGACGCGCTCCACGCGAAGAGGTCAGCGTTCTCCCTCAGACATGCCTTCAGCTGCTCCTTTTCCAGGTCGGGGATCCCGGTGCCAATCTTCACGTTGCGGTCTGGGTCGTCCCCGAGTACCACGAGCTCGAAGTCTCCGCCTGGGATGGGGCACGTTGGGTGTAGAGGCCGCCCGTTGTTCTCCGCCTGGTGGTCGAGATCTTTGACTCTGTCTTCGTCGGGTTCGCCGAAGAACCTGCTGTCGAGGTCGACCGCGTTGACGCGCGGGAGAGGGTACCGGTTCGACATCCTGGGGTGGCTTGGCCCGGTCTTGGGTTTGGGGCCGATGGAACTTAGGCCTTTGATGGCGGCATCGAAGCACCTTCTGGCCGCGTCGATGTCCCTGTGCATCGTCACTACTCGTCCCCTGGTCGTGTAGTACTTCATTTTGAGGTGGACCGTTGACGGGTACCGCCGTAAGCTCGGCCAGGGTGGTCCTCCTGAGGATGCAGTTTGTAGAGGGACGGGCATTCGACCACCAGGAAACGGATTTTCACCTGTCGGGTAGTGTCTTCGACCCCGAATGTAACCATTAGCTCCACGTAACCCCATGGTCTGGTGGTGGTTCCATTGACCCCTGTAGATCTGAACCGACGTACGGGGTCAGATGTCTCTCGTCGAGCTAAAGGGTCCCAAACAGATGAGCATACATGATGTCGACAAAAACTCCCCTAGTCGACTAGGATCCTTCGAACGTCAAAGTTCGCCATCTGCGCCCTGATCAGGAGGGGAAAAGTGGCGTTTGGTGCTCCCCCGGGGAGTTCCTCGAGGTAGAAGGTGATGGGGTTGGAGTTTCCCCGCACTTTCTCGAGGGTGGTCGCCTTCGCCGACGTCGCAGATTCCAGCTTGTCAAATTTCTGCTTGATCGATCTGACGGACAGCTTCTCTGGTCCTCCCCCGGAGATGACCATCGCCCTGGGGAAGCTTTCCCAGGTGCTGGCGGGCAGTGACGGGGTCTTCGTGGGGGAATGTCGCCACATGTTATGAATTTCTTCTTGTCCTTCAATGATTGGGGGACGAAGAAGTCCTCGGGTCGGGTGACAGTGAGGGCGACTTGAAGGTGACTCTCGTCGGGAGGAGGCGTCGTCTCCTCGACGTTCTGGGCTTCCCGGGAACTGGGCCGAGGAGTATCGCTCTTCTGGGCGTATTTCTTCAAGTGCCCTTCCTTGATCAGAATTTCGATCGCATCCTTGAGATGGATGCAGTCTTCGGTAACATGCCCGTGGCTCCAGTGGAACCTGCAGTAATTTGATTTGTCAACGTTTGATTTGATAGCAGCGGGCTTCTGGGAAGCGAACTCCTCCTTTCACAAACCCAGAATTCTGGTATTTGGAGAGGATTCGAGCCCGGGGAACGTTGAGCGGGGTGTACTCCGTGAATCGGCCAGCTGGTCCGCGCGGTTCCCGAGGATCACGGTTGCGGTTCTCTTTCTTTCTTTCTCCTCCTCGTCGGGGAGAAGAGTCTTCATCTTTGTGGTCGCGGGGGCCTTCTCTGTGTCTCGTCTCATGGGTGATCTGAGCTGCCTCGTCTCCTCGAGTTTGATGTACTTCTGGGCTCGAGCGAGAAGGTCCTCGAGACGTTGGGGTCCGCGGAGGCCTATGGATTTGGCAAAGTCAGATCCGGCACGAAATCCATGGAGAATTAAATATTTCTTCATGTCGTCGGTCGTATGGACCTCGACAGCTTCTTTGTTGAATATCTCGATGTAGTTTCGGAGAGATTTGTTCTTCCCTTGGAAGATGCTTTCTAAGGCAGCCTCCGTCTTCGGGTGTCGACGAGACGCGGTGAAGTGTTTGGTAAAGCGTTTGCCTAAGTTGTTTCCGGGATGTGATCGACCCATGTGCCAGACCCTTATACCAAGTCATGGCTCCCTTCCGCAAGGTGGTGGGGAACAGCCTGCACCTGATGGCTCCCCTGACATTTCGGAAGTCGAGCATTGCTTCGAAACTCTCGACGTGATCGTTGGGGTCGGTCAGGCCGTCATAGGTCCCCAACGGTGGGGGTTTCTCCATGCCTGCAGGGATTGGGGCGTTCATGATTTCCCACGACAGAGGGGTCCTCTGGTCCTCGTCGTCGCTACCATTCGGGGATCTAGAAAGTGATCGATGATGTCGTGGAGGGGAGTTCCTCGAACGGTTCTTTGGTATTTCTTCGATCTGCTTGGACTTCTTGGAAGTGGTGGAGGCCCTGGGTTCCTTCTGAGGCGGGGAACGAGGGCGTTTCTGGGAGATCGTCGGCTGGGGGCGCTCGAGACGTGGTCGACGACCCTGGCGTACCGGCGACGGATTCCTTTCTTGGTGATGAATGAGAGTTGCTTTGGTTTAACGAAGGAAAAACGGGGAAGCAAAGGGTTCCCACAGATGGCGCCACTGATCGTACCTGGATCAGATAATTTCTAGTGGCCAACGACGTCGTCTGGGCTTCAGCTCCGGTGAGGTTGAAAGACGGGGGGGGGGGGGGGGGGGGGGGGGGGGGGGGGGGGGGTGTATCTGCAAGGTACTCCGACGCTCAAGTAAGATAACTGTCAGAGAATAGCAAGTACAGAAATGTGAGTAGAAGTGAACGTAACCTGACCCTCTCAAGTGAGAGGGTATTTATAGAGGGCCCCCAGCGCGGGGCCAACGGTTACTTGCATTGGGCTAGATTGTTAGGCCCAATCCAAGTAACTGCCAGGGCTTACGTGGCGTAGTGAAGACCAGCACGTGGTCTTCGCCCTGGGGTAACCGTTCCTAGATCTCCGGAATTAGGGCAGACCGATTCCATCCGGAGTGGAGCGGTTACATGAGAACGTGTCCTCGCGGGGAGGAGTCCTGCGTGTCGGGGAGAGACGTGTCCTCGCGGGGAGGACTCTTGTGTGAGAAGGAGGTGGCTCTTCGCAGGGAGGAGCATGGGAGTGTCGAGGAGGAACGAACTCGGGGAGGCAACGCCCTGTCCGACGCTCCGTGTCATGCGTGTGCCCGACACCATGGGGGAGGCGCAAGTGCCCGACATTGGTCGGTCCAAAAGGCCCTTGTTGGGCCATCCCAGGATGTGTGGGTTGGGCCTGCTCGACTGAGTAGCAGTCCCCGGCCCAGTCCAGAACAGTATCTATGAGAGGCTATGCTGTAGACTGTTCATTTTAATGTCCATCTTTTAAACATTTCTCTTGCTGCAGTTAAAAATTGGTGCATATTATTAGTATATATTTGTAACTATGTCAATGTTAACCAATTGAAGAATAAATTCAAACTTTACAAATGATGGTTTGGTAGACATGTGATGTGAATCCAGACAGGACCCGTGCGATAGCTCGGGTATCTTACTAGTTTAAGAATTTAAAAAGATATGTTTTTTTAAATATATGTGTATTCAATGCACTGAAAAGAGAAATAATCAACTTTTTAAAAGAATATTCTGTATACTGCATGAACTGAATATAACATATTTTTTTTATTTGAAATTCTTAACAAGTGCCTGGAGCACTGATTAGTATGACCCAACATAAATTTATAACTCTAGCTAAAAATGATAATTTTTTAATATTTATTTTATTGGTAACAAATAGAATTATTTAAAAATTATATTTTAAGGAATTGAAATATTCATAAATAGGATTGTTTTGAAAAAGAGAAGATAATGGGTCATTTATATCATGTCCAACTTTATTTTGAAAAAAACAACATAATTTTATAAAAAGATGATTTATTTCTATATATAATTTAATTAAATTAATATATTAGTATTAAATTGCAAGACTCGTAAATGCAGTGGAGTAACATTGATTTCAATCAATTTTATTTATTTATAATTGATTTTGAAAATAAATTTTCAAATTTAAATTATTAAAGTTTGGAGGTTTTATTTTTCAAACATAAATTTTAGTTTTGATCATTAATTTTACAAATTTTTGTATTTATTTTTTATATCAAACATAAAATATTACTGATTTAGGATAATACCTTTATTTGTTCATTGCATTGTGTAAAATTGTTGAATATGTCCAATTAACAATTTTAAAATAAAAATTACTTAATCAAACACTATTGAACTCTAATTATTTTGACCGTGCTAGTGTAAAAGTAGTTTTATTAAAATTTCTATGATAAAAAACATTTAGACTTCTTCAAAGTTTAATAGTATCTCCTCTCTTTGTATTTTAGATATGATAATTGATAAAAAAAAATATTGTTTTATATTTGAAATATTTAAGTTATTGTGGTAACATATTATAAGGTCCAATCAAAACTATACATATTGTCTAGTCTAACCTATATAAATTTTATTGTTGTGATAACATACTATCTAGTCTATATATTAATTCAGTCTATTTTATAAATCTATAACACACCTATTCTCTAGTTTCTTGACCACAAATGGTCAGAATATAATATATAATTTAATTTTTTTAACATCAATTCTTCAACATCTTGTAAAATTGTTTGAAAATTTACAAAATTTATTAAAAAATGATTAATTGACATAATAACAACATTGATTTTCAAATATCAAAATAATCACATGTACGGTAATAAATTATAATAATATGCAATCAATAACAATATTGAATGATAATTATTACAAATATTAGAACAATAAAAAAAAACTATAGCAATTATCAAACAACTTATCTTATCAATTAAAAGATCAATTTTCTTCTCATGGTCCAGAACCTACCAAAATAAATAAGTTGTTAAAAAATAATAGAAACAACAACGACTATAATCATGTGAAAGTTTAGATTCTGAAAACATTTTAAATTTTTTATTTTAATCTTTCTAAATGTGATTTTTTTTTTTTTTGTTTTTTTTTTTTAGATTTTTGTAAAATTAATTTATAATAGAATTAACCCTTCAAATATATAAATCATTTGTGCAACACCCATACATAACAACATACATCAAATCATATATATTATACATGAGTCCAAGTATTTGGTACTGAAATACCATAAGTTCATAGCTAACACATTATATACATTAAATGTCCTAAATACAAAGTTCTAAAGCCTACGGCATAACATATACAAGATGTCCCAAAATACACTAAGAACTATATCAATATAATGATCTCAAAATAAAACGCCATAGCGGAAGCCATGCCATCTCAAAAGCTACGATCCGTAAGGAAAAGTCAAACCACTTTGTCCTTACCCTTCGCCGAACCTGTAGTACCTGTGATGTAACCAACAATGTGGGGTGAGATACATCAAATCTCAGTGAGTTCGCTATCTTATAGTCCTCTCGGCTTTACAAGGTTCTATCGATCCTAACTCAAGTCAAAAGGGAAGGGAAGTGACTTTGAGTACTCACGCACCCTATATGGATCCACACTCTTGAGCCTGTTAACTCACACTATTACAATGTTAAATCCTGAGCCTGTTAACTCAATAATCTCACTAATCAATAATCGTACCAAGGCATCCCCTGTTCCCGTCCACTTCTACGTCTAGAAGACGACCCGAGTCATGGATCCTTGTAATTACTTGGCATACGAATTGGATTCAGGATCATCGGCCTGTTAACCGTGAACCGTCACTTCTCATGGCCTGTTAACCATCACAAGTCTCGACCCATAGCATAGGCTCCAATCGTACTACACGTAGGGAATCAAACCTACCAAGTAATTGTGCATTAGTTTCAGAGGAGGAGCTCGAGTCTCATGAAACTACACCGCAAGACAAATCGGTTATGATTACTAGACACACGCCTCGGCCTCTCATGCACGAGCGTTGTCACTATGTCATTCCACACTTTTCTACATTGTATACGGTAATGTTCCTCACTCTACATATTTCGTATTTTAACATTCATACATATTCAAACATGGTTAACCATAAGAACATAGGCAATTAGTCATCAATCTCATAATGGAAACATATAATTCAGCATACCACAAATTATACAAATTTACGGTTCCCTCCGATTTATTTAATCGGGCATCAAAACCAGCATCTTTTACTGTCATCATAAAGATTATTTCCACGGCTTTCTATTGATATCAAAAACACTCAATTAGGATAAGCGGATCAAAAGTTAGGAAAGAAACAAAATTGCATAACCTAACATGTTCGCTAGGCGAACTACCCAGCGAGCATTCGCTCCAGCCTTCGCTAGGCGAAGCCCCTGGCGAATGAACAAACAGAACAAAAATAGACATAAAGTTCGCTTCGCGAACTCCCTGGCGAACATTCGCCTCGCCCTTCGCTTCGCGAACGACTCAGCGAAGCAAGGCAGAACCAAACAGCACTGAAAAGGCACAAAGTTCGCTAGGCGAACGTCGTTGGCGAACATTCGCTGACGGGTTCGCTAGGCGAACCCTCGAAAATCTGTTCGCTGCGACTCGCCCCAGGTTCGCTAGGCGAAGCCTGGAAAATCCCACTTCTCAACAGCGCTCTTCTTCAACCCAAAATCAATCATTTCCAATCAAAACACCCCCAAACCTTATTATAACCATCAAAACATAGTATGATCATAACAACAAGTATTTAACAACAATTATATTGCATTTCATCCGTTAAATTCATAATTCTAACACAATTACTCATTTTCTCACAATTCCAACCTAACTCTAAAACACATGGAATTCTGCATCTAGAGCATCTATCTAGAACCCACCTCGAGATTAGATGATGATGAAGATTGGAAGATGCTTTGATGAAGGATTGATGATGATCTTAGCTCTTGAAATCCTTGGATTTCTTCTCTTTTCCTTTCTTCCCTTTTTCTTTCCTTTTCCTTCTTTCTTCCTTCTCTTACTATCTTTTCTTTTGTTTGGCAAAGGGAGGAAAAGAAAGTATATAGAGTAAGCATTAATAGGAATTAATACTACTAAAAGTCCAAAAAGTCTTTATAACACCAAAAGTTAAAACCTCAGAGTCAGATAATATTAATTTGATCTGCTCTGAGCCCATCAGTTTACTCTAATTATTTTGTACAATAAATTCTCAGAGTAAACCGGAACCCAGTTAATCAAAATAATATTATTTCTAGAGTGTAATATTTTACGGGGTATTACATCCTCCCCCCCCCCCCCCTAAATAGAAATTCGCCCACGAATTTAAAGTAGTTACTTGAAAAGATGAGGATAAGCGCCTCGCATCTCTGATTCTAGTTCCCACGTCGCATCTCCCGGATGCGTCTCATCCCACTGAACCTTAACCATAGGAATCTCCTTATTCCTTAACACCTTAGTTTCTCTTCCTGTGATACGACTCGGTCGAGGCTCAAACGTTAAATCTGCTTCTATCTCAATTGTATCCGGTAAAATTGGCTGAAGAGGATCTGGGACAAACTTTCAAAGTTGAGACACATGAAAAACGTCGTGCATCTCCGACAGAGAAGGCGGTAAGGCCAATCTGTAAGCTACTTCACCAATTCTTTCTAAAATTTGATACGGTCCCACGTATCTCGGACTTAACTTCCGCGACCGAAACGGTCCTTTCGACCCCAATCTCGGAGTAGCTTTCAAAAACACGTGATCGCCTTCGGCAAATTCTAAAGGTCTTATACGGTTATCCGCATAACTCTTCTGACGATTTTGTGCTTGTTTGACCTTATCACGGATCATCCTAATCTTCTCCGTAGTTTCGTGAATAATCTCGGGTCCCAACATTCTATTTTCACCAACTTCTGCCCAACACAACGATGTCCTACACTTCCTTCCATACAATGCCTCATAAGGGGCCATACCAATACTTGCATGATAACTGTTATTATACGAGAACTCAATCAACGGCAAAAGTTCTATCCAATTTCCTCCACTTTCAAGTACACAAGCTCTCAACATATCCTCCTTACACTACAAGAAATTATCCATTTTGCGACACATATTTTGCGACAGTTGAGTAAAAATCGTCCTTATTCCAAATCTACGACATTTATCGCGACAGTTAGAGGAAACTGCCTCAATTTTTAATAAACAATTGACAAGCTACAAATTAAGGTTTTATACCAAACCGCCATCGATTTTAACCTAAGACGCTTTTTCCACATGCCCTGCCACCACATTAACATCACATTTTTTTGTTATTACAATTACTGTGTCCTATTTTCGCAATTTTCAGATTCCCAAATTCATCGATACAATTTCAATTTTCTCTCCAAATCTCAAAACCCTTATCAAATCTCTCAAGAATCCTTTCCTCCAAACCCTTCATCACCACCCGCTGCCAACAATCTCCCTCCTTTTAACCGTTTCCGACGAACCAAACCCCACCACTCACCCATTATCCTTTCCGTCATCACCTTAAAACTCACTCCCCTACATTTCCAAAACCCCTATTCTTCTTCACCTCCCTTAAACGCTCCGCACAACCATCTAAAAATATAACAACCTCCACCTCTGTTTTCCACCCTTCATCGTCTCCATCATTTTTCCACTCCAACAAACCACTACAACCCTCACCTCTTCCATTTTCAACCTAACTTGAGTTCACTAACTCAGCCAAACCACACCAAACTACCCAAAGATTCAATCGAGTTTTCAAAAATTTACTCTAATCTGAACAACACTGGCATTACGGTTTATGCGAACGAGCTGCGTTGTGGGTTCTGAGTTTGTGTAGCAGGATTTTGGAAAGGGATCAAGGATTGGTTCGATGCCTAAATTGGAGCTGACGAAGAAGTTATCGTATCAACTCTGCTCTGTTTCATACCACAAACAACTCCAGCAACGAAATCGCGCAACAAGTTCGTACCAGATCCAACGCTAGTCGCACGACAATTCAACGCCAACAAATTTGCAGCAACTCAGTTGAATCATCAACCTTGGGTAACTCTCTATATACTACAAATGTTTGTTTAGGTTGCTGTCCTGATATTGTTTTGTTTATCTTGTACTGTTACGGTTGCAATTCTTGTCACAAATTCCTTTAAATAAATACTATATTGCTGAGATTATTTTGAGCATTCCAAGTTTTGACCCTGTTAGTCTGTTGTTATTGATTTTGAAGTGTTTATAGGGATTGTTGGTGTGTTGTGCTCATGTCACATGATTTGCATACTTTTTGTTAAATTTGATTCACTTGCTTCATGTTGGACGTGTTTGCGTGTACGATTTGGTTGAGCAATTATAATCCATTCATATTGATATGTGATTTATAATACTACAAGGTCATTTTGATGGATGGAAAAAGCAACCAAGGTTGAATTTCATTACTTTCCAAGTACTTCTATCAATTATAAACTATGCAGTGTATGAACTATGGAGCTTACAATTATGCTAGAAGAACAAGTTATTATAGATATGGTTCATTGAAAAATGGTAACTCTTGTGGATTTGGTGGCAATATAGAAGCCTCTGATTGCAATTTCCCCTGGATGGATAATTGATGATTGGATTTACATTAGGTAATTTCACATTATCATCAGCATCACATATTTTTTAATTAACTTCATTTATAGATGCTGTATTTTCATGCATATAAATACCTATAATTAGACTTGGCCCTTTCATATTGAATCATTGGGTTACTAGTCCATTATACAATAAAAAGTGGCATGTATACTTAATTGTGGGGAGAGAAATATTTGAAGCCACATTATACTTAATTGTCATGTATACCTAGGAGTCAGATGCATTATACAATATCATAAAGCTAATCTTAAGCTGTTGTAATTCTGGATTTGATTTTATATTTTTGTTCTGAATTATTATTAGGCAATAGTTATTGTCGTTGATAAGGATGTGAGTTACTATGAAGAAGCTTGGGAACGTGTTTTGACATGTGTTTCTCGATTTAAGAATCCACATCTTCTTGAAGAGGGGGCTTCACTAGAGGCCATAATATGTATTTCCTTAGAATAATTTTGAAATAAGTAAAGCAAACTAAAACTTCTACTTATTGTGTCATGACTAAAGAATCATCTATAGGTACTATTTAATGTTGTCCCAGGCATACAATTTCGCAAAGCCAAAGAATTGATCACTATATAGCCAATTGCTTATACTCTAGAAAATATTATTTCTTGTAAATCCCACTCGAAAAGTTATTACTTCTTTGTTATTCTTCATTGTTCATGTAAGTACCCTAGTTTTCTATCTCTATTTCATTATCTGGCCCTTTTAGATTGATTAAAGGTTTTGAAAAATATTTCTCATTCATTATTATATTTAATTTTATGTGTTTTATCTTCTTTGTTATGTTAATTTTTGTTATAATTTTTAAATTTATAATTGTGTGAAATTGTATGTGATTTTTTAGATTAATATAGTTTATACTCTGATTTTTTATTGTTCTGGTTTATACTCTGATTTTATATTTACTTTTTTTCTCTGTTTTTCTAATGACGTTATTATTGAATTTGACTATATTCATTATGACCTTCCTTAACCTTTACATATGTGCCCCTCAGGGGTTGATTCATGCTTATTAGCCAATAGTGTATACGGTGCCAAAGCAATGTAGTTAAGTGATTAAATTGCAGTGGTTGGAGAAATGACGACTAAGATGTTGTTGTATAGTTGGTGGTAAAAGCATGTTATCCAAAGGTTAAATATATAGCAGTGAATCGTTGGTAGTGATTACAACATGGTCTAGAGATTACTAAGGTAAGCTTCCCATTATATAAAGTTACACGTCAATATCTCTAAATTCTTGGCTAGCTACTAATCTTTACCAAAAGTTTGGATAAGATTGGATAAAACTCTTGATATAAACATCTTAATTTCCTTTCTTGCGTGTCTTTTTCTCTTTCATTTGTAACACATGTATGATATTGAGCAAATTGATAACAAACTCAATCACATATATGCAGTTTTTTCGGTTAGGTTTTTGACATGATGACATTCACTATTGGATTGGATTTTCCATGTTCTTGAGCCAAAATATAAGTGATATCAATGATACTCTTTTTCTTACAAATCTCATTAAGGTCAATGATAATTGAAAAGTGTTTATAATTTTAAATCCAAAACCAAGTCATGAGTACTCAATTTGTGGATGGTATTGTTTAATGGCATTAGAATTTTAGAGTGCTGAAAGAAGATAAAAAAATAAATTAGGTAGATTTATCTACCACTGCAGTCCCATAAATTGAATATTTTCTTTGTATGTTATTTTCCTTAGATTGATGCTGGTTTGCCATTGGATATCATGCCACGACCCCAGACTTGAACTTTTGCTGGAGATATATCTTGTTGGCACAATTGGGGCTTCAGTTTTCTATCTCGTGCAAACATCAATGGTTCAGTGAGATTATAAAGGATACTACCTATCCACCAATCCCAAGACGCCTTTGTTTCTTATTGGAACCAATATTGGAGCTAATGTTATGGTAAATTCATGGCTTCAGTCTTATGCACTGTTTACATTTCATAATATTAATTCATTAATTAATGTTGATTGAGTTAATTATTATAGGATTTGAAAAAAAATCAAGATGGTGGAATAGGTATTAGTATGCCATTTGGTGTTCTCATCAATGGGAAAGTCCACTAAATAGTATACTAGGATATTCGGTAGTATGTCTGCAAAATCATATATTAGTGGTTTAATTGTATTATGATTAACAAAAATTATTTGTATATTGCAGGCTATAATGTTTTTCATGAGCTCCAATAAGGGTGAATATATCTTGAATCTATACTAATGAGTAGAGAAGAACTTAATGAAGTAGTGGACTGCAACTAGATTATAGAGTGAAGTAAACAAACAAAATGTCCCAAATGTGAGACTTCCATGTATTGCAAGTGTATGCTTCTCTGGCCTAGGAAGAAAAGGAAAAACATTTGTTGATTTTGTTGTAGTATTAAAAGCTTCTCTCTTTACTCGGTGAAGAACGTATTGAGAACTATTCAATCATTTAAGCTACTAGTTTATGTAGAAACATTTAGCAACAACTTTGTATCTCAAGCATGTACTTATGTTGCTAAAGTATAAATATTTTCTATGTAAAAAGATGCTGATTGAAAAACTAAATTTGAATATTGAATTGGATTGTGTTTCTAATTTGAAAATTTATGAGTACTAGAATGATTTTAAATTGTTTGTTCCTATAAGGAACCACTGCAAGTTTATTGATGAGTACAATACTTTCTAAGTTTAAGATTTATTTTTTAATTTTGGAAATATATTAGTTGTGGAATTACCTGCGGATTAAACATTTCCTGCGGATTTATCTTTGGAAATACCTGCGGTTTTAGCTTTGTATATTGAGTATTAAGAAAAACAAAGTTATTTAATGGCGGTTGTAACAGTCGTAATTTGCAATTTATGTCAGTTGCCTAACCGTCGCAACTTAGAACGACGGTTGGAATGGCGGTTTTAGGAACCGTCGCGATACTGCCTGGTGACACACGTTTTGGCGACAGGAACAAAACCGTCGCGACAAGAAAATTGTGGCGGTTTAAACCGCCGTAACCTGCCAAATTAACCATCGTAATTTACCAATTTTCTTGTAGTGATAGTTTGTATTTTCCGTTCCGTCTGACCATCCGTTTGCGGATGATTCGACGTACTCAACCACAACTTCGTTCCCATAGCTTGTTGAAAAGCCCACTAAAATCTCGAAGTAAACTTTGGATCTCTATCCGAACGATACTAGCGGGAATGCCATGCAATCTCACTATTTCTAAAATGAACAACTTTGCGAGATGACTCGCCTTGTAGGTAGTCTTTACGGCCAAGAAATGCGCAGATTTTGTCAACCGATCTACAATTACCCAAATCGAATCATAACCACCTTGGGCACGGGGTAATCCCACCGCGAAATCCTTCGAAATACTATCCCACTTCCATACCGGAATTTCTAAAGGTTGCAACAAGCCACCCGGTCTTTGGTGTTCGATCTTTACTTGTTGACACACCGCACATTCCGACACATACACCGCAATATCCTTTTTCATCCCGGACCACCAATACTCCATCTTTAGATCTTGGTACATCTTTGAAGATCCCGGATGTATAGTAAAAGCACCCTTATGCGCTTCTTCCAAAATCCTCCTTTTTAACTCCGTGTTATCCGGAACGCAATTCCTTTGGTTAAACAAAATGATCCCATCGGTAGTTCGCACAAAACCCGGTTGAGTCAACATCTCTTGTAACTTCTCATCTATCCCTTGTCCTTGTTGGATTCCTTCCCTAAGAGTAAAACTGATATTTAAATTTCCCGTAATCACACAATTAGGATTCAAATTAAATTGAAGATTTTTTATCTCTAAACTTTTCCATTAAGGCATACTCTAACATCATCAAGTCGGCACTATGCAACACTTTCCTGCTCACTGCATCCGCTACTTTATTCGCTTTACCTGGATGGTACTTTAGTTCCAAATCATAATCCTTCAAATACTCCATCCACCTCCTTTGACGCATGTTCAACTCTTTCTGATCAAAGAGGTACTTTAAACTCTTGTGATCACTAAACATCTCAAAACGTATACCATATAAATAGTGACGCCACACTTTCAAAGTAAACACAACTGCCGGCAATTCTAAATCATGCGTTGGATAATTCTCTTCATGGACTTTCAATTGTCGAGAAGCATAAGCCATTACATGTCCATCTTGCATTAACACACCTCCTAATCCCATCTTCGATGCATCACAATCTACTTCATACAACTTACTAGGATCAGGAATGACCAAAATAGGAGCGGTCGTCAATCTTTCCTTCAAATTCATAAAACTTTGCTCACAAGCCGAATCCCATTCATACGAATAATCCTTCCGAGTAAGTCTCGTCATCAGTAAAGCCAGTTGGGAAAAGCCTTTAATAAACCTTCTATAATAACCTGCTAGTCCCAAGAAGCTTCTAACTTCAGACACATTTTTCGGTCTCTCCCAATTTATCACTGCTTCAACTTTTGATGGATCAACCGCTACACCTCCCTGAGATATGACATGTCCAAGAAAATTAACCTCCGACATCCAAGACTCACACTTAATTAGCTTAGCAAAAGTTGCCTCTCTTGTAAGATGGATAAAACGATTCTTAGGTGTTCACCGTGCTCTTGAGGATCACGAGAATAGATAAGAATGTCATCAATGAAAATCACCACAAATTGGTCCAGATAAGGTTGAAATATCCGATTCATATAATCCATGAAAACTTTCGGAGCATTCGTCACACCGAAAGGCATTACCAAAAATTCATAATGACCATAACGGGTCCTAAATCCAGTATTCGGTACATCCGAACTCTTCACCCGAATCTGATGATAACCCGACCGTAAATCAATCTTCGAGAACACACCGGCTCCCTTCAATTGATCTAACAGGTCGTCTATTCTGGGTAAGGGGTACTTGTTCTTAATGGTGACTTTATTCAGCTGACGATAGTCGATATACAATCGCATCCCACCGTCCTTCTTCTTTACTAACAATTCTAGAGCTCCCCACGGTGAGACACTAGGTCTAACAAAATGCTTAACCGTAAGCTCTTTCAATGGTTCCTTTAGTTCGTTTAATTCAAGTGGTGCCATCCGATACGAAGAAACAGATATCGGAGCCGTTCTCGGTATCAGGTCAATAGAGAACTCTACTTCCCTCTCTGGAGGAAGAGAAGTGATATCCTCGGGAACAACTTCCGGAAACTCGCAGACTACCGGAAATACACAATTTCACACATTGCATAGACACAAAGGAGTGTGTTATTCCATAATCAAATAAAACAAAACAAGAATGTCCGTTTACGAACCACGTACCTGCAATCAAGGAGTTATCGCCCTTTGCATTCTTTGCGTCCAGAGTATACACTCGACCGGTACTCTTTCCTTGTGCTTGATTCTTATTCTGAGAACAATCTCTCGGCATATGGCCCACCTTCTGACATTGATAACACTCCACTCCTTCATAGCGACATCTACTAGAATGCATCTTACCACAAGTACGACACACATGAGGCGCACTAGTCCTAGAATTCTTGACTTGCTTCCCTTTGAAAGCTCGTTGCCTAGGCCTAAACTGTTGGCTTGACCTCCCACAATCATTTTGGTTAGACCTACGCGAACCCCCTTCTGTCTGCACACTCCTCAAATCGTTCTCAACCACATAACCTTGCCTTAGCGACCCGACATAAGCAGTTACTGCCACACTACCTTGCCTCAACTGTTGGAATTCAAACTCTCTTCGGATCCCAAAGAACTAGGAAGGTACTTTTCCATAAAAGTAGCCTTGAATTGCTCCCACACTTTAGGCACACCCTGAATAGTCATAAAAGCTTAAACAATATCCCACCATCTCTTAGCAGGACCTCTCAGTAAGTGAGAAGCAAACACTACTTTGTCCTCCTCACTACAGTAAATTATCAGGAAGATTCTCTCCATGCCAGCAATCCAGTCATGAGCTTTCACAGGATCCAATCCGCCATGAAATTCTGGAGGATTCAGGCGGATGAAATCCCGAAAACTTCCACCTACCACATCTGGAACAACCACCTGAGGATGAAGACCTCCATTCATCCGTTGCACCATCTGTTGCATGAATTGATTCTGTTGCTGATGCATCTCTTGCATAAACTGACATAAAGGAGCATTCTCATCGCCACCTGGTGGATTCGTCCTAGCTGGAGGATTTGTGGGTTTACCACGATTGCTTCTGCGTCCTCCAACCATGTTCCTAAACGTCATATAGATAGGATTAAGTTGATCAGGCTCAATACCATACATATAACACTTAAGACCAATGGCGACACAACACATATGAAACGGAAAGAAAATACTCATACTATTTCATGGCTAGGTCGAGGATACGACCTGCTCTGATACCAACTGTAACACCCATACATAACAACATACATCAAAGCATATATACTATACATGAGTCCAAGTATTTGGTACTGAAATACCACAAGTTCCTAGCTAACACATTATATACATTAAATGCCCTAAATACAAAGTTCTAAAGCCTACGGCATAACATATACAAGATATCCCAAAATACACTAAGAACTACATCAATATAATGATCTCAAAGTAAAACGCCATAGCGGAAGCCATGCCATCTCAAAAGCTATGATCCGTAAGGAAAAGTCAAACCACTTTGTCCTTACCCTTCGCCGAACCTGTAGTACCTGTGATGTAACCAACAACGTGGGGTGAGATACATCAAATCTCAGTGAGTTCTCTATCTTATAGTCTTCTCGGTTTTACAAGGTTCTATCGATCCTAACTCAAGTCAAAGGGGAAGGGAAGTGACTTTGAGTACTCACGCACCCTATATGGATCCACACTCGTGAGCCTGTTAACTCACACTATTACAATGTTAAATCCTGAGCCTGTTAACTCACACTATTACAATGTTAAATCCTGAGCCTGTTAACTCAAGAATCTCACTAATCAATAACCGTACCAAGGCATCCCCTATTCCCGTCCGCTTCTACGTCTAGAAGATGACCCGAGTCATGGATCCTTGTAGTTACTTGGCATACGAATTAGATTCGGGATCAACGGCCTGTTAACCGTGAACCGTCACTTCTCATGGCCTGTTAACCATCACAAGTCTCGACCCATAGCATAGGCTCCAATCGTACTACACGTAGGGAATCAAACCTACCAAGTAATTGTGCATACGTTTCAGAGGAGGAGCTCGAGTCTCATGAAACTACACCACAAGACAAATCGGTTATGATTACTAGACACACGCCTAGACCTCTCATGCACGAGCGTTGTCACTATATCATTCCACACTTTTCTACATTGTATATGATAATGTTCCTCACTCTACCTATTTTGTATTTTAACATGCATACATATTCAAACATGCTTAACCATAAGAACATAGGCAATTAGTCATCAATCTCATAATGGAAACATATAATTCTGCATACCATAAATTATACAAATTTACGGTTCCCTCCGATTTATTTAATCGGGCATCAAAACCAGCATCTTTTACTGTCATCATAAAGATTATTTCCACGACTTTCTATTGATATCAAAAACACTCAATTAGGATAAGCGGATCAAAAGTTAGGAAAGAAACAAAACTGCATAACCTAACATGTTCGCTAGGCGAACTACCCAGCGAGCATTCGCTCCAGCCTTCGCTAGGCGAAGCCCCTGGAGAATGAACAAACAGAACAAAAACAGACATACAGTTCGCTTCGCGAACTCCCTGGCGAACATTCGCCTTGCCCTTCGCTTCGCGAACGACTCAGCGAAGCAAGGTAGAACCAAACAGCACTGAAAAGGCACAAAGTTCGCTAGGCGAACGTCGTTGGCGAACATTCGCCGACCTTCGCTGACGGGTTCGCTAAGTGAACCCTCGAAAATCGGTTCGCTGCGACTCGCCCCAGGTTCGCTAGGCGAAGCCTGGAAAATCCCACTTCTCAACAGCGCTGTTCTTCAACCCAAAATCAATCATTTCCAATCAAAACACCCCCAAACCTTATTATAACCATCAAAACATAGTATGATCATAATAACAAGTATTTAACAACAATTATATTGCATTTCATCTGTTAAATTCATAATTCTAACACAATTACTCATTTTCTCACAATTCCAACCTAACTCTAAAACACATGGAATTCTGCATCTAGAGCATCTATCTAGAACCCACCTCGAGATTAGATGATGATGAAGATTGGAAGATTCTTTGATGAAGGATTGATGATGATCTTAGCTCTTGAAATCCTTGGATTTCTTCTCTTTTCCTTTCTTCCCTTTTTCTTTCCTTTTCCTTCTTTCTTCCTTCTCTTACTATCTTTTCTTTTGTTTGGCAAAGGGAGGAAAAGAAAGTATATAGAGTAAGCATTAATAGGAATTAATACTACTAAAAGTCCAAAAAGTCTTTATAACACCAAAAGTTAAAACCTCAGAGTCAGATAATATTAATTTGATCTGCTCTTAGCCCATCAGTTTACTCTAATTATTTTGTACAATAAATTCTCAGAGTAAACCGGACCCAGTTAATCAGAATAATATTATTTCTAGAGTGTAATAATTTACGGGGGTATTACATCCTCCCCCCCCCCCCCCCCCCTTAAATAGAAATTCGCCCACGAATTTAAAGTAGTTACCTGAAAAGATGAGGATAAGCGCCTCGCATCTCTGATTCTAGTTCCCACGTCGCATCTCCCGGATGCGTCTCATCCCACTGAACCTTAACCAGAGGAATCTCCTTATTCCTTAACACCTTAGTTTCTCTTCCTGTGATACGACTCGGTCGAGGCTCAAACGTTAAATCTGCTTCTATCTCAATTGTATCCGGTAAAATTGGCTGAAGAGGATCTGGGACAAACTTTCAAAGCTGAGACACATGAAAAACGTCGTGCATCTCCGACAGAGAAGGCGGTAAGGCCAATCTGTAAGCTACTTCACCAATTCTTTATAAAATTTGATACGGTCCCACGTATCTCGGACTTAACTTCCGCGACCGAAATGGTCTTTTCGACCGCAATCTCGGAGTAACTTTCAAAAACACGTGATCGCCTTCGCCAAATTCTAAAGGTCTTCTACGGTTATCCGCATAACTCTTCTGACGATTTTGTGCTTGTTTGACCTTATCACGGATCATCCTAATCTTCTCCGTAGTTTCATGAATAATCTCGGGTCCCAACATTCTATTTTCACCAACTTCTGCCCAACACAACGGTGTCCTACACTTCCTTCCATACAACGCCTCATAAGGGGCCATACCAATACTTGCATGATAACTGTTATTATACGAGAACTCAATCAACGGCAAAAGTTCTATCCAATTTCCTCCACTTTCAAGTACACAAGCTCTCAACATATCCTCAATATATAGTTTGTATTGTCCGTTCCGTCTGACCATCCGTTTGCCGATGATTCGACGTACTCAACCACAACTTCGTTCCCATAGCTTGTTGAAAAGCCCTCTAAAATATCGAAGTAAACTTTGGATCTCTATCTGAACGATACTAGCGGGAATGCCATGCAATCTCACTATTTCCGAAATAAACAACTTTGCGAGATGACTCGCCTTGTAGGTAGTCTTTACGGCCAAGAAATGCGCAGATTTTGTCAACCGATCTACAATTACCCAAATCGAATCATAACCACCTTGGGCACGGGGTAATCCCACTGCGAATTCCATCGAAATACTATCCCACTTCCATACCGGAATTTCTAATGGTTGCAACAAGCCACCCGGTCTTTGGTGTTCGATCTTTACTTATTGACACACCGCACATTCCGACACATACACCGCAATATCCATTTTCATCCCGGACCACCAATAGTCCCTCTTTAGATCTTGGTACATCTTTGAAGATCCCGGATGTATAGTAAAAGCACCCTTATGCGCTTCTTCCAAAATCCTCCTTTTTAACCCCGTGTTATCCGGAACGCAATTCCTTTGGTTAAACAAAATGATCCCATCGGTAGTTCGCACAAAACCCGGTTGAGTCAACATCTCTTGTAACTTCTCATCTACCCCTTGTCCTTGTTGGATTCCTTCCCTAAGAGTAGAACTGATATTTAAATTTCCCATAATCACACAATTAGGAGTCAAATTAAATTGAAGATTTTTGATCTCTAAACTTTTCCATTAAGGCATACTCTAACATCATCAAGTCGGCACTATGCAACACTTTCCTGCTCACTGCATCCGCTACTTTATTCGCTTTACCTGGATGGTACTTTTGTTCCAAATCATAATCCTTCAAATACTCCATCCACCTCCTTTGACGCATGTTCAACTCTTTCTGATCAAAGAGGTACTTTAAACTCTTGTGATCACTGAACATCTCAAAACGTATACCATATAAATAGTGACGCCACACTTTCAAAGTAAACACAACTGCCGCCAATTCTAAATCATGCGTTGGATAATTCTCTTCATGGACTTTCAACTGTCGAGAAGCATAAGCCATTACATGTCCATCTTGCATTAACACACCTCCTAATCCCATCTTCGATGCATCACAATCTACTTCATACAACTTACTAGGATCAGGAATGACCAAAACAGGAGCGGTCGTCAATCTTTCCTTCAAACTCATAAAATTTTGCTCACAAGCCGAATCCCATTCATACGAATAATCCTTCCGAGTAAGTCTCGTCATCAGTAAAGCCAGTTGGGAAAAGCCTTTAATAAACCTTCTATAATAACCTGCTAATCCCAAGAAGCTTCTAACTTCAAACACATTCTTCGGTCTCTCCCAATTTATCACTGCTTCAACTTTTGATGGATCAACCACTACACCTCCCTGAGATATGACATGTCCAAGAAAATTAACCTCCGACATCCAAGACTCACACTTACTTAGCTTAGCAAAAGTTGCCTCTCTTGTAAGATGGATAAAACGATTCTTAGGTGTTCACCGTGCTCTTGAGGATCACGAGAATAGATAAGAATGTCATCAATGAAAATCACCACAAATTGGTCCAGATAAGGTTGAAATATTTGATTCATATAATCCATGAAAACTGCCGGAGCATTCGTCACACCGAAAGGCATTACCAAAAATTCATAATGACCGTAACGGGTCCTAAACGCAGTATTCGGTACATCCGAAATCTTCACCCGAATCTGATGATAACCCGACCGTAAATCAATCTTCGAGAACACACCGGCTCCCTTCAATTGATCTAACAGGTCGTCTATTCTGGGTAAGGGGTACTTGTTCTTAATGGTGACTTTATTCAGCTGACGATAGTCGATATACAATCGCATCCCACCGTCCTTCTTCTTTACTAACAATTCTGGAGCTCCCCACGGTGAGACACTAGGTCTAACAAAATGCTTAGCCGTAATATCTTTCAATGGTTCCTTTAGTTCCTTTAATTCAAGTGGCGCCATCCGATACGGAGAAACGGATATCGGAGCCGTTCTCGGTATCAGGTCAATAGAGAACTCTACTTCCCTCTCCGGAGGAAGAGAAGTGATATCCTCGGGAACAACTTCCAGAAACTCGCAGACTACCGGAAATACACAATTTCACACATTGCATAGACACAAAGGAGTGTGTTATTCCACAATTAAATAAAACAAAACAAGAATGTCCGTTTACGAACCACGTACCTGCAGTCAAGGAGTTATCGCCCTTTGCATTCATTGCGTCCAGAGTATACACTCGACCAGTACTCTTTCCATGTGCTTGATTCTTATTCTGAGAACAATCTCTCGGCATATGGCCCACCTTCTGACATTGATAACACTCCACTCCTTCATAGCGATATCTACCAGAATTCATCTTACCACAAGTACGACACACATGAGGCGCACTTGTCCTAGAATTCTGGACTTGCTTCCCTTTGAAAGCTCGTTGCCTAGGCCTAAACTGTTGGCTTGACCTCCCACAATCATTCTGGTTAGACCTACGCGAACCCCCTTCTGTCTGCACACTCCTCAAATCATTCTCAACCACATAACCTTGCCTTAGCGACCCGACATAAGCAGTTACTGCCACACTACCTTGCTTCAACTGTTGGAATTCAAACTCTCTTCGAATCCTCAAAGAACTAGGAAGGTACTTTTCCATAAAAGTAGCCTTGAATTGCTCCCACACTTTAGGCACACCCTGAATAGTCATAAAACCTTAAACAATATCCCACCATCTCTTAGCAGGACCTCTCAGTGAGTGAGAAGCAAACACTACTTTGTCCTCCTCACTACAGTAAATTATCAGGAAGATTCTCTCCATGCCAGCAATCCAGTCATGAGCTTTCACAGGATCCAATCCGCCATGAAATTCTGGAGGATTTAGGTGGATGAAATCCCGAAAACTTCCACCTACCACATCTGGAACAACCACCTGAGGATGAAGACCTCCATTCATCCGTTGCACCATCTGTTGCATGAATTGATTCTGTTGCTGCTGCATCTCTTGCATAAACTGACACAAAGGAGCATTCTCATTGCCACCTGGTGGATTCGTCCCAGCTGGAGGATTTGTGGGTCTACCACGATTGCTTCTGCGTCCGCCAACCATGTTCCTAAACGTCATATAGATAGGATTAAGTTGATCAGGCTCAATACCATACATATAACACTTAAGACCAATGGCGACACAACACATATTAAACGGAAAGAAAATACTCATACTATTTCATGGCTAGGTCGAGGATACGACCTGCTCTGATACCAACTATAATACCCATACATAACAATATACATCAAAGCATATATACTATACATGAGTCCAAGTATTTGGTACTGAAATACCATAAGTTCCTAGCTAACACATTATATACATTAAATGCCCTAAATACAAAGTTCTAAAGCCTACGACATAACATATACAAGATGTCCCAAAATACACTAAGAACTAGATCAATATAATGATCTCAAAATAAAACGCCATAGCGGAAGCCATGCCATCTCAAAAGCTACGATCCGTAAGGAAAAGTCAAACCACTTTGTCCTTACCCTTCGCCGAACCTGTAGTACCTGTGATGTAACCAACAACGTGGGGTGAGATGCATCAAATCTCAGTGAGTTCTCTATCTTAAGTCCTCTCGGCTTTACAAGGTTCTATCGATCCTAACTCAAGTCAAAGGGGAAGGGAAGTGACTTTGAGTACTCACGCACCCTATATGGATCCACACTCGTGAGCCTGTTAACTCACACTATTACAATGTTAAATCCTGAGCCTGTTAACTCCAAAATCTCACTAATCAATAACCGTACCAAGGCATCCCCTGTTCCCGTCCGCTTCTACGTCTAGAAGACGACCCGAGTCATGGATCCTTGTAGTTACTTGGCATACGAATTGGATTCGGGATCATCGGCCTGTTAACCGTGAACCGTCACTTCTCATGGCCTGTTAACCATCACAAGTCTCGACCCATAGCATAGGCTCCAATCGTACTACACGTAGGGAATCAAACCTACCAAGTAATTGTGCATACGTTTCAGAGGAGGAGCTCGAGTCTCATGAAACTACACCACAAGACAAATCAGTTATGATTACTAGACATACGCCTCGGCCTCCCATGCACGAGCGTTGTCACTATGTCATTCCACACTTTTCTACATTGTATACGGTAATGTTCCTCACTCTAACTATTTCGTATTTTAACATGCATACATATTCAAACATGCTTAACCATAAGAACATAGGCAATTAGTCATCAATCTCATAATGGAAACATATAATTCCGCATACCACAAATTATACAAATTTACGGTTCCCTCCGATTTATTTAATTGGGCATCAAAACCAGCATCTTTTACTGTCATCATAAATATTATTTCCACGGCCTTCTATTGATATCAAAAACACTC
The DNA here is from genome assembly GCA_022829125.1 of Lathyrus tuberosus. Lineage (NCBI taxonomy): Eukaryota > Viridiplantae > Streptophyta > Magnoliopsida > Fabales > Fabaceae > Lathyrus > Lathyrus tuberosus. Next base: position 5,544,352 of record JALAZF010000179.1, read on the forward strand.
AATTAGGATAAGCGGATCAAAAGTTAGGAAAGAAACAAAACTGCATAACCTAACATGTTCGCTAGGCGAACTACCCAGCGAGCATTCGCTCCAGCCTTCCCTAGGCGAACCCTCGAAAATTTGTTCGCTGCGACTCGCCCCAGGTTCGTTAGGCGAAGCCTGGAAAATCCCACTTCTCAACAGCGCTGTTCTTCAACCCAAAATCAATAATTTCCAATCAAAACACCCCCAAACCTTATTATAACCATCAAAACATAGTATGATCATAACAACAAGTATTTAACAACAATTATATTGCATTTCATCCGTTAAATTCATAATTCTAACACAATTACTCATTTTCTCACAATTCCAACCTAACTCTAAAACACATGGAATTCTGCATCTAGAGCATCTATCTAGAACCCACCTCGAGATTAGATGATGATGAAGATTGGAAGATTCTTTGATGAAGGATTGATGATGATCTTAGCTCTTGAAATCCTTGGATTTCTTCTCTTTTCCTTTCTTCCCTTTTTCTTTCCTTTTCCTTCTTTCTTCCTTCTCTTACTATCTTTTCTTTTGTTTGGCAAAGGGAGGAAAAGAAAGTATATAGAGTAAGCATTAATAGGAATTAATACTACTAAAAGCCCAAAAAGTCTTTATAACACCAAAAGTTAAAACCTCAGAGTCAGATAATATTAATTTGATCTGCTCTGAGCCCATCAGTTTACTCTAATTATTTTGTACATTAAATTCTCAGAGTAAACCGGAACCCAGTTAATCAGAATAATATTATTTTTAGAGTGTAATAATTTACGGGGTATTACAATTTGATTTTATTAGTTCTTCAAATTTTGATATTTCATGCATATTACTAACTAAATAGATCAATTCTGATGTATATTACTTTTTGTAAAAATAAAAAATAAAAAATAACAACCAAAAACAAAATAGCATATATTTATAAGTATCAAAAACTAATTAAATAAAATGATAGACTAAAATTAATAAAATAATATATTTATAAGAATCAATTATATATTTAAATTTAATTATGTTATTCCATCTATTAGTCTCTACAATAAATAAGTAATAAATAAATAAATAAAGATAATATTAATAAAGTAATGAATATTGCATTCAACTATAAATATAAAAAGGATAAATAAATATCAATACAATATGCAAATGGAACATTTTAAACAAAAAAAAAAGGATTACATGCTTTAAATAATTAAACAAAAAAGCAATAATGCAATAAACAAAAGTTCTAATTGAACTTTTTGTCTCTTTTTTGTTACACAAACTTGTGCACAGAATATCCAAACATGATAAATTTTTTTTTTTACAAAAATGGCAAGTTACGCGGGACACATTCTCAACTAGTGAGATAATCATTAACAGGATGATAAAATCCAACAACTTAAAATCATACAAGACAACAAAATGGTACATTCATAATTCAAATGAGAACAAAATTGTCTGCTCATTGTCTCTATCTTTCCAAAAATTTGCTGAGCATCTAGATGGATAAGCAATTCTAAACAGATTTCGATCATCGGTATGGTTATTAGCATCCCACCTTATAGTTAAATGACCATACAATGCATATAATTATAGTTCCAGACTTCAAAATGATAAATGCTAAGGGCCAATGTACATCATTTCTTCAAAAGCTTATGGGATAAAATCTTCTTGGAATACGGGTTATTTCGAAAAATTGTTCTGTAGGACTCAATTGTTTCAACCAGAGAACTATACATATGGCCCTATTGTAGAAGTAAACATAAAACTAATCAAAAATTAAATTTAGTTCCTCTAAAGTTAAATCTAAATAAGAGAAGCCATAAGGTTCATTGATCAAGACCGGAAATACTAAGACATGACTATGAAACATAAAATGAAGTGTGTGAACAAACCTCAGAACATCAAAGAGCCTTCTGAATGACATAATTTGCTTGTGGATCTTGAATCAATTGGTCAAAGTTAGTATCAAAAAACAGTTCATGAATGATTTTCGCCCGATGCTCGTCATTGAATACTTCAAGACATTTTTCAACCACATGACTATTGTACCTCTGCATTGACATGTGCGTGTAACTACCTTCAAATTGCAGAGTCAAAGTTGTGGCATCAGATGAAATTTTTAAATCCATGGTGCATTGAACAATATAATTTTCGCATAAGAGAACATGGATTAAGAGATCAAAAGGTAACTGACTTTACTTTATTAAATTGAATAATTCTCTTAAAAAATTATAGTAAATAAACTGAGAAATATTTAATATTTTTTTCTCTAAACTGAGAGTTTACTTTAAAGACCCCATAAAACAGATTCTTCTGTTTGCAGATAAAAAGTAGACAATCTTAAAAGCAAATATTATGTACCAATTTATATTTTTAAGAAATGTGCTTTTGATAGTTACCCGTATTTATCTTGAGCTAGCAAAAGTGCATTAGAAAATATTTATCCAGCAAGTATTTCTCTATGCTCCTCGCTTGAATAAAAAATGCATTTTTGTAGAACACAACAACCATGTTGATGAGTTTCAATGTCCATGCAATACTTGACACTAGCAACATAGATAAATTGCACAGTGAAAAACAACAGAAAAATGTAACTTTTCTACAACAAAATATCAATCAATGCACAAGTATATCTGCCTAAATGATTTGAAAAACAACTCTACCTTGTTATCTTCATTGCTTAGGCATTCCAAACAATGTTGAACCACGTGATTATCGTGAAGGTATTTTGGGCCCGTTTGTTTTGGCTTTTTTTTAAAATGATTTTTATAGTGTAACATAATTTTGTGAAAAAATTTTTACAAAGAAACTTTTCATAAAAGCTTCAAATGAAAATTTGGTTTGAATAGTTATTCTTAAAATGTTATTTTAAATATTTCATCATTTTATCGAAATTTTTATCGGATACCAAAATTTCAAAAAATCACTTAATTTTGAAGCTATTTCAAATAGTTTTTCATAAAAATCATTTTTGAAATATGACTTTTAGAAGAAATTGTGATTTTGACTATGTTTTAAATTTCAATAATGTATATTAATGTTATTGAATATCAAAATTAGTCTTTTATTTTATAAAAAATAAATTTAAAAAAACTTGTAATTTTTTGAAAAACGTTTTTGTAGAATTCATTTTAAAAAATACAAAAAAAAAATTCCATTTTTTTAAAGCTAAAATAAACTGGCCTTTTATGAGGGTCAGTGATTTCGGTTCAAGAGCCGACACAACTAATGAAGTTTGTTGCTCGATTTTGAGAGTTTCAATCAGCTTCTGAACAACATGGGTGCTGGGAGAAGGGGAGAAAAATTAAGTCAAATTCAACGTTAGTCAATCAATAAATTATTTCATGATTCAACTCTTGTAAAGTGAATAAATAGTAAAGTAAAAAAATTGATATTTCAACACACTCATGAGTCATGATCATTAATTATGCAAGTAATGTAATACCATCATTGGATGTATTCATCAATAGTTGGTATTAATCACTTTACATCCTTTGTTCAGCAATGAAAGAACAAAGCTCATAATATCAAACATCAATGTGAAACAGAAACAAAATCTTTGAAAATATGACAACATTAAAGAGCATGCACATAAAAAACATGGTGAAGACAACAAACTTCAAAAATATGACAACATTCTCCCTCTATAACATCATTCCTTTCATTAGCATGCTCAAATTCACTTGAAGACACTTCAATGACATGCATAGAGTTAATATCCTCCATAGCAGAAGCTTCTTCTTGTTATGCTTCTTAAACCATAAACCAAAAGCTGAAAAAAAATTCACAACAAAAAATTGAAGAAACTCATAAATCTTACAATTTTAAATATGAGATTAGGTTCACAGATCTATGTTGTATTCCAAAATTTTATGTCTTCCTCTCTCACTAACGTTATCTTTTCGTTTGCTTTCTTTTTATATCCATTTTCAACCCTAGATCTACAATATTATCACAAACTAAATTTGTAGATTTGTTTCAAAAATACAAAGTTAAAATCAATGAAGAGTCGATGATATTGTTGACCAACCTTGGAAAGAAAAAGATGTTGATGAAGATGATGAAACCGAAAATGCAGTTTAGAACCAGAAAATGCTAAGTTTTAGGACTTACCAGTGAAATCAAAGCACATCAATAATTAGACCATGAAATCATTAGAGTGAAAGGAAAAGAGAAATACATGTGTGTAGCGCGCGATTTTTCAAGGTCGCCCTTACATGTGAACTTTTAATTTATCCCAAAAAGAGGGAAGGGAAAATCTAAATAAACCCGTGAGTATGCAATGTAAAATAATGCAATAAGAGATCGGGAATCGGGGTTGGTTATACTAAGGGAAGGTACTAGCACCCTAAGTATCTATAGTATCCTATAGGAACCTCTTGTGTATATTTGTGTTACTGTTGATTCAGTTATTTGTTGTGTATTGGAAATTTAATTATTGTTCTGGGTGAGTGATAAGAGTGGGAAATATTTTTTGTTGTTTTTTTAGTGTAAGTTAAAATAAACTAAGACAAAGGTGTATGAACCTAAAGGTTTTACTTATTATTGTGCTCTCTAAGATCTCACAATCTTATGCCTACGTATTCTCAAAAGGAAGTTGAGACATCAGAGCGTTCGTAGTTCCACCTACTAATGGGTGAAATTGGGTTTGAGAGAAGACACAAGTTGTCATCTTAAGGGAGATATCTCACCTATTCACCACAAACATTTTGAGAAAGAAGATAATAAGGGAAGAAGCTTTAAACTTGGATGTAGAAAATCCAGAGTAATTCCACATCTTCCTTTAAATGAGTCTTTACATATTAAGAGAAGGACCTTGACTTGGATATAAAATCAACAAGTGTGCCACTTATATCACTTAAATGAAAGAAGTGTTTTTTTGTACCATAATAAGAGAAGGACTCCATCTTGGATTTTGAATCAACAAGTGTGCCACTTACATCACTTAAATGGAAAAAAAGTTTGAAATGTTTGATTTATGTTGTGGGGAAAAGAAGAGACATCTCTTTTATAGAGATGATTTATGTCTCATCTATGGGGTAAAAGTTTTGAATTTGAAGCCACAGGTTGGCTAGGGTTTGACTTGAAGTTTGAGGTTTGAAGCCACAAGGGGCTATGGTTTGAGTCTTTTTGAAGGTTTGAAGCCACAAGGGGCTATGGTTTTGAATTGAATGAAGTTGAAAACTTCAAGACGAATCCTAAGGTTTTATCGAGGTTGAGAACCTCAAAGGGGATCCTAAGGTTTTAACTGAGTTACAGTTTGAAAAGGATCCTAAAGTTTGAACTGAGTCTAAAATTAAGGATGAGTATTGAAATGCAACAGTTGTATGAATTCAAGTATTATAAACATAAATGTCAAGAAAAAATTTAATAATACAAAATTGATATAAGCTTTTAAACAAATGTAGTCATCAAGGATGAAATGATCATGATTGTGATCAAGCATGGTATATCAACATGTGAATGAGCATCAGATAAGTAGACATGTTCATCATGGAGGAAGTTTATGAAGGAAATACTTGAATATGTGAGCAAAGATTTGATCAATAGGAGAAATCACAAAGAAGTTCAAGTAATCATGTATTCAAGATGAATCAAAGATCAGATGAATATAGCAAAGGATAAACAAAACCCTAATGGAAGTTTATGGAGATAAGATTATGAACAAGACATTCAAACATGGTTGAATCAAGGGATTTGGGGAATCCATACTCAAGTGGAAGCCTTTGTCATGTATCAAGATGTTTTCAAAACATTAGTTGAACAAAATCCTAAGGTTTTAACCAAACAAAATTTAATCGAGGTATTCTTCAAAAGAAATAACACCTAATCATGGTATGTATAACTCAAGACAGCATGCTATCTACATTAAATAAGACTTAAACAAAGTATATTATGACCATACAAGCACATACGTACAATTAGGTCAAAGAAATGATCAAAAGGAATCATGAAAAGGCATGAAAATACTTAAAAAGTACTAGTTTTCATCCTAATAAAAATTTTAAAAATTAAATATTATTTTTTGGATTTTTTGATGGATTCTCAAAATATACAAGATAAATGAGAAGTGTGCAAAAAATTGGCTCAAAAAGATTAATTTTTCTTATTGAAATAATTGAATGAAGTTGTGAAGAAAAACATGAAAAATAGTGATAAAAAATAATGGAATGCTCCCACCAAGGGTTGAACTCACGCCCTCAAGGTCATGGGCTTAAAACCTTAGCCACTGGGTCAGGTGCTTGAGTGGTGATGAATAACGCGTGTGTTAAATAATATATTAAGCATGTATGTAAAAATATTAAAAAAAAATAACATCAAAAGGTCTGGGGCGAGGGGGATTCGAATCTCAGACCTTGCACAAACAAACCCTGAAAATGCACGCTCTAACCACTGGGGTGGTGATACGTCCGTTGATTAAATTGCAATGAAATAATAATATACTAAAAATAAATTTTATATTGAAAAAATGGCACCATGGCCATTATCATCTTCAGCTTCGTGTTCATCATCATCTTCATCATCTTCAAATGCTAACTCTCTCAATACGCAATGAAATGATATGATGTAAACTCCAAAGTGGTTGGAAATTTAAAAAGGAATTGAATGGTATCAACCAATTTCATTTATATTCAGTGTATCAAAAGAAATCAATCTAAAACTCTTATGAACCCTAAATGCAAATTTTGATATGAAATTTCATATAATGGAGATACATAGAAATTGATATAAGGGAAATGATCCTTACATTACCAGAAACATGTTGGTAACTCAAATAATCACATATGATGCATAAATTATGGAGTTTAGATTTTGAGAACTTACCTTGCAAGTAAAGAATTGAATTCCTTGATAGAGGTGTTACAGATGCAATCTCTTGATGCTAACAGCTTCCTTGGCCTCCAAGGAGTGTGTTGCAATGCTTAGAATGAACTGAAACCTTATGGAATTCCCTGGCCAATTCAATCTGCAGCTTGGTGCAAGTGGGATGTGATCTTGATAATTCTGATGTTACAGAAAATGTATGAGTTTTTGGGTCACTTCTACATGATGTATGTGAAGTGTTTTGATTACTGGTTAGAGTGGAAATTGCTTGGAGGTGAAGTTTCAAGTTTTCACTTTCTTGTGACTTAAAAATTTTGGAAAGAGGAGGAATGTGATAAAACAAGTCTTTGCTATGTTTTGGTGTGTTTTGAGTGATGCAAAATAATCTCTATTTATAGAGAAACAATTCAGACTTGGAGGAAAAGTTTTTTATTAGGATACATGCTATTATCCAATGGATGATGCCATGTACCTATTACTTGAGTGTTAAGGTACACATAGCCTATTTCTCACATGGCTCAAATTCTTATCTTTTGAGCTTGGTTCTATCATATTGCATCTTGATCCTTGGTGTTTTGATAAATTCTTGATAGATTGGAGTTGTTTTTGGCCAATTCACTATTGCACTTTAATGCTAGAGGACAAAACTTAAGTTCCTAGCTTTTGAATGATTTTTATCACATGCCAAGGGATAGAAGTTCGAAAAATCTATTGTGATCTTGCAGAGCACATGGTGCATGATGATTTTGTTGTTGATCTTGTGGAGAAATAAAGCTAGCAAGGTCATCCAAATCGTGTACCAACAAATCTACCTTTGAGAATTCAGTTGCAACAAGGCCTATTGTGAAATTCATAACTTCTTGCTCAAGTAAGGAAAATGAATGTTCTTGGACATTTTGGAAAGCTAAGACAACATACTTCAATTTTGATGTTCAAAGTTTGTCTTGAATCAATGTGGATCATGGGGAAAATGTCCTTAAAGTTGGCTCCAACACAAGGCAAATTCGTGTGAAAATTTCTCTAAGTGTCCAAGTTCAAAAAGTGATGAATCTCCAACTTCATGGCTTCATATCTCTCAATATATGCATTTTTTGGGAAATCATACTCAAGGACAAAGTTGTAGTATGTAATAAGCTCTTCAATTTGGTCTTTGGAGCAAAGAAAATGGTTACTTGGATTGGAAGTTATGGCCTTGGCAAGATGAGCAAAAGTTATTATATTTTATAACTTTGAAAATTTTCAATTTCTCCATTGTTGCCCTTTTAGCAAGTAACCTCATATTTCTTGATTTATCTTGATTGATTATGATCCAAATCACACATTATCATCATTTTTGACTTGAGGAAACCATGTTTGAGCAAAAAAGTCAAAAGTCAAACTTGACTTTGATCAATGGTTGACTTTTCATTAGATGAACTTGAACTTTGTGATCTTTAATGAAATCAAATCCTTGGCCTAATTGAACACCATGGATGGACTCCAAAGGTGTTTTTGAGTGTCTTGAATTATGTCCCAAGGCTTGAGATCATGTCCTGGTCAAAATTCAAAGGTGTCGTTGACTTTTTATCAAAAACCCTAGTTTGATGGAGACCGGAAATAGAGACGTCTTCAGCGATGTGTGGTGGATAAAAATGAGCTTTTAATACTTGTACAATAACATTATGTAAGGTGGATGAGGTGGTGGTGGCGGCGATAAATTTAGGGTTTGTGGTGGGGGGAAACAGATGAAACAGTAGAGAGAAAACGAGAGAGAGAGAGAGAGAGAGAGAGAGAGATAAATAGATAGAGAGATAGATAGATAGATAAATAAATGCGGAAAATGAAGTGTTGTAGCATAAGAGTAATGATGCAATCTGAAGCAATGGATTTTGGGGGGAAAGTTGATGATCAATTATGCCAATAAGAGTGATACATGTGGGTGAAAAAGAGTAAGAGGAAGTGAATTAATCTGGTCTTTTGTTATTTACTGAATCACCCTTTTGTTAGTGAAATTTTTTTTGACTGAAAGGGCATTGTTGGCAAAGCATTCAATTGCTTAGTATTAGATAGATAATAGATATACCTAGTGATGATGAAGACTAACAAGTTATGATGATTGAATTGGATTCTCTAGATAAAAAGAAACTTATGGCTTTAATAAGAATCAAGAGTTCAAAACAAAAAATAGGCAGAACATATACAAAGGAGTTAAGATTACACAATTTTGTTGAAAACAAACAAGTTTAACAAACTATTTTACCAATTTTAATTAAAGATTTTAATTTTGAAAGTGATCACAAATTAGGAAAGACCACCCATCTTCTAGTGAATATGTAATGCAAAGAATAAAACAAACGTATAAATAAAAAATATTTGAAAACAATATTATCCTGCTATTTAAGAAAGTATTGAAACACAAAAAGATTCATTAATATCTAAATAACTAATAGCCATAACTTTATTATTATTAGAACTTAGAATTACAAGGTTTATGAAAAATGGAGTAATTGAATGTGGAGAGGGAGGTGTCATACCCTAATTTTTACCCCTAAGATCCCACCTTATTTGCATCTTTGCAATGCATCAAGATCATAAACTTGGTTTTCTCCTAACCCTTTCATCTTTGGGTTTACCTTTGCAGAGATCATCAATCTCCTCTTTGTGTATCTTTTTAAATTTTTGTATTTAAATGATTTATAATTCACTAACCATTGACCAAAATACAAAATAAAAATGCTTTGTCCCTTTTGCTTCTTTTGCAAGATAGGGTTTGGAATCAAGAGATTCAAGTGATTGTCTCTTTAGCTAGGGTTTGAGTTCCTCAAGTCAAAGTGTGGTCAACCATTGATTTTCAATGGCTATTTATCAAAGCATGACCTATAATCTCAAATAATAGGGTCTCAAACATCATTCAACTTCATTTGATCAAAGACATTTCAAAGTTTGATAGCCTGTTTCTCAAGAAACTTCAAAGGTTCATGTGTTTATTTTCATGCCTTCATCAACAAGTTTCCTCAAGCCATGGTGACACATTTTAACTTTCTTGTACATAGAACTAAGGAGGAGCTTACAAACCTCAGCCTTAGCCTATCAGACTCAGAACTCGTATTCTGATCCTGCCAAAGGAAGTTAAAATACTATTTTTGGTTTTCTTAAATATGGAACTAAGGGGGAGCTTACAAACCTCAACCTTGAAACTGTTTGACTCAGGGGGAGCTTACAAACCTCAGATTCTAATGTTACTAAGAAAATTGCATTACTTTTTCTTGAAATTAGTACCTAGTATGAAGTCTATAGAACTCAGCTTTAGACTATTAGACTTAGGGGGACCTTATAAACCTCATACCCTGATGTTGCAGAGAAAATTATAATTGCCCAACATTTTCCTTTAAATATTTGTGTTTGTCATCATCAAAAAGGGGGAGATTGTTAGAACATGATTTGTTCATGACATATTTGTCGAACCTCGCAAAAAAGAGAGAGCACGACCTCGAGAGGAAAACTCGCGGATTAGACTGACAGAAGAGTCGCCACCAAACTTTATTTATTCCCAAAAGAGGGAAAGGAAAAATATTGAGAAAACCCATGAAATCGGAAAAGAATAGGACAAGATCGTCGCAACCAATGTCGGGGTTCAGAAGTCGATTATGCAAGGGGAAGGTATTAGCACCCCTCACATCCATTGTACTTAACGGGAACCATCTAGGTCATCTGCGCATGAAAGGTTGTCGTTTATCTAACAGTTTATCTGCTAGAGGGAAAAGGGATGTTTTTTATTAGGGTGCTCGCCTCGGTGTTGGCCTCGTGCCTACGTACCTTCACGGTGCAATGAGGAAGTCAAAGCTTCGTAGTTTAGCCTAAAAAATGTTTGTTTTTTGGTTGATTTTACCTTGAAAAATGATTTTCGGAGGGAGGTCCTAATGCGTAAAAAAGAGAATTTTGATGAGTTGATGTTGTTTTTAGGATTTTTGAAAGAGATTATTCTTCATTAGGATTGCACTAAAGACTATGGGTAAAGGTGATTATTTCAAGCAACCAAGTCGAACGTCTTGTGTCGAAATAATCAGAGTGAGTGTAGGGAAGCTCCATTCTCACCCCTTCTCCACCACTTAAGGCTCGTGGTGCACAATCCCAATTGTATCTTATTATGTTTTGAATTCGCTTGAGAAAATCCGCTTGATGTTGTATCAAGGGTTTGTTGGATTGATTATGAAAATGTTTTGGTGAATGGGTAGGTTGATGGTGATGCACAAGGCAATCGACTTACAAAAGGTGAATGAAAAAAAAGTGTGATTGGTTGAGGGGTTGATGGTGATGAAAACCCTATTGAATTGGTTTTATTTTGAAAATGATTGACGTTGAATCAAGCTAATTTGTTCTCTTTTGAAAAGGGTTGATTTTATTCTTACATTAGAGGAAAGCCTAAGCAACTAGCAAGCAAGAAGAAAGCGATAAAGTTATTACACGTCATGGGAGTGAGGATACATTTTTCCAAATGGTAATGGAATAAACAATAAACACACAACCCAAATGATAAACTACACGTGCACTAGTAAAGTGGGCTAGTCTTTTAGACGACCAACTAAAAGTAATTGATCGAATAAGTCTCATTGTAAGAAAGCCCAAGAGTAAGCTATGAATGATGTGCAATGGTGTCCTAATACAAGATAGAGAAGTCCAATCCAAAGCTCATTTGCTAGGGTTTATGTACAAGGTCCAAACTCCATGATGTTAAGGATAGTAACCATAATCCAAGCTTGAAAGTTTTTTAGGGTTTTAATCTTTTATCATGTTTTTGTGTTTTTTGAATGGGATGAACAAAAATGAATAAGATGACAATAAGATATATGAACAATGATATAAGTTGCGGAAAGTATATAGCAAGAGAATAAAGAGCAAAAATTAAAGTTAGATGTTAGTTGTTAATTGTCATTGATCGGATGATCACTTTGTAAATCGGGACCAATTTAGTGCTATGTTAAACAATCATAGCTCAATATATGAGGAAGGTCATACTATGGGAGGCCGGTCAATAACAATGTTTGTGTTAAAACACGATAGAGAAATGATATATAGATCATTCTCCTAAAGTCGTGCCACACAAAAAGAAAAAGAAAACAGTCTCATCTTAATCAAGAACTTCCATCGATTAATCAAAGATAACCTATCACTATCCCAAAGTATGAAGAGTGATACAAATGATCATTCCCAACATATTTGAAATAATGAAGGTTAAACAACTTCAATAACCAACAATTCATGATATTTAGACTTCATTGACCAAAATAAGAAATAAAATCAAAATGAAAATGAGATGAGAAAAAAATAAGAGAAATAAAAATAAAGTAGTAGATCAAGAATTCTAACATAAGGAAAGAAAAACAATTACAAAACAAGTAGTAATTAAAAAGAAAACCAAGAAATAAATAAGAAAATAATAAAAGAGATAAAAGGAGAAAAAAGAAGAAAGAAATGGAAGGATGGGTGTGCTCATGGATTTGAGGGTGTGTTAGTGAAGATACATGAAAACGGGCCGAGCCCAATCCAAGGCTATGTTGTTTTAAAAAATACAACATATTTTTATTTTCCTTTTTAAAACAAAAACCAAACAATAACATTCAGATGCATTCTTTAAAACAAAAACAACAAAAAAATACTCAGGTCACAAAATAAGGAAACAACATCATCATCAACGCTACATTCCTATTCCAACCTTCTTTCGTTCAACAGATCCCTCAACCTCGCGTCTCAATTCGTTTCCGTCTCTCTCGATTCTCTTTTGCTTGCTGTCCAGGTTTGTGTTTGGTTTGTGTTTGGATCCTCATTTCCTATTTCATCCCCTTCTCTCTGTTTCGAATTTGGCTTTGTGTATGTGGTTGTTGAGTTGATTTGATTTTAAGGGTGGTTGAAGGTCGTGGGTTTTGGTTATGATTTGAAGATAGGATAAAGTTGGATGAAGAGGAATGTTGTGATTTGGGTTGTTGAAGGAAGGATGGGGAGGAAATTCTGCAGCGTTTATTTGGCGTTAGAGCTTGGAAAAAATGAGGAGAGGGTGGAGTCTATTTATAGTGTGAGGAGAAACTGAAATTGGCATTGTCGTTTTGATGACGTTGTGAAATTGTTTGTTGTGTCGTTGCTGATCATGTGCGTGATAAGTGTGTGTTGTGTGCTTGTAAAATTTGTGTATTCATGTTATGAATTAGTTTTGTGGAAGGCGTATTGGGAGGATATTTTGCGTTGTGGGGTCGGTTTCGTAGTATCATATGGCTTGTATGTTATACAGGTTTGTGTGTTCTGGCGTATTGGAGAGGCTTGATGTAGGGTCGATGATTGCTGGCTCGAGGATGGCTTGGTGAGTATCTGGCTGAAGAATGGTATGGCTGGAAGGTTTGGGAAACGTAGCTTCGTGGCTGGGTTGAATGTTTTCATGTGCATAGAAATCGTGGTTGCGAATTACTTTGGTTGTTGTTGTGAAAGTTTGGAAGGCTGATATCAAGGCTTGTGTTGTACGTACTGTGTTTCGTGCTTGGGATGTGATGGCTTCTTGGAGTGGCTTGGAATTTGCTCATGCTTGCACTTTTTTCGTGTTGTGTTGTGCTGATGAAGTTGGCTGCTTGTGTATTATGTCATGTTGTGTGGGTCATGTGGTGAATTTCTTCTCATTCCATTTTTTGTAATATTGTAATGGACTCTTGGACTTTTTGTGTAATGGCCTTTGGAAATGGATGTATGGGCTTTTTATTGTGTCAACTTTTTTTTGCAAGCTTTTGTAACAAGAATGGACTTGTTGAATTTTGCAACTTGGGCCTTTGGATTGTTATTTAACACCTTGAATCTTGCTTGTAATTCTTTGTTTCTTGATTTACAAACAATGATGATTAAAACTTGAATTTCCCATATTAATTCCATATTCACATTTGAAACTAATTATCATCTTGAATTGGTCCTTGATTTTTTTCAAATCCACCATTGAATCATGAAAATGAATCCTCAACTTAAAACCACAGATGCACACCTTGACTGAATTTAATCCAACACCACACTTGAATTTTTTCCACCAACCTCTGATTAAAATGAATGAACAAATCTTAGACCACTAAATAATATGTAATTGATGCAACGACCCTTTGAATCATTTGAAACTTTGCCCTGATTTTGAATCCATAGATGGACCATTAATGATCTGATGGGCACTTGGTCATGATAATCTGGACCAAAACTTCACATAAATCTCTGCTTGATAATCTGATGACTTTCAACACAAGAAAAATTGACTTTGGATACACACTGTCTGGGAAAAACCCACTGACACAACTAACTTGTAATTGAAGCAACCTCTTAATGGTTTGATCAAGATGAGGTCCAACTTCCATCTGAGCTTTGATCATAACTAAATATTCACACTTGATTTGACGCCATGCCATTGTCCTTGACATTCCTGTAAAACCCTAAACACACAGAGAAAGAAAACAAGCAGACTGCAACATATTTTTGGATTTTTGAATAATGGTTAGAAGGCATAAACACAAATGAGGGTAATATATAGGTAGGACAAATTTGGGGTATGACAAGTATGTCTTCCTTAGGTTTTGATGATAACAAAGTATTAAAATAACAACGGTTTATTCGACGTGTGTTACATGTGTGCAAGTTCTAATACTTGTAAATATTATAGTCAGAATCTGTATTACATTAAGCACGCATTGAGAGTTACTGAATTGCTAGCTTCTGGTGGCAGAATCTGAAGAACACTTGCTAAGTGATGTCTGGCGTAGATTTTGAAGCTGAAGGTCTCAGCATCAGAAAGAAGCAACATAATTGTCTCTACACTTAGTGAATGAAAATTGGCTTCTGGTACCATTTAGACTTGGTGATAAAGCTGAAGTAGTCCGTACTGCAGAAAGCAAGATATATTGTTAAAGCAGTTGGTCAGCTAGAGTCTACAGATAGCAAGGCTCAAGAAAGGCTGAGATGATTTATGGATATCTACTCTCAATGGCTCTAATAGTACATAAACTCTTGACGACTCAAAGGTTAAACATGTTACACATTGGATCAAGATCTTCTGGTGTATCTATCATCAATAGCTCTTGTACTATGGAGTAATAACAAAGACTCTTAATAAAGTTACCTCTTCAACTACTAGTTTCTGAAAAGGCTATATATATAGCTGAAGGTTCAAACTGAATTTTTAACAATGATCAACCTGAAGAAAGAGTAACAAGATCAGCAATTATCAGCACATTGTATATGCATATTTTTCTGATGTAGGTTGTAATTGTAAAAGCCTTAAGATTTCTTACACATTGAATATCTTAGAAATATTAAGTGTTTTAGGTATTTATTTTGGTGATTTCACGTACCTCTGATTAGGGGTGGCAAAACGGGTCGTGGCCAGCCGGGTCGGCCCGCGCACTCGCAAAAAAATGGCGGGTTGGGTTGGGATTTTGGGCCCGCCGCCCACCAAAGTCCGCCCCGCTAAAACCCGCCGCCCGCCAAAACTCGCCCCGCCAAAACCCGCCGTCCGCTAAAGCCTGCCACACTTATTTGTTCAACTTGTCCCACCTTAAACCCGCCATTTTTTAGTTAATTCTAATAATTTTGATTCTTGATGATTTTATTTTATACATTTATTTGAGAACATATGCAATATTTTTTGAAGTAAAGTTTGTTAAAAAGATGCTTTATAAAAATTGTTCTAAAAAATAAGTGAAAAATCTAATTGAAATGTGAAAACAAGCCTAATAATCTATTAAAAAAATGAAAAAAAAATAAATAAAAAAAGTAGGCGGGCAAGCACGCCGCTCGCCAACCTGCCACCTTGGTGGGGCGAGTTAGAAATTCATGCCCATTTCCACTTGGCGGGCTTGCCCACCCCACTTTTTTTTTTTTTTTTTGCAGGCTTAAGGCGAGGTGGAGCGGGGCGGGGCGGGCGGCCTGTTTTGCCACCCCTACCTCTGATACTTCTATCATGTACAACTTGTTCTCTATTCTGCTGAGCTTGTTCAGCAGTTTAGATAAAAGTCTTGTGACATTGGGATACAAGGAAGGAAGTCTCGAGCCAAGATGCTTGAGCCAAGTAAGTATCTTGCTATGTGCTTGAGCTGTGAAAGTCTTAATCAAGTAGATTGATTGAGCAGAAGTCTTGTATCATTGGGATACAAGCAAGGAAGTCTCGAGCCAAGATGCTTGAGCCACGTAAGTCTCTTGCTATGTGCTTGAGCAGTGAAAGTCTTAATCAAGTAGATTGATTAAGCAAAGTTATCTCGATGCATGAAATTTGGAGCATCAAGTCTTATATCTGAGGGATCGAGTAGGGAGGCTCATTTTCATGGCACCTGGAGCAGATGTCTTGAGCCACTGTGGCTTGAGCAGGAGAGCTGAATACATGGAGTTGGAGCAATAAGTCTTGACCAGAGGGGTTCAAGCAGGGAGGCTCGTTTCATGGGACTTGGAGCAGAAGTCTTGGGTTGAGGGCCTGAGCAAGGAAGTCTTGGGTATGTGGAACCTGAGCAGGAAGTCTCTAGTGAGGAGCTTAAGCATAAGTCTTAGACCTTGGGTCTGAGCAATTGTAAAAGTCTTATGCAGAATGCATAAGCGGTTGTAATAATGATTTGACTATAGTGAAAATCTCTTGTGAAGTAAGAAGACTGGACTACTCTCAGTTTGGAAGGAACCAGTATAAATCTTTGCGTCTTCTGCTATTATTTATTTGCTTCTGTTAACATTCAGATGCTAAGAATTAACCAGAATCTGAACACCAATTTAGATTCTGAACTGTGATCAGATGCAAACTAAGAAAACGAAAAATAAAATTCAACCCCCTTCTTGTGTACTTTTCCTACCTTTGGAGTTATATTCAAGATATGCTAGATCAAGAAATTCTTCAAGTTCATAGGAAAAGGGATGATATTGATGAAGTAAATGTTGTGGTTCCTCATTTTAATATTCCAGAACCTGTGGAAATTACATACAACAGTCAAAAATATTTTGTCTCTCCTTTGGTTATCTGTTTTCCAGGTCCTATGCCTTACAATTTTAATAAGGCTATGCCTTATAAGTATAATGCTACCATGATTGAGGATGGTAAGGAAGTTCATATTCCATCTCCCTCTTCCATTGTTAACATTGCTGATGTTAGTGGAGTGACTTGTAATGGTCGTGTGTTTGCTTTTGTTCCTCCCAAGAGGGTTGAGTAGGGATGGCAACGGGGCGGGGCGGGGGCGGGTTTAACTATACCCGCACCCGCACTCGCCTCCATGTAACACACCCGCCCCCGACCCCAAACCCAACCGGGGGTAAAAATTTACTGCCCAGACTCGCCCCCAGTGGTGAACGGGTGCACCCGCACCCTCCCCGCCCCCACCCGCAAAAAATTAGTTTCTTTTTAATTGCAATAAAAGTTAATAATTTAGTTTAAAAATTTATTATTTTAATAAATTAATTAATTATTTAATTAAAATTTTAATTAGTAAATGAATATTAACTTGATTAATTTGATTATTTTAATAGCAATAAGGATATTAATAATTTAATTAAAAATATAATTAATAAATGAATATTAAAATAAGTAAAATAAGATAATTAAAGTAAAATGCATTATCCGGGGGTGGGGCGGGGGCAGATACGGGCAGGTCTTAGTGTCTTCCCGCCCCCCGCACCCGCACCCGTAGTTAAGAACCCGGGTTTCCCCCGCACCCGCACCCAATTAAATCGGGTTTTCCCCGTTAATTTTGGGGCGGGTGCGGGCGGGTCCGAATTTGTTTGCCATCCTTAGGGTTGAGGATGTTTCTGTTGGTAAGCCAATTCAAGTTGAAGTGACTGTTGTGCAATCTAAACTTGGGTTTGTGGTAGGATAGTCCAATGGATTAAATTAGAATTCTGATGTTGATGAAGTTTTGACACTAATCAAGAAGAGTGAGTATAAGGTTGTTGATCAACTCCTTCAGACTCCGTCTAAAATCTCTTTTCTATCCTTTCCATAGTGGAAGCTTCATCCATCCTACTTCTCCTGAAGTTGATGCCATTACTGAAGATGATCCAGAGCAAGATTTTCCAGACTTAGTGACGCATTGAGTGATTTTCTATAACTAGATTATTGTTGATGTTCCTTCTGTTACGCACATTTCAAAGTAATTTGTTTTTGTTGTCGTTTTCAAAAATCCTTTCACTATGTCCAAGGTGAGAGTGACTATGTGTGGGCTTTGTTTCAGATTCTAAGATCATCACTAAAATGTTATTTTGTTTATCCATATGCGTTTTTTACTTTTTGCTTTTTCTGAAAATTGGTAATACGAAAAACCAAAAGACAATAAAAATAATTCCAGTGTCTTCATAATACTTGCACATTTATCTGTTTTTCTAAAATCAAGCATAAATCATTGTGCAGACTGATTCATGATAAACCCATTGAAAACAATGACCATATGCCCTCTCGCAACTTTGAATTCCCTATGTTTGAAGCGGGAGAAGAGAGTATTAAAGAAATTTCTGATGAGATTTCTCGGTTGCTTGAGCACGAGGAAAAGACCATTCAACCTTATAATGAGCCAGTAGAAGTGGTAAACTTGGGTTCTGAAGAGGACAACAAGGAGGTCAAGATTGGGGCATTACATAGTCAAGATGTTAAGAAGAGAATAGTAGAACTTCTTAAAGAATATGTGGATGTGTTTACTTGGTCTTACCATAATATCCTCTAGTCAAGCAGAAGTTGAGAAGAACTCACCCTGATATGGCTGTCAAAATCAAATAGGAGGTTCAAAAGCAGATCGATGCAGGTTTCCTTGTTACCTCTGGATATCCTCAATGGGTGGCCAGCATTGTGCTTATTCCAAGGAAAGATGGTAAAGTCTGAATGTGTGTTGATTATAGAGATTTGAATAAAACTAGCCCAAAAGATGATTTTCCCTTGCCACATATTGATATGTTGGTAGATAATAAAGCTAAGTTCAATATGTTCTCCTTTATGGATGGTTTTTCCGGTTATAATCAGATTAAGATGGCACTCGAGGATATGGAAAAGACAACGATTATTACACCCTAGGGAACATTCTGTTATAGAGTGATGCCTTTTGGTTTAAAGAATGATGGTGCAAAGTACCAGAGGGCCATGACTACTCTTTTCCATGATATGATGCACAAAGAGATAGAAGTCTATGTTGATGATATGATTGATAAGTTGAAGACTGAAGAATACCATGTTGAATATTTGTTGAAGTTGTTTCATCATTTGAGAAAGTTTAAACTCCGCTTGAATCCTAATAAATGTACTTTCGGTGTCCGTTCAGGAAAGCTTTTGGGTTTCATTGTCAGCCAAAAAGGTATTGAGGTAGATCCTGATAAGGTCAAAGCTATTCAAGAAATGCATACACCTAAGATAGAAAAATAAGTCAGAGGATTCCTTGGCCATTTGAATTACATTTCCAGGTTTATATCTCACATGACTACCACTTGTGGGCCAATTCTCAAGCTTCTCCGTAAAAACCAAGGTTGTGTTTGGACAGAAGACTGCTAGAAAGTTTTTGATAACATTAAAGAGTATCTGTTTGAACCTCCTATCTTGTCTCCTCCAGTAGAAGGAATACCTTTGATCATGTATATAACTGTGTTGGAAGAGTCCATGGGTTATGTACTTCGACAACAAGATGAAACTGGTAGAAAAGAGCATGTCTTCTACTATCTGAGTAAGAAGTTCACAGACTGTGAGTCTCGATACTCTATGCTTGAAAAAAATTGTTGTGCTTTGGCCTGGGCTGCTAAACGTCTACGTCAGTATATGATAAATCATACCACTTAGTTGATATCCAAAATGGATCCAATCAAGTACATTTTTGAAAAGCCTGCTTTGACTGGAAGGATTGCTCATTGGCAGATGTTGTTATCTGAATATGATATTGAGTACCGTACTTAGAAAGCAATTAAAGGAAGTATTATGGCTGATCATTTGGCTCACCATCCAATTGATGATTATCAATCCATCAGGTTTGGCTTCCCTGATGAAGATGTTATGTACTTGAAAGCCAAAGATTATGATGAACCATTTCCCGAAGAAGGATCAGATCCTAAATCTCGGTGGGGTTTAGTGTTTGATGGAGCTGTTAATGCTTATGGTAATGGAATTGGGGCAATCATTATTACTCCCCAGGGTTCTCATATCCCTTTCACTGCGAGATTGATATTTGATTATACGAACAACATGCTAGAATATGAAGCTTGTATCATGGGTCTTGAAGAAGCCATTGATTTAAGAATTAAGATCCTTGATGTGTATGGAGATTAAGCCCTGGTGGTTAATCAGATTAAAGGAGAATGGGAGACTTGTCATCCTGGTTTGATTCCTTACAAAGATTATGCAAGGAGGTTGTTGAATTTCTTCAACAAAGTTGAGTTTCACCATATACCCTGTGAAGAGAATCAGATGGTGGATGCTTTGGCTACTTTGTCTTCTATGTTTAAAGTGAATTGTTGGAATGACATGCCTAAGATCAAAATTATGTGCCTTTGTAGACCTGTTCATGTGTTTGTAGCAGAAAAAGTCATAGATGATAAGCCTTGGTATCATGATATTAAATGTTTCCTCCAAAGTCAGGAGTACCCACTTGGGGCATCCAACAAAGATAAGAAGACTTTGAGAAGATTGGTTGGCAATTTATTTCTGAATAAAGATGTGTTGTATAAAAGAAACTTTGACATGGTCTTGCTCAAATGCGTGGATAGACACGAAGCAGACATGTTAATGCAAGAAGTTCATGAATGATCCTTTGGTACTCATGCCAATGGACATGCAATGGCTAAAAAGATGTTAAGGGCAAGTTACTATTGGTTGACAATGGAATTTGATTGTTGTAAATATGTGAAGAAGTTCCATAAATGTCATATTTATGCAGATAAGATTCATGTGCTTCTGACTCTTCTCAATGTTATTTCACCTCCATGGCTTTTCTTTATGTGGGGAATTGACATGATTGGTATGATTGAACCCAATGCTTTGAACGAAGATCATTTCATTCTGGCAACTATTTATGACTTCACCAAGTGGGTTAAAGTAACATCTTATGCTAATGTGACCAAGTAGGCTGTGGTCAGGTTTATCAAGAATCAGATTATTTACCGATATGGTGTTTCGAGTAAGATCATTACTGATAATGGGTCGAACTTGAATAATAAGATGATGAAAGAGCTTTGTGACGATTTCAAGATTGAACATCATAATTATTCTCCTTACATACCGAAGATGAATAAGGTTGTTGATGTTGCAAATAAGAATATCAAGAAGATTATCCAGAAGATGGTTGTGACATATAAAAATTGGCATGAGATGCTCCCTTTTGCTTTGCATGGGTATCGTACATCTGTCCTCACTTTAACAGGGGCAACCCATTTCTCACTTGTGTATGGCATGGAAGCAGTGCTCCCTGTTGAGTTTAAGATCCCATCAATGTGAGTCTTGATGGAAGCCAAGTTGTCTGAGGCTGAATTGTGTCAAAGCATATTTGGTCAATTGAATTTTATTGAAAAGAAGAGGATGACAACTTTGTGTCATGGTCATTTATATCAGAAAAGAATGAAGAAAGCATTTGATAAGAAGGTTCGACCTCGTGTATTCAGAGAAGGTGACCTCGTGATAAAAAAGATCTTGTCTTTCAATACTGATTCTATAGGCAAGTGGACTCCTAATTATGAAGGCTCATATGTTGTTAAGAAAGCCATCTCTAATGGTGCATTAATTCTTACGAATATGGATGGTGAGGAGCTCCCTCGTCTTGTGAATTTCGATCCAGTCAAGAAATACTTCACCTAAAAAAGTAATAAAAAGAAGAGCTCATTAAGTTAAAAACCCGAAAGGGCGGCTTAGGCAAAAATGACCGTCTCGGTGCGCTGAAAACTCGAAAGGGAGGTCCAAGCAAAAGTTAGAGACATAAACAGAAAATAATCATCCTGGTGGATTGAAAACCCGAAAGGGCAATCTAGGCAAAATTTAGGGATTATGGCAAGTAACTACGTCAGGCCAGACTTGATCACTTTAAGCAACATTGCCTATCAAGGATTCTTATTCTCATCATTCTCTACAGAAGTTTTGAGCACAGTGGAATTCAAAGTTGTTAGGGAGAATAATGGTAATTGTATTTCAATGTAGACTTTTTTCCTTTATTTACCATTTTTCAACTTTGTAATGATCTATGGAGTCGCGCCATTTGCGGACTACCACTCTATCAATAAAATTTGAGCCTTTGTTCATTTGTTTGCAGTTCTTATTTTTGTTTTTGTTTTGAAAATTTTCATTCATTTTTTATAATAATTTTTGAAACAAAATATAAATAACAATCATGCTTTTGAAAATTATAAAAAATATTTTCCTTTAATTTGTGAATACAAAAAGGAATGTCAACAGTTATTCTAGGAATGGTAAAATCTCAAAATGCAGAACTCAGTGTTCTCCCAAACAGAGTTGTTCTTGTGGATGTATTCAGGTTTCCCCTATAATTGTTAATCAAATAGTGGGTTTCTTCCAAGTTGCTATGATGAGTTGGGTTTTGTGATCCAGTTCCCCCAATTGAGCACTAGTTCACGTGTTCCACAACTAAGTACTGAATTTAATGTTTCCCAGTTGAATCCTAAGCCTAGATTCTTCGGCTAAGTCTTGATTCATATTTCTCACCTGAGTGTGATTTTCTTCCCTAGCATGGTTGTGATCAAGCAGATATGTGAAGATGTGAAGTTTTATTCAGATTGTTGGATTTCATCTCTTTTTGTGTTGAGACTTGATGTAGAATCCCCTGCAGAATTTTACCTTCTCTGTTATGTGTCTTACCCTAAATTTTAACCATAAGATTTCACATCATTGTGCAAATTATCACCATAATATGGATGTACCTTCATGCCTCATCAATCCTCTCAAAGATTGTTGAGAATTCACCACAACACAGGATTAGAGGTTTTGAGCCCTCTCAGAGCATCCAGGCAAAGGATTAATCAAGAATTGACATGATCTTTAACTTGTCTAACCTCTTAAACATCCATGGAGGATCAAGAGGTCTCCCACATCAAGAATCTAACACAAAAATGCAACATTTCAAGCTGATCAAGCCTCAAGATCATCAGTGTCACCAAATTAGGGTTTTGGTCGACCAAGGCCTCCAGAGAGAAATTTTCATCTGGGCATGAGCCAATACTTCAATATATGATTCAAGAAGCTCAAAAGGACCTCATGAGTCTATTCATAAGTTCAAAATAGCCTCATGGGATGCATCCACCAAAAATCAGGAATTAGGGTTTTCTTGACCTAATTCACCCCTAAGTTGACTTTTGGAGCAAGGCATGAGCCAAGACCTCAAGAGATGCTTTATGGACCTCAAATACCTCATATTGATCTACTCACAAGATTAGATTGACATAAAGAACTTGGTTCATGAGCAATATAAGGATTCACATTCATCTGAACCACAAATTAGGGTTTTTGGGAAAAAGTCAACCATACCTTTGACCTTTAACCAAGACATGATCTAAAACCTTGGGACATGGTTCAAGACACTCAAGAACAACTATGGAATTCATCCATTAGGTTCAATTTATCCCAAGAACTTGATTTCATAAAGGATCACAAAATTCAAGTTTCATCTAAGATAAAAAGTCAACTGTGATCAAAACCAAGTTTGACTTTTAGGATTTTTTGACAAACATGGCCTTTTCAAGTCAAAAACAATGTTAACTTGTGATTTGGATCATAATCAATCAAGAAAAATCAAGAAAAATGAGGTTACTTGCAAAAAGGGCAACCTTGAGAAACTTAAAATTTCACTGTTATAAAAAGAAGTGATTTTTACCCAACTTTGCAAAGCCATAACTTGTGATTCAAGCAACCATTTTCTTCCATCCAAAGCTTAAATGAAAGCTCTCATTAAATACTACAAAAGTGTCCTACTGACCCATGGTAAAACAATGCTTGGATTTTGAGTTATGAAGTGACCAAAATCAAGAAAAGTGTGAAATGAATTCCAACACTTAGTGAAAATCTGCCTAAGTAAAATCAGGCAAAACATCAAAATGTGGAGGGATTTTTCACCATGATCCAAGATGAATCAAGTCCAATGGTGAACATCAAAGTTGAAGTACATAATCTCGGCTTTCCAAAGAGCCCAAGAGCATGAGATAACTCCACTTGATCAAGGGGTTATGGAGGTTGTAAGATACCTTGCTGCAACTGTTTTGCAAAAACCAGTTTGGTCATTTCTTGCACCACATGATTTTGGAGTCAATTGCGATGATCATGACCATACCAATTCAATATGAATTAGAGTGACTCATCACAAACCTGCAAGATAGTGCCAAAAAACCAAGAAAAATCTCATGAGAATGATGAAATTATGTCATGAAAGGCTTGAAATTCAAAGTGCATTTATGTGCAATAATGCATATTCCACAAAAGTACACTCCTCAGTCAAGATGCCCACATAAACAACAATAAAAACATCTGAGGAATGTGGAATTGGTCAAAAATTGGCTATGCTACTTAGAATTTACAATTTACCTTGCATAAGAAGTAATGGCATCTTGCCAAAAGACATTGAATAAGCTCTTATCCTCTAAGCCAGAAATATTCCTCCAAGACAAACTTATTCACTTATAAACAGAGCTCACTTCTGATGTTTAAAAACACGCCAAAACAATTTCAATTCTTGTTTTATCCAAATTCATCTTTGTCTCAAATTTCAAAACACCAAGAGAGGGAGAAATCGAATTTCTCAAATCAGAGCAATTCTATCCAAACCAAGCATTCAAACACTTTACATACACTATGTGGAAGTGTTCCAAACACTTACATCCCATCTATAACATCCAAATCATCATCTCTATAGTTCACTTGATCAAGTTGTAGTTGGATTCGAGTTACTCAATCCAGGAGTTTTCAAACCATTCCAAACACATAAACACATTCCTCGAGGGTCAAGGAAGCTATATGGATCATCACCTTACATCTGTAACACCTCCAAGGTAGAATTCGATTCCTTCTTGCAGAGGTAAGCCTTAAACTTTCAATCTCCATGATCCATGCATCATTTTTAAATTTTCAAAGCCCGGACATGTTTGTTATATTGCTGTGATCATTTCCCATCAATTAATTGCTATTGATCATGTCTATATAAGATTACACAATGTTCTTGCAAAAATTAGGGTTCTTCAGGTTCATATGAGATAACTCGTGTCACACTTAATTTAAACAAAATTGAAAATAATAATTCAATTCCTTGTTAAAAACCACACAATTTTGGTGTTTACATCATGTCAAATGGTTACGAATTGAGAGAGATAGAGTTGCTCTTGCAACTCTGATGCTAGCTCAAGGAAGAAGATGGCCATGGCGCGCCATTTTCAGGTTTTCAATACCAAACTTAATATTTTATGTTATCATTTCTTTTAAATCAACAGATGTATCACCACCCCAGTGATAAAGAGCGCGCGTTTTGAGGGATTTTGTCCCTTAGGTCTAGGGTTCGAATCCCCCTCGCCCCAGACCTTTTGATTTTATTTTTTAAAACTATTTTCAAAAGGATTTTCACATATTATTCACTCCCTTCCATTATTTATCACCACACGCACATGGCTCAGTTGGTAAATTTTGAACCCTCCACCCCAAGGGTGTGGGTTCAATCCTTGGGAGGGCCATCCTTTTTTTTTATCACACATTTTCTTCACAACTTCAAAAATTAATTTCTCTCTCATTTTTAATCTTTTTCAGATGATTTTTTAAACATAAATCCTTCACATATTTAAATATTTTATTACGCATAAAAAATCAAAAAAATATTTTTATTTGATATATATTTGAATATTTTAAAGAATTTTCTTTTAATTGTTTCTTAAACAATTTAAATAAATTCTTTCTCTTGATTTTTCAAAACCAAATGAGTTTCAAACCATCATGTGAATAAAAAAATCCATTTTCAAACATTAATCAAAGTTCATAACATGCTTATTAAATATATTTGATATTTTGTATCATTTTTATTTGATTTTCTTTGAAAAAAATGCATTTTTAATTAAAATTAGGGGTTTTCCTTGATTTTAAATCTTCAAACTTTCTTTAAATAACTTTTTGGGCCTCTAATAGAGTGTAAGAACCAACCTCTTTGTAAATAAATAAAATTTTTTGGGCCTCTGTTATAGTATAAGTCCCAGTACGATTTTCAAAATAACGGTGCGTCCACTTTTTTTTCACTTGGGCCTCTCTTTGAGTATAAGCCACAATCTTTTGTATATAAACTTTGTTTTAAACAATAGACAACCCCCTTGGGCCTCTCCTTGAGCTGTAATCCCCAT
Organism: Lathyrus tuberosus; assembly: GCA_022829125.1. NCBI lineage: Eukaryota > Viridiplantae > Streptophyta > Magnoliopsida > Fabales > Fabaceae > Lathyrus > Lathyrus tuberosus. The sequence continues at coordinate 5,570,482 of JALAZF010000179.1, forward strand.
AGCTCTATTTTTAAAATTATTTGTCTGTTTTAAACTGGTACTAAGAGGAGCATTATTCCCAGTGAAACTGCTCTTAGACCACTTGGGCCTCTCTTTGAGTTATAAGCCCCAAACATTCTTTTCTTTTCATTCAAATAACAATAACAATTATAATTCAAATTCAAATCCAAAGTTTTCTCAAAACTTTCTTCAATTTCTCAAAATCCTAATCATACAATTGTAACCAATACAACCAATCACAATACACTTGGGCCTCTTTTCAGAGTGTAAGACCCAACACCTTTTCAATTCAATGCATACTTATTTATATACCTGTTAATTTACTTACATGTATATACTTTTGTATATCTGTTTAAGTTTTCCAGCAGTTAGGTCATCCTCAGTTCACACTTAGGATAAACAGTAGGATACTTATAACTTAGTTCAATAACTAGTTCCCCCATAGGAAACTTCCCCAATATAGTCTGCCTTCTCTTGGGCTTTATTCAATATGGAACAAAAAAAGAAATTATTCTTGGTGAAACTTTTCTTAAGACTGTCAAAACTTAGAAACATATAAAAATAAATTCATTTTCCCCATAAGAGGATTAATTCCCGGTGAAACCTCTTTTGAATTTCTTCGAACCTTAGAACTGTTCAACAAAGAAAATATTATTCCCGATGAAACCTTTCTTGAACTTTTCATAGGCTTGGACCAACAGGATTCTTAGAAGTTCCCCATTGCCTCCTCTTGGGCTTAGTACAAGGACCCACACGCTTCTTAGAAGTTTCCCTCAGCCTCTTCTTGGGCTTAGTACAAGGACCCACAGGCTTCCTAAAAGCATAGGATAAATCCTAATCATCTTTATCAATACTCAATCCCCAGAAGAGTTAAAACCTCTAAGGTTTTCAAACTCATCTTTAAAACCCTTCTAAACCCCAACAAGGCTTAACTTTCATCTTTAAAATCCCCAGCCAGGGTCAGGTTACCGTCAATAAATCCTCAAAAGAATCAGAGCCTCATGGCATCTGATAAATCAACTCTGCTCAAATCTCCAGCAAGAGTTAGTTTCCCTTTGGATTCCCCAACACAGTTTAGACCTTCTCCTGGATTTCAATAAATTCTCAACAAGAGTCAGCCTCCTCTTAGGCTTCATATAATGATTTTTCCAGTCAACCTCAATCTTGGGCTTTGTACAAGACAAATATCATACTCCCCAGTTGAGTCAGTTTTCTTTAAAGATATACTCAAACTCTTTAGCTTCATCATCTTGGGCTTCAAACAAGTTACTAAAATAAAACATCTCCAGTGAAGTCAGTTTTTAACTTTTTTTTTAGCTTCAACCCTGGGCTTTGATCAAGGCACAAAATCCATCATCCCCATAGATGAGACCATGAGTCCTCTCTGTAGAAGGACATTTCCTCTATACATCACATATCAAAACAAATAATCAAAGCCTTTTTCTAGATATTTGATGTAAGTGGCACACTTGTTGATTCAAAATCAAAGCTGGAGTCCCTCCTTTATCATGGTTAAAATTCCTTTTTCATCTAACTGCTATAAGTGGCAAGCCTCTAGATTCTACACATCCAAGCCAATGTCCCTCTCTTAGCATGAAAGATTCATAAGGAAAAAGTGGCATTGCTCTACACTGAGTTAAAGCTTCTTCCTTCATAACATTTCTCTTATAAAGGAAATTATGGCATTGTTGGATTCCACACATCCCAGTTAAAGTAACTTCCCTTATAAATCAATTCTTCAATGTTTGTGATGAATAGGTGAGATATCTCCCTTTAGAGAGGATAAATTCCCTCTCTCAACCAAACTTTACCTTCAATCTTGGGTTTTGAACAAGACACAAATACTTTGATAGCTTCAATCTTGGGCTTTAAACAAGACACCAAATTTCCTCCCATAGAATAGGAGGAACTACGATTGCTCTGATTTCTCAAATCTCTTTATGGGAATACGTAGGCATAGGATTGCGAAATCTTAGCGAGCATACAAATCAAAAATCTTAGGTCAGGTACCTTCCAAAAAACAATAGAAAACCCAAAAACAGCAAAAACATTCCATCAACCCTCACAAAGGAGAAACTATAGATACTATATGCAAACGAAGGTTCCTATAGATTACTATAGATACTCTGGGTGTTAATAGCTTCCCTTTGTATAACCAAACCCCGATCCCCGATCTCTTTGCATTTGTTAAAGAAAACACTTGAACAACAGGGTTAGTTTAAGATATCTTCCCCTTCCTTTTAAGCTTCATAGGATAAATATAGAAATTAGAAAGTAGCACCAAAAGCGGTTGTGGGCGCGTCACAAAAAAAACCGACGCTACAGAAAAATGGCGACTCTGCTGGGGATTTTTAGAATTAGATTTCCTAAGAGGTTTAAGCCTTTCTTTGCATTTTTACTGTTTATTTGCTTTCTCATTTTTATATCATTTACAGTTTTCCATCATACTATCTGTCTATTTGTTATACTTGTTTAAATTTCTGTTTTCTGGGAATGCGATTAATACGCATGTGGTGAGTCCGAGAGCACATTAAGATAAGTGGTGGCATACTCAGAAAGGCTTATAGGGAGTGAGTCCCGACCAAGCTAACTTGAAAGTCCGCCGAATCAGTGGAGGTACCCTTTTGGAATTACTGATGTTGAATGAGCAAGTCGTGAAAACATTACTTTTTCCACTGGGCACCCTTGAAACTGAGGATTAGTAGACATTTTACCACTTGACCATTAGGTAGTGCGGTAACTATCGGGAATAGTTGATACGCGATACTACACTCAAAAGAGATTCATCTTGGCGATATTACAGCTCTCATGAGTCAATCGGTTTGCTGTTAATATTCTTGAGATGGGTCAATGATTTTGGGAACCTTTGTTAGAACCTGTTCTACAGGTACAAAAATTGGACCCTAGTACACACCTTGGGGATGGGTGTATCCATGACTCCATGCTCGTGACGATGAACCCCTAAACCCATGTTTTCAAATGTTTTTGTTTGCTGCATTCATGCATCCATGCATTTCATTCATTAAAAAAACTTTTTAAACAAGAAAAAAATCTTTTTCTAAAAGAACTAAAATAATCGTTGCAAATATCAGAGGTTGTACAATGGATTTCGGTAGAAGAAAAATGCACAAGTACACCTTCAAAGTTCCAAAACTGGAAGACCTAAGGAAATTAGGAAGGATGATTACTAATCCCGAGGCTTTTAGAGCTAAGCATGAATGACTGTTGTCTCTTTTGAAGGTCAACATGGTAGAAGGAGTCATGTCTACATTGGTTCAGTTCTATGATCCAATATACCACTGCTTCACATTTTCGGATTATCAGCTCACACCGACATTGAAAGAATACTCTCATCTGATTGATTTACCTATCACTGGTCAAGATCCATTTTCTGGACAGGAAGAAATTCCAAAAGATCAAGCCATTGCAAGAGCTACCTCTTTGGAAGAGTCAGATGTCAGAACTCACATGACCACCAAGGGAGGAATCCAGGGATTACCAGCTAAATTCCTGATGGAGAAAGCCCTATACTTTGCCAGCATAGGAAACATAACTGCTTTCGAGGATGTCTCTGTTCTGCTTATATATGGGTTATTTCTCTTTCCCAACATTGACAACTTTGTCGATATTAATGCTTTCAAGATATTCTTAATTGGGAATCCAGTCCCAACTTTGTTCGTAGATTCTTACCACTCTGTACATTTAAGGAATTTGTACAGCAGAGAAATGGTTACATGTTGTGTACCATTACTCTACAAATGGTTCATTTCCCACTTACCCAAGTCTGCTGCTTTTTGGGATCCAAAGAGTGGTATGCGATGGTCGCAAAAGATTATGTCCCTTACCCATTCTGACATAGATGGTACAATCGGACCTATGAAGGAATAAAAATCATCGACAAATGTGGAAGTTTCCCCAATGTACCCCTCATTGGTACTAAAAGAGGGATCAACTATCATCCAATTTTAGCTCGTCGTCAACTTGGATACCCGATGAAGAATGTACCACATAACATTCGTCTGGAAGGTCTTTTCTTCAAGGATGGAGAAAATGACAGAGCACTAAAGAAAGAAATTGTGCATGCCTGGAAACATGTTCATGGGAAGGGAAAAGAGTCCTTAGGAAGGCCAAACTGCATCTCTACAGAGCCTTACCTCCGATGGGTACAAACCAGAGCCATCAAATTGAAGATGCCTTACCCTCGTCAGGAAGTTTTTCCCCTGAAGGAGTCCATTCTTTACTTCATGAATGACACGGAGAAGCTTCAGATCGCTTTTAACAAGGTCCAACGCGAGAAGAACTCTTGGAAGAACAAGTACCAGATTATTATCTTCGAGTGCACAAAGATCCAAGAGCTTTTGAAAGAAAACGATTCTCTGATTGAAATATTAGAGCAGCATGCTATAGAAAGTCAAGAGGAACGAATAAATTTGCTCTCTCCTTTCACATGGCAAAGGATCATCAACCCGACAACGATTTAAGGGGCCTGATCAAAGAAGAGAAAAATTCAGCAACCAAC